>CM077159.1:127668640-128264934 GCA_039583875.1 Platanthera guangdongensis | reverse complement strand
GATTAAGTTTCGCTCAGACTCCTCTTAACAGCTATGACTCGAACACAAGAATGAGAAAATACCACCCAGTCCAAGCACCCTCATCCGACCTCCACCACCTCCACTTGATGCAGCCTCAGGTAGCACTTGAAGCTCAGGTGCACTAGAAGCAAAATCACTTCATACAGGCAATCTTCCCACCTCTAACTGATCTAGGGCACACATACGAAGCATGTCCTCCATCATCCTATTGAAGCTCTCAGTCTGACCATCCGTCGGCAGATGAAAGGTTGTCCTGAACCTCAGCTTGGTCCCCGACAGTTGACGCAGCAACCTCTATTCATTGGACGTGAAGCGCCCATCTCGATCACTCACGATGCTACAGGGCACACCGTGCAGTCGTACAATGTTTTCTACATACAACTTTGCCAGTTTCTCAACTGAATCGTCCTTTCTATTTGGGATGAAGTGCAAGACTTTCGTCAGACGATCTATGACCACCCAGATGGCGTCGTTTTCCTTTTGTGATCTCGATAAACCATGCACGAAATTCATGGATATATCGTTGAACTTTCACTCCGTTATTGGCAAAGACTTCAATAATCCTTCGGGCTTCTGGCACTCCGCCTTTACTAAGGCGCACGTTTGACACTTCGCCACATAAAGTGCTGTCCTTCAGTCCCTGCCACCAAAACAACTTTTTCATATCTCTGTACAACCTTGAGCTCCCCGGGTAAACCGTGTACTTAGTATGAGGAACCTCGTACGTCAATTCCTCCCGCCATTTGTCCATACTTGGGACACACAAATGACTATCCTTGCATAATAACCCATCATCGACGGTAAATTGGGCATTTGACCCATCCAAAGCCTCATCTGAACCGTTTCATGCTGTCATCCAACTCCATAGCCTGCCAAATCCAATCAGCCAGGTCATACAACACTTCCGCCCAGTTCAACCGTGCTTCAGCACGAGACATCTTATCAACACAAGAGATCTCTAAGGCCTTTAAATTTCAAACGAGACGCTCAACATCCATCGTTAACCAATTGGCCTGTGCAGGAGCTCTGCGACTTAACGCATCCGCAACCACATTACCTTTCCCAGGTACATAGTGTATTTTTAAGGTGTAGTCCCCAAGGAACTTCATCCACCTTCACTTACGCATATTCAAATCCTTTTCATCTGATATATACTTCAAGCTCTTATGGTTTGTGTAAATGTCGACCTTCACACCATATAGGTAGCACATCCAAAGCTTCAGCGCGAATAACACGATCACCAACTCCAATTCATGGACCAGATAATTCCCCGCATTCACCAAGCTGGCGCGAACCAAAAGCTATTACTCTCCCATGCTATAACAAAACACGGCCTAATCCGCTGCCTGAAACGTCATTGCATAAGCTTAAAGCCTTCTGTACCACATGGAGAACACAGGCCAAGCATCGTGGTCAGACGACTTTTCAGTTCTTCGAAAGCTTGAGCACACGCTGACGACCAAAAAAATTTCTGATACTTCCTCACCAGGGTCGTGAGAGGCAACGCTATCCACGAGAAGTTCTCTACGAAGCGCCTGTAGTAGCTGACAAGCCCCTGAAAACCTCAGACTTCCGCTACAGAAGGCAACATAGGCCACTGACGTATTGTAGCAACCTTTGTTGGATCCACCGCAGTACCCTGACCACGACCATATGACCATAGAATGCTATAGAAGGTAGCCAAAACTTACACTCAAAGAATTTGGCATATTCTGATTACTTCTCAAGGTCTCCAGAACAATATACAAGTGTTCTGCATGATCATCCTCAGATTGGGAGTACACTAGGATATCATCGATGAACACGGTCATGAACCGATCCAAATATTCCTTAAACATCATGTTCATTAGATTCATAACCACTGATGGAGCATTTGTCAACCCAAAAAGGCATGACAGTGAACTCATAATGCTCATAACGTGTACTAAACGTCGTCTTGGAAATATCACTCTCCCTGATTCTTGGCTGAAAGTAACCAGACTTCAAATCCAGCTTCAAATGCATAGTCGATCCAAACTAGCTGATCGAACAAATCATCGATCCTTGTAATTGGGTACTTATTCTTCTCTGTTAGCTTATTCAGTTCCCGATAATCGATACAAAGCCACAGACTTCCATCCTCTTTTCCACGAAGAGAACCAGGACGTTCCAAGGTGACAAACTTGGACGCACAAACCCCTGCTCTAACAATTCTTGAAGCTGCGCCTTCAACTCTGTCATCTCTCTCAATGCTAAGCGGTAAGGAGACCATGACACCGCTTGGCACCAGAAATCAACTCAATGGTTAACTCGATCTCTCTCCGATGTGGGGCTCAAAGGAAATTTTCGAGGAAAATGTTGGCAAGCTCCGACACCACAAAAAACACCGACCAGCCCAGGCTTGGGATTCGTAGTATCTAGTTAAGAACAACTCCCCCCCCCCCCCTCAAGAACTGCTAACTTAGTCTCGCATTCGGTGTTTAGCCCTAGTGTGACCCCCCTAGGGTTGTAGCTAACCTATGCATGCTGCTCCGAGAGTCAGTCCATGTCTAAAAACAAACCACCTACGATCTTTAATGACAATATTTCTGTTTAGTTTGAATACCCACGATCGGGAAGCACTAGGACAAACCACATGAAAACCTTGGGTGCTAAGGAGTAAGAAGTCATGTAACAAACAGTACTCTCCACCACCAAGAGTGGGACAAAGTCCACTTACACAAATCATAACCCAATAACTAATCATGTCATAGGTATAAAAGTTATATGCTAAGTCGTACCTGTCATCTTGTCCCTTTGCTTATGGTCTTTTGCCTTTTCCTTTGTCTTTGGAAACCCACCCCAACAGTCACAGGCTATATGTCCCAGCTTGCCACAGTTATAACAATGAATTGGGCTCCTCGCCCAAATGTTGCTCCAGACCCAGCCTCCTTTGCCATTGGAGTACCACTCCGACATTTTATGGCAATATGTTCTGTCTTGCTACACATATAACAAGTAAGTGGGACACACCCCGGAGCTTCTCCTGACATAGCTTTTTTTGTCTTTGGGGCATCAGCACGACAATCGCAGGTAAGGTGTCCTGACTTGTCACAAGTATGGCAAGCATAAGGAGCTTGACAGGTAGAGGTTCTAAACCTCTTATGCCACCTCCCGTGGTATTCAGACTTTGCAGAAACCGCGGAGTTTGGTATCATGCACACGGGCGTCTGGTGGACTTTTCCAAAATCTACTTCCAACGATCTAGCTGACTCCACCAACGCTCAGAATCCCAATAATTTCGATCCTACCAATAGAAGTCGTAAATCATCATGCCGACCGTTCTAAAACCTGTTTACCATAGTCTGCTCGTCCTCCAACTCAAACCCTAAGTAGTGCCTTATCATGACAACACATGCAAATACTCGTCAACAGAGTGCGTCCCTTGCATCAAAAGCATGTTCAACTGCTGATCCGATTATCTTCTAATTTCCACTTGCTCTAGAGCACCAACCGGCATTGAAGCCATCCCAGGGACAGGGGTTGCACATGTCTTCCATGTTGGGCATTGATCATAGCGAACACTACTTCCGCTACCATTCAGATGGTTTCCGCGGAAGGAAGGGTCGTAGGCATGTCATTAAGCGCACTTCTCTCAACAGAGTGTTGGCATTTTGACTGCACTGCACCACTGCTAATCACCTATAATCGGGAAACACTCCATTAGGTGACAAACAATTGCCAAAAAGTAATCATAGGAACACTCAGGTTCCTCAAACATGTGTATTTTCATTTCTAAGTGTACATTCATAGGTTCTTTTCATGTTATAATGATGACGCACATGTCTGTGCTCACCACCCCTTAAAAAGAATTCGTCCACGAAATCTCCTAAGAAAGACTGACACCGTAGTCTGATATCAAATTGTAGCACCCCCATCTGTCATAAGGGATATAACAGAAGGTTCGGTCGGGGCCCTACGCCAAATTCCACGGACAGTTAGTGGAGTTACATATTAATACCAAATTACTATGATACAATATCGAATCCTAATGCAGAGCATTCTAGCGAAAGCTTTTTAATCAGTTGGAAGAACTCATCACAAAACATGAATGTACACTAGAGATCAAAACAGGAATGAAGGTACAAAAACACTAAGAAAGTCTTGGCCTTAAGGCCTTACAATATTCAACTTGAATTAAAGTGTTTTACAGACTTCAACACACAGGATGGCCACACATGAACATAGTAAAGGAAAACACTTCTCTTTGGACTTCAAGGGTCTGCACAGCATCAAGGGCTTTAGCCCGCTACTTGCCACTTGGCTCACCTATTCGTGCATAAGAACAATCCACTAAAGGGTGGCAAAACAAGGCAACGATCAGCTAAATCTGACCAAATTATAACGACCCCGCCCTTACTTGGGTCGGCGGAGCTCCTTCCCTGCAATGTATTAGCAAAACCAAACATAGTAATGAAAGTGCAATTTAAGCACACTTCACCACAGGCGTAGGCACGAGCGACCACACACCCCGTGTTCTCATGGCACATTCTCGGTGTCCGAACAAAACCAGGGACCACCACCGTTCACAAGACGGCAACAAACATGAGCATTTTGGTAGTCTTTATGACCTGTATAAGGCCTAAGACTCATAACTATGTCAGTAACAAGTATCACTACCCACGAACGCTTCGCATAGCTACTGGGTAGGTTTGTCCCTTTCCCGTTGCTCACATCGCCGGGGCAAACAACCACGACACGGGTCGACCTCCGCATTCCCATTTTTCTAGACATTACATAACTTAGTTATGATACACTGATGGATCTCAGGCCACCTGGCTGGGCTCTCAAAGCTCTTAGCCCCACATCACAGGCCCAGGTCTCCACGACACAGGACACAAACAAAATTCTCAAGGAGCTACTGTCTACGGTAGCACTACCGTTGAGCAGTACCTGGCAGAAATGCGATACCCAGTTGCATTTCTGCCATTGAAGTTAGTCTCCAAGGTTCCCTGCTGCAATCTACCGTATAGAAATCCGAAAAATAAACATCACGGAGTCTTCTCCGGCCAATACAAGCATAATGAAAACATCACCAATCCAGACCAACCTGTCCGGATGGGCTTCACACACCATGCCTATGTTCGTACTTTGATTCGGAACTCTATATGCAAAACTACGGGGATATACCATATTTACCCGAAGGAAAACCTCAAGCTCATCGCACACTCGCGGGAGAGGGTTTCCTATGCAGAAGGAAAAGGACTTCACATGTCCAAGTTGAGAATCATTACCCTTTGCGCTCTCTTCGGTGCCATGCCAAAGGTCTAAACAGATGAACGCGACCGCAACGATCTTGCCTCCACAGATTCAGACTCGTCTTGCGAATCGGAGCTTCGGAACTCCAACGGTGGCGAGAAACTCCTCTGACGCTGCTCCTCCTCCTATAAGAAGCCCAGACTAAGCCCTCACTCCAAAAGAAATGAAGTGAAAATGGCTGGACCAGACTTTTATATAAAGCTACAGCCGCACGGTAACTAGCTACTGTCGCACGGTACCTTAATTCAATGCCTCGTTTCGAGCGCAACCGCCCAAACCTTCCATTCATAAGCCGACACGGGGCCACGTCGTTACGGATTTGCTAACGCCATGCGATAGGATGCTAACGTCACGCAGTAGCCGATGTCGGTTATGACACGACACCTACCACTATCGCTGCGCACTAACAGTTACCGCCGCGCGGTAGAATCCCGAGACTTCCACCAATTAAATTTGCCCCACTATCGCCTGCGGTAACACTATCGCTGGGCAATAACTTCCCGAGAATTTTTCCAGAATAATTCCCGGCTACCACCGCGAGGTAACAAGTTTCCACCGCGCTGTAACATATTTCTCGAGAACTCAGCACTTTCTCGAGAACTCAGCGCTTTCTCGAGAACTCAATGCTCTCGATGCAAACCCTGGAGCTACCGGCACGCGGTAACTAGCTACCGTCGAGCGATAACCCCCAGAGAAGCATCTCCCGCCTTAAGAAATTTGGGGTGTTACCCTAACTTCCACTCCAAATGAGAAGAATGGGGGTTTAAAATGTTTCATCCCTTTATATGTCTTTTCGGCGAAGCATCCTGGGCCATAGGATCAAGTCCTAAGAGAAAACGGATGGCTAAAATTCCAAACGATGGAACTGCTCCCGTATGCTACCGCCGAGCAGTAACTACCTACAGCGCCGTGATAGCTTCCCGAGCCGTCGGTCCCTTTGGAAAGAAAATGCAATCGCCAGTGTTAGCCTTACTGCCGCGCGATAGCCACTCAACTCTTTTCACTCAACGCTTCACGAACTACTGCCACGCGTTTGCATCCTACCGCTGTGCGGTACCTCTCAACGCTCTCAACGCCTAGCTACTCAGCGCTCTCAATGCTTAGCTACTTAGTGCTCTCAACAACTAGCTACCACTAGGCGGTAACTTCTTATCGCCGGACAATAGCTTCCAGAGGCTCAAGTCTTAGAAAACTGGGGTGTTACAACTCCTCCCCCCTTAGAAGAATTTCGTCCTTGAAATTTTGCATGCACTCAAACCAAAAGGCATACCTGAAGCAAAAAAGTTCTGGGAAGTCCTCTCACATTACTTGTCACGCTCCCATGAGAATTCGGCTCGCTCGCAGTTATCCCGGCGCACTTTCACGAGCTTAACTTTTTTGTCCCGCAACTGCCGAACTTCTGAATCTTCTATGCCGACAGGATGGACTTTCGTCCTCAAGTCCTCTTCGATCGGCACCGCGCTGCCGACGCGACCACAACGCTCATCTCCATCAAGGCTTTTCTCAAAACTGAGACATGGAAGACATCGTTTAATCCACTCAGCTATGTGGACAACGCCAACCTGTAGGCTGCTTCTTCAATACGTTCCACGACCTCGAACGGCCCCCAAAACTTCGGGCTCAACTTCTTGAGTCAGTGAATCCACGAAATGTCATTGAATGGTTTAATCTTTAGATACAACCAGTCGCCTAGTGCGAACAACACGTTTTTGTGGCGAGCATTGAAATACTTCGCTTGTCGATCCTGAGCAACCTTCATGCGCTCCTGAATTATTCGCACCAACTCGAAAGCATCAACCACCACCTCTTTTCCCCCAAAGCTTGGTGTCTCCTACCTCTATACTTGACATCGTTGTTCGACACAGCCTTCCATATACAAAGCCTTGTATGGTGCCATCTTTATACTTGCCTGGAAACTGTTGTTATAGGCAAACTCCACCATGAAGATGTGATCTTCCCACTTCTTATCAAAGTCAAGGGTACACATCCTCAGCATATCTTCCATTGATCGATTAGTCTTTTTCATTTGACCATCGGTTTGAGTATGGAATGTCATACTAAGCTTGAGTTTTGTGCTCATACTCTTCTGTACAAATCTCGAGTCTTTGGACGTGAACCGTTCATCGCGATCACTAATAATACTCTTAGAAATTCCATGCAGCCACATGATATTGTGAACATATAATTCTACCAACTTCTCCACGTTGTCCTCCTTTCGTTTAGAGATGAAGTGAACCACTTTGGTCATGCGATCCACGATCACCCAAATCGCATTGTTACCCTGCTGCGACTGAGGTAAACCATGTACAAAATCCATGAAGATGTCATCAAAATTTCACTCGGGGATAGGAAGAGGCTTCAGGAACCCACCTGACTTCTAACACTTGGCCTTCACTAAGGCACAAATTTGGCACTGGCTCGCGTACAAAGCTATGTCATGCTTCAAACCAGGTCAGGAAAAGGATTTCTGCATATACAAGTACATCTTTGTACTACCCGGGTGAATGAAGTACTTCATGAAATGAGCCTCAAACATCAACTCCTCATAGAGCTTGCCGAACTAAGGTACACAAATCCTTCTGTCCTTCCTTAAGATCTCATGAATCATCTCCCATGCACTACCCTCGCCATTTTGAGCTTCCACCACAAATGGCTGGAACTCCATATCCACATTGGTCGTTTCCTGATACAATCAGATAAGTCATTCTGCAACTCTATCCAGTTCAACCGAGTTGTGCTAGACTCACCTCTAGCTACACACTCAATGCCAATGGACTCACAGTCCCGCACCAACCACTCATCATGAGCTTCAATCCAATTTGCTTGTCCAGAATATTTCCTACTCAAGACATCATCCACCACGTTGGCCTTTCCCGCATATACTGAATTGCCACATCGTATCCTCCAAGTAACACGACCCACCTGCATTGCCGCATGTTCAAGTTTTTTTGATCTAGAAGATACTTCAGGCTTTTGTGGTCCGTGAAGATCTCCGCCTTCGCACCGTACACATAATGCCGCCACAACTTCAACGCAAAAAAATTATCGCCACCAACTCCAAGTCATGGACGGGGTAGTTCCTCTCATGAGACTTCAACTGACTAGATCCAAAGGCTATCACATATCATGTTGCACTAGCACGCAACCAAAACCGCAACCTAATGCGTCACTGAAAATCTGAAATCCTTCAATCCCTTTAGGAAGACTTAGGATTGGAGCTGTCATCATCCTTTTATTCAAGGTGTTAAACGCTTGATTGCATTCCTGAATACACACAAACTTCTGGTCCTTACGAGTCGGAGTAGTGAGGGGCAGAGCTATCCGCGAAAAGTTTTCCACAAACCTTTTTTAGTACCTGACTAGTCCAAGGAAACTCCTGACTTCCGCCACGGTGCTTAGAATTGACCAATCTCTAATGGCCTCAACTTTTGCTGGATCTACCGCCACCCCATCACCACTAATCACATGACCCAAAAATGTCACCTTATCCAACCAAGAATCGCACTTCAAGAACTTTGCATATAACTGGTTCTCTCTTAGAGACTGCAAGACTACTCTCAGATGAGCCTCATGCTCCGCCTCTGATTTGGAGTATACCAAAATATCGTCGATGAAGAGGACTACAAACAAGTCTAAGTACTCCTGAAACACTCGGTTCATCAAATTCATGAATACCGATGGCGCGTTCGTCAGCCCGAACGACATCATCGAGAACTCAAAGTGACCATACCTCGTACCAAACACTGTCTTGGGTATGTCCTCGTCTCGAATCCATAACTGGTAGTATCCGGACATCAAGTCCAACTTAGAGTACACCACTGGCCCTACCAACTGGTCGAACAGGTCATCTATCCTTGGAATCGGATACTTATTCTTGATGGTCAATTTATTCAACTCCCGGTAGTTTGTGCGCAGCCGCATACTACCATCTTTCTTCTTCACAAACAGCACTGGTGTGCTCCTTGGCAAAGAGCTGGGTCTAATGTACCCCTGCTCCAATAGTTCCAGCAAATGTACGTTGATCTCGGCCAACTCCTTCGGTGTCATCCTAAAAGGATAACGTGACACCTACCTGGCTTCTAGCACTAACTCAATCGGTCTCTCGTCGAGGAGGCGCCCCAAGAAGCTCCTCAGGAAACACATTCTTGAATTCTGCCACTACCGGCACTTCTCTGATTGATAGCTTGAAAAGTTGAACTTCCAACAACGCTACTAAAGCTACTCGTCCCTGGTTAACTGCCCGCACCAACTGCATGACCGAAATCAGGGAACATGCCACTCCACTAAGGCCCTCAAATTTGACTTCTTCCTTCCTTCGTTTCTCAGGGTCACCACCTTAGATAGGCAGTCAATGCTGGCACGCTGCTCAGCAAGCCAATCCATCCCCAAGATCACATCGAACTCAGCTAACGGTAGAACCACTGCTACCAACACGAAGTCAACTCTTCCCAGATTCCAACCAATGCGCCCTTTCGTCCCGGTGGTCATTAAAGACCCATTGGGCATGCACATACTAAGATCTGCGTCCGTTGAAAAGGACTCGACTCCAATTCTTCGGATAAAGCTTTCCGCAAGAAAGGAGTGCGACGCTCATGTATCGAACAATACCCTAGCAGGCTATCCGGAAACTAGTACCATGCGGTGGTAGCTCGTGAAGCATTGACTGGATATCGCGCGGCGGTAAGGATAATGCTAGCGATAGCATTTTATTTCCATAGGGACCGACGGCTCGGGAAACTACCGCGGCACGGTAGCTAGTTACCGCTCGGCGGTAGCAGACAGGAGCAGTTCCATCATTTGGCATTTTGGCCGTCTGTTTTCTCTTAGGATTTGATCCTATGGGCCAGGATGCTCCGCCCAAAAGGCATATAATGGGCCAAAACGTTCTAAACCCTCAATCTTCTCATTTGGAGTGGAAGTTAGGGTTTGAGTCTTAGAGTTTGGAGGAGGAAGAAGAAGTACTTTCTCTGTCATTGACGTAGCTTCAGGGCTCCGATCATTGATCCGAGGCTAGATCCGCAGAGAGGACTTGAAGACGCACATTTTCATCCGTGCAAATCATGGTTTTCATGGCAAGGAAGAGGAGTAATAAGGTAACGATCCTTCTCTCGGTTTTTAGGATGCGTACATGACATCCATGTTTATTACTGCTTTCTTTTAAGCATTTGGGCATCGAATCTCTCAAATAAGAGGGGTTCGGGTTGTCATGGCTCAAGAGAAGCCACCGGGTCGATTACGTCCGTCCCCGACATGATGTTGCATTAGAAATCCGCTCTGTTAATGGATTTGGCATTGTGAGTGAAGCCGTAGTAGCGACCGTTAATTCGACTCCGTGATGTTGCATAACGAGCCTTAAAGATTGTGCTAGTGGATAACTTCTAGTCTTGTTATTTGTTTCAGCCGTGTTTAGTCTGAGTTTTAAGTTGGGTAGCTTATATCATCTTATAATGTTTAAGCTGTGACGTTTGTATGTTGTGGGTCCCCGGCCAGACACATATTATACGGTCATTACAGGGGAGGTGTTACAGTTTTCACTCTTTTCGGATTTTCCACGTCAAAAAGTCATTTGTCATTTGTTGTGTTTACTTTGACTATTTGCACACCTGGTCCAATTCGAGCTAAGGCGGTTCGATTTCTTTGGACCGGGGAAAGACCAGGCGATCCGCAACAAAAATAAACATCCTAGAAGCACTAGGAGGCATCAAGATATAAAGAAAACCATGAAAAAGAGGAAGAAAATGAGAAAAAAATCATTAAAGGAACAAAGAGGAAAAAATCATTAAAGGAACAAAGAGGAAAAAAATACTCCCCCAATCAAAAACTGCAGGAGAGGGGAGACGAGAAACCCCAACCACTGCCTGAGCAAAGTCTGGATCCGACCACCAGCGAGGCCCTACACTGAGGACGGGCCGAGGGACAAAAAACAGGGCAAGTCGAAGCCCTATTAGGGATCAACAATCGGGAGACAGAAACTCCTAGCCCCGATACTTGAATATCGAGATTTTGAACTCAAAAGTAAATGCCACAAAAAAATCGTCCATTCGAAAAAAAATATAGCTTTATTTCCTCAAAAATTACTTCTTGAAAACAAATATCTACCAAACAAACAAATTGTTGATGATTTTACTTTTGTTCATGATTTTCCTTCAAGTTATCGTGGCTTAAATTCACGCAGTCCCTAAACCCTAATCGAGCTTGGCCTTAAAATACGTGTCCGGACGAAATAATCATGCCCGGTCGAAAAAAATTGATGGTGTGTGAAAAAATCGTGTACGGGTCCCGAGCGAAAAAAACACGCTCCACGAAATATTTGCGCCCGAGCTAAAAAATCGTGGTCGGGAAAAAAATTGTGGTCGGGGAAAAAATTAGGGCTCGGGCTGCTAGGCAAAAAATTCGTACCCGGGCAAGAAATTCGCGCCCGGGAAAAAATTTCGTGTCTGGACAAAAAAATCGCGCCCGGGTAAAAATTTCACCTCGGGCAAAAAATTTGCGTCTGGGAGACAAATTCACACCCGGTCGAAAAAACACTCCCGAGCGAAAAAATGCGTCCGGGCGAAAAAACTCGCTCGGGCGAAAAAAATACCTTTAGGTAAAAAAATAATTGCGCTCGAGCGAAAAAATCGCACTTAGACGAAAAATGCGTGCCCAAGCGAAAAATGCGCGTCCGGACGAAAAATGAGCGCCTGGGCAGAAAAGTGCGTTCCCGCGCGAAAAATACGTGCCCGCGTGAAAAATGGGTGACTGGGCAAAAAATGCGTGCCCTCGCAAAAAATGCACGCCCAACCGAAAAATGCATGCCCGACCGAAAAATGCATGCCCGGCTGAAAAAGGCGCTCCTAGACGAAAAATGCGCACCGAGTTGGAACATGCGCGTCCGGGCGGAAAATGCGCGCCCGGGCGGAAAAATGCCCGCTCGAGCTGAAAATGTGTGCCCGGGTGGAAAAATGCTCTCTAGAGCGAAATATGCGCGCCTATGCGCAAAATGTTCACCCGAGCAAAAAATGCAACCCTGGAGGAAAAATTCCTGCCCGGGCGAAAAATTCACGCCCTGCCGAAAAATGCCCGTCCGACAGAAAAGTGCTTGTCTAGCTGAAAATTGCGCGTCCGTGCGAAAAATGCGTCCCTGAGCGAAATATTTGCGCTTGGACGGAAAGCACGCCCACTGAAAAAATCGCTCTTGGGCAGAAAATGCGCCCCGTGCGAACAACAGAGTGACGTCGAGGTCTTTTTGAGAGAGTCGGGGTGCACTGGTTGAAGTGGGAATTGTAAACGACGACCTCACGAGGTCGGAATTGAGGTAGATTTGTTTTATTTATAACTAATTTCTATGAGAATTGAAATGAATTACAACTTTGAGATATTTTTATGGCCGCCGAACGCTGGAATTGGAATTGTCATTTGAATTTCATTTCCAACGCTAAAATTCCGAACTAACCAATTGACCCTTATGGTCCGTTCGGTGCGCAAGAATTGGCCTTTTGGAATTGACTTTGGGTTCCAGAAAGCCAATTTTGTTGCTCGGGGCGTGAGAATTGAGATGGTATTGGATTTCATACCAAAAGCCATGGATTTTTACTCAGGTTTTCAGCGGTTTTAGGTATCACGCGATCCCGTGAAGCCCTCGATCCCGCGACACTCTCTATCCCGTGAAGCCCTGACCTCTTACCAGTCATTGGCCATTCTCTTCCCGCTCTTCTCCGTCCGTTGATGCTCGGTGCAGACGACCATTGCGGGAGGCCACACCTCTTCTGCGCGGGTACCGCCTCCGGCGCCAATGCGTTAATGGCGGAGGTTCATCATGATGGAGGAGCAACATCTCTTATGACGGCCGGTGGGTATTCCTTAGTGCTCGCCCTTGACAATCTCGCCCGACGAAACCTCATCGAATAGGTCTTGTGTTATACTCCCTTCACATTTCCAATTTATTCCTCTTTTTAGTTTTCTTTTTTTGTTCTGGTTCATCACCATCACCGGAACTTTTGTTATTTGAGATCATGTTTCTCTCTTCATTTTGCATTCCTTTGTCATCAATTATTTTTTAGAATGTTAAGCTTGCAAAATCATGTTGAATAATTTGATCATTCTATTTATTTGATGATTTTTTGCCGCATTTCTTCTGTTTATAATGAGATCCTGTTACAATTTGATTTAAAACTTCTTATTTTTGATGTTCCGTTTATAGTTGAAAAACAAAATATCAGGTTTATGTTCCTTTCTTCTTTATTAACAAACAATAACTCTTTAGGCATAGATCATACTTTGAGAAATTTGGATCAAATCTCGTGAACTGCTCGTGAACATCTACTAATGTCTCTATTATGTAGATCAGGCTTTGAAAAAACTCTAGCTAATGTCTCTATTACGTAGGTGTTGTTAGTCTAATACAAGAGACTCCAGCGACTTGAGAGTGGACAAACTTAATGTTCAATTTGAAGAATTATAAATTTTTATAATTTCAATTTTAGAAAACTAATATCAATATGCAGCTGAACAACCTTTATGTATCAATTCTATTTCTGTTTACTGAATTCATGCTGCAACCGAATAACAGAATTGACTTTCGGAACAAAATCAATTACTGCAGATATTGGTTTTTTGACCAAAGCCAATTCCAAAAAGCCAATTCATGCGCGCCGAACAGACCCTTATTGGCTTTGAATTCTTCTTAACACGTTTTGTTTTATCTCAAAAATTAATATTGCAAAATATTCTTTGTTTTATTTTTAAATGGGCATCAATGGATGAGTGAAATCCCTTCAACTCCGTTCATTTCGCAGAAATTGAGATGAATGAATTGAATTTGACTTCAATTTCAATTCTCATAATCAATTCTAATTCTGATCTTCGGCTGAATGCAAAAATGCTGTCATAAGAATTGAAATTAGTAATTTCACTGTTCGGCTGCATATTAGAATTTTTTTTCCGAACTCGCATTTTTTCGTCTGAGCATGAATTTTTGCCTCAGCGCACTTTTCATCCGGGGGCGCATTTTGCCGTCCGAGCGCACATTTTTCGCCCGGGCACACATATATTTCGACAAGACGGCACATTAGTTGCCCCGGCATTTTTCACGCAGGCAAAAAATGCGCGCCCGTGCAGAAAAATGCACGTCCGACCGAAAAATGCGCCCCGGGCGGAAAAATGCGCGTATGGGCGAAAAATGCTCCCCCGGGCTGAAAATGCGCACACAGGCGAAAAATGCTCGTCGGGGCGGAAAATGCGCGCGGGCGGGAAAACACGCGCGGACCGAAATACGCGCGCGGGCGGCATTTGTCACCAAAGCGAAAAAAATGCGCGCCCGTGCAGCAAAATGCGCGCCCCGGCGGAAAAAGCGCGCCCGGGCGGAGAAAGCGCGCCCGAGCGGAAAAAGCGCGCCTGGGAGGAAAAAAGCGCGCCCCAGCTGAAAAAGGCGTGCCCGGACGAAAAAGTGTGCTCGGCAGGAAATGCGCGACCAGCCGGAAAATGACCGCGCCCGGTGAAAATGCGCACCCGGGCGAAAAATGCGCGTTCGGGCGGAAAATGCTCCCGGGCGGGAAATGCGCCCGGGCGGAAAAAGTGCGTCAGGGCGGAAAAAGCGCGCCCGGCGGAAAAAGCGTGCCTGAGCTGAAAAATGAGCTCCTGGCAGGAAAAATGCGCTCCCGAGCGGAAAAAAAGCTTGCATGGGCGGCAAAATGTGCGTTCGGGCGAAAATGCGCTCCCGGGTGAAAAAATGCGCGCCCAGACGAAAAATGCGCGTCCTGACGAATAATGCGTGCCCGAGAAAAAATACAAGTCCGGTCGAAAAATGCGCCCCGGGAGAAAAATGCGCTCCCTGGTTCAACTCCGGCCTGACCGTCCAACCGATCGGATCTTGAACCTTTGAACTTACCGGTTCGTTCTCTCTCCGGTCCGGTTCTTAAAACCTTGATATTATATTAATTTTTAAATTTTTTTATTATAAATTTAATTGCATAACCAAAATAAAATAAAGATTATATACTTCAAAAAAAAAATTACATTTGCAAATAATGTTAAATTTCTGAGAGTTATCATCGGTTCGCTACTACTCCGCGTGCGCTTCTCCCTCGTTGTTCTCCTCCATACCGGCTGAGTGCTGAGTCGCGGACCGCATGTCCGTGCGAGGCTAAACGGGGTTAGTCGTGGCCCGCATGATTATAGGTTTTCTAATTGGTTTTATTTCTCAATCGAATTATAGATTTTCTAATTATTTTTTTAAAAATTAATTATAGGTTCGGTTCGGGCCGGTTCTCGGGTACCCGATCACGGGAATCGAGACCGAACCGAACCGCGGTTCTAGTGTTTTTTTACATCCATATCCGAACCGTGTAAAACAAGAACCGATCCGAACCACCGGATTCCGTTCGATTTCGTCCGATTCTCGATTCTCCGGATATTTTTGCACAGGCTGAAGTTATAGACTTAGGGTCTGTTTGGGACAGCTCTGGCGGATTGAAAAGCTGCTGTCCGGATAGAGCTGTTTTGAAATAGATTTCTGGGGAGCAGTTTTGAAAAGCTGCAGAGTGTTTGGGTGTTATGTGCAGAAGTGCGCTTTGAAGAGCGATTTTCTCTCTTTTCTGTTTGGAGAAACAGCTTTTGGAAGCTGTTTTTTAAAAACAAAATACATAAATATTTAGAAACAACTGATAACATGCGTCTTTTACATAGTTATAGCAAATAGGAAAAAAAAATCTTGCAACATCCGGCGACTCCTTTTTTCAATCATTTCGATCACCTGTTCAAAAATAAATTGATATGAATCAAACTTTTGATATTTTTAAACCTTTCAATTTTTAGTAAGCGTTGGATCGAATTTTTACCTGCGCGCGCTGTATATCTCTTCGGCAATGTGATCTCGTACGGTAGACATATGTTCTTCTCCATCAGCATCACGCATATCGCTTTCAATTTCATCATCTGTCGCAGGTTCCTCAGCCTCTAAGGAACGAAAGAAGACTCATCAGCATCACAAGCATTAAACTCAGGGTCCCAGCGAGAAGGATGTCTCCGAATGAAGTTATGTAGTGTCATTGTCGCTAGCACAATGGAACGTTGTTTTTTGAAGTTGTACTGTGGCATTTTGCTCAAAATGTGCCACTTCTTTTCCACACTCCAAACGTTCGCTCGATCACACTGCGAAGAGATGAATGCGCCTTATTGAAATGTTCTTGCCTTCCTTGTACTGGCCGACTCCCACGGGCAAAGTCAGCCAAGTGATATCTTGTTTCTGGATACGGCTTCAGATAACCCTTTTTTAACGGGTAACCAGCATCCACTAAATAATATTTACCTGCATTTATTTGGTTTGTTAAGCAGGTAAACAATATGAAATACAAACAATTAGAATGAATGCAAACATATTGATTATGATACCTTGTGGGGGATGCGGAAAGTGCAATCTATCGTCGACAATGCCCGTGCAAAGATGCGACTGTCATGAGCAGATCCTTCCCATCCAGCGAGGGCAAATGTAAAGCACATGTTAAAATCACAGACTGCCATGACATTTTGGGTCGTCGTGCCATGACGTCCTATGTACCGTACTTGATCTTCTACGGGTATCCTCGCATCAACATGTGTACCGTCAATCGCACTAACGCAATCCTTGAAAAATGGCATGTAACGAGGATCATACCTTATCTCACCCGAATCTCTCTGAATTGACAGTCAGTAGGCTTTATAGCATCAATAGACAGTAACAGTAGAGATCTAAGCCCTTTTGAAAAATATCTACTTATTGTTTCGGTCGAGTGCTGGAACCGTTCTTTCGTCAATCTAACGGAACCTCCTTGTGCTAAGATATACAACGTAATCCCTAGGATTTCTCTTGAAGACATCCGCTGTGATCCTTGAAGTTCAGCATCTACTTCTAGTTTATGGAGTAAATCTATGAAAATTCGTTTAGACATCCTAAATGCGTCATACAACACACATACCCAAACCCGACAAAAAAAACACCACACACACTCATATACACACACACATACATACAAACACACACAAACACAAACACATACAAACACATACAACACAAACACATACATATACAAACTCATATACACACATACCCAAACCCAAACACAAACACATACAACACACATACCCAAACCCTAAACAAAAAAAAAACACCACACACACTCATATACACACACACATACATACAAACACACACAAACACAAACACACACAAACACATACAACACAAACACATACACACTCATAATACACACACACACACATACAAACACACACACACAAACAAACATACATACATACACACAAACACAAATACATACAACCATAAACAAAAAAAAAATCACACATTCATATACACACACTAATCATATTAAAAAATTGTGTATGAGAGAAGGAACTTGGTATACCTAACCGGAAGAAGAATCGCTGGAGAAGGAGGAAGAAACCCAAACAGGCGGCGGCTAGTACTGGAAGAGGGATCGGGATGAGTCGCCGCGGGATCGGGATGAGTCGACGCGGCGGCGATCGGGAGAAGGCGTCGGGATGAGTAGACGCGGCGGCGTCTGTGAAGAGGGATCGATGAGTCGCCGCGGGATCGGGATGAGTCGCCGCGGGATCGGGATCGGGATCGGGAGTCGTCGCCCGGCGGCGTCTGCGAAGAGGGATCGGGATGACGACTCAGCGGCGTCTGCGAAGAGGGATCGGGATCGGGAGTCGTCGCCGCGGGATCGGGATCGGGAGTCGTCGCCGCGGGATAGGGAAAGAAGCGGAAGAGATGGATCGCGAATGAGCAGACGCGATTTTTCGGGAAAATGAAACGCAGGGGGTGGACTGCTCCTAAAAATAGCTCCCAGAGCTGTTTTTTGAAAAGTGATTTTATTAGGGAGCTGTCCCAAACAGATCCAGTACCTGCTCTGGCGGCTGGAAAAGAGCTTCTCCAGCCGCCAGAGCTGTCCCAAACAGACCCTTATAGTTGCCCAAAATATACATTTACATATTTGACTTAAAATGGTCCCGGGCCCTGGCCCGCCCGCTGCACACTGCTTATGCCCGGGAAACTGTGTAAAACTTGCGAAAAACCCTATGACCAAAACAAACGAGTGCTGGAAGAAGAACACTGGCGAAAAGGCTCTGAGAAAATATTATTATGCATCAAATGGGCTCTGTGCGTTTAGTACGCAGCGTCCTGAGCTACTACTCCCAACCCTGCTTCGTTCGATCGATATCCTCCACTTCTCGCTTGGAGAGCCTGGATGGGTCGACAAGATCAAAGGCGTCTTCACCGGCAAGAGCTCCCCCGAATCCTCTGCACCTTCCTTCTCCCTCACTGGTGTTCCTTTATCTCTCTTCATATTTTGAATTGTTCGTTTGAACCTTTTCTCGTTTTGTGGTTTTGGTTCCAATGAGTCTTGCCTGCTTCATCGTTTTCCTTCTAGATTTCGCTGATCAGATGGAGAAGGCACGGGGAATGGGATTGCTGAAGCAGTTCGCGGTGGGCCGGTGCAGCGAGACCACCGTGGCCGACGCATTCAAGAAGCAGTCTTCTATTCTCCGCTACCTCGGCAACATCGATCCGACAGGAGAAGTCAGTTCCATAACTTTTGTAGGCTTTATTCTTAACTAAGATAAAATTTGAACTCTAAATGGTTAGGATTTTTCCACCAAAAACTCAAATGTCGTCTGTTTGGCGTTTTTTTTTCTATGGAATGTCATATTATTAACTATTATACTTTGTTTCATTTTGGTGTCATCTTTAAATAACAATCCGTAAAAATGGGCAACATTTCATGTCAGGCGGATTCTCAGGTGTTTAAATAACATTTCATCTCTGATCGGGATCCAGTCTTTGTGAGTTCCTTTTGGAAGGAACTCTTCAGGCAGTAGGGTACTCGTCCATGAATGAGCATCGCCAACTATCCACAAACAGACGGTCAAACATAGGTACTCAAGCGGGGAGTTGAGACAGACTTACGGTGCTTCGTTATGGATGAGCCCCACACATGGACACGATGACTACATTAGGCAGAGTACTTCTATAATACCTCATACCACACGACCAGTAAGTTTACTCCTTTTGAAATTGTCTATGAGCACTTCCCCTGAGCTTGGGTACATATGAGCAAGGGGGAACGACGCTATTTGCTGTTGATCGTGAGTTGTGCGACTGAGACCGTACCCTTGCCAATTACGAAAAAACGTCCAAGTCACCCAAAATAGGATGAAGGTACATGCAGATAAACACTGGCCGAACGTCAATTTGCAATCGGTGATGAAGTCTTCTTAAAACTCTAGCCCTAAAGACAAACCTCAGTGTCCCGGAGGGCTAACAAGAAGTTGGCTCCTCGCTATTATGGTCCCTTCAAAATCATTTAGAGGGTGGGACCGATTGCTTACACCTTCTCGCGGGCTTGTGTATTTATACCACATTTCATGTCTCCTTATTAAAGAAGAAAATCTGGGAAATATCTCAAATGTGTCCTACCCTCCGGAAGCAACCAACGTGGGTGGGGCGGGAGTGAGGGGGGGGGGGGGGGGGGGGGAATTGCGACCACTCCTTGAAGAGGTGCTGTTCACAAAGTGGAAGAAACACGACACAAAATGCCTTCAAGAGATCCTTGTCAAATGGAAGAATTTGTCTACATCACACAACACCTTGGTCGATCTTCTCGAGTTTCATGAACTTTATCCAGATTTCCACTTTTTGGACAAGCTGGTTCTTGTAGGGGGGAAGGGAATGTTATGAATACTCATAACGGCTGGTTCACGTGACTATAATACCAAAGACGGAGGAAGGATACTGCATCAAGCGTGGTTGAACCAACCGGTTCAGACCTCACTAATTAAAACAAAAGGCGGTTGGGGTATGAACCGACGACTTCAACCCTGCCGACCCCCTGAATCCGCGGGGTATAATAACCCCTAGGGTTTTCTGGCGGTGGACAAGCAAGAAGCTCCAAGGTATTTCCTCCTCTCTCTCAAATCCTAGGTTTCTCTCCTCTTCCAAATCTCTCTTCTCGTTCCCATCACATACACGATTGAGATTAGAATTTAAAGCAATGAACAAATTCTAGCAATAATTAAAATAAGATTGCTTGGACTAAACGTTTGACGAATAAATACTTCAAGTGGACGCGAGCAAATTGAGTAAACTATTGCAAAGTAATATCCCAAATCATATACAATTCAACAAATGTTCATCACATAGGAAAATTGATGAATCCCGACACCGAGCTTTCGTCTTAGCGGCGGCCTTCCCGAGAGAATGGGGACCTTGTTAGTTTTTTCTCTACTTAAGTCGATTTTCTCCTAAATAACTAGTGTTGGCTCATAGCGAAAGCGTAATTATTCCGCAAGCGGACAACTCTAACAAGCAGCAAAGTCTCACAAAATTTTGGTGAATAAACGGTAGAGAAAACAGTTTAAGATTGCAAGCGCTAACAATACGGTCAGTGAATTTAATTCCATGAGAAAAATGCTTACTGAAAGTAACAGTAGAGGAACGAGCTGAGAAGTATACCTGCAGAGTTTTTCCAGGGCAAAGAGATTTCCTCGGGTGCAGGGGGGCTGGTTGCGGGTGAAGGTTGGCTCGGTTCCGGATGGGAAGGTTCCGCTTCAGGCTTCGACGAAGAGGGTGGCCGTTGGACGGGCTGGGGAATGCAGGGTAAGGGATGGGCGGCGGCGTGGCAGAATCGGGAAGCGGAGAAGCGGGTCAGGAGGCTGGAGCGGGAGGAGAGCGGGTCTGGATGTTGGAAGCTTCAGGCGTCAGGTTCGCCGAAGATTGGTTGTGGCGTTGACAGTCAGGAAAGTTGGTTGGTGTCCACCGACCGTCGGAGGAAGCAAGGCTTGCTGGCCACTGTTAGAAGGGGCGATAGAGACCTCAGATCTGGAGGCGGACAGGGCAACCGGTGTCGACCACGTTCCGGCTGGCGATGCTGGAGTAGAGTGGCGAGGGGACGGGCGAAGGGGAAGACGATGAGTTCTGTGGCCGGATCCTCTGCTGGACGGAACCGGGGTGAAGACTTTTCTGTCTCACATCGATTTTCTTTTCCAGTCCCCTTTTACAAGGAGACTGATGAGTCCGATTTATATAGGGTTTTTAAGACTCATCTGGGCTAGTTTTCACGCACTTGCACTTCACTTTTAGTATGTTATCATTGATTTTTCATTTATACAGTTTATCACGCTAAATGCTTTGTTTTGGCCCATGCGGTGTGCAATTGCGCATTCTGTTGTTGGGGGTAAGCACACGGTGCTCCCCAGGGGCTCTTTCCAGTTGCTTTTGTTGCATTTCTGCATTGCTGGAGGGTCCTCTTTGGTTTTATTTGTTTGTATGCAGGTGGTGCGTTTTCCCCAAGTCTGGAATTCAGGTTTGAGGAAAACGCACGGTCGTGCATTTTCTTAGCACACGATTTTTCTTGATCGTGCGTTTTGTTGAGCTGGAGAAACGTCGAGTTGAGCTCGACGATCTTCACGTACGGTTGACGCACGGTTGACGCACTGTTTTTTCATAACCGTGCACGAAGAAAACACACGGTTTTCCTCTAGCTTTCTTGTTTGTTCCAATTTGTGGTTAATCGTGCGATTTGTTCACGCACGGGCGGAAGCGCCCGTGCGCGTGTAAAACGCACGGTTCCCCTGTAGTATCTTGTTTTCCTGCGCTCTGTGTTTACCCGTGCGATTTCCTTCACGCACGGGCGGAAGCGCCCGTGCGCGAGTAAAACGCACGGGTCAACACATCCTCATCCGCAAGCTTGTCCTGGAAGTTAATAACGCACGGTTAGCGCACGGTCGTGCGCCAAACCGCGCGTGACTATTTTTCTGACTTGCTTCTATTTAAAGCGCATATTTCTTCTTCCTAAGGGATGCTTTGACCCGCAATTCCTCCCGCTATTTTAGGGCAAAGTTCAGTTGTTTTCCTTCATTCTCCACCGTGGAGAGGCCTCCGGGCAAGCTTTCAACGCCAAATTTAAGCCAGAGCTTCCTCTCGGCCTCCTCCTTCATCCTTGAGCTTCAAGAAGAGTTTGATTTATCTTTCTCCATCAAGCTTGAAGAAATTTGCGTCATCCTCCACCGGATCGTGACACGAAGAAGACGGGTCCATTGGGAGTGAGTGACAGCCTCCTCTACCCCGGGCGCAGTTGAGGACCGAGCTAGGACGCGTATTGACAACCCGACAAATCCTTCCGTGAATCCTCAGCAAGACTTCGGATTCGGTCGATCTCACACTCTCTTCTTCTCTTGTTGTTTGATAGTGTAGTTGATCTCTTTGAATGTGATGAAGTATGTTTAATTTGATATGCGTTTGTATACAATCATGTCTATGTGATTTTGTATTTACGTTATTTGCTTGAGGTGCGCCATTTTCATCCTCCACCACACATTGCCGCACTAGCAATTGCTAGTGGCGTGCGTAGCGAAGAGGTGCTCTCGACCCTCATTCCGCTGTTCTCACCACCTCATCCGCAAGCCTACTCGTCTATCCGCCTAGCGATTCGGTGCATAGCGGCCCGTGTAGTCTTCCATCCCGCCTGACGAAGCATCGCATAGCGGCGTTGCATGGAGTAGTTTGTTAGTGTTTTACTTTCTTTTTTCACAACAATCAAAACCCCCTTTGTTAACTCCGACCTAAGGACTTCAATCTCAAGTCCTCCTCAAAATTAACTGCACCTTACTATGTTCCTTGAGAGATCGATACTTGGGGACATTCACCCATTTTATATTACTGGTGCGACCGATACACTTGCCGTTCAACGCATCAGAGACCGATGGTTTTTATAAAGAGGGTTTAATGGGGGGGGGGGGTTTCCAAGCCGGTAGAGGACAAATTAATGGTAGTAAAAGAGTTTTAATTTCAAAGGAAGGGGGTTTCAAAGTTGTGAAGTTAAGTGGGGTGTGGGGGGTGGGGGGGGTTGGAACTCTCAAAAGATTTTATGAGAAATCAAGAAGGAACTTAATTTCGTAACTCCCAAATCAATATTGAATTCTTTTTAAATTCAGATTTGTGTGATTTTTCATGCAATTAAAGTATAGTTGCGTAAAATAATATCGCGCATACATCCTAACACCTACTACCGGACATATTATTAATGGTCATGCTGGCCGGTCAAACCAACGAGCCTTAGCATAATAAAAAGTGCGATACAACGACATATGATGACAACACCCATAAGATAATAAGACGACGAATGACGACCATAAGACAATAAGACGACGAATGACGACAACGTACATGATAAAACACACACACACACACACAATCGAGCATAGCTCATCTAGATGCGACCACAAATGCATCAATTTCTCTGGGTTGAAAAGACTCGACGCCGTCGAGAATTGGCAAAAACCTGCAATAGCAAGATCAGGACGGAGACGACGAAGCTCGACGACGCTAATCCATGAACTGTCAGATATATTCCTTCCCTTCCATGAAACGAGGTAGCGCTGATATGTACCGACACATGTCTGAAACTCACGAACATCCAACACCTGCTCAATCTCCTTAATGGGGGTGTAGATGGGGCTAAAGTTGGCTGTGGAGTGGAAGATGATACGAGAGTGGGTGTTTCAAGGATGGTTTTAGGAGGTTTATCAAAAAATGGCACAAGGTCAGCAGTATTAAAGATAGGGGAAGTTCCAAACCTAGCGGGTAAGTCTAAAAGTCAAGCATTTGTGCCAAGACACCTTTTAATTTGAAATCCCCTAAAACGTCTTGTTGTAGCTTGTGATAGGTGCCCACGGGAAACCTTTCTTTCCCAAAAAAAGCAAGAACCCAATCTCCTTCTGAGAAATACATCTGCGCGATGATTATCTGCCGCAACCTTGTATTTCTCAGAAGATGCTCACAAACTGTTAACAATTAACTTATGCAAAGATTTTAAATGATCAATATATGTTAGCGCATCAAACGAAGTTCGTTCAAAAGAAGGAAGAGAATGACGATCAAGTAATAACGAGACGAGATAGCCATAGACTACTTCAAAAGGAGATTTAGTAGTTGAACGATTCTTTGAGCCGTTATAAGCAAATTCCCCCTGCGGTTTAACTAAATCTCATTGTTTCGGATGCTTTCCCGCAAGACATCCAAGGAAATAGCCCAAGCTTCGATTCACTATCTCAGTCTGCCCATTCGTCTGCGGGTGATAAGCGCTACTAAATTCGAGCTTGGTCCCAAGTTTTCCCCATAAAGTTTTCCAAAAATAACTTAAAAATCGAGTGTCACGGTCGGAAGTGAAAGCGCGGGGAATCTCGTGTAAATGTACGATCTCCCGAAAAGAAAAGATCAGCAATATGCGTGACATCGGTTGTTTTCTTACAAGAAATAAAATGAGCCATCTTCGAAAAACAATCAACCACAACAAAGATCGAATCCATTCTTCGTTTTGTTCGGGGTAATCCTACGACAAAATCCGTAGAGATTTCATCCCAAGGCCGCTCAGGTACAGAGAGGGGTGTAAAGGCCTGTATTTTGAGCGCGCCCTTTAAACAATTGACAGGTTGTGTTTGTCCTAACGAAATTGGTAACATCCTCCCTCATTCTAGGCCAATAAAATCGGGAGTTAGCGAGGTCCAGAAGTTTATTTTGCCCAACATGACTTCCTAACCCAGAAGAATGAAGTTCTCTTAGTATGGTCTTCCTGGTGGCCCCTTACAAATACAAAGGCGAGTCCCTTTGAATAAAAAACCCTCACTCAAAATATATTCTGTGGTGGGATCGGTACCACTAAATTGACAAACGTCCCAAATTTTACCGAAATATGGATCGGAAGGATAGAAGCTCTTTTGCTTATCTATGTCGAGGACATGCGGCTGAATGGTGACTAAGACATGCGACCTCCGGCTAAGTGCATTTGCTACTCTATTCGAAACGCCTGGCTTATACTTCAAATGAAAGGTGTACTCCCGAAGAAAGGCTGCCCATTTGACATGTCTACGCACCTCCTTCTGGGAGTTCAAGTGCCGAAGTGCATCATGATCGGTATTAAGGATGAACTCACGTTGAATTAAATTGTGACGCCAGTGACGAAGGACTTGGACGATGGCGTAGAATTCTAGATCATAGGTGGAATATCGAGTTTTGACCTCATTTAGCTTCTCACTAAAGAATGCGATGGGTCGCCCCTCTTGACTCAGGACATCTCCTATTCCAATAATCGAAGCGTCGCAATCTACCTCAAAGATTTTCTTGAAATCAGGAAGTGCTAGCACGGGAGCACTAGTCAACTTGTCCTTGGTAAGAGAAAAGGCACGCCCTGCCTCGACCGTCCAAATAAAATGACCCTTTTTAAGACAGTCGGTCACAGGCGAAATGAGTGCTAAAATTTCTAATAAACCGGCGATAAAACGAGACTAATCCATGAAAATTGTGGGCTTCATTGATAGTTTTTGGACTCGGCCAAGCCCCAACTGTTTGGATTTTTTCTGGATCAACCTTAATTCCGTCTGCCGACACAATATACCCTAAGAAGGTCAAATTATCGGTCAAAAACACGCACTTCTTAAGGTTCACGTAAAGCTTGTTCTCCAAAAGGATCTGAAGGACCTGACGCAAGTGCACAAGATGTTGGTCGGGGTTGTCGCTATAAATTAAGATGTCATCAAAATAAGCAACCACACGTATTCCCATCAAAGGGCGGAGAACTTGATGCACGAGTCGCATAAAGATACTAGGGGCGTTGGAGAGGCCGAAAGACATCACAAGCCACTCGTAAAGTCCTTCCCTGGTATTGAAAGCAGTCTTCCATTCATACCTGGGTCAGATCCGGATTTGATGGTAACCGCTTTTGAGATCAATCTTGGAAAAAATCTTGGACCCACTGAGCATGTCTAGCATGTCGTCCAATCGAGGGATCAGAAAACGATACTTAATGGTAATTTTATTCATGGCTCGACTATCCACACATATACGCCAAGTTCCATCCTTCTTAGGGACGAGGAGTGCAGGAAATGTGCAGGGACTCATGCTTTCCCTGACATGACCCTTCTTGATTAGGTCGGTGACTTGACGGTGGAGCTCCTCGTGTTCTTTAGGACTCATACAATAATGTGGTAAGTGAGGTAGGCTAGCACCTGGTATAAGATCGATACAATGTTGTATATCTCGCATGGGTGGAAGATGATCTGGTAGCTCATCGGGCACGATAGAAGAAAACTTAGAAATAAGGGGGCGTACTAAGCTAGGAATCTCCGTGGGATCTCGACTGGAATCAAGGCCTGCTAGAATATAAGCAACTTCACTTGCCTTCATCTCCTCCTGGAATTAGGAGCCAAAAAGTAGCATGTGGGTTGAAAGAAAGGTAATTGCTGCAATAGGATACGTCAAGGTGACACTAGGTGGGGAATGATCCAAGGGCTTAGGCAAGGGCCCATTCTTCTGGGGAAGAAGAACGATCTTGCGCCCACTACGTTCAAAAGTGTAAAAATTATTTGCTCCGTCATGAACTACATGCTTATCAAACTGCCACGGTCGCCCTAACAAGATGTGACAAACCTCCATGGTCGCAACGTGACACCAAACAGAATCCTGGTAGGATGCCCCTATGGAAAACTCTACTAAACACCGATGTGTGACTGGAATCGTCACGGAACTAGTGACCCAAGACAAACTGTAGAGTTTTCCTAGAGGTTCGGTTCTAAGATTAAGCTTCTCTACCATACGCTGCGACACAAAATTTTCTATGCTCCCGCTATCAATAATGATGGGGCAAAATTGCCCATGTATACGTGCGGTCGTACGGAAAATGTTATGTCTCAACCGCTCGTCCTCTGAGAAAATTTTGGGGGTGAGCAGACTATGCTGCATGACACAGACTAGGCGCTCTGCATGCTCTCCTACTTCGATTTTGTCTACGACACTCGCGTCCGGTTGGGAGTCCGTAAGGAAGACCCCGTACTCAGGATCCTGATCTTCCTCGGATTCAACCACAGCTACAGACTGCCTACGAGGGCACTCTGAGGACTTGTGTCCTGGTTCCATACACTTAAAACACCAAAATGTTCCCGGGTTGGGTCGGGAATCCACAACCTCTTTGCCTTTACTGTAGACAGGGGGCGGAGTAGGGCCACTAGTGGACCCGGGAAGATGAATCTGGATGAGAGGCTTGAGTGAGTTCGTGTTAGGAAGTCTCTCAGAAATCCGAGTGCCAGAAGCTTTTTTCTGTAGTGATGCTTCTACCCTTCGGGCCCTACTGGAGATCTCTCCTAGGTCTCAAAAGTCATGAAGCTCTACTTGCTCCCGGATGATATAACGTAAACCATTTAGGTAGCGAGACACAGTCGTATCGTCCTCCTCTCGAATGTCTAGCCTGAACTGAAGAATAAGGAACTCATTGGTATAGTCATCAACCGAGAGTTTATCCTGTCGTAGGTTGTAGAATTTGCGATAAGTTTTGGAGATAATCCGGGGGAACATATCGCTTCCGCAACTGGTTTTTAAATTCGACCCAGGTCGTGATCGAGGCCAAACCTAAGGTGAAACAGTTACGTTCTAATTGAACCCAACAGATTAGTGCGGGGCCCTTAAGCCGAAGGGTGACATACTCGACTTGGCGATTCAACGACATCGTTTCCAAGCCATGAATTGCTCCATACGCTCGCACCAATCTAGACATCCTTCGGGTTCTACTCGGCCCTCAAAATCTCCTACGTTCAACTTGACGCCCGTATCCCATTGTGGTGGGTTTTGGGGATCAAGTGGTGCCGACAAAGGTTCATCCTCCCTAGGATTTGGTGGTTGTTCCTAATTTAGGCCTAGGTGTCGAGCGGCTTCTAAGTTATTGACGGAAGTTCGTAACCCATTGACGACTTGGGTAACATCTCCCACTTGGAGGGTGAGTGTTTCCATCATCTGCATGAGGTTGCCCATGCGTTGATTTAAGTCATCGACGCACAATTCAGTTTATCCGCTCTACCCTCTATTTTTTTAATAAAAAGTTAGAGAATTTTTTTAAATATTAATACGAAAATAGGCTCACTGTTTTTTTTTTGTAAAAGATATGATGATTTTTTTTGTTTTAAAAAAGGATAGCAATTTAGGAAATCAACGGATCGTTCGATTCACAATAGGAGTGAATCGAACCTCCCTCGATATCAAATGATGAATCCCGACACCGAGCTTTCGTCTTAGCGGCGACCCTCTCGAGAGACTGGGGACCTTGTTAGTTTTTTTCTCTACGTAAGTCGATTTTCTCCTAAATAACTAGCGTTGGCTCCTAGCGAAAGCATAATTATTCCACAAGCGGACATCTCTAACAAGCTGCAAAGTCTCGCGAAATTTTTTTGGATAAACGGTAGAGAAAACAATTTAAGATTGCAAGCGCTAACAATACGATCACTGAATTTAATTGCATGAGAAAAATGCTAACAGTAGGGGAGCTGAGAAGTATACCTGCAGAGTTTTTCCAGGGAGAAGGGATTTCCTCGGGTGCAGGGGGGCTGGTTGTGGGTGACGGGTGGCTCGGTTCTGGATGGGAAGGTTCGGGCTTCGATGAAGAGGGGGGCCGTTGGACGGGCTGGGGAAAGCAGGGTAAGGGATGGGCGGCGGCGTGGCAGAATCGAGAAGGGGAGTAGCGGGTCAGGAGGCTGGAGGGGAGGAGAGCGGGTCTGGATGTTGGAAGCTTCAGGCGACAGGTTCGCCGGAGATTGGTAGTGGCGTTGACAGTCGGGAAAGTTGGTTGGTGTCAACCGACCGTCGGAGGAAGCAGGGCTTGCTGGCCGCTGCTAGAAGGGGCGGCAGAGGCCTCAGATCTGGAGGCGGACAGGGAGACCGGTCTCGACCAGGTTCCGGCTGGCGACGCCAGAGTAGTGGCAAGGGGACGGCCGAAGGGGAAGACGGCGAGTTCTGCGGCCGGATCCTCTGCTGGACGGAACAGGGTGAAGACTATTTTGTCTCACCTCGATTTTCTTTTCCAGTCCCCTTTTACAAGGAGACCGATGGTTTTTATAAAGAGGGTTTAATGGGGGGGGGGGTTTCCAAGCCGGTAGAGAACAAATTAATGGAGTAAAATAGTTTTAATTTCAAAGGAAGGAGTTTTCCAAGTTGTGAAGTTAGGGGGCGGGGGCGGATTTGGAACTCTCAAAAGATTTTATGAGAAATCAAGAAGGAACCTAATTTCATAACTCTCAAATCAATGCTGAATTCTTTTTAAATTCAGATTTGAGTGATTCTTCATGCAATTAAAGTATAGTTGCGTAAAATATTGTCGCGCCTACATCCTAACACCTTCTACTACCAGACCTATTTATTAATGGTCATACTGGCCGGTCAAACCAACAAGCCTCAACATAAAATAAAAAGTGCGATACAACGACATATGATGACAACACCCATAAAATAATAAGACGACGAATGACGACCATAAGACAATAAGACGACGAATGACGACAACATACATGATAAAACACACACACACAATCGAGCATAGCTCATCTGGATGCGACGACGAATGCATCAAAAATAAACATCCAAACTTATAACTTACACAAGCATTTAAGGCCAAATTGGGTGTTTTCCTGCAATTTCAGGCATTTAACAGTAGTCTGAGGCCAATTCGTTGCTGATTTCCGGAGGTCAGAGAATGCTGGAAGATGAATACCGGTTGAAGAAACACCCAAAGTGGCCGCTGAATGTGGGGCCTGGAAGGTCGGATTTCAGTGGAATAGATGACCTGAAGGTGCAGTTTGCCTGGGACAGCGACTGGATGGGCTGGTGGGCTGCTGACAGCTTAGATCTGGGCCGAGGGAGACTGAGATCCTGCAGTAGGACTATCTTGGACTGGAACTGAAGTTGGCCCACCAATTGGCACAACCAGTACTTTGAACGGGAGCAGGAACACCCCAAAATAGCTGGGATAACAGCATGGGTTGCCGGCCGGCCGGGAGGAATGAACTGTAAGGCAGCAGTTTTTTTTTGGTTCTTACAATGGCAGGCGATGCAATTGGACGGGGCAGGCTGCCGGCTAGACAAAAATTTAAAGGAGTGATGGCTTTGTTTCGAGGTGGAATAAACGTCAATAACTACCTTGGTAGCGGGCGGCTACATCGGTTAAGGGCAGTTGTTGGTGGTTTCCGATGGTGGTTACTAGCGGTTATAAGTATTTATTTGTGTGGCGGTGGAGTGGTGTGGAGATGGCTGGTCGGACCCTTGTGGGGGGGGGGGGGGGGGGGGGGGGGGGGGGGGGTGGTTTACAGCACTTTGTAGAGGAGGGAATGGGGTGGCCGGTGGATGCAAGGGAAGGGAAGGGACTACCGGACTAGGCTCCGCACCTAAGTTTCACGACCCCACACCGTAGAGGGATCACAAAATTAAGAAACATCTTCAAAATTCTGCAATGAGATTTGAAATCGAGCCTAACTCCCATATTTATAGGTCAAACGGAAAACAACGGATGACTATGATTGGCCGACATGAAAACACGTAAAGGTACGTAAATAATGTACGAAAAAAAATTAAAATACATAGAAAATGTGCCGTTGACGCTCCGAACGTGAATACGTACTTGGATCGTCCATACAACGATCCTAACTCCTATGAATGTTAATCCAAACGTGCTCCGATATGATTGGCCTGCATGAGAACTTTGATCTCCAACGGTAAGAAAGTTCCTCCAATTAGCTATGAATTTAGACTATGCATTAAGCTAATAGGTCCATTACACCATTCAAAAGTTTATTTTTGTATAGCTGTATTGGCGGAGAGCGCACAACATACTTCCATACAAAATATTCAAGAGATGATCCAGCAGTTAATATTAATCCGATTGTCTCACCATTGCACCGCCTCAAAATTTCTTCCTATGTAGTTCGAAAATTCGATTTTTTCTTTTTTGCATAATTGAAAAATAAGATTTACAGATTGAGATAGAGAGAGAAACTAGGGGAAGACAAATTATTATTATTATGAGTAAAAATAATTCGCATACTTTCTTTTTTCATCCGATAACAAACCAAACACAGAGCTTCAGTTCTGAGGCAGCATCAGAACAGACCTGAAACAAATGTTACCAGCAAGAGCATAAAACTGAATACATAACACGAGTTTCCCAGCAAGTTCACAGGCTAAAAATATAGCGGGTTCTAAGATTTTCAACTCCTCAAACCATTCATTTTTTGGTTGTTACAAAACCTTCAGTGCTAAGAACAAAAATAGAGAACACAATAATATATGTCAAATGATGAAAACCTGTCTTCATTTGCATGAAGTGAAAAATAAAATGCTATCTTAAAATATGATATCAAAACTACAAAATATATACTTGTACGCCAGCAGGAAAAGTCAAAATTAAACTTCATAATCCAATTGTTCATAAATCATAGAACTGCATACGAAGCCATGCCACCCTCATGCGTTCTGTTAGAGTAGCGAGTGCTTTATAAATCTGATAAGAAGTTATTGTTGGCTGTGCGGTGGTACTTGTGATAGCGGTCACTGTCTGTTACATACTTGTTGTCATATTATTAATGATGTTGTTATGGACCACTCATTCACGAGCCTAATCCCGCCGGTCGAGTCCACAACATGGGCCGCGGCCCTGCACACCCAACCCTTCTCCGCGCGTGTTCTCGGTGCGGCGGGGTGTTGAAGCCGGGTCTCGAACCCTTTACCTCCTTGATAAGAGGCACTTAACGCTTGCCCTCATCACCAACTGTTATGGACCGCTCATTTATGAGCCTAATCCCGCCGGTCAAGCCCACAGCATGGGACGCGGCCCTGCACACCCAACCCTTCTCCGCGCGTGTTCTCGGTGCGGCGGGGTGTTGAGGTCGGGTCATGAGGGCAAGCTTTAAGTGCCTCTTATCAAGGAGGTAAATGGTTCGAGACCCGGCCTCAACATCCCGGCGCACTGAGAACACGCACGGAGAAGGGTTGGGTGTGCAGGGCCGCAACCTATGTTGTGGGTGTTGGGTATTGCATCAACAATAACCCAAATTTGTATGAAGTCACCCTTGAACTAAGATGAATTAAGTTTGTATTTGATGCTCTGTTTAGTTCAGTGTTTGTAGGAATTATTTGCCAGGTGTAGACCAATGTCAGTCTACAATGAGTCTCCTAACACAGGATCATGCAATGTAATCTCTCATTGTGTGGTCCATGATGTTGACTCATGTGTAGCCTCTTTATTGTGACACACTTATTTTTCAAGCACTAAGGACAAGGGAGAAAAGTTGGTTGCTGATTTTATTGAAGAATTGATGTTTTCAGATTTTAAGAAAATTGTCTTAGTATTTTTCTCGAGTACAATGTTCTGTACTCGAGAAGGACTAAATTAATTCTCGAGTTAAACGTGTCTTAATTTCGAGTTGCAAAAGTAGTTCTCGAGAACGCATAATGCTGTTCTCGAGAAGGCTTTATGTACTCGAGTACTTCATGACACCTCTTCTCGGGTTACTCTCTTTTCCAGACTGAAATTTTTCTAAGTCTTTTTCTCGAGAATACCATATTTAGTTCTCGAGAAGGATATGTTTAATTCTCGAGTAGCTAGTCTTAAGGCGTTGAAAGCGCTGAGAAGTTAAGTCTAGTTCTCGAGTAAGACTTGCTGTACTCGAGTAGAAGTCGTCTTTTGTTCTCAAGTACAGTCTGTCTAAAAGCGTTGAGAGCGAGACTTGTCTCAACGCTATCTGGAAATGTTCTCGGGTAGTCTAAGTCAAAAAGCGTTGAGAGCGAGACTTGACTCAGCACCATCTGGAAATTTTCTCGAGACAGTCTTTTGTTCTCGAGTACAAAGTACTTCTTCTCGAGAACAATAATTTATTTTTTTTGAGTACTTTCCTTCATTCCTGAGAATGCTGAATTCCTCTACTTTTTTCTCTAAGTCTTTTTCTCGAGATCTTCATTGTTGTTCTCGAGAAGCAGTAAGCCTCGAGTACTATCTTTTCTCTCGAGAACCGCTGTACTGTTTTTCAGAAATTTTCTTCTAAGTCCGGACAAACGTAATTTCAAATGTTATTAGCACGTGATTGGTCCACGTGACTATCAATAATTATGATTATGACCGTTAGGCAAGTCCTATAAAAGGTCTTGTCATTTTCGACCAACCCTAGTAAGATATTCTAAGAATTCTGAATTCCTAATTTTCTTTCCATAATTGGAAGCGCCGCCGCTCATCGCCTTCAACGCCAAAAGCGCTTTCGATCCAGATCGATTCAGAGCAAGTGATTCAGAGATCAAGACATTCTACAATCTACTGATCCAATACTTGATCTTGCTGAGTCCAGAATTTCAGATCCAGAGATCTTGCCGAGTCTTTTTCAAACATTTCTGATAGAGCCTCAAAGTTCAAGGAAGAAGAAAGGCAGAAGCTATCAGATCTGAGAGATAAAACACTGTTTGTATTTGTTATATTTCAATTTATTCTTGTAGGAGATCCTTCTCCGAGTGTAAGAGCTTTGTTCTCCGAGTTGTTTTTGTCGGAAGTTTTATCTTCCGAGTGTAGATCTGTTTTCGGGTCGAGTTGTAGGAACGTTGTTCCGAGTTGTAGGATTGTTTTCAATCCGAGATTGGTGGAGAAGCCGAGTCTAGTGTTTTGCTAGATCGGTGAGTGGAAAGTGGATGTACCCAAGGTTGAGAAACCACTATAACTCTTGGTGTCGTCTGTAAATGCTTGATTATTTTTGTGCATTGCTCGCTAAATTTTTTATTCCGCAAAAAGACGCACAACTCACCTATTCACCCCCTCTAGGTGATTTAAGTAGACAACTTAAAATATTTTCAATTGGTATCAAAACGAGGTTGTTCACAAAAAGGTTAACACCTTGAACAGATTTGTCCAAGTTGTCTTTTGAGTTATTCAAGCATGGACAAAGCCAAGGATTTTGCTAAGCTTTCGTTGTGCACAAAGACCAACTTTCCTATGTGGAAAGAAAGGATTAAATTTTTCATGGAAGCTGTGGATCCAAAGATCTTCGTGATTGTTGAAGAAGATCCTTATGTTCCCATGACCGTCTGCACTATTGATCATGCCAAGAAAGTTCCTAAGAAATTGATGGATCTTGATAAAAATGAGATTGCACTTGTCTCATTAGACAAGAAAGCTAAAAATATCATCGCAAGTGCAGTCGACGATTCTATGCTGCAAAATCTGATTCACTGCCAATCCGCTAATGAAATGTGACAGTCTCTTATCATCTTGATGGAAGGCACTGAAAAAGTTAGGGATGACAAAAGATCCCTTATAAATCAGAAATATGAAGCATTCCGACAAGTACCAAAGGATTCAATTGCAGATACCTTTGAAAGTTTCTTCAAGATTGTTAACGGCCTAAGAGTATATGGCCGGGTCTTCACTAATGGAGAGTTGAATGATAGGTTTCTGAGGTCCCTGACTAAGGAATGAGACAACAAAGTCTGTGCTATTCAGGAGTTTGACAAGTTGGCAGAGACTGACCCTCAGAATCTCTTCGGAAAGCTTATGTCATATGAGCTGCAAATCAATTCCAGAAAAGCTGAAGAAGAGGAGCCGGTTTTCATCCAAGGAGAAGTCTGTCGCACTGAAGACAGACAGCTCAAGGAAAGTTAAAGCTGCATCACCTGCTCCTGCACAGGAAGATAGTGAAGAAGAAACTTCAAAGCCAAGCACCTCAGATTCAGAGTTATCTGAAGGAGAGTTTTTTTTTCTTTCAAGGCAGTTCAAGAAATTCTTGAACAAGAAGAAACAATGGAGAGACAAAGATGCCTCGCACAGAAGATCACGTCATGATGGTGATCGACACAAGAAAGGCTCAAGTAGCCAAGACAAGTATCATACTAAACAGAACAAACATATTCTTTCTGACATCGTTTGCTATTGTTGTAATAAGCCAGATCACGTCATCACTGATTGCCCTCACAAGAAGAAGGAGGGTGGAAAGAGAGAGAAGAAGAAATCTTCATATAATAAGAAGAGAACTGAAAGAAGCCTAGTAGCCAAGAAGGGTAAGACTCTCAGCGACTCTGACTCATGTGAGTCAAGTGAAGAAGAGGAAGCCTACTTTGTGCTAATGACACAAACTTATGAAGAAGAAGAACCCCAATTCACTGGGAAGGTAAATTCTCACACCCCTCTTTCTGAATCAGATGCTTCTGATCATGATCATGAGGACTGCTCTTCTGATAATGAGTCTGAACTCATGACCCAATATAAAGAGTTAATCAAGGCTTACGACAAATGTCAAAAAGTCGTGAAAACTCAGGACAAGGAGATTAAATCTCTCAAGGCTGAAGAGAGCACTCTGAGAGAGGAAGTCGCCAAGACGGACTCACTCAGAGAGAATTTCAATGCTGAAATTGAAAAGTATAATAAAGCTCTTGAGCACCTAGATCTGAAGGAGAAGATCATCAAGAATTGGAAGAACAACTTGCTGTGGAAAAGAAACTTGTTGAAAGGTTCTCCCAGCCCAAGACTGTCCTTCCTTTTGTTGCTGAATTCTCAGCTCAGGCCAAAGGTGCTGGCTTAGGGCATGTTAATGCTCCTAGTAAATCCTCTAGGAGAAATAAAGCTCAAAGGAAGAATAAGGCGGCCAAGAAGGCTTTGGCCAAGGAGAAAGGGAAAACTCCTCAAGATCAGACCTCATTCAAAAAGATCATCTTTCCAACGAACGAGTTTGATCTTGATTCGTCCTACGGTTACTTTGCTAGGCCTACTTATGTAGAGCCCAAGTCTCGGTACCAAGAATGGACCCGTCCCCGAAACTTTGACGAGAGTGTCCTCAAGGCACCTTATGAGGAGATTACTCTTCAGAGCTATGACCCTTATAATCATGGTCATAACATCAAGAAAGCGCCAAAAGTAAAACCTGTTGTGGAAAAGCCTCTTAAGGAGAAAAAACCATATGAATGTCATCAACATAAAGTTTCTACCTCCAAGACTGCTGCCCCTGCTAGACCACACTCTCAAAAGATCAAGCAGGAGAAATTCAGGCAAAAATACAATAGATTTGACTGTTGGTATTGCAACAAGATTGGTCACTTTGCCATTGATTGCTGCTTTAACCCCAGAAATTATGTTACTCCTCAAGTTAACAATGTGAAAAAGAACACTCATAATGTTAATACACGTAGGGGGAGTTTGCTAACTAGAGACCAAAGACCTAAACGAGTTTGGGTTCCTAAGGCAAACTGATTTGTGATTGCAGGTATGTCCAAAGGCCACCAAAACTCCTATCTGGTACTTGGACAGTGGATGCTCTCGGCATATGACCGGGACTAGAAGCCTTCTCCAGAACTATTCTCCAGTCATGAACGGGCCAAAAGTCATCTTTGGAGGTTATGACAGAGGAATTACTAAAGACTATGGTATGATTACGAATAGTAGTGTATCCTTCTCAGATGTGGCTTATGTTGAAGGATTTAAACACAATCTTATAAGCATAAGCCAGCTCTGCGATAAATTATACATTGTAGAATTTCATGCAGACATGTGCTTGATAAAATCGGTAGACAATTTGGAAACGATTCTATCAGACACTCGTAGTAAAAACATATTTTGTTTGAATTTTATTTGTATAGACTCTTCTACGCCAGTGTGCTTTTTGGCTAAAGATAGTACGTCTCTTGGTGACCAATGACACAAGCGATTAGCACATATTAATTTCAAAACTATTAATAAATTATTTTCTCTTAATTTAGACTTATCTTTTTTGAGCCCCATTTTGTTGTTACATAATGATGATCAAATGTACATGCTATTTGTTGTCCTTTTATTCCACTCGCATGCTTTTCTTTTTGCTTGCCTTTGCTTGCGAGACGATGTTATTCCTCCGCCTCGCCGACTTACCTTCACCCTCTTTACTTTATTTTATTTTGCTCACTGCGAGACGAACCTCTGATGCGCCTACGCCCGCGAGACGGTGCTGTCTCCTGTCTCGCTAACCTGTTGGAGAGTTAGCTTTTCTACGAGCGCGAGTCGTCACTTGTCTTATCTTTGCGTGCGAGATCTGACTGGTATAATCTTTTTGCCTTACCTTTAGGTACTCCCTGCGCGAGTGGCTCTTGGTGATGCAACATGCCCTCTTATTATTAGAGCGAGCGTTTCGTCTCGCACGAGTGCCCACTCGCCGTAAGCAAGACCATCCTTGTCACTGCCAGCTGCGAGTGCCTCCACTCGCACTGCTTCAAGTTTTTTGCCTTAGTTTATTTATTTTTTCCTAAGTTTAAACTGGGATGTTGTTTTAAGGAGCTTTTCCCAACCATTCTTCCACCGAGTGAGTTTACTGCCTTGCTAGCTTGATGAGAGCCTGTGCAACGAGTCCACCGGGGACCGGGCCGAGCTCGAAGTGGTGTAGAATTCCCCAGAACCTAGAACCATACCCAAGAACCAAGAATTAAACTTCAAGAACCAGACCTCTCTCCCACAGGCGAGCCTTCGGACCTGCCAGCTAATGAGAGCCTGCGCAGCGGGTCTACCTGGGGCCGAGCCACGCTCGGGGTAGTGCAGAACCAAGGACCAAGAACCAGACCTCTCCCCCACAGGCGAGCCTTCGGACCTGCCAGCTAATGAGAGCCTGCACAGCGGGTATACCTGGGGCCGAGCCGCGCTCGGGGTAGTGCAAAAACCAAGGACCAAGAACCAGACTTCTCCCCCACAGGCGAGCCTTCGGACCTGCCAGCTAATGAGAGTCTGCGCAGCGGGTCTACCTGGGGCCGAGCCGCGCTCGGGGCAGTGCAGAACCAAGGACCAAGAACCAGACCTCTCCCCCACAGACGAGCCTTCGGACCTGCCAGCTAATGTGACCCTGCGCAGCGGGTCTACCTGGGGCCGAGCCGCGCTCGGGGTAGTGCAGAACCAAGGACCAAGAACCATACCTCTCCCCCACAGGCGAGCCTTCGGACCTGCCAGCTAATGAGAGCCAGCGCAGCGGGTCTACCTGGGGCCGAGCCGCGCTCGGGGTAGTGCAGAACCAAGGACCAAGAACCAGACCTCTCCCCCACAGGAGAGCCTTCGGACCTGCCGGCTAATGAGAGCCTGCACAACGGGTCTACCTGGGGCCGGGTCGCGTTCGGGGTAGTGCAGAACCAAGGACCAAGAATCAGACCTCTCCCCCACAGGCGAGCCTTCGGACCCGCCAGCTAATGAGAGCCTGCGCAGCGGGTCTACCTGTGGCCGAGCCTCACTCGGGGTAGTGCAGAACCAAGGACCAAGAACCAGACCTCTCCCCCACAGGCGAGCCTTCGGACCTGCCAGCTAATGAGAGCCTGCGCAGCGGGTCTACCTGGGGCTGAGCCGCGCTTGGGGTAGTGCAGAACCAAGGACCAAGAACCAGACCTCTCCCCCACAGGCGAGCCTTCGGACCTGCCAGCTAATGAGAGTCTGCGCAGCGGGTCTACCTGGGGCCGAGCCACGCTCGGGGTATTGCAGAACCAAGGACCAAGAGCCAGAACTCTCCCCCACAGGTTAGCCTTCGGACCTGCCAGCTAATGAGAGCCTGCACAGCGGGTCTACCTGGGGCCGAGCCGCGCTCGGGGTAGTGCAGAAGCGATCATCTTCCTGTCGTTAGAGTTTCATGGTAGATAAAGACAAGAAGTAATTTGAGAAATTTATTATAATGAACTTGATTGGAAATATACAATTTTTGCTCTCCCTTCTCACGGTTAGAATCGCTTCAAGTCATCGCCACTCCAGGTGTGGCTCATGGTCCTACCCTCTACATCCTGGAGATGGTAACCTCCTGTTTTCAGGACCTTCTCAACAATATAAGGCCCCTCCCAATTTGGGTTGAGCTTGCCCGCGGGAGCGGACCTCCCCGCAACATCAACTTTCTTTAGTACCAGATTTCCTTCCGCAAAATTTTTGATCCTGATATGCTTGTCGAAGTATCTTGCCATTCGTCGCTTGACCTCTTCCTGCCTGATAGCTGCTACGTCGCGTAGCTCTTCCATCATGTCCAGTGAGAGGCGTAAGCCTCCTTCATTTCTAGCCTCCAAGCCTCGTCTCCATCACCTACAGCCACAACTCGTGGGGATCGGACCTCAAATTCCACATGCAGGACCGCCTCACACCCATGGGAAAGTTTGAAGGGGGTCTCGCCGGTGGCCGTGTTCGGGGTTGTCCGCAAGGCCCACAAAACTGAGGGGGGCTGCTCCACCCAGCTCCCCCTCAAGTTCTCCACCTTCTTCTTGAGCAGGTTCACGATAAATTTGTTCTCCGCCTCCACCTGGCCGTTGCTCCTGGGGTGGTGGACGGAGGCAAACCTAAGGTCGATGCCTAGCTGGGTGCAGAAACTTATAAACTCCTCACTTGCAAATTGAGTACCATTGTCCGTGACAAGGGCCTGAGGCAGCCCGTGCCTGCAGATGATCTCTCCCCAAACGAAGTTCCTGATGACTTGGGATGTGACTTTGACCAGCGCCTTAACCTCCAGCCATTTTGAGAAGTAGTCAATCATAACCAGGAGGAACCTCCTTTGCCCACTAGCTGGAGGGAAAGGCCCAACCAAATCCATCCCCCAGATAGCGAACGGCCACGGTGCCGTGATGCTTCGAAGCCTTTGAGCTGCCTGGAGCTGGAGGGGGGCGTAGAGCTGGCACTTTTGGCACCACCTCGCAAACTCCGCAGCATCCTTCCTTAGGGTGGGCCAAAAGTACCCCTGTCTGACCACCCTTGTTTTTAACATCCTACCTCCGGAATGGCTTCCACATTCCCCGGAGTGCACCTCCTCCAGAATCTGTCGGGTCTCCCCTTCCGTTACGCATCGTGCCAGAAGACCCGAAAGCATCTTCCGATGTAGGCTTCCTCCATGCATGAGATAATGGGCCGCCTTATGCCGAAAGCTCTTTGCCTCCTTGATCCCCTCAGGGAGGTCGTCCGTGACGAAGAAGGTCACGAAGGGATCCACCCATGAGGGTCGCCGATCTACTTCCATGAGCTCCCCTTCCTCGATTGCTAGACGGAATAGCTCAGTCAAGGTTCCTCCTCCCCGAGGTCCAAATTTAGCCAAATGATCGACAGCGGTACTTTCTTCTCTTGGAATGTGTTGGATGGAGAACGTCCGGAACCCCCCGATGATCGCCCTCACCTTGGACAAGTACTTCACAAGGGTGGACTCCCGAGCTTCGAACTCTCCTCGAATTTGTGATGCCACCACCAATGAGTCTCTGAAAGCCTCCACATCCTGGATCTCGAGCTCCCTTGCCAAACGAAGGCCGGCTATCACAGCCTCGTACTCTGATTGGTTGTTAGTTGGGGGAAAGTGCAAGACCACCGCCTGCTCTATGGTGACCCCTTGAGGACTTGTCAATACTATCCCCGCTCCGAGGGAGTGCTTTCCCGAGACTCCATCAACCGTCATCTTTCATGCCTCCTGCGGCCGCGACTCCTCGGCCCCGACCTCCACGACGTAGTCTGCCAAGAAGTCGGCCACTACCTGTGCCTTGATGGAGAGCCTTGGTACGAACGAGATGTCGAATTCACTCAACTCGATGGACCACTTGGCCAGTCTACCCGAGTGCTCCACTCCTTCAAAAATCTTACGGAGGGGATTGTCTGTCACCACCCTGATCGAATGTGCTTGGAAATATGGCCGGAGCTTCCTGGCCGAAATGATCAAGGCGTATGCCAGCTTTTCCAAGATAGGGTAGCGAAGCTCCGTCTTCTTTAGGATCCTGCTAACATAGTAGATTGACAGCTGCTTCCTCCCCTCCTCCCTAACTAGGACAGAGCTCACCGCCTCTGCTCCCACTCCGAGATACAAGGTCAGATCCTCCCCCTCCTTCGGGCTTTGAAGTAGAGGAGCCAGGGAGAGCTGCCTCTTTAGCCCTTGGAAAGCTTTTTTACATTCAGCAGTCAACTCGAACCTTTGGTTACCCCGTAGCACTTTGAAGAAAGATGAACACTTCTCTCCCGACTCAGAGAGGAATCTACTTAGGTCGGCCAGCTTGCCTGTCAAGCGCTAGACCTCCTTAGCATTGCGTGGCGACTCTAGCTCTAGGATGACTTTCACCTTGTCCGGGTTGGGCTCTACCCCCTCCGGGGTCAGAAGATGCCCGAGGAACTTCCGACGGCTTGCCCCAAAAACACATTTTAAGGGGTTCAGCCTCATTTTGAACTTCCGCAAGGTGGCGAACGTCTCCTCCAGATCCCGAAGGTGTGAGTCCACTCCCTTACTTTTAACCATAAGGTCATCAACATAGACCTCCAGGTTCCTCCCCCTTTGGCCTTGGAAGACCCGATCCATCATGCGCTGGTATGTTGCCCCGACATTTTTCAGCCCAAAGGGCATCATCTTATAACTGAAGCATCCCTCCCTTGTGATGAAGGAGACGTCCTTGACGTCGGGAGGGTGCATTCGGATCTGGTGGTAACCTGAAAAAACATCCAAAAAACTCATAATTGAAAAACCAATGGCTGAATCAACCAGCGCGTCGATTCGAGGCAGGGGGTAGCAATCCTTGGGGCATGATTTATTTAAAAGAGAAAAGTCAATACACATGCACCATTTTCCCCCTCCTTTTTTCACCATTACCACGTTGGAGACCCAGCCTGGATACTGGATCTCCGAGATGAAGCCGACCTCCAGAAGCTTTTTGACCTCCTCGCGGATTGGCTCTTCCAGCTTGGTTGCGATGATCCTCATCTTCTGGCGTATGGGGCGCGTCTTGGGATCCAGGTTCAGGCGGTGACAGACCACATCCGCATCGATGCCCGGCATGTCAGCCGCGCTCCAAGCGAAGATGTCGACGTTGCTCTGCATGCAAGCCTGCACTCTCTCCTGGTTCCCGGGGCCCAGACCCCCGCTGATCCTCACCTTCTGTATCTGGCCGGCACTGGTGAAGACTTCCATCTCCACTACCTCCTCCGCCGGCTCCAACCGCAACTGCTCCCAGCCGGCCCTTGCCTCCTCTTCCTGCCCCAACTCCTCTTCTCCTCCTGCTCCCTCAACTTCCATCGCCTCCTCTAGGCTCTCCCTCTGCTGCTGCTCAACCTCCACTTGCCGACCCTCCTGCGGCTCCAACTCTTTGTCCCCCTGGACCCCCTGCACATCTCCTCCCCGCTGCTCCTCCTCAATCTCCTCCCCTCCGACTTCCTCCTCAGCTTCCTCTCTCGCCTCCTCTAGGCTCATCTCCTCCTCTCCGACAACCTCTTCATGCGCCGCCATTTCCTTCTCCAACTCCTCTGCCTCTGCCATCCATGATATGGTGTTGACTGCTGTAACGTAGCACTGTCTTGCCACCTTCGGGTCCCCTCTGACCCTAACCTGCACCCCTCCGTTGTTGAACTTGAGGCATTGATGAAAAGAGGAGGGGACGCAGCGAAAGGCGCTGATGAGGGGGCGCCCAAAGATGGCGATATAGCTTCTTGGGGCGTCCACGGTCACGAACCTGCAGTTCTGTGACACGCCCCCCAACTTCACGTGCAACCCTACTCCTCCTTTCACTTCCTTCCTCTCTCCTGAAAAACCGAACAATGGTCCGTCCGAAGCTAGCACTCTCTTACCCTCAACCTGCATCTCATCGAAGGTCTTTTTGAAGATCACATTTACGGAGCTCCCGTTATCCACTATGATCTTGGAGACCGTGAAGTTTTCTACCGCCGTCTGGATCACCAAGTCATCACAGAACGGGTACTCATAATCCGGCATATCTTCTGAAGAAAAGGTAATTTTTTCTTTCGGGGGCGGAGCCTGGGAGGTCGAGGATACCCCCCTTCGGTACATGGTCTGGAGGCTACCCTTACGAGCGGCCTCGATCCCAACTCCTCCGTGGATCACCCCGATCCCTCCCCGGGTTCCTACATCCACCCGGTCCTCGCACCTATCCTCTGTCTCCCCCTGCTGCACTTCCACGATCCTCACCGGCGGCTCCTGCCTCCTCACCCCCCGGGCTTCTCTCACTTCTAAGAACTCTGGGCAGGTGGCCGTTGCATGACCCTCCTCCTGATGGAAGTCACAGAAAGGCAACGCCACCCTGCCCCTTCTTCCTTCTCCCCCATCTCTCCTTCCAGCTCCTCCCCGAGCTCCTCTCCTTCCTCCTCTACCTCGACTAATCTCCATTGCCTCTTGCTGATGCTGGAAGCGATCCCTCGACCCCTGCCTCCATTCCGGCTGATCGAACCTCCTCGGCTCACGGAAGTTATCCCTTCCCTGAAAAACTCCTCCTAACTCCTGGGTGCGACCCTCCTGAGGCCTCCAACCTATCCGGTTGTTCGGCTCCCGGGCCCCCCGTCCCTGATGCAGTCCCTGTTGCCCCTGACCTCGGGGTTCTTCCCTCCTCCTCTCTTCTCTATGTTCCCTTCGCCTTCCTGCTTCTGTCTCCTTCACATCATCCTCCGCCAACCTGACCAGCTTCCTCGCAAACGCCGGGTTGGCCCTCTCGAAGTCTGTCTCCTTTGCCGCCCTCTCCATGAGCTCCTCAAAAGAGAGGGAGGGGGGGCACTCTCTTCAACTCCATGCTAAAGAAACCCGGCCTCAGTCCCAGAGTAAATGCGAGCATCAACGTATACCCTGGGACCTCCTGGACCAGGAGGACCTATTCCTGGAACCGATCCACATAATGTCCCAACGTCTCGTCTTGCTTCTGCCTCACCGAAAACAGACACTCCGCCTCCTTCTTACGATTCTTCGATGTTGAGAACCTCAACAGAAAACCTCGACGCAGATCCTCAAAACTGTAGATCGACCTTGCTGACAATTGGTGGAACCAGTCCCGTGCCTTCTCCTTCAACGTGATGGCAAACAGCCGACACTTGAAGACATCCGTCATCTGCCTTATTGAAACAACATCTTCAAACCACTATACGTGCTGTACATAGTCATCCTTCCCTGAGTAGTAGGACATGTCGGGCTCCCGGAACCCCTCCGGCACCGGAGCCGAGATGATGAGCTCACTGAATGGGCTCTCGCCACCTGCCTGCCGAGAGGGCACGTCTCGCGGCCTCGGCTGGCTGGCTCGATCTGCGAGACCATGCCCAGGGAAGAGCTCTCGCACAGCAGCCTCCCTCTCGCCCACTTCTGCCGGAATCTCCTTCCCGGGACGCTGGCCGGGGAAGAGCTCTCGCGCCGCCACGTCCCTCTCGCCAGCCTCTGCCGGGTCCTCCTTCCCCGGGCGCTGTCCAGGGGCGTTCTCGCCCAAGCGCGGGACCTCCTCTATCGGAACCTGAGGCGTTGCCCACTCACTCCTTGCCGAGAAGGCCAAGCTGATGGTCTGTAAGACCTCTCGCCTGCAGTCCTCCAGCATCTTCCTCGTCGCCTCCTCTCCCCGGGAGGGGGAACCTCCTGAACTAGATCCTTCACCCTCACCTCCTGCCATCGGACTAAACTCAATCTTTTCTTGTATCAGCTACATTCCACGCTCACCGCACCAGAACTGTTGAAGCCAAAATTTGACTTCGACAAAAGTTCGAAAATTAGGGGCGTAGCCAACACCTACTCGTCCCAAGCTCCGGCCTCCGACTGGTCGTGAAGGACTAGAAACTGACCCAAAGTCTCAGCAGAGAGGTCCCACCGCTTACCCGGAAGATCTCTGAGAGCTTCCCCTCCAAAGCCAATAGCTGGGCTTGAAGCTCCTCAGAAAGCACAGAAAAAAGTCTCTCAAGCCCCGGGAAAGATATCTATCATGTGTGCTTCTGAAGAACCCCTATGGGTCTATTTATAGTTTTCTGAGTTGGATCTGCAAATAACCATACTGAGTTGTCCTGAAATTACAAAAGTACCCTTGGTTAGGTCTGCCAACAGCTAAACTCCGCTGTTCTGAGGAGCTATATGCAGACCACCAGGGGCAGAAGGGTAAATTTACATGGGGTAGAAGAGTAAAATCCCCCTGGGGTATAGATCTGTCAAAATGGCCTTTCTTCTGTATGGCAAGTGGGGGAACATCTGGCGGCGAGACGGGCCTTCCTGTCCGTCTCGCCGATATCCTTTGCTGTGAGGTCTTCTCGCGGTTAAAGGTCTTCTCGCGGTTAAAGGTCTTCTCGCCATCTTAGGAGGGGCGTCTCGCCTACTGCAGAGGCCACTTGTCTCGCCACCTGCGAGTGGACCACATGGTCCCACTCGCCCATCAATTCCTCTCGCCCGCTTCGACTATTCGCGCCTTGAGGACCTGTCGCGAGCCCGAGGTTGTACAATCATAAAGACGTAAAATTATATGGCGCGCAAAATTATAAAATTACAATGTCGGTTGTACAACCCCATATTCGCCGGGTGGGACCTAGATGCCCGAAGGACCAGGGGTGGGCTAGCCTTGGGCTAGCTTTAGGCTAGAAGCTGGGTCAGACAGATAGATAGCCGAGATGGTTCCCGCCCGGGGCATGCGAGAGGGCTTGCGCCTGGGTAGGCGGGATGCCCTTAGGGTTGGCGTTGAGTGAGGCTTTGCTACTCAACGCCATTTCGCCTTTGGCGTTGAGTGAGAGTGTCACTCAACGCCCTGCAGTTCTTGGCGTTGAGTGAGGTTTAGCCACTCAACGCCCTTTCGACTTTGGCGTTGAGTGAGACTTTGCCACACAATGCCCTTTCGCCTTTGGCGTTGAGTGAGGTTTTGCCACTCAACACCCTTTTGCTCTTGGCGTCGAGTCCTGTTCCGCTACTCAGCGCTCTCAGCGCTTTACGGCTTTCCCCTAGGTTTCCCATAGGGCAGGTGGAAAGCTTACAAACAGCGGAAGGGCTTCCGCCCAGCAGGGTCCAGAGGTAAATTACCAGGATGCCCTTGGGTCTGCATTTACCTTCTCAGAACAACGGAGTTACGCCGTTGGCAGACCAAATTGGGGTGCAAATAGCCTCTCAGAATAGCAGAGTTACGCTGTTGGCAGTCCAGATACTAAGAGCCTATAAATAGACCCACATGGTACCTTAGAAGGCAAGGTTTGACATTTTCTCAAATCAGTTGGTGTTTTCTGAGGTACTCTTAGCCCAGCAATTGGCTAAGGAGGGCAAGCGCTTAGAGATCTTCCGGGTTAGTGGAGGGACCTCCCAGCTGAGGTTTAGGGTCAGTTCTTGGTTCTTTGTTGCTAGTCTGGGGTCTGAGTTTGGGAGAAGTAGGTGTCGGCTGCACCCCAAGGTCTGAACTCTCGTTGAGGCCAGTTTTTTGCTTCAATATTTTCTGGTGCGGTGAGCGTGAACCGTAGCTGATACAAGAAAATCTCAAGTTAAGTCTCATGGCTGGAGATGAAGGCGAAGGAGCTGGCTCGGGAGGTTCTTCCTCTCGGGGAAGTGGAGTGACGTTGGGGATGTTGGAGGACTTCAGGCGGGAAGTCCTGCAGACCATCCACTTGGCCTTCTTGGCAAGAAGCGAGTGGGCGACGCCCTCGGTCCCGGTGGTTGCAGCCCCATCACTCGACGAAAACGATACCGGGCAGCGTCCTGGGAAGGAGGTTCCGACGGAGGTTGCCGAGTGGGATGTCGCCAGGCGGAAAATTTTTCCCAGGCAGGTCAGTGCGGACATGGCTAGCGAGCCGAGGTCGCGGGACGTGCCCTCTCGGTAGGCTGTGGGCGGGAGCCCTTTTAGTGAGCTTATCATCTCGGCTCCGGTTCCAGATGGGTTTCGGGAGCCGGACATGTCCTACTATATGGGTCAGGACGACCCGGTGCAACATTTGCAGTGGTTCGAGTATGCCGTTTCCATAATGCAAATGTCGGATGCCTTCAAGTGTAGGCTCTTCGCTATCACTTTAAAGGAGAAGGACAGAGACTGGTTCCACCAGTTGCATGCGAGTTCAATCTACTGTTTTGAGGATCTGCGACGCGGGTTCTTGTTGAGGTTCTGGACATCAAAGAAGAGGAAGAAGATTGCGAGTGCTTGTTTGTCATCAAGCATAAGCCGGAAGAGAGGCTGGGACGCTATGTGGATAGGTTCCAGGAAGAGGTTTTGTAGGTTCAGGAGATGACAGAGTACACCATGATGCTTGCTTTCACCCTAGGGTTGAGGCCAAGCTTCTTTAGCATGAAGCTGAAGAGAGTTCTCCCCCCTCTCCTTCGAGGAGCTGATGGAGAGGGTGACGAAGGAGATCGAGATCGAGCCGCCCAATCCGGCATTCGCTAAGAAGCTAACCAAGTTGGCGGAGGACGATGAGAAGGAATCAGGAGCAGGGAGACAGAGGGAGATGAGAGAGGAGAGAAGAAGGGAGGAACCCCGAGGACAGGGGCAGTACCAAGTTTGGGGGCAGCGCGAGCCGAACAACAGGTTGGGTTAGAGGCCCTAGGAAGGTCACCCCCAGAGGGGGAGGGGGTGGTGGTTTCCAAGGAAGGGACAACTTTCGTGAGCAAAGGAGATTCAATCAGCCGGCCTGGAGGCAGGGACAGAGGGCCCCCCTCCCGCCACAGCAGGAGACTATGGAGATCGTCAGAGGAAGAGGAGGAAGGAGAGGAGCTCGAGGAGGAGCCAGGAGAAGAGAAGGCAGGATGGCGTTGCCCTTTTGTGACTTCCATCAGGAGGAGGGTCACGCAACGGCCACCTGCCCCGAGTTTTTGGAGATGAGAGCGGCCAGGGGGCAAGTTCAGCAGCAGCCGCCCGTGAGGATTGAAGAAGTTCAGTCGGGAGGAGGGGAAGAGAGGTGTGAGGACCGGGCGGATGTGGGGGCCCGTGGAGGGATCAGGGTGATCCACGAGGCAGTGGGGATAGTGGCCACCCGTAAGCGGAGCTTCCAAACCATGTACCGAAGGAGCGTCACCTCGACCTCCCTAACTCCCCCCTAGGAGGAAAAAATCACTTTCTTAGTGAGAGACATGCCCGACTACGAAGACCCGTTCGGTGACGCCTTGATGATCCAGACGACCTTATAGAATTTCACGGTCTCCAGGATTCTGGTAGACAATGGGAGCTCCGTGAACGTGATCTTCTAAAAAGATTTCGATGAGATGAAGGTAGAGGCCCGGAGAGTTCTAGCCTCGGATGGGCCGTTATTTGGGTTCTCGGGAGAAAGGAAGTTGAAGGGAGAGTGAGACTGCATGTGACGTTGGGGGGGTGTCGAGGAACTGACGGTTCATCATCGTTGACGCTCCGAGCAGCTACAACGCAATCTTTGGGCGCCCTCTCATCAACGCCTTTCGTTACGTCCCCTCCTCGTTTCACCAATGTCTCAAGTTCAGTAGTGCAGGTTCGGATCAGGGGGGATCCGAAGGTGTCGAGGCAGTACTATGTGACTGTCGTCAACACCATTTCCTGGATGGCAGAGGCAGAGGAGCTGGAGAAGTAGATGGCGATGCAGGAGGAGGCTGCAGAGGAGGGAGAGGTGAGCCTAGGTGAGGTTGAAGAGAAAACTGCAAAGGAGGAGCAGGGAGGAGAAGCTGGGGGTGAGGCCCAGGGAGGTGGAGAAGTGGAGTTGCCGGGGGAGAGCCTGTTGGAGGTGATGGAGATTGAGTAAGCAGGAGGAGAGGAAGAGTTGGGGCAGGAGGATCAGAGTGCCGACAGGGAGCAGTCCCGGTTGGAGCCAGCAGAGGAAGTCGTGGAGATGAAGGTCTTCACCAAGGCGGGGAAGGCGGAGAGGGTACGGATAAGCGGAGGCCTGAGCCGTGAAGACCAGGCGAGGATGCGAGAGTGCATCCAGAAGAACGTCGACGTCTTCGCCTGGAGCGCGGCAGACATGCCAGGCATTGATGCGGATGTGGCGTGCCACCGTCTGAACCTGGCCCCCAAGACGCGTCCCATCCGCCAAAAGATGAGGACCATCACCACCAAGCTGGAGGAACCCATCCGCGAGGAGGTCAAGAAGCTTCTCGATGCAGGTTTTATCTTGGAGATACAATATCTCGGCTGGGTCTCCAATGTGGTAATGGTAAAAAAAGGGGATGAGAGGTGGCGTATATGTGTAGATTTTTCCTTGCTAAATAAATCATGCCCTAAAGATTGCTACCCCTTGCCTCGGATTGACGCGTTGGTTGATTCAGTCGTCGGTTTTTCTATTATGAGTTTTTTGGATGCTTTTTCAGGTTACCATCAGATTTGAATGCATCCTCCGACGTCAAAGATGTCTCCTTCATCACAAGGGAGGGATGCTTCAGCTACAAAATGATGCAATTCGGGCTAAAAAACGCAGGGGCTACCTAGCAACATATGATGGATCAGGTGTTCAAAAGTCAGAGGGGTAGGAACCTGGAGGTTTATGTTGATAATCTCATGGTGAAGAGTGGGGATGTGGGTTCACACCTACTCGACCTGGAGGAAACATTCGCGACCCTGCAAAAGTTCAAGATGAGACTGAACCCCCAGAAGTGTGTCTTTGGGGTAAGCCGAGGCAAGTTCGTTGGGCACCTTCTGACCCTAGCAGAGGTAGAGCCTAATCCGGATAAGGTAAAGGTCATCATGGAGTTGGAATCGCCACGCAACGCCAAAGAGGCTCAACGTTTGACGGGCAAACTCGCCGGGTTGAGTCGATTTCTCTCCCGAGCCGGGGAGAAATGTTCACCCTTCAAGGTGCTTCGGGGAAACCAAAAGTTCGAATGGACAAAGGGATGTGAGGAGGCCTTCCAGACATTAAAGGGTCAATTCTCCCAAGCGCCACTCCTTCAGAGCCCGAAGGAGGGGGAAGATCTAGCTTTGTATCTTGGGGTAGGGACAGAGGCCGTAAGTTCTGTGTTGGTAAGGGAAGAGGGGAGGAAATAACTGCCAATCTACTATGTCAGCAGGATCTTGAAGAAGGCGGAGCTCCGCTACCCCATCCTAGAGAAGTTGGCCTTCTCCCTGATTATCTCGGCCAGGAAGCTTAGGCCGTATTTCCAAGCTCATTCAATCAAGGTGGTGACGGACCATCCCCTGCCCAAGATTTTCGAGGGGGTGGAGCACTCCGGACGGTTAGCCATGTGGTCCATCGAGTTTAGTGAGTTTGACATCTCTTTTGTGCCAATGCTCTCCATCAAGGTACAAGTAGTGGCTGATTTCCTGGCCGACTACATCGTAGAGGTGGAGGGAGAGAAGCCACTACCGCGGGTGGCGTGGAAGATGTTTGTTGACGGAGCCTCAGGGAAGCATTCCCTGGGGGGAGGGGTAGTACTGGTAAGCCCTCAAGGGGTCACCATAGAGCAGGCGGTGGTGCTGCACTTCCCTGTCACAAACAATCAAGCGGAGTATGAAGCCGTCATAGCCGGGTTGTGGTTGTCCAGGGAGCTCGGGATTCATGACGTTGAAGTGCTTACGAATTCGTTAGTAGTGGCGTCACAGATTAGAGGTGAATACGAAGCCTGGGAGCCCACCCTCATGAAGTACTTATCCAAGGTGAGGGTGATTGTTGGTGGGTTTCGAGCGTTCTCAATCCAGCATGTCCCCAGGAAGGAGAATGAAGAGGCCGATCGGTTGACCAAGTTTGGACCCCGGGGCGGGGGTACCTTGACCGAGTTGTTTCATCCGACAATTGAGGAAGGGGAGTTGATGGAAGTGGATCGGCGACCCTCGTGGGTGGACCCCTTCATAGCCTTCTTCACTGCAGGCAACCCCCCCCGAAGGGGCCAAGGATGCGAAAGGCTTTAGGCACAAAACAACACATTATCTCATGCATGAAGGAGGGTTACATCAGAAGATGTTGTCAGAGCTCCTGACACGATGTGTAGCAGAGGAAGAGATCCCAATGATTCTGGAGGAAGTGTACTCGGGCGAGTGTGACAGTCACTCGGGGGGAAGAACTTTGGAGGCAAAGATGGTTTGACAGGGGTACTTCTGGCCATCCCTGAGGAAGGATGCGGCGGAGTTTGCAAGGAGGTGCCAAAATCGTCAACTATACGCCCCCCTCCAACTCTTGCCCGCTCAAAGGCTCCTGTTGCAGAATAGAGACCGGGCGGTCTGGCGGATTACAGACCGTGCGGTCTGTCGGTTTCTCTCCAGCGGTTTGATAGCAGGACTGTTGCTGTTGGTGCCCTGACGGTCTACCGGTCTGTCTCTGGCGACTTGGAGACCGGGCGACCTGGCGGTCTCTAGTAGCGGCTTGTTCTCTCCTTCTGGTGGTTGCCGGGCGGTTAGCCTATTCGTCTAACCGCGCGGCTTGGTCGGCTTGTATTTATGTTAAACCATCTGTAACTGTAATTATTTAGTCCCACATTGTTTAATTGTAATTTCTCCCATCTCCTCCATTCTATAAAATGGAGGCTATACCATGTAATACACATCTTTTTTGGATAATAAAAATTTCTGTTATTCCAATTTCCGGTTTCTCATTGTCTGTTCTCACATGGTATATCAGAGGACGCGATCTTTTCCGCCTGATTCAGTGCCTTCTCCTGTCCACGCGGCTTTATCTCCTTGCCGTCTGTTCGCGCGGCCTCTCTTCCCTTCTCTACTCTGTCGCTGCCCCTTGTGTGCGTGACCATCTTCTCGCTTCCTTACTCTCCCTCTCCGCGACCTGTTTACGCGGTTTCTCTGTCTCCTGTTCGCGCGGTCTTCTATCTACCCACACGACTTCTATCCCTCTGTCTTCTTTCTGCTGCTTGGTCGTGGCCTTTCTTGCCGCTGGTGTGTTGACACCGTGACCGCTGCAGATCATTTCCCTTGTCCGCTGCGGTTTCTTGTCCTGTCCGCCGCGGTCTCTCCTTTTCTTGTGTCCGCTGCGGTCTTCTGCCTTGTCTCTACGACCTGCTGTTCGCACGACTTCTCTATACCCGCGCGGCTTCTCTCTACCCGCACGGCTTCTCATCCATGACTCTTTCCGGCTCTTCTACCACCACTGCTACTCCTGTGGCCAATCCGCCGCCTCCTCCCATTCCTTCCGGAAATCTTGGCACCGTCTCCAAACTTGTCGGTTCCAACTACCCGGATTTGAGTGTCTCATTCACCTTCCTTCTTCGCTCACAACGCAAACGCCACCACCTCACCGATGACCCTCTTCCTCCCACTTCCGCTGAGTGTGGCGACTGCGATGCTAGCGACACACTTGTGCGCACTTGGTTAGCTAACAGTCTTTCCGATGAATGTCTTCCCGTCATCCGTCATGATGAGACGGTCAAGAAGGCTTGACTTCATCTTGCTGCTTTATACTCGAAGGGGGCTCAGACGTCCCGCATCTATGCATTGTATGCGGACCTCTTTGCCCGTCCTTCCATGTCTCCTGCTGCCGCTTATCAGCAAGTTCAGGCACTTGGGGCTGAGATTCTTCAACATCGCCCCTTCTCTGCGGATTTGGTCGAACAGCACAAGCACTTCCAGGAACTTCTTATTGTATGCTATCTTCTGTGACTTCCTGAGTCCTATGACATGATCCGCCAACAAATCTTGGGCGAGGCGGACTCTCCCACCTTGGATACATCTGCTGCACGCATTGCCGCGATTACCTCTCTACTTCAGCGTCCGCTTCTGTCCTCTCCTCCTCCAGAGAACTATGCTCACCAGACTCACCGAAGTGGCTCTGGTAACCGCAACCACCATTCCGGTGGACATGGCTCTTCCCGCTTACTCTGCTCTCACTGTGGCCGCACCGGGCATCTTGTGGATCGCTGTTGGATGAAACATCCACATCTTCGCCCCTATGGTGACTCTTCCACCTCCTCCTCCAAGCCATCCGCCTCGGTGGTCACGTCATCAGGTAGTGCCCACGTGGTCACTCAAGGTAAATGACTCATCGACTCTGGTGCGACTAATCACATGACGGACAATCCTTAATGTTTTTCTCTCCTAGAAACACATGATCAGTTGCCCCCGGTCCTTGTTGCAGACGGCTCTCCCTCCCCGGTCCATGGGACGGAAGTGGTTCATGTCACTCCGTCTCTTCGCTTGACGGACACTCTCTATGTGCCCAAATTTACATGCAATTTATTGTCGGTTACCTCTTTATGCAAGCAGCTTCAGTGTTCCGTCACATTCACTCCAACTTCTTATTCTTTTCAGGATCCGATCTCCCAACGGACGATTGCTACTGAGACTGAGAGCGGCGGACTCTACTTCCTCGGCAACGTTTCTGCTCTGTCTGCCTTCTCCTCCTCCTCTACAGATCTTCTACAATAGCATCTCTGCCTTGGTCATCCTCCTACACGCCTTCTTCGTCAGCTTCTGCCCCACCTCCCTCCGCACAATTCTCCTCTCAACTGCGACGCCTGTCAGCTTGGCAAGCATCACCGTTCCTCCTTCGCGCCGAAGCAAGCTTGTGGCTCTACCCGTTCGTTTGATCTCATTCACTCCGACATCTGGGGTCCTGCTCCTACCCTCACCGTTGGTCGGGGTAGTTCTTATTTTGTTACTTTCATTGATGACTTCTCTCGATGTACTTGGGTGTATGTTTTACGAGAACGCTCTGAACTATTTGATGTATGAACATCTTTTTATCATTTAATTAAAAATCAGTTTGCTGTTTCAATTAAAATCCTACGCTCTGATAATGCTAATGAATATATTAGTTAAGCTTTTTCATCTTTCTGTATGCAACATGAGTTTGTTCATCAAACAAGTTGCGTCTATTCCTCACAATAAAATGGAGTGGCGGAACGCAAAAACCGTCACCTCCTGGATGTCGCTCGCACTCTGCTAACGGAAATGCATGTCCCTCGCTCCTACTGGGGCTATGTGGTTCTCATTTCTTGCTATCTCATCAATTGCATTCCATCCACCGTTCTCCACGGTCAAACCCCATTCTCCATACTCTATCCGGGCAAGGATCCTTTTCCTCTCCCTCTACGTATCTTTGGATGCACAGCCTTTGTGCACGCTCCATCCGCCACCCGTGACAAACTCTCCCCTCGCTCCACTAAATGTGTCTTTCTGGGATACTCTACCACTCAGAAAGGCTATTGTTGTTTTGACCCTATTCTTCGCAAGCAGTTCGTTTCCGCGGACGTTACCTTCTTCGAGAATGCTCCCTATTTCTCTGACGCATCCTCTCCTCTTCCTGTGTTTTCCGACTCTCCTTCTGTTTCCTCCAGCCCTTCGACACCTACTGAGGTATTTCCTCCTCCACCGTCTCCATCGTATCCTCCTCTCTCGCCACCTCCGCTATCTCCCTCCTCTCCGCCGCCGTCGCTCTCTACTGCCGGGCCAACTCTCTCCACCACGGATGCTCCGGATGCTGAGGAACCCGCTGACCTGGATCTTCCCATTGCTCTTCGCAAAGGGGTTCGGGCGTGTACCAAGCACCCGCTTGCTGTTATTGTTTCCTATGATCGTCTTACCCCTGCTCGCAGAGAGTTTGCACTGGCTATCTCTGCCACTACCACTCCCCGTTCCTATCAGGAGGCCCTTGCTGTTCCACATTGGAAGGCTGCCATGGATGAGGAAATTGCTACTCTCACTGAATGGGGTATCTGGACCCGGGTTCTTCCTCCCTTCGACACAGATGTTATTGGTTGTCGCTGGGTCTTTGTGGTGAAGTTCCGCCCAGACGACAGTGTGGATCGTTACAAGGCTCGGCTTGTGGCCAAGGGCTTTACCCAGACTTATGGGGTTGACTACTTTGACACTTTCTCTCCAGTTGCTCGTCTCAGCACTATCATGGTCCTCCTATCTGTGGCTGTCAACAGGGATTGACCCATTTCACAGCTGGATGTCAAGAATGCCTTTCTATATGAGAATCTTCAGGAGGATGTATACATGAAGCAACCTCCAGGGTATGTTGCTCAGGGGGAGACACAAGTTTGCCGGCTCAAGAAGGCTATCTATGACATGAAACAAAGTCCTCGGGCTTGGTTTGACAAGTTTAGAGGGATTGTGGCGGCCGTAGGTTTTACGAGAAGTTCTGCCGATCACTCCTTATTTATCCGTAAAACCTCCCTGGGTCTAGTGGTGCTTGCGGTATATGTGGATGATATTCTTCTCACTGTAGATGACCAAGCTGGGATAATCTTGACAAAGAAGCATCTTCAGCAACACCTGGTTACAAAAGATATGAGCTTTCCAAAATATTTTTTGGGGATAGAAATTTCTCGGAAGCCCAATTCCCTTGTCCTCTCCCAACGGAAGTATGTTCTTGATTTGTTAAAAGAGGCAGGGCTGACTGGGGCTAAACCTGCCCGATGCCCCATGACGACTGGAGAAGATAAAACCTGGACGGATAACTCTCCTCTTCTTTCAGATGTTACGAGGTAGAGACGTCTGGTTGGTAAACTTATACATCTTACGGTGACCAGACCCGATATTGCCTATGCTGTAGGCAAGGTTAGTCAATTCATGCAAGCTCCTAGGGAGTGCCATCTACAGTCTGCCCTGAGGATATTGGAGTATGTTAACTCAGCGCCTGTGAAAGAACTACTCTTTCAGAAGAATGATCATTTGAGGGTTGAAGCGTACTCAGATTCGAGCTATGCTGACGACAAAGAAGACCGCAAGTCAACATCAGGTTTTTCCACCTTTGTGGGGGGAAACCTTGTGAGCTGGAAAAACAAGAAATAATCTGTCGTCTCCAGGTCCAGTGCATAAGCAGAATATCGAAGTATGATATCGACCATATGTGAGTTAAAGTGGTTACGAACTCTCATGCTTGACTTAGGAGAGGTCTACAACCATCCCCTACCTATGTTTTGTGACAACAAGCCCGCTATATACATCTCCAAAAATCCGGTTTTACATGAGAGAATAAAGCACATTGAAGTCGACTGCCACTTTATTCGAGAAGAGATTCTGAAGGAACAAATTTGTACTCCGTTCGTCACCTCCGATAAAGAGTTGACAGATATTTTCGCCAAGCCGGTATCCGCCTCTTTTCATCACATCTGCGACAAGCTGGGCATGATCGACATAAATGCTCCAGCTTAAGGGGGAGTGTTGTAGAATAGAGACCGGGCGGTCTGGCGGATTACAGACCGTGCGGTCTGTCGGTTTCTCTCCAGCGGTTTGGTAGCATGACTGTTGCTGTTGGTGCCCTGGCGGTCTACCGGTCTGTCTCTGGCGACTTGGAGATCGGGCGACCTGGCGGTCTCTAGTAGCGGCTTATTCTCTCCTTCTGGTGGTTGCCGGGCGGTTAGCCTATTCGTCTAACCGCGCGGCTTGGTCGGCTTGTATTTATGTTAAACCGCCTGTAACTGTAATTATTTAGTCTCACATTGTTTAATTGTAATCTCTTCCATCTCCTCCATTTTATAAAAGGGAGGTTATACCATGTAATATACATCTTTTTTGGATAATAAAGATTTCTGTTATTCCAATTTCTGGTTTCTCATTGTCTGTTCTCACAGCTCCGAAGCATCACGACGTTAGGACATTTCGCCATCTGAGGGATAGATTTAGTTGGGCCGTTTCCCCCAGCAAGCGGGCAGAGAAGGTTCCTTTTGGTTATGATTGACTACTTTTCAAAATGGCTAGAGGTCAAGGCATTGGCCAAGGTGACCTCCCAAGTCATCAGGAATTTCGTACGGGGAGAGATCACCTGTAGGCATGGGTTGCCTCAGGCCATTGTCACGGACAATGGGCCGTAGTTTGCCAGCGAGGAGTTCATCAGCTTTTGCGCCCAGCTGGGGATCGACCTCAGGTTTGCCTCCGTCCACCACCCAAGAAGCAACGACCAGGTGGCGGCGGCAAACAAGATCATTGTAAACTTGCTCAAAAAGAAGGTGGAAAACTTGAGGGGGAGCTGGGTGGAGCAACTCCCCTCGGTGTTGTGGACTTTGCGGACAACCCCAAACACGACCACTGGAGTGATCCCTTTCATGCTTTCGCATGGTTGTGAGGCGGTCCTGTCCGTGGAATTTGAGGTTTAATCTCCGCGAGTTGCGGCTGTCAGCAAAGGAGACGAGACATGGAGGGAGGAGAATGAAGGGGAGCTGCGTCTCTCGCTGGATATGGTGGAAGAACTTCGCGACGTGGCCGCAGTCAAGCAGGAGGAAATCAAACGGCGAATGACCAGGTATTTTGATAAACACGTCAGAATCAAACAGTTCAGGGAAGGGGATCTAGTTCTGAAGAAAGTTGACGCCGTAGGGTGGTCGGCGGCCGTTGGTAAGCTCAACCCCAATTGGGAATGACCCTACATTGTAGAAAAGGCCCTGGGGTTAGGAGGATACCACCTCCATAATGTGGAAGGTGTATCCATGAGTCATGCTTCCAGCGACGACGATCAGAAGCGTTTCTACCCTTAGTTGGGGTAAGATTGTACATTCTATCATGATGAATCCATTGAGTTATTGCAAATTTGTTTTTCTTCTCGAAGTATGCATAAAGTTTGCGGTTTTGCAAGACCTCGAGAAGATCCCGCTGCTCAGACTCTCGTTAGCTGGCAGGGCTGGAAGGCGCACTCGGCCCCGAGTAGACTCGCTGCCAGGCTCCCACTAGATGGCAGGGCCGTATGCTCGCTTGGGGGGGGGGGAGGGAAAAATGATGGTAGTTTGCAAAATCCTGAGTGGATCCCGCTGCTCAGGTTCTCATTAGCTAATAGGGCTGGAAGGCGCACTCTGCACCGAGTAGACTCGTTTCAGGCTCTCACTAGCTGGCAGGGCCGTAGACTCACTTGGGTTGAAAGAGAAAGATGATGGTAGTTTGCAAGACCCCGAGAGGATCCCGCTGCTTAGACTCCTATTAGCTGGCAGGGCTGGAAGACGCACTCGGCCCCGAGTAGACCCGCTGCCAGGCTTCCACTAGCTGGCAGGGCCGTATGATCGCTTGGGTGGTAAGGGAATACCCCGAGAGGATCCTGCTTCTCAGGCTCCCATTAGCTGGCCGGGCTGAAAGGCGCACTCGGCACCGAGTAGACCCGATGTCAGACTCTCACTAGCTGACAGGGCCGTAGACTCGTTTGGGGGGAAAGAGAAAGATGATGGTAGTTTGCAAGACCCTGAGAGGATCTCGTTGCTCCGGCTCCCATTAGTTGGCAGGGCTGGAAGGCGCACTCGCCCCCGAGTAGACCCGCTGCCAGGCTCCCACTAGCTGGCAGGGTCGTAGGTTCGCTTGGAGGGGGGGGGGGGGTAAGGGAATACCCTGAGAGGATCACGCTGCTCAGACTCCCATTAGCTGACAGGGTTGGAAGGCGCACTCGGCCCCGAGTAGACCCGCCGCCAGGCTCCTACTAGCTGGAAGGGCCGTAGGCTCGCTTGGGGGGAAAGGGACAGGATTTGTGATTACAGTTGGCACCAAATGGGCCTATCGACCAGGCTCCCACCAAGCTGGCCGTCGGTAAAGGCTCGCCCGTTGACGAAGACAAAAAGGAAGAATAACCAAATTAGGGGTCACTCCCGCCGTTAGACTCTCACCTAGCTGAGGGGGCAGTGGGGCCCATGACTAACGTTGCGAAGAGTTTCACTAGCAAGCTGTCGGGTAGCCAGTACCCGTCCTAAGTTGAAAGGGGGGGGGGAAGCCCATGGCCTCTCGACACATAGCATTTCGGCAGGGCCTGATCGATGCTTTTCTTGCTCGGCAAGGGCTTCTCGGCGCGCCTATTCGGCACACCCCTCTCGGCGAAGTTTACTTGGATAACCCATGCTGCGAGCTGGCTGGGGTTGTCACCTATAAAGCCTAAGGCGTATGCGAAAGCGCCAAGGCGCGTGCAGGGGACATGAAACAAATAAGTTGAGGGGACGAGACCCTCTCGATAGGGGCCTTTCGGCGAAAGCCTTCTCGACAGGGACAGGTCCGCGGTTATCAGCTTAGGGTTCTAGCAAAAGTGCGGAAGCATTCCGCCAATGACGATTAAGAAAAAGGGCAACAATAGAACATCTGGTCAAAGGCAAGAGAAAGTAAGCTTCTTTATAACACCAAAAGATTACATAAATATCAAGGGGTCTCGCCCCGTACATCAGTTCAAAAAAATTCAAAAAGGAAAATTACAAAACAAAAAGAGAAGCTTGGCGAGAGGCCGTCAGACGGAGCCGCTGTGATGCCTGCTGGAGGTTCCGCTGGAGGTCTCGCTGGAGGTTTCGCTGGAGGAACCGCTGCCGGACTCGTCGCCCTGGCCAAGCTCTGGTGCATCTTCGCCCGGAGAGCCTCCCTCTCTCGCGGGGTTGGGGATAAGCTCGAACAGTCAGGGCAGGACCCCCCGCGCGGTAAGGGTCTCGCCACCTTCGTTCAAAAATCCCGATTCCCGCAGCACCTTGATCACCATCGCGGTCGCCGCCTGCGCGTTTTCTTGCATCATCACTTCTATCTCATACTCTGAGAGGTGACGACTTTTGAGCCTCTCGTCCAGAGACGGCGGAGCCGGCGCCTTGGCTTCTTGCGCGAGCTTGAACTCGGCCTTCAGAAGTTTGATCTCGCAGGCAAGGCCGACATCCCTCGCGCGGGACAATTGGGCTTGGGTGGAATCCTGCGAAAAAAGTCCTTGGAGCAGTGACAAATAATAATAAGGCAAAAGGTATCAGAAATCTCACATACCTCAATTGACGGGTGAAGGGCCAAAAGCTTTTGCGAGCTCGCCAGGTCTACCTTCAGTGAGGCCACCTCGGCCGAGGATTGATCCCACGACTTCTTTGCGTCGAGTAGGTTCCGCTCTATATGGAGGCCGCGGCGCGCGCACATGTGCGTGAGCTCAAGCGTGCGCATCTGGGCTCGCACAGCCTCGTGAGCGAGACCCTTCATGGTCTCTTGGTCGTAGACGCTCGCGTCCTCCCGACTGTAAAGCCCGAAGCCTACCGCGTAGGCTTCGCCACTGGTAGTTTCTTGTTCCAGCCAGGAGGGGAGGAGCGATGAGAGGGTGACCTGGTAGGTTTCCGGGTCGCACTTCAGGAGGGGTCGACCCTCTTCGTCCAGATGATTCCCGCCCAGGCCGAAGTTGCGGTGCCCTTTCGACACGGTCTTGGCGGGAACCCCCTTCAAGGCCGCTTGAACCTCGACGGAGACACTGTCTCCCCCTGCTGAAGCTGGGAGCGGGGTCGGGGTTTCGGCCGGAGGTACAATAAGGATCTCGGCAGGGGACTTGCCCCTGTCCGCGACAGACAGTTTTATTTTCTTGGGAGCTGCAGGGGGGGGGGTTGTGCTTCCGCTTTCGTGCACTCGGTGTGGAAGAGGAGCCGGGCTCCTTTCGGCAGGACAAGGCGACAGACTTGGCGAGAGCTAGGGTGCTGGCGAAACCCCTAATCTCATCGAAGGGCTGGTGGAGGGGAATTTCTCGTTCACCCTCGAAAGCTTTAACGGTTAAACACTTAAACTAATAATCTCTGACAAAGGGGTTGTAGAAATGGACTGAAAAGGTACCTTCGCCGGGAGGGACCGGGGCAAGAGAGCCCAGGTCTCGCCGAAGGAACCGGACGTCGAAGGTCTTTGTTCCAAAAAACTCGAGAAGGGCACCCTCAAGCCCCCCAAGGGCGGGAGGTTTGTAGGTCGCCTCGTCATATTGGAACGGCGCGAGGGGAACGTTGCCGATGTTCCCGGAAACAAAAACGAATTTCTGGGCCCAGTTGTGGTTTTTATTAGCGAGACCACTAGTCTTCACCGTCTGGCCCGAGAAGAACACCACCCCACCCTTCGCGCGAAAGTTGAACAGCTTCCAGAAGACGAACAAGTTGAATTCGATCCTTTCCGCCCGCATGTAGCAGTTGAAAGCCACCAGGATCGCGACAGAGTTAGGGTTGAGCTGGGCCGGTACCACCCCATAGTACCAGAGGGGCTGGCGTACCTCCGGCCCGAGGGGGAGGCGGAAGCCCCCCTCAAAATGTTCCAGGGCATGACGAGCTCCCCTGACGGTGTGAAGTTGTCTCTATCTTCGTTCTCTGGGTTCCGCACAACAAACTCCGGCGAGATGAAATTTGCGACTATCGAAAGGTATTCCTTCTTGGTAAACCGGCATGTCGGGAAGTTATGTCCCAGGAAGGCTTGCGCGCACTTAGAACGGTCCTCGGTCTCGCCAGACATCTCGAAAAAAAGGCGGAAAGGGAGAAAAAGGGTTAGAAGGCAAGAGCTTCTGAGTTGCAGGTAGCAGCGGGAGCAAGGAAAGGAAAGACGAAGGTGCGGAGTCAGAAAGGAGTAATTGTGGTTGGTGGACTTTCCTATTTATAGAGAGAGAAGTAATCATTAGGGATTTCCTTGGCGGCGGAAGTGCGGTTAGCAAATTTTGATATTTTGACCTTTTGTATTCCACCCCGCCTCGCCGGCGCTTCTCGCACCTGCAAACGGCGAGAACTTCCGGGAGGGATCCCGGGTAAGAGCAAGACAACATACATATACGAAACGCAAAAAGGGTGCGAGAATCAGGCACTCGACAAGATAGATAATAACATTTTATAAAATCAAACACCAAAGGCGTCTCGCTGGGCAAGAGCCTTATAAATAATAATGATAATAACAAATGTTTTGATTAATCAGAAGTTGTACATCGCGGGAAGGGTAGGCTGGGAGGTTGGGGTAAGAAAAAGCGAGATCCAGCGGAGCTCAGTACTGCTCCCAACGCCAGCGGCCCCGACCTCGCCTTCCTGATCTCGGCGGCACCTGCGGGTCGTGATAGGCCGTCAGGACGGTGTGCCCCTGGTTGGCCAAGCGCAGCTGGTCCCTGACTCGCGCAATGTGCCTTCCGGGGGAGGTCTCTTCGCATTCGCCCGGGCGCTCCTGCTCGCCGAGAAGGTGATTGTAATCCCTCTCGATCACGACCATCCGCCGTTCGACCGCCGCCTTGAGCCTGGTCACCTCCAGCGAATCGGCTTGGCGCATGCAAACGAGCTTTGTCAGGACTTCCGTTATTCGCTTCCGTCGAGTTCTGCCGGTCCCACAGGTGTCAAGATAGTCCTCTATTCGCTGGGGTAAGGCAGGGGCGAGATCGTCCCATCTTCTTCATCGGCTTCTGCCTCTGCAGTCTTCGGATCTAGCAAGAAAAGTCCAGTCAAGTCAAGCGAAGGCGGAAGGACTGGGAAAAGTTCCTGCTTACCTATGGAAGGGGGTGGGCTCTCGGCAATGGGTTGGCAAGAACGGCTGGGTTTCCCTTCAGTGTTTTTTCCAAAGAGCAGGTGGATCGGTTTGCCCCATCCCGGGGGGTGTGCCGCGCGCTTCAGGGTGTTGGTTTCAGCCAATCGGAGGGCGGCGATATCTTCCTCCGCCGGAGGCCGAAACTCTAACGCAGGTGCTGTTTATACGGTAATAACCCTCCCGGGCGAGAGGGGAAGACCGGTTACCGGGTTGTTGGAATCTTTCGGCGCGGGAGTTTGGGGGCTCCGGTGGATGAGCCTTGGGCTGTCAAGGGCGGGAGCTGCGAAGAAACGAGTCTGCGAAAGGGAAGCAAGCCATGCAAGATGATTGACAGGAGATGTTACCGGGTTTGATCGCGGGCTAGACTTGGGTTATCGGGCGGTGGGGGGGGGGAAAGCCTCCGAGACCAGCAACAGGTTTTCGCTGGAGGGGCGAACCGACTCAGTATCCACCAGAGGGTTATCAGTGGCAGTTTCCGGAACCTGTCGGCGAGAAGGGAAATGTGTCAGACGCATCAAAGCGGGTTTACACCGAAAGGTAAAGCAAGAGGAATACCTCCAGCAGGCAGCATGGAAGGAGGGTTCTCGGTGCGATTGGGGGTCCGGGTGGGCGAGGCTAGATCCTTCTTCGAGTGGTCTCACCTAACCAATTTGGCCTTCTTCTTCTTTGGTCGGGAAGGCGAGCTGGCTGGCCTCTTGTGCATTAGCTAGGGGGCAACCCCAGCGCAGTCGGCACGAGCTCTCGCCTGAGCCGCGGCGAGACGGTCTTGGACTTATTGCGTGAGTGGCCTCTCGTTGCGCTTGACATACATCCTAACAGCCTTGCGGGAGCTTAAGCGGAAGGTGGCAACAACATCGATGGACTGATGGATGGCCCAGCGACATATATATACAGGATCGGGGTGGGGCCCACTCAAGATTCCCTTTCAGGTCAGCAAGCGCTCAACGAATATTGGGGGTTGGACGTGTATTTCAGAGCGCAAGGCTAGCTCACAAATAGTCGAGATTGTGTACAACCACATGTTCGCTGGGTGGGACCTAGGTGCCCGAAGGACCAGGGTTGGGCTAGCCTTGGACTAGCTTTAGGCTAGAAGCCGGGTCAGACAGATAGATAGCCGAGATGGTTCCTGCCCGGGGCATGCGAGAGGGCTTGTGTCTGGGTAGGCGGGATGCCCTCAGGGTTGGCGTTGAGCGAGGCTTTGCTACTCAACACCCTTTCGCCTTTGGCGTTGAGTGAGGCTTTGCCACTCAACGCTCTGCAGTTCTTGGCATTGAGTGAGCCTTCGCCACTCAACGCCCTTTCGCCTTTGGCGTTGAGTGAGAGTTTGCCACTCAACGCCCTTTTGCTCTTGGCGTCGAGTCCTGTTCCGCCACTTAGCGCTCTCAGCGCTTTACGGCTTGCCCCTAGGTTTCGCATAGGGCAAACAAAAAGCTTACAAACAGCGGAAGGGCTTCCGCCCAGCGGGGTCCAGAGGTAAATTAACAGGATGCCCTTGAGTCTGCATTTAACTTCTCAGAACAACGGAGTTACGCTGTTGGCAGACCAAGTTGGGCTGCAAATAGCCTCTCAGAACAGCGGAGTTACGCTGTTGGCAGACCAGATACTGAGAGCCTATAAATAAACCCACAGGGTACTTTAGAAGACAAGCTTTGACATTTTCTCAAATCAGTTGGTGCTTTCTGAGGTACTCCTAGCCCAACAATTGGCTAAGAAGAAGATGCGCTCAGAGATCTTCCGGGTTAGGGGAGGGACCTCCCAGCTGAGGCTTAGGGTTAGTTCTTGGTTTTTTGTTACTAGTCAGGTGTCTGAGTTTTGGAGAAGTAGGTGTTGGCTGCACCCCAAGGTCCGAACTCTCGTTGATGCCAGTTTTTGGCTTCAACATCGGTGATGTTGATTGTGTCTAAATATTGGTAGTACAAATCGTTGATATCTAGGTTAGAGTGTGGAAGAAATGAGAACATGAACATAAATTTGTCACAAAAGTACAAAACAAAAAAGTATATATTAAGGGATAATTATGGTTGAGGAACTTTGTGAGTATCATCAATTATTAGATTACATAAATTTGATATAGGTTGTTTGGGCATGTGCAGAGAAGGTTAGCTAATGCATTATTGCATGAGCTGAAGGAAAAAATTCAAAGGTTTAGGTAGGAGAAATAGAAAATGATATGCATACACTCTGTGTGGATGACAACCCTTGATTAGTGGAGATCCAAACCCGACCAGTTTGGAGATCCTACTAGTAGGATATGCTGTAGTAGTCGCATTTCTGTAATTAGGAGTAATCTCCTCTCCTATATAAGGAGGGGCGCGGAGCCTTAATCTTTTTTCTTTGGAGTCGAGGATAAAATCTCTCTCATAGATGATTCTTAAAGGGAACCAGTGCTCAAAAACTTTGTTGAACAAACATTGCGATTGTATTATGTCACAATTTGTTTTGGTGCGTACCTATTTGTTTCGACTTGCCATACCGACCATCATTTCCTTTGACCGTTGGCGCCACCCTAGCATCCTGCAACTCCGCTCTGAATTCCCTCTTCCCATTCCCACATCATCGTGCTTTGTAGCTTCCGTCAACGAGACCTCTAACACGTGTGCCAGCCGATGTCTTCGGCGAGCTCATCTCAACCATGACGAGTGCACCGTCTCACCTGATTCCCATTGAATCTGCGGTTACGCCCTTCACCTTCAGATGCAACCTGAGTCGCATCTTTATTCTATTTTTTTGCTATATTTTTATTTGCGCAGCGCATGTCTTCGACGCTTGCTTATCTTTTTTACTTTCGAGCATGTATTTAGCACTCATTTTTTTTTGTTCCGCGCATGTTACTCATGCACCATATGCTACTTATTGGCATGACCGACCAATAAGGCTCTGAATGAAATTCGTTAAATTAGGCTAAATGTTGATTAGGACAAGCTTTGAAATGATGTTAATTTAAGTATTTTAAATTTTATTTTTTTTGAAATTATAATTAATATTTTAATTTTAATTTCATAAATTATGATTTCTAAAATTATGAGAGAATATCAAGTGTTTGAATTCACTCCCCTTGCCCATTGATTTCCTCCCTATTTTATTGCCATTTAACGACATTATTATAATCTAAAAAACCCCCTATTATGAAGAGCCGATTTCCCATCAAAATCGATAGCCTAGTGGAAAGCAAAAACAAAAAATTACTCCTCGATTCATGACCTCCCTAATCGACAATCTATTACCTGCTCCAGTTCGAAGGCTCTCGCTCCTAACCCGCAAACTATCCCTCATCTCGCCCCTTCGCCATCGCCTAATGCTTCCTTGAGGTTCGATGACCACTCTTCTGTCTTTTGACTGTGGAATCGATGCGCCCTCCTCCGTTCCTCTGCCACCCCAATACCAACAATCGCCACATCTTCACCCAACTTGCTGACCCCCCGCCCTTCCTAGTTGCAGGAATCAAACCCCCTAACACTGGATGCTTCCTTTGGATACCCTTATGAAGGCCGACTACGCTTCCTTTGTTTGTTCCTTATGACGATGACCATGATTCTACCATTTTCCGCAAAGCCTGACCCATGTCACAGTTGCCCATTGTGAGATCCATTCGCCGTTCGCTATAACTCCATTCATCGGACACCAAATCCCTGATTGCCAAATCAACTGAACCGTCATCTCAGCATTGTTTTCACTGTTAGGAGATTATCACTAATCCAACCTTCATTTTGCAACGATTCTCGACGGGGATTGGATTTGACGTCATGCTTATGTGCCTATGCCATTCTCGTCGTGACTGAATTTGACGTTGTGCTTATGAGCTTATGATATACCTCTGGTTTCTCATGCTCGTATCATGTTAGTTTGATTCAAATGCTTTAGTTTATTTGGTCTTTAAATTTCACAACTTGCAACTAATTATCATAAAACTTTTTTTGTTGTCAATTTTCTTATCTTGTGTTTTCATTTCTTTAGTTTCATGTTTATGTTTATTATATGTTCGAATGTTAGCCTTGTTATGTGCGTTTGCAACCCCTAGGTCACTTATTGTATGATATTATTTGTGAAAATCTCGTTTACGCCGCATTATTTAAATAGATCTCAAATTTATGATTAATATAAAATCTTATTTTTCAGATTACATTACCTTCGCATGCCCAACCGCGGGCTGGTCACGACTGCCATAATGGATGATCCCGTGCCAAGTTTCTTCTAACCTAGCCAGCCACTGACCTCGCCGTCAGTCTTCGCGTTTATGCTCACACACAAACAACCACGCCTCACGCTGCTCACCGTCCTTTGTGCAACCACCAATACTGCACATCTCCAGTTCCGCCATTCTTTATAGTGTCTACCTTACAACTTTCCTACCATAGATCCCTTGCCAACGACCACCATCCACTCTTTTTGCGGCTGAAGTCTTCCATGCCAAGCCCTTGCTTCTAGCCGCTGCTTCTGACTCAACCTTTCACCGCTTACATGTCGGTTCCTTTTGATACCTTTAAATTCATTCTTGCCGCGACTTCTTGCTCGTGCTGCACTTTGGAGCCAAAGTTCTTTACTTGGGGAATGCCCTTGACGCAAGCAATGGCAGATCATCTCGAAGAGGTGGAGCATTCAATGTGCATTCTTTCTTTCCACATGCACGTGGTCGAATCGATTACCGACATCGTGCAGATTCTCCGTCAAGTCCAACTTACCACCATCAAAGCCCCACATCTTCGACCACCAATTCTGCACCTGACAATTTTACTGATCTCCACAACTTGTCCCGTCCTTATCCGGGAGTTTACCTGCCCTTTCTTTCCCGATACACGACACCCCGTCAGATAGAGGTGCCCTTGTTCAATGGTTCAGATCCTCTAGGTTGGATTTCCCGGTATATGACACCCCATTGAAAAGAGGTGCCCTCGTTCAATGGTTCAGATCCTCAATGTTGGATTGCATGCGAGAACAATCATTCAAATTATATGTTACTTCGGAAGCCACCAAGGCTCCTTTTGTGATGATCTACATTAGATAAGTTTGTCCGTCACTGGATGCGTTGACTTCGCCGGTCATCGCCACGCATGACATGTGCTGTGCTTAAAGAGGAACTCATCCTATGCTACGACACTCGCGCCCCAAGAATGCCTTCAAGTGTCTTTGTGCAATTCAATAACTTAATTTGATAGTGTCTTACGCCGACGATTTTGTGAAGTTGACACATAATGTCCCGTGCTATTCTTTGCCCACTACCTTGGGTGCTTCATGTATGACTTGCAACTACACATCCGAATCCTCCTACGCATTATGAACCCGCCCACACTCATTGTAGGTATCCAGCAAACCCGCTCTATTGAAGCCTAATTTACCACGACACCAGGGCCCTTCTGTCACTCAAACATGACGACATCCCAGTCGCGGTCTCACATCAGACCACCCAGGCATGCCCATGCCCTCTCTTTGCCACAACATGAAGCTCCCCTGCCACAAATTTCCTTGGTGCCACCTCTCCAGTTCCACTATCAAAGACAAATCCTCCAACATACTTCCTCACCCATCAATATTACATCATCCTCCGCCGCCAGGGCATTCGTTTCCCGGAAAACAACACTACTACCCTCTTCACGAATGTCCCCATAAAGAATTGCAATTTCTACTTACGGTCGAAGGCGTTGACATTACAAATGCTGTCGTTGAGGCCTTGGAGTTCGAGAATGCTGCATTTGATACTTGACCTCAAGGACAAGGTCGATTTTGAAGGGTAGAGTGTTCATAAGTATAGATCAAGACTACCCTTGGCTAGTATAGATCAATTCCACGTGGATGACTACCCTTGGCTAGTATAGATCAAGACTAGATGGAGTGTCGATTCATAGGATTTGATGTATTAGTGACATTTATGTAACTAAGAGTAGTCTCCCCTCCTATATAAGGAGGGGTGTTAATTTTATCTTTTATCTTTGAAGTCTAAACTAGTTTCTCTCTCAGAGTGGATTCTTAGAGTGAATCAACCCTTAAGTGCTTGGTGCGAGGATTGCAATCTGTTTTGGTACGTACCAATAGACCTAAGGTAGGTAGTAATTCAAGACACTTTAGTAACTCTCGACAAGAACCTATAAAATGTAGATTGATGATGAACCGTAGGTGTCTACTCTAATCTAAAAACGGGGTTTTAACATTCCTTTCAGCCATGTTAACTCATGGCCTTTTTCCATGAACTTCATATTTAACTAACTAGATAAAAAAAATCCAATATAGAAGAACAAAACACAAATCTTTGGAAACTATTTTTCTTGCCCAAACTCGTGATTCTTTTGTTTTTTTTCCATCCCCATAATAATGTGTTGGTACTTGTAGACTGTATTGTCCACATTGTGACAGATTGCGCACTTACAAATATATTGGGAAATCCCCTTTCCAGATTTGACTGTGCAAAACTATTGATGATCATATCACGCATACACAAAATAAGATTGTATAAAAGACTGAAGAAGTCTGTTAGGAGTTTTACTCATAGGAAGGCCTCAAAGATTTTCGTCCGAGCACTCGCCAAATCGAGGACTCGTTCGGTGGCTGAATAAAAGCTGCTAGCCGATCGAGGATCAACATTCGCCGACCGAGGTCGATCAATGAAGGAAGTCTCCTCTCGCCATTCGCCGATTGAGGATCAACATTCGCCGATCGAGGTCGATTAGTTAGACATTTGTTTGGATATGGAATAGAGTCGTTGCAAAGTCAACAAAGTTAAAGCTTCCTCCTGTCACACCTATCAACACCTATCTCTTCTTTCCTCGAGAGTAGAATTGAAGAAGATAAAGTGTTCCGCCTTTTATGCTTTGCAATCCTGGCAACTATAACTATTACAAGGATTTGAAGATCAAGGGTAGGGAATGACAGAGACAATAGAAGGCCAAAGGTATTAGAAGAGAAGAAATGAGGAAGCTGCATACTAGAAGGTTGCATAGAGAATGCAGATCAAAGTGCAGCAATAACCTTCCCCTCTTCACTCTCTTTTCTTCTCTAATGTAAACTGTGATCTCACTTGTTGAGACACGACTATTTTTATTCTCATCTCCTCTGCCAATATCTTCCTCTCAATCTTTTCTCCTTCCCTCTATAAAGGTTACTGGGTCTCTTAAAAGATCTATGAAGATTTTTGAGTTTTCTTCCAAATAAGTCTTTGTAAGGGTTACTTAATCTCCATTAAAAAGATTAGTGGTGAGTTCTTAGGTCTTTAGTTGGAAAAGACTCTCTGGGCTGGATAGGCAGTGCGTTCCTACAGTGGTGGAAGAGTGAATTACCCAACAATTTGAGGAACCACTATAAAATTTATGTGTCAGCTGTGATGGTTTTTCTTCTCTTATTTTTCTATATTTTTCATTTCTATTTTACTTGTTTCTTTGGTAATAAAAAATAAGCGTTATTCATATGTATTTTCCTTCTTCCTTTTCTTATTTTTGGGGAAAATATTTATTATCTCATGACTTTCAATTGATATCAGGGCTAGATACACCTCTTATGCTTAAAACTTTGGGGAAGTGATCCAATCGAGATTGAATCCTACATCTTAAAAATATTCATGAATCACACTATTTAAAATAAAGTCGTCTAAAAAGTTTTTTTATATGCAATTTCTATTTGCATCATGGAAACATAAGTAAGACTACATATGTTTTGCTTAACGAGAATGCCTCAAATCTACTCTCGTGATCGCAGGAAAGAAAATCAGAGATTTTCCATGAAGCACATTTGGATCTTGAAAAAGGAAGACTCCAGTGATCTATCTACCTGACTGGTCGTCGGATTTTGAGCAAGCAGCCTGAGATTGGCTGAATAACCAAGAAGACCATTTGCAGGAAAAGTCGCTGAAGACCTCCTTCATATTTTTTATACGCTAGGACTAATATAGGGAACATGGGGAGAAGACAACCCTTCTTTTATATATAAAATTTATCATCAATCCTATTATGTTTTGTCCACATTAAATAAGAGGAGATTTGATGCGGAGCAGAGAAGAGCACAAGCTTTGGGCCCGTTCGGGGCTGATTTGGTGACTTATCATATATGACGTGCCCGGATCGACGATCGGACTCCGCAGATGTGTCCGGATTCGCGTCGCGAGTCGATATCATATATTAGTTTATTTTTATTGGCTTATTTTCATGTATTTAGTGGTCTCTCCCACCGACCAATCATAACCGTTGGTAGGGATGCCCTAGTGCCTTGTTTTATTATAAATAATGGTCTAAGAAGCTGAATCAAGGCATTGCAAAATTTGGAGGCTCTTCTTCCCGGATTCCAGCGATCACCCCTCGGTGCCGACGCCGTGGAGCCCTAGATGACGACTCCTAGGTTGATTTCACTTCCCCAAACCCTTTCCCTACCTCTAGCCTTCATTTTCCACCCCTCAGACACTTCTCCCACCCGTTGCAGCCCCCCTAATCCCCTACCCTAACCGGCCGGCCTACTGTGCAGGGATTCCTGCAGCCGCTGGCTAACCGTCCGCCTCCCCCCTCTTTCCCCCCTCTTAACCGACCATCGAGCCCCATCCCTCACTTCGGCGACCCACCCTCAGTCACCGCCTCCCTCTCACGCCCCCTCTACAGCCGACAACCCCCTCCCTACCACCGGCTGGCCACCTCCTCCCCTCCTCTTCGTGGAACCACCTCCAAACCTCCCTAATTCTCTAGATCAATCCAGATTTAAGAATTTCATCCACCGATCTGTTATTTCCACCACCCACACATCATTCCCTAGTCCGGATCCGACCCTAAATAGCTGGTCTACCCTTCTCCGGCCCGGATCTACTTGTACGTAGCCGGATCTACCCATTTCTTGTCCGATCTCATTATTTATCACTGGGGACAGCCACCGCCATCATTTTCACGCCTCTGGTTCCACCTTCGATCGTCGATCTACGCATCCGGATCCAAAGTCTTCAGTGCCTCGGTCAGCCCGTTACTTTGATGAGTCTCTCGTTGTATTGGAACATTTGATTTGATATTATTATCGGTTGATCATCGTGCTTTGCTTAGATCTGTGTTTGTAGAAATTTGTTGCGATACATTTATACTTTGCGGGTGGGATTTATTCGCCGCGCGCTTAGCCTTGACCTTCCGAGCGGAGGAAAGCCATTAAATAATTGCTGAATTAAATGCTTGTTTATTTACTTTGCTTAACTGCGTGGGTTGAAATTTTTATTGCTCAAAATTATCTTGTTGTCGTCACCGACTGTTTGCATCTCATTTAGAGTTGGATTAGAGGGTCACGTCCACACCCCTTCCTTAGACGTCTTGGTTTGGTCCACTTCGTAGCCTACCTACATCAAGATTGTTGGGTAATTTCCTTCCTAGATTTGACAACACAAAACTATTGATAATAATATCACGTATATATAATAGAAGATTGTATAAAAGACTGAAGATGCCTGTTGGAGCTACAATGAAGGTAAGCCTCGAAGATTTTTATCCAACCAATTGCTGATTGGGGACTCGTTTGGTGACCGAATAAAATCTGCTCGTCGACAAAGGCATCCTCCAATGCTCAGCGATGACTCTACTCTCGTCATTTGCCAATCGTGGATCAACGTTCGCCGAATGAGATTGATCAGATAGACATTTTTGTCTGGATGTAGAATATAGTCGCTGCAGAGTTAACAAAGTTAAAACTGCCTTCTGCCACACCTTTCTCGTCAGTTCTCGGGAGTAAACTTGAAGAAGAAAAGGCATTTTGTCTTGAATGCTCTCCAACCCAAGCGGCAGATACTGCGAGGATTTGAAGATCAGGGGTAGATTGTGACAAAAAAGAGAATTACAAGGGCATTGGAAGAGAAAAAAAGAGGAAGCTGCATACTAGAAGATCACATAGAGAATGCATATCAAAGTGCAAAAAGAACCCTCCGCTCTTCACCCTCCTTTCTTCTCTAATGTAAAACCTGATTTCAGTTGTTGAGACACGATTATTTATATTCTCATCTCCTCTTCTAATATTCTCTTCTCAGTTTTCTCATTCCTTTGTAAAGATTGCATAATCTCCTTAAAAGATCTACAAGGGTTTTCGAGCTTCTTAGCCAAAAAGTCTAGGTGAAGGTTTTTGAATCTCCCTTCAAAAGATTAGTGATGGATTCTTGGGTCTTCAGTTGGAAAAGACTCTGTAGGCTGGATAGACAGTGCGTTTTCATAGTGGTGGAAGAGTGGACTACCCAAACGTTTCTGGAATCTTTATAAATTGTGTCATCTAAGATTATTTTTCTTCTCTTATTTTTTGTATATTTCATTTCCATTTTACTTGCTTCTCTGGTAACTGAAAAAAGCGCGATTAATAAGTATTTTTTTCTTGTTTCTACGGAAAATATTCAGTATTCCGCCGACTTCCAAAAATATTTTCTACATTCTAATCTATGGTATAAGTTTTGGGCATTCGGATGCCTGTGTAGAGTTTATACAGTATCAATTCAAAAAACAGTGTTTGTGATATTTGTTCTCGTGTCTATAGATCAAATATACTTAATCAAACCAAATTAATTAGCCTAAATGATACATTGTGAATTATGATGCTTATTCTACTAAGTTGTATCCTGGATCTCTATTTTCACTTGTAGAATCTTCAACAAAGCCATAAACAGGGAGCAACAAAGCATTGCAATTGTACTATGTCTGAAGTAGAGCACATTTTGTCAAAGTACAAGTGGGCCAAAGATGCACAGAAGAAGATTGATGAACTAAAAAAGGAAGGAAAAGAAGTACCAAAGAGTTTCAATGAGGTGATAAAAAAGCATATTGTCTAGCAAGAGCAAAAATATCATTGCTTGTAATCTCTGTTGTCAAGGCGCGCGCCTGAGGCGCCGGGCGCACCGGGCGGAGCCCGCCGCGCCTCAGCACAGCTGAGGCGGGCAATGTGTCCCAGGCGCGCGCCTTAAAGGCTTCCAGGCGCACCAAAGGCGCGCCTGCGCCTTTCAAGGTATTTTTTCAAATTTGTTTTTGAGATGAGCAAAAACATGATCTCAGACGCACCCGAGACACCCCTAGGCGCACTTGGGCTCCCAATTCGCTGAAATTGAGCGAATTGGGCGCCCAATTCGCTCAATTTCAGCGAATTGGGCGCCCAATTCGCTCAATTTCAGCGAATTGGGCGCCCAATTCGCTCAATTTCAGCGAATTGGGCGCCCAATTCGCTCAATTTCAGCGAATTGGGCGCCCAATTCGCTCAATTTCAGCGAATTGGGCGCCCAATTCGCTCCATTTCAGCGAATTGGGTGCCCAATTCGCTCCATTTCAGCGAATTGGGCGCCCAATTCGCTCCATTTCAGCGAATTGGGCGCCCAATTCGCTCCATTTCAGCGAATTGGGCGCCCAATTCGCTCCATTTCAGCGAATTGGGCGCCCAATTCGCTCCATTTCAGCGAATTGGGCGCGCAATTCGCTCCATTTCAGCGAATTGGGCGCGCAATTCGCTCCATTTCCTTTTTCGCCCAATTTTGCGCCTCATGTGCCTCAGGCTCGCGCCTGCGCCTTGCGCCTAGGCTCCAGGGGTCCTTTGTGCCTCGGCGCGCCTTGCGCCTTTGACAACATAGCTTGTAATTTTGCTTCCTTGCTTCCTTTTTGAATCTGGTATTTTTTCAAGATTTATTATATTCATATTAATGCCATTATCTATCTGATGCTTGCCAGTGATTCATACAGATCTAATGATGCAAGGTTTGATTATTTATGAATAATTGATAAACCGTAACTATTTTTTGGACTATTAGATGTTTTAAAAAATCCATTATCCAACAATCTAATGTTATTCAGACTTTGAACCTGCACATGCCTGATCCTTGCTCGGTTCCTAGAGATCTAATGACTGCATGTTTGTTGTTTTTGAGTAATTGGTAAACAAGATCCTTGCTCGGTTCCTAGAGATCTAATGACTTTGAACCAGCACTTCTTGGGACTTGGTTAGATGTCTTTTTTATATCAGTTGTAATAGATATTTAGTCCAATCCAAGTTGTCGATATTTGTATTAATCTCATTTTGGGGTATTTTTGGTCTTTTTCCCCCTTTTAGATTTTTCCTTACTCAAGTATATGTATGAGTAAGGTCTTTTGAATAATTAACATAAAACATTATTCTCTCCACTTGGTATCAGAGCAAGAAAGAAATCCTAATCCCGTGCGCCACTCTCTTGCGCTCCTGTCCGTTCGCCAGTCTCTCGACTCCACCCCTTCGATCGATTGTCTCCACCCCTTCGCCGGTCTGAGCGACCCTTCGTGCACGACCCGCTGATGCGGCCATTTGGCGGAACCGCTGCCGCCGTTGGATGCTGAGGAGAACGATGCCGCTGTTCTCCAGTGAAGCCGCGGCCGCTGCTCTCCAATGAAGCGCGACCCGCTGCTCTCTGCCTATGCGGCTACCTGCGGCTTCCACCGCTTTTACTTCTCCCTGCTTCTACCAGCACGTTTGCGGTTACCTGCTATTTTTTCCTGTTTGCTGCCCTCTGTTTGCTGCCACAGCCACTGTTGCATGCCTGCCTTGATGTTGCAGCTACCGTTGGTGCTTGCTTGACTTGTTGCTGCCCTACCGGTTCCCGCTGATGCCTTGCCGTTGGTGCCTTGCTGCCGCCTTGTTGATGCCATTGCTGCCCAGATTCCGCTGATCTGAGACCCCTTCCTTGTGTGATCTGAGAGCCCTCTTTGTCAATATGAGTGATCCTGATTCTTCTATATCTTCTCCGGGAGTGATCCAACCTTAGATGAGTGACCCTCAGCGGCCTCATGTCCACTCCAGCTCCTTGATGATTACCACGGTTCCCTTTGATGACACAAATTATCTTGAATGGTCTCGCGTTGCCCAAAATGTCATTCGCAGCCAACAAATGTTTCGATATATTGATGGGACGATTAAGGAGCCTCTCAAGGCTGATCCCTCCTAGAAGCGTTGAGATTCTGACAAATCTCTAGTTGTGTCATGGATCCTGCATTCGATGTCTCCTAAGGTCTATCAGAGTTATATGTTGATGGACTCTCTGCATTCGAGATCTGGACCCGTGCTCGCGAAACGTACTCTCAGATTGATAGTTCAACCCTGGTTTATGAGCTCACTCGCCGCATTTTGGAGTTGCGGCAAGGATCGATGACCGTTCCATCATTTTTTTCAGAGTTCGAGCGCCTTTAACAAGAGCTGGACTACTTTGCGCATTTCACTCCTGCGTGTATTGCTGATGCCGTTCAGTTAAAGCAAAAGGAGGATCACTTCCGTTTTCATGTCTTCTTGATGGGCTTGAATATGAAATTTTATGTGGTTCAGACACATGTTCTCCACCGCTCTCCTCTTCTCTCACTTCGGGAGACATTCAGTATGGTTCTGGGTGATGAAGAGCGCCACAAGTCCCTCAGTGTTATGACTCCTCCTGATCGTTCCACCCTGACTAGTGTTGGCCACGGTCATATTACCACTCCTGGATCTTCTGTGCCTACATGTGATTACTGTGGTCGAAGGGTACACTCTCGGGAGGCATATTTCAAACTTCATCCACATCTGGCACCTTCTGGACGTGGGCGTGTTCGTGGACCAGGCCGCAGGGGCCATAAACACATTGACTACCGTTCTCATGATGCTGCTTACACTACAGATGTCTATGATGAGTCCCAGTGTTCCGCCTCAGCCTCTCTTATATCATAAGAATTGGATGTCTTTCGTCGCCTTCTTCACTATCAGCCCGCTCCTGTCACCGGAGGCTCTACTTCTCTTGCCACCATTGCTATGTCTGTGCTCATGCTGTCACCACCTCACTCTGTGAGTGGGTGCTCGACTCTGGTGCTATACACCACATGACTGGGTCTTCCTCAGGTTTTCTCTCTTATACTCATTTGTCAGGTAATGACAGTTATTTCTGCTAACGGTTCCTTGTCCTCTATTGTGGGCAAAGACAACATCTCTTGTTCTCCATCCATTTCTCTTCCCTTTGTTCTTTATGTTCCTTCCTTTCCTCGCATCAGCAATATTACAAAATCTCTTAATTGCTCAGTAACTTTTATTTCCTGATTATTGTGTTTTTCAGGAACTGGGTATGAAGCGGAACATTGACAATGGTAGGAACCGTGACGGCTTGTACTACCCGTCATCCTCTCTCTCAGGCTCTCTCCAGTTCTACTCTTACTGCGGATGATGTTCGCCGCTGACATCTGCGTTTAGGATATCCGTCCTGAGTTTATCTGCAAAAATTATTTCCTGCTTTTTTACCTTTTCTCCATAACTTTGTTTGTGATGTATGTGATATGTCTAAACATGTGAGACATACTTCTTCACATCTTTCTTCCCATTGTAGCATTCCTTTTGATGTTATATATTCTGATGTTTGGGGGCCATCCCTCATTTTATCTTTATCTGTTTTTTTTTGATTGCTTCTCACGCTACATGAGTTTATCTGTTGAAAAAGAAAATTGAAGTTTTTCCTTGCTTTCAAACGTTTCATAAAATGGTGCAAACCCAATTTAATGATGATGATCGTGGTGCCTTTGGATCTTACCTTACCTCTCACCGTATCATCCACCAAAAAAATGTACGTTCACACTTCTACTCAGAACAGAGTGGCCGAATGTAAAAATCGGCACCTACTCGAGGTTGCTCGCTACCTCCTATCCACTATGCACCTTTCTAAATCCTATTGGGGTGATGCGGTTCTTACAACTGCTCACCTTATCAATCACCTTCCTTCTCGTGTTCTTGCCTTTACTACTCCTCTAGCTCGTCTCTCCACCTCCAGCGTGGTTCATACTTGTCATTTGGCACCCAGTGTCTTTGAGTGTGTCTGCTTCGTGCATGTGCACCAACCCCATCGCGACAAACTTGACCCTCGGGATCAACGTTGTGTCTTCCTTGGTTATTCTTCTACGACCAAAGGATATCGCTGCTATCACCCCCCTTCCTGACATATGTTTTGTACCTTGGATGTCAACTTTCGGGAGGGAGAATCCTATTTTCTGCCTTCAACTCACCTTTTTTGTCAAGGGAGAGTAGTGGTGATACAGATATTACTTCGGCTCCTCTTCCTCTTCTCCCTTCCATCCCATCCATTCTTTCCATTTCTTCCACTCTGGTACCCATAACTCCTATCCCGGTATCAGATTCCTCTACTACGATTTCTCCTTTTCCCCACGTATACCACCGTCGTTCAGGTACACAACCTACTATAGTTCTACCTCTTCCAGTGCCAACTTCAAACTCAGATTCTGATGAAACTGATCTGCATATCCCCCTTGCCTTGCTAAAGAAAGGTAAAGCTACTTGTGCGCAACATCTTATTTCTAATCATGTGCCTTACCATCATCTTACCCCGATTCTTCAGGCTTTTGTTTTGTCGCTTTCCCTAGTCGTTGTTCCTAAGACATGACAGGAAGCTTTGGAGATACCTGCTTGGACACATGCTATGCAAGATGAGATGTTTGCCTTAGACAAAAATCACACATGAGATGTTTCCCCTCTCCTTCCGGGAAAGAAAGCTATAGGTTCCCGATGGGCATTCACGATTAAGCAGAACCAAGATGGCAATGTGGAACGATACAAAACACGTCTGGTCGTTCAAGGATACACTCATACTCAGAGAGTTGATTATCAGGAGACCTTTGCTCCTGTAGCAAAGATGAACTCCATTCAGGTATTGTTATCGTGTGCTGCTTACCTGGACTGGGACCTCCATCAACTGGACGTGAAGAATGTGTTCCTCCATGGTGAGCTTGATGAAGAGGTGTACATGAAGTTCCCTTCTGGTTTTGTGAATAAAGGAGATGAAGGGCTTGTCTGTCGCCTAAGAAAAATCCTTGTATGACCTGAAGCAATCACCTAGGGCCTGGTTCGGGAGAGTTCTCACGGTTATGCCCAAGTTTGGATACAAGCAAGCTCAATCTGACCATACCATGTTTATCCGGAGACATGAACAAAGGATTGTGGTTCTCATTGTCTATGTGGTTGATATTGTGATTACCGGAAATGACATGGAGGAGATTGCTAATCTTAAAACTCTTATATCTGCTGAATTTGAAGTAAAAGACTTGTGAAGACTACGATACTTCCTGGGTATCAAGATGGTTAGATCTGAGCAGGGTATCTTCATATCTCAACAGAAGTATATATTGGATCTTCTAAAGGAAACTGGTATGCTTGGTTGTGTTCCCGCGAATACCCCTATGAAGGAAAATCACAGGATTGAGGAAGATGGTGATGATGATCATACTGATGTATGACGTTATCAAAGATTGGTTGGGAAACTTATATATCTATCATATACACGCCCTGATATTACGTTTGCGGTCGGTATTCTTAGCAAATATATGCATTCACTCAGGATCAGACATCAAGAAGCTGCGTATCGCGTGCTACGATACTTGAAGAAAGTCCCTGGTCAGGATCTCCTATTCTCTAAAAACCACATCTTGAAGATTGAAGTTTTTACCGATGCTGATTGGGTTGGATGTCGTGATGACAGAAAGTACACAACATGATACTGCTCCTTTGTTGATGGAAACCTTGTAACATGGCGTAGCAAAAAGCAGAATGTGGTGGTTAGATCAAATGCAGAGGCAAAATATCAGGATATGTCTCAAGGCCTATGCGAGGGTCTATGGTTGTGTACTGTGTTACACGATCTGGGTTTCTCTGAGACAACCCCTTTCTCCTTGTTCTGTGACAGTAAGAGTATAACACAACTATTAGTATCACCCATAACCCGATCTAACATGACAGGACAAAGCATATTGAGGTTGACCGACACTATCAAATATCACTTGGACAAAAAAACGGTGGTCACTCTTTTTCTTCACTCCAAAGATCAATTGGCTGATGTGTTTACCAAAAGCTTGAGGTGTGCTGTTTTCATCGATGATATTCAAAAGCTTGGGATGACCGACATCTTCTGACCAACTTGAGGGGGAGAGTTGTAGTATAGATTTAGTCCAGTCCAAATCGCCCTTATTTGTATTAATCCCGTTTTGGGGTATTTTTTGGTATTTTTCCTTTTTTTAGGTTTTCTCTTACTCAAGTATATGTATGATCAAGGTATTTTGGATAATTAACATAAAACATTATTCTCTCCTCTATATCCAGTATCAAACAATCTAATGTATTTGGACCTTTGAACCTGCACATAGATCTTCAGTTGTGGAAGAAATAAAAAAAAACTAATTTCTTAATTTAAGTTATAGCCCCTTCCCCCTGCCCCACCCCTCCCCACCTTCCAACCCCTCCCCCCCTTCCCCCCCTCCCCCCTCCCCCCTCCCCCCCCCCCCCAAAAAAAATAAATAAATAAAAATAAATAAATAAAAGAAGTTTCGGCGTATCCATCACACGGAGCTCTGTTAATGCAGAGTCCGCGATGTATAACTCGGATCTCGAGAATATGCTTGAGTCAACTTAACCAATCCAAGGCTTCTAATATGAGCACAGGTTATTTTATATGTATTTTCCCTTCTAGTAGCATTTGGGTAATTCCTTGACCAATTCAAGGCGTCTTACTTTCTGTACAGTTTCCCTTCACTTGACCTTAAGGTTCTTGTAATCTCTTATTTCTCCATTGTGACTCAAGTTTGCACATGCACGATTCGCCTTGGTCTGGAGTTGAACCACCATAGACAACCTGCAATGAGAACGATCATGATGTTTGCTGGCAGAGTATGATATTATCCTTCCCGCTCCTTTCCACCATACCGTGGTAAAGCGTAAAAAATTTTTTTTGCACAAGTTCAACATTCAGGATAAGTTAGATTTTAGGAGTGCTGTATTGATACACACATTGGCTTGAGGAGTCTTTTGTATCTCTCACTTATAGAGGAGCTCTCAGAGGAATCCAACTCTTAATATCGGTGGCGCGAGCTTCTCTCATGAGTATGTATCTTGTTTTTATATTTTAATGCACTCGTTTTGGTCGATGAGACGCGCGAGGGTGTAAACGCAAAACTTGAATCTTGGCGAGACATTTTAGAAAAGAAGGGTTTTAGGTTGAGCCGGGCAAAGATGGAGTATATGGAGCATAAATTTAGCAGTGCAAGAAGGACAAATGACTTTGTTATTAAGTTGGGTGATCATGATATTTCCCACAGTGAGTGCTTTAAATATCTTGGATCGATAATTCAAAAGGATAGGGATGTTGATGAAGATGTGATACATAAAATACAAGTAGGTTGGTTGAGTAGAGAGGTGCGCTAGGGATCTTATGTGATCGTAAAGTACCATTAAAATTCAAGGGCACGTTTTATTATACTGCAATTAGACCAACGATGCTCTATGATTTTGAGTGGTGGGTAGTGAATTGTGTACATGAGCAAAAACCGGGAGCTACGAAGATGATAATGCTTAGGTGGATGTGTGGACACACAAGACTGAATAAAATTAAGAATGAATATATTAGGGATCAAACATGAGTGACACCAATTGCAAAGAAGATGTGAGAAGCTCGACTAAGATGGTATGGACACATACAAAGGAGATCATTAGAGGCACCTGTTAGGTGTTGTGACAGTTTAGTCACTAGGCATGTTAAACAAGGGAGGGTAGACCAATAAAGACTTGGAATGAAACTATAAGCAAAGACATGATGTAATTAGGCATTAGTGAGATTATGACTAAAGATAGGCACAATGGAGACAAATGATCCATATAGCCGACCCTACTATAGTGGGATAAAATCTTGAGTGTTGTTGTTGCTGTTGTTCGTTCGAGTTCATCAGCTTCCTCTTACAGGTTAACTTGTATCTTGTTGGTAACTCGGTGGAGGGATGACTGAAGGTGGAGATGTTGTCAGGAGTATACTATGGAGCTGGAACCGCGACATCCTAAGCGTAGTGTGCTTGAGAAAGATCTACCACATTGTTATTTAAGGGACAAAATTAGATTTAGTACTTTCTTTCCCTCATTCCAACATCACATGCCTTTAACTAGGCTTTACATGACACCAACTCTTAATGGCTCACCCCTAACAACCAACAACTTTTAATAATGACTTTACAATTAATAAAATACAATTGATTTTAAATAATGACTATAATGATAACTAAGCGCAAAGTTCGTAATAATAACTAGTGCGAAGTCCATAATGATAACTAGGCTTGAAATCCATAACATTCAGTCCCGCATTTCAACGTGAGCTTGTCCTCAAAATTAGAGGGAGATCGAATTCTAAAAGCATTAGCACTCAATTCCCTCTTCGTTAAATTCCTCCACTTCTAGATAGAATAGCCTTTTGCAGCGTTGGCGATCAGTATAATGTCATCATAGTTATAACATATCTCCTTCGCTTGATGTTCAACCAATGCTACATGTGGCATGTGTCGGGTTTGCGGGGTCTGGGCACCCTTAGGTTGGCCCTACTGATTCCCAGTAACTATGTCTTTTGGATTTTCAAACTCGGCATCCAGTGGCTGTTGTTCCCGAAGTTCAGCCATAAAGATGGCGACCTTCTACTCTGGTTGTGTCATAAGATAAGCCAGGGGGCTTGAAATTGTTTCGGATAACCGTCTATAAACCCTATTTGTTGTGATCTTGTTAGGGCACTGTGAGGGTTGCTTTGAGGGGGGAGGGACCGAATCGCATGTTGTAGACCTTTTAAGTCCCCCCCAAGTCATCCTATTTTTCGATTTGCATACGAGAAAACTGTATTGCCAAACCCATAAGGTGGATGGACGCTCAACTGATCATTTCGCTGACGATATTTGTGGATGTTCAAAAAATTGCTCCCATCGAGTGAGCCATTCCAATGTGTTTATCTTCCCTTCGTAGGTTGAAATTTTCAACTTCGGGGATTGATATTAGCTTCATACCGTACAAAGATTGGAGGATCTGTGTGGTAAGGGGTGGGGGAGGTCTCTGGCTGCTACTTGCTTGTTCATGTGCTGGAACAATAATGACTTGAAGAACTGGTGTGAGATCATTCATTATGCTAGAGAGTGCATGCCTCATCTTGTTGATGTCATATTTCAACAACAACTTAAGTCATTATGAAAGTTTGCATCAAGCTCATAACCTGACTCATTTGATCTATAGAATTCCTGACGTCGTTGACAATTGTAGGAAACACAGTGGTTGGAGCACGAGGGGAGGTTCGGTCTATTGGACGACCTGACGTCCCAAAAGTGGATGTCGATGATGTACTAGGGTTGACATGTGTTCCCACAGTGCTTCCCAATGATGACATCCAATAAGTAATCAAGCTGATGGACAAAAAGTTGGGCTCTATGTCGAGCGACAAGTATTCTTCCCTGCGGTTCTAGCTGGAGAGTGTGTTTGGGCTCAAGAGAAGGAAAAAACAACAGTTGTGAGGCTCGAGGACTGTGCATGTAGGGCACAACCTTCTTCTGCATGAGTGCCCTAGGGCACGATCTCCTTTTCTGTGAAGGTTGGGGCCGCCAAACAATGATGATGAGAAGGATTGACGCCGTCTATGAGCTGTCGGAACGGAGGGTGATTTCTTCTGGCGGTGGGTGATCATTGAAAGGGAAAAATAATCACACTACGGCTTCACATTGCCTCTGTAGGTAGGAACGAGGGCCGGGTCTTTCCTTATGCCCCTCATTGCCTTGTCACGAACGCGACATGATTCGACGTAGGAGGATGTCGATCACCAGAGTGCTTGGGAAGGTTGATCGGGCTCACTGAACTGAGCAATACAGAGGAGTGATATCTCTGTCGATGACTCTTTGGAAGGAGGATCAATGAGGATCAAGATCTCGTTGAATTAAAGAATGAGAGTTGTTGCTGCTTTGATGAGTGGTGGAGTGCTGAAAGTGACGATTGTAGCCGCCAGAGGTTGTAATCAGTGTTGGAAACGGAAGGTTTAGTGGGTAGAAAAATGCGAATAAAGATTGATTCGATACCAAGTTGTTATGGGTTAACCGCAACTTGTTGGTAACTCAGCAGAGGGATGGCCGAAGGTGGAGATGATGCCAGGAGCTATGTATCACGAAGACGGAAACAAGATATGTGATACAATACAAAACGGATACGGGAAACGTGATTTTTTAAAAAATAAAGATACGGGAAACATTATTAATTATTTTAATATAAATATTAATTAATATAATAATACTACTTATTAATGATACATGACGAAACATGTAATGATAATAAAATAGATTGAACTTCACAGATAAACTTATCAATCCAAATCAAATTAATGACCAATTAAATTACCTATTAATTAAGGCCATGGAACTTGCACAGTTGTGCGTGAAGGAAGCCGCACGGGTGTTCGAAATGTCGGTCGTGCGCAGTAACTCACACACAGTCGTGCGGGCAGGATGGCACACGAGTAAAACCCAAAAGATGGAAAGTCTAGGGAGCTGAGGTAAATGAGCGTGCACGACCGTGCACGAGTAATTGCCAATAGTCATGCGTTTAGAACGTACACGGTCGTGCATGTCTAAACTGCACGAGTAGTCCTGAAACTTAGGATTTTCGGTATTTTAACTGTGAACGCGCACGGTCCTGCGGCATAAACCGTGCACGGTCGTGCGTGTTCACAGATTGTTTCAAGGGTGCTCTCAACCTCCCCCACATGTCCACATGCACAAATACAATAGAACTTCTATGATTAAGCATTCTAATATCAGTACTAAATCAAGATGAGGGGGAGGGACTCTCTCCCATGCATGAACTACAACAAATGCATTCCATGCTCACAATTGCTCCTGAATGTGTTCTTATTAATTTGATAAGATATGAAGTTAAATCCTATCAAATGTGGAACTAAGCGGTGTACAACTAAGCTAATTAGATGCCAAAACATTATATGAAATTCACTCATCAATCACCCTCTCTCTCCCATTTTCTCGCTGTCTACCTCTCCCCACTTTGTTGTTCTCAATTACTTGTTGTCACCTGACTACCCTCCAACAAGTGCGGGCATGCATATTCACTACAATACCCTTCTTTTCTTTCATGTTTGCTTGCTGATTTTTTTAAAGATAGAGGCCTACATTGTTTATTATAGGTACAAAAATTGATGGGATCAACACCTCTGGATGTTGCTAGATCTAATATGTCCAAAAGTGGAAAGATTGGTAGAAATGATCCTTGTTCATGTGGGTCTGGAAAGAAATATAAGAGGTATGGTTTAATGCATTTTATTAGTCTTTTCTTTACCCGTGAATTATTGAATCACTCCGCACATCCGTCCAAAACACTTTTTTAATGATAGTTGCATATACCAAATTTTGGAGGGAGGAAGCAAATGCTGCCTTTTATTTTCTTAAACATCTTAGCCATGATAACTCTAGTTGACAATAATGAGGGTTTTTCAGCTTTTTTGTTATTTAAAATATCTAAAAAACTAATATTACTTTAGCTAATGTATGGGTATTGCCTTTCTATATATAGAGAGAAATCAGTTGAGTCCTACTACAAATATCTTTTGCCAAACCTTGTAGACACATGTTTAGGAATTGATTGCACAATTATGGATTGATTCTAGGCATCATGCAAGAAATCCTATCATTGTTATCACACAAAAAAGGAATCATACAAATAAACAAAATTTTACCATTGATTACTTGAAAGAGAGGCAGAACCTATTTAAGTTTGAATTGAGAAATACTTTATTATGTCACAAAATTATAAAGGATGTTCAATTTGATTCATCACTCACCCTCATGCATATTTCGGGTTAGTTTGAAAGATGAATACATGGATTCATATTACTAAGATGCTATGATAAGTCCGAAAAATTTATAATTAAATGTATTTAACAAATATGATACAAATCCTTGGAATGTATATTCCTTTTAAATTGTTTTTCCTGGAAAATGTAAGTATTTCTTGGGCCTAACCAAGCATTGTAACAGTATGTGGCCAATACTAGCTTTGTCGGCAGGTGCGTCTTGCTTTTAACCGTGTCTCCAATTATCCAAACAGTAAGCCTGACAAGATAAACCCAAGAGAAGGACTCAGCCATTGAAGCACTTTTTGTTCAGATAGATAGAAAGAAACTAGTTCATATACAAAACGAGGTACAGTAAACAAGGCGTTGAATCTTGTCTTTATCCATCTGTCCAATTCAACTAAGCACTATAGCGGATGCCATTTCTTCACTGGGCAGGAGGATGTTTGTACCGTACCATCGGGTTCTTTACCTCGGATCTTCAGTTTAGCTACTTGATGACTGAATAAAAAAATCTTAAAAATTGAACTCTATTGGGGGCCTACTCTACACCAACTCTTCTGGGAACATTATTTTCCAATGTGAACTCACTCAAATATCTTAATCCTTATCTGAATTTCGTGTTCTTCAATTATGCCAAATAAGCAACATTGCCAATTAAGAGAGAGAAGAGATTTTTCCAAAGCTCGATGTTACAATTTAAGTTCAGTAAATGTGGAGATAGTACTGTTTAATAGACGTTAATTTGACCATCATAAATTCTTCCAGTGAACGGTCTTCAATGGTGGACCCATTAAAAGATCCTTTAATTCTTAACTTGATGGTAATAAATTTAAGTACTTCACTGAGTTTTTAACCATGAAATGGAACACTTCAATGTTGATTCATTGTGTTTTTAAGTTCATTATCAAGTGGATTTGATTTTGTAGAAATGGCCAAAAACTTATGTATATTGATTGAGTATATAAATACAAAGAGAGTATACAAATATATAGGAGAGAAAGAGAGGAAACAAATCCTATACAAGATGTGAGACTAAAGAAGAAGAAGCATAAATGGGCCAACAATACATGGGCCCAATACACGAGTTATTCTAACACTCCCCCGCAAGCTGGAGCGTACAAATCGTATGCACCAAGCTTGGACAAGCATTGATAAAAGGATGCTTTGGGAAGAGCCTTTGTGAGGACATCTGCAACTTGTTCCGTCCCTGGAACATGCTTTAAATCGAGCTTCTTCATTTGAACTTTCTCTCGAACGAAGTGGCAATCGACTTCAATGTGCTTCGTTCTTTCGTGGAAGACTGGGTTCTTGGCGATATGTATAGCCGCTTGGCTATCACAAAGAAGTAGAGCAGGAGAAGGTAATTTTACACCCAGATCAGTGAGAAGACTTTCAAGCCATGTGAGTTCGGATACAACAGAAGCCATTACGCGGTATTCTGCCTCAGCCGATGAGCGAGCAACGACCGCTTGTTTCTTGCTTCTCCATGTAACCAAATGTCCCCCAAAGTATGTGCAGAAACCACTAGTAGACCGCCGGTCATCAAGAGAGCCCGCATAGTCCGCATCAGAGTATGCCACTAAGGTAGGAGCAGACGAGGAAGTCCGGTACACAAGTCCTTGACCCGGGGCTGTTTTTAAGTACCTCAGAATGCGTTCAACCGCCAGAAGATGAGACTTGCGAGGAGAGTGCATGTATCGACTGACAAGACCAACAGCAAAGGAAATATCTGGTCGGGTAACAGTAAGATAGATCAACTTTCCAACAAGTCGTCGATAATATTCAGGGTTCTGGAGAAGAAGATCCGAGTCAGAAGCCTGAGCACACAACTTGTGGTTTACATCCATTGGGGTATCACATGGCTTACACCCTAAGAGGCCAACATCATGAAGAAGATCAGTACAGTATTTCCGTTGAGATAGAATAAGGCCGTCCGGTCGCCTGGCAACCTCAAGACCCAAAAAATATCGCAAAGTCCCCAGGTCCTTTGTCTGAAAGACCGAGTTCAGATGTGCTTTGACTGCATGTATCCCTTGTGAGTCATCTCCTGTGATGATGATGTCATCAACATATACTAATAGAAGGACCGTCCCTGATGGTCGGTGACGAGTGAAGAGCGAGAAGTCAGCCGAGCTTCGGCTAAAGCCGACAGCTCGAAGTACTTTACTGAATTTCTCAAACCAGGCCCGTGGAGATTGTTTGAGACCATACAAAGCCTTGCGAAGGCGGCAAACCTGAGACTCCCCCGTGGTCTCAAACCCGGGCGGTTGTTGCATGTAGACCGTTTCCTGGAGATCCCCATTTAAGAAAGCATTCTTAACATCAAGCTGAAAGAGAGGCCACCGTCGATGAACAGCGACAGAGAGGAGGACCCGAACGGTATTGAGCTTGGCGACCGGAGAAAAGGTTTCCTCATAGTCGAGCCCCTGTTGTTGAGTGAAGCCGCGAGCGACAAGGCGAGCCTTCAGACGGTCGATCGTCCCATCAGCAACATGTTTGATGACAAAGACCAACTTGCACCCGACCGGTTTCTGACCCGGAGGGAGGGGGACAACAGACCATGTCTGGTTAGCTCAAAGAGCAGACATCTCCTCTTCCATGGCTGCCCGCCAGCCCGGATGGTGAAGCGCCTCCTGTACAGAGTTAGGAACAGAAACCGAAGAAAGAGAAGTAGCAAAGGTGTGCAGAGGTGGAGAAAGGCGATGAAGAGAGACGTAGGCCTCCAGAGGATGGGCAGTGGAGGGCGTTACCTGATCAGAGGGACGCGAAGTGTCCATGGCAGAGGTCGGCGGCAGAGGGGCAACAGAACTGGGAGGGCGACGAGTGTAGACCCGGATAACGAGCGGTTTGATGGTAGAAGAAGCGGGGGGAGGAGAGAGCGGGGGTGGTGGTGGAGTAGCAGGAATAACGGGACGAGGGAAGGACGGCGGGAGAGAGGCAGTGGGGAAGCAGTAGGGGAGGGAGCAGGAAAGAACGGTTCGTCTTCCCGGAAGGTAACGTCCGCAGAGACAGTGACCTTGCCGGTAGCGGGTGAGTAACAAACATAGCCCTTCTGGGTGTGGGAGTAGCCAACAAAGATGTGTTTCGCCGCCCTGGGGTCCAATTTATCGGAGGAGGGCCCGAGGCAGTGGACATAGCAGGTGCTCCCGAAGATACGGGGCGAGAGAGGGAAAGCCAGAGTGGAGGGAAACAATATGCTGAAGGGAGTCGCATAATTGAGGACAGAGGAAGGGAGGCGATTGATGAGAAAGCATGCAGTGGAGACCGCAAAATTCCAGTAGGCTTTAGGAACATGCATTTGGATCATGAGGGAGCGGGCAACATCCAATAAATGGCGGTTCTTGCGTTCGGCAACCCCATTTTGTTGCGGGGTATACGCATAAGAGGTTTGATGGAGAATCCCGTATTCCGAACATAAGGTGGTAAAGTCGTGGCTGGGGTACTCACGAGCGTTATCAGTACGGAGAGTTTTGAGGTTGGTATGAAATTGTGTCCGGGTCTCGAGGACAAATGCCCGAAACACCCGGGGAAGCTCGGAGCGTTCGCGAAGTAAGTAGAGGCACGTGGTGCGTGAATGATCATCAATAAAAGTGAGAAAATAACGATAACCACATATACTAGGAATCCGAAATGGTCCCCAAATATCTGAATGAACAAGATCAAAAGGAGCCGCACTCCGAGTACAATGCGAAGGAAACGAAGAACGTGGCTGTTTGCCGAGAATACATGAATCACATTGAAAAGAAGTAAAAGAAAGGTCGGGAAGAGCCCGATGGAGAACTGGCAGAGGGGCATGACCAAGGCGGCGATGCCAGGCAGTGGAGGAGACGGAAGACAAAGCGAGCGGAGAGGCATCGAGAAGGTAGAGCCCATTCCGCAGCTGACCTTTACCAATGGTAGTCCGCGTCCGCCGATCCTGTATAACAAAAGAAGAGGAAGTGAATATAACAGAACAATCCAAGTCACTCGTAAGACGCCCAACAGAGAGTAAGTTAAAAGGGGAACTCAGAACATGAAGAACCGAGCGAAGAAGGAGGGATGGGTGGATAGAAAGATCGGCCGAGCCGGAGACAGGAACCAGCGCCCCATTGGCCACGGTGATGGACTTCGGATAAGGAGAACCCGAGTACTCGGCAGGCCGTTGCGAAGTGATGTGATGAGTAGCGCCAGAGTCCATAATCCAACCCGGGCTGTTGGAGAGACAAGCAGTACCTGTGTGGGAGACGGAGGCGACGAAGGCCGAGGGGGGGTTGAGCAGCCCCTGGAGATGCTGGAGCTGAAGACGGACGGTCTCGAGATCCGGAGGAGCGTCAGTAACGGCAGAAGCCGTCGGGCGAGGGGGGTAGCCGAGTTTCTTGTAACAAGCCGCCTCAAGATGGCCATCCTTGCCGCAGAAGGAGCACTTTGGCCGGCCACGGCCGCCACGGCCGCCACGGCCACGGCCCCGCGAGCCCGACCGTCCCCCCCGAGTAGAAGGGGGAGGAGAGGGTAAGAGCGGAGGGGCATGCTGAAGGAGAGCCGGTGGAGAAGGAGCTGGAGGATCTGGAGGAGGCGAGACCCGGAGAAGCATGGAGCAGACATCCGAAAAAGAGGGCGTAGTAGGAGCGGCTGGGACTTGAGCACGAAGACTGTGAAGATGAGAAGGAAGTCGAGCCATAAGGATGGCAATGCAAGCAGCTTCCTTCTGAGCCCGCTGAGCAGCAAGATCAGTGGTCGGCGGCAGGTGCTGGATCTAGGCTTCAGCAAGCTTTTTAGCCCGAGCGACAAACGAGGTCATATCTGAGGCGCCGCCAGTGTCGAGAGTGAAGAGATCAGTGAGGATGTCATAAAGATGCTGGAGGCTATCGCGGCCAGAATACAAGGAATGAAGCTTATCCCACATAGCCTTGGCGGTGTCGTGGTACATAGCCATTTGATAGGGCTCACCATCCAAGGAGTTCAGAATCCAAGTCTGAACACGACCGTCACTACGAAGCCAATCATCCGTAGGTGTAGAAGGAGGTGCCTGAGTAAGGTGCGGGAGAAGGCCCTTAGCCTGGAGAACCCGCCGAACAGAATGTACCCAAGGAATAAAGTTCTTCTTGCCAGAAAGAGAGATAGTAGTGATCCAGAGCTCGTCACGGAGGTCGACAGAACAGGCCGGGCGGTCTGGAGGACAGGCCGGATGGACAGGGGGCGGGCTGGCCGCTGAGCTGGGAGAAGTACCAGAGGAAGTCATGGAGACAGGCCGCAACCCTTAGACGACTAGGGAAAAAAAAAAGACCGCGGATAAAGAAAAGCCGGGCGGACTGAGACAAGCCGCACTGGACTGAGACAAGTCGGGCGACCAGGAGACGGTAGAAGATCGCGACCAAGATGCAGGCGAGAAGGAGTCAGCCCGCACGGTCAGGCAGATCGTACGCGCCGGACTGAGACAGGCCGCGCCGGACTGAGACAAGTCGCGCCGGACTGAGACAAGTCGCGCCGGACTGAGACAAGTCGCGTCGGACTGAGACAAGTCGCGCGACCAGGAGAAGGCAGGAGATCGCGACCAAGATGCAGGCGAGAAGGAGACAGCCCGCACGGTCAGGCAGATCTGAGCAGCGGACAGAGAAGGAGGCCGCGGCGAGAAGAAAGGCCGCGGCGGACAAAAGAGAGGCCGCGGCGGACAGAAGAGAGGCCGCGACTAGGAGAGAGGCCGCGACTAGGAGAGAGGCCGCAGCGGACAGGTAAGAAGGTGGTCCCACGGAGAGAGGAAAGGTTATAAAAGCAGGAGGGGGGGGGGAAGGGTGAAGGTGGATCCACGGAGAGAAAGCAAGGGCAGAGGGAGGCGGACTGAAAGAGCAGGCCGCAAGGAAGCGCGGCTAGAAACAAAACAGACCGCGAGAAACAAGCCGCGGGAGGAAGACCGCGAGAGAGTTTACACAGTGCGGTCAGTTGCTGTCAAACCGCGAGAGGCGGAACCTGGCTCTGATACCATGTAGAAATGGCCGAAAACTTATGTATATTGATTGAGTATATAAATACAAAGAGAGTATACAAATATATAGGAGAGAAAGAGAGGAAACAAATCCTATACAAGATGTGAGACTAAAGAAGAAGAAGCATAAATGGGCCAACAATACATGGACCCAATACAAGAGTTATTCTAACAGATTTAATAAATTAATGTTGACCATTTTATAATAATTCCAAGAAGAGGGCACCGGAGTCCAAGCTAATATCTTGACATATTTTCGAAATAAGTAACTTCATGTAATTGCCTAATGATGGAGAAGATCAATTTGGCCTTTGGTAAGAGGCGAGTTGCATGTTGGAGAGTCAAAGTTGGATAGTTGGGATGATTCTCTTCTTGCTGATATAATTGTTCTGCCGTCCACCTTGTTTAGTCAAATTCCCATGGGTGTTCGTGGTGCGCATCAAATTAGAGTGCAGTAAAATATAAGTGGGATATAATCACGGGGTATACGCGATCCAAGCTATTAAGAGATGGTTCCATCCAAGAGTCCTCTCCACTCCATGCCCCTTCTTATAGAGAAGGGGTGGTTATAGTAATTAATGAAAAGCCACTAATATATCAAATACTTACTTGATCTCACAAGCTGAGGGCAGTCATCCCAATGATGCATATATGTATCATGTACGTATCAATTTGTCCTTTGTCCTTTGTCCTAGATTTCAGAAAGCCAAGTTGAAGTTCATGTGTGATCCGAGATTTGAAAACAAAAGCACTGTGTAGGAAAACATGAAAAATGGAGAGAAATACCCAAGATGGGCCTTGTCTTAGGCCTTTACATATCTTTCTTCTAACACTCCCTCGCAGGCTAGGGCATGCAAATCGTAAGCACCCAGTTTGAACAAGAACTTATAATATAACAGGTGTGGTAATGCCTTAGTGAGAATATCAGCAACTTGATCAGCAACATGAACATGTTTCAATTTCAGTTTCTTCAATTGAACTATCTTCCAAATGAAGTGACAGTCTACTTCAATCTGTTTGGTCCATTCATGAAATACATGATTCTTAGTACTGTGTATAGTGCTTGGCTGTCACAAAATAAAGTGGCTCGTGAGGAAAGCTTGACTCCAAAATCATCTAGGAGACTTTCTAACCATATAAGCTCAGACACGACAGCTGCCTTTGAACGATACTCGACTTCAGCCGAAGAACGAACAACCACAAATTGTTTCTTGTTGCACTAGGTAATAAGGTGTCCTACAAATTCAGTACAAAATTCACTTGTGGATCGTCGATCATCTAAGGAGACAACATAACCTCCATCAGAATAGGCAATCAAAGAAAAAACGAGGAAGAGGGCTTGTATACAAACTCTTATCCATAAGCAATCTTCAAATATCCGAGGATGTGCTCGACAGCCTGGAGGTGAGACATCTGTGGAGAATGCATGAATCGGCTGACAACTCCAATAACAAATGAGATATCCGTGGAACATGTTTTATCGCAAAGACCCATTTACATCCAACACAAGTCTGTTCTGGAGGAAAGAAGACTAGATCTCAGGTTTGATTAGCCTAGAGGACAATCATTTCTTCATCCATGGCCACGCATCACCCTGGATGTTGGAAAGCCTCCTGTACAGAGTTAGGTATAAAAATGGAGAATAAAGAAGTTGCAAATTTGAGGCGAGAGACGATGCAAGGATACATAATTTTCCAGGGGATGAGCCGTGGATATAGGAGCCAGATCTTCCGGCCGCGAGGTTCCACAGGTAGAGGGCAACTATTGTGGGGCGTCGGAACGAGGAGGACGACGAGTGTATACACAAAGAAGAGGTGTTTTGTTCGGTACGGGGACCGAGGTTGGAAGAGGTGGTGGGAGAGAAGATGCAATAGGAATGGCCAGACGTGGTAATAACGGCGGTGGAAGAGGAGATGGATGAAGAGAGTAAAAAGGTTGATCTTCTATAAAAGTGTGACATCGGTAGACACGACAACCTTGCGATCAGTGGGAGAGTATCATACATACCCTTTTTGATTACGAGAATAACCAACGAATATATATTTAGTAGCCCGAGAAGCAAACTTGTCAGTGAAAGGACCGAGATTATGGATATACCATCCAAATACCCTATGTGTGACGAAAAAGGGTGGCGTGGGGGGGGGGAAGAGAAGACTAAACAAAGTATCATAGTTGAGAATGGAGGTGGGCAGACAATTGATGAGATATCATGACGTAGATACTGTAAAATGCTAATAGGACTTGGGAATCTGCATTTGAAACATAAGTGAGCGAGCAACACCAAGAAGATGACGATTATTACGCTCAGTCACACTGTTCTGTTGGGGGTATAAGCACATGAGGTATGATTGATGATCCCAAACTCAGTACAACATCGACAAACACATGATTGGTTTATTCACGAGCATTATCTGTACGAACAGTTTTAGTTGGTTGGGAAAATTGAGTACGAGTCTCATTAATAATGGCCTGAAACACACGAGTTAGATCCGACCGATCATGAAGTACGTGTAACCATGTCATGTGAGAATAATCATCAATAAAAGTAATGAAATAACGATAACCAAAAATACTAGCAATTTTATATGGTCCACAAACGTCAGAATGTACTGAATCAAATGGAGAATCGCTCTGAGTATAATGAGGAGGAAAGAAGAGCAATGTTGTTTGTCAAAGATATATGAATCACAGATAAAGTCAGAAAGAGCTAGACCCGAAAGAGCCTTCTTGAGAATGAGAAGATGAGCATGCCCAAGATGCCGATGCCAATCCACTGAGGTGACTGATGAGAGAATGGTCGAAAAAATGTTCGGAAGGTAGAACCCGTTGCACAACCATCCTTTACCAATGATATTCTGCGTCCGTCAATCCCGCACAACAAAAGAAGAAGTAAAGGTTACAGAGCAGTCAAGGTCTTGAGTAAGAAGACTAACAAAAAGAAGATCGAAAGGAGAGTCTGGGACATAAAGGATCAAGCAAAGAGAAATAAAGTCATTGAAAGACATATTAGCGGAGCTGGAGATTGGGGCGGTGTCACTATTGGCTACTGTGATAAACTTGGGGTGTGGAGAGTCCAAGTACTGAGGTGGTTTCTGCGGAGTGATATGGTGGGTGGCGCCTGAGTCAACAATCCACTGTCGACTATGAGAGAGACAAAAGATACCTTCGTTTGAGATAGAAGAAATGGAGCCAGATGGTCGATTGAGTAACCCCTGGAGATGTTGGAGATGGAGGCGCATGACATCAATGTCGGCGCGAGTGACAGAAGATGCATCAGCAGCAACGGAGGCAAGAGGCAGAGGAGGCATATCATGCTTACGATAACGAGTTGCCTCAAGTTGTCCATCGTTTCCATATTGGGCACACTTGAGTCTAGGCCGACCGCTGCGAACTCTACCCCTGTCGCCGGTGCGACCTCCACGGTGGGTGGGTGGGGGGAGATATAGATGAGTGTTGGAGGAGGGACAGAGATGGTGGTCCAGGAGCTTCTGAGGGTGGTGTTACCTTCAACAACGTGGAGCAAATATCATAGAGAGAAGGAATGGTGGAGGAGGAAAGTATCCGAGTCCGGACACTGTGGAGATGAGGCGGAACACGAGCCATCATTATGGTAATACCAATAGCCACTTTTTTGAACGAGCTGCGCAACAAGATTTGTAGTAGGAGGTTGATGTCGAATCCAAGCCTCAACTAAGGTTTTGTCCGTGCAACAAAGGAGGTTAAGTTGTCATCGCCTCCTGAGTCGAGAGATTGAAGGTCCATGATGATGTCATACAGATGTTGAAGGCTATCCTTGCCGGAATAGAGGAAATGCAGTTCATCCCACATTGGCTTCGCCGTCTCACGATACATGGACATACGATAAGGTTCACCATTCATGGAGTTGAGGATCCATGTTTGGACACGACCATCATCACATAATCAGTCATCAGTGGGCGCAAAAGGGGTGTCCTTAGTGAGATGATGCAAAAGGCCCTTCGTCTGAAGGACACGGCGGACGAAGTCCACATACTCTACGAAATTTTTCTTCCCACTAAGAGAAATGATGGTGATCTGAAGCTCATCACGAACTTCAGGTAGAGATGCCGCAACATGAGCAGGAAGGGATGGAGCACCAGTTGACTCCATGGAGCTTATGCAGATGGTTAGGCGAACTGATAGCGGAGAGCTTGCGACAAGATGCGACAGACAAGAAGAGACCTAGCGGCAAGAAGCCGCTACAACAAGCGGCAAGGAGAAGGTGCAGACATGTTCTGCGACAAAGTCTTGTGGCTGAGTGGGTGCAGTCAGGAAAGCAAGCAAGAGAACTGCAGAAATCACTGGAGGCACCCAGTGGCGGCTAGATAGAGAGGCCATGGCGGTCAGACGTTTGCGGTCAGGCAACAAGATTTAGAAGGAGCGCGAGAACAAGATCCCAGGCGAGAAGAATCAGTGACCAGGAACCTTGGCGAGCATGTAAGCTCGCGCGAGGATCTTCGGCGAACAAGATAACCCACGACAAGAGCTCCAACGGACAGGATCTGCGACAATCAAGCAAGTGCTGCGAACAGGAGCCCGAGGAACATGATCCGCTCAAGAGGACGGAGCGGCCATGCAAGCACAGCCAGCGAAGCTGTCGCGTGGGCATGCAGCAAACGCAGGAGTAGAGAAGAACGGCCTGCTGAAGTAGGTAGCGACCTCGGGAGAGACCGCGCGGGTAGGAGAGAAAGCTAAAGTAGGCGCCAGATGGTGGGGCTAGGGAGTTAGCGAAAACCAATATAAAAAAGAAAGGATGGGGTGAGGGGGCGAAGGGAGGAGCAATACAAGTTGCGGTTAGAAAATGCTAACCGCAGAAGCTCCAAAAAATGGACAAGTTGCGAGAGCAAGTCCTTAAAAAAAATTTAGGATCACATGCATACGCTCTAAATACCATGTAGGAAAACATGAAATATGGAGAGAAATACAAATATGATATTTATTATTTCTCAAATTCAATTATACATAAATGTATTTGCATATTAATATAGGAAGAGAAAAAAGAGAAACAATTCCAATGTAAGATGTGAGACTAAAATTTAAGGAGTAAGAGGGTCCAAGATGGGCCTTTACATATCTTTCTTCTAACAAGCTGAAATGCAGCCATTGGGTTTTGGAGTAGTAAATTGCTAACATTTTCTCTCTTCATTGATGCAGGGTAGGGACGACACGGGCTGGACTGACTAAATGCATCCTAATATGTGATGAAAATTATGACGATGCACGAGTGATCCGATTTAAAAATTACAACTGTAATTAATTAGTATAAAATCTGGCAGTTAAACAGGAAATCACAAACTTTGTTGATTAAAGAGAACAAGTGAGTTTGCAGACAAACGTGGCGTAATTATTTTCAAGCGTACACAGAATAAATCCCGCAAATAGTGCGACAAAAGAACTAATAGCACAATACGATAAAATCCACCACAATACGAGTTGCCAATAGTAAACAACTAAAAGAAAATGACTTTACCAAAATTCACACATGTAACTGGCGGTAAGGCGGTTGTTGGTGGGAATCCAAGGGTTGTAGCATGTGGAGATGGTAATGGCGTCGCTGATTGGATGGAAAGAGGGAGAGGGCTTTCAGGTTTTGGTGAGTGGAGCCCACAGATGGGTTGGGTGGATGCGGGTTAGATAAGGAGTTGAGTTTAGGTGGAATCCACGGGAGAATGGGAAGCAGCTTAGATGAAGAGGATGGGGAGGCGGTTGGGAGGGTGGAATCCACGGGAGGGTAGACGTCGATGCAGGCTACAGGTTTGGACATGGAGGAGGAAGGGGTGTCGAGGTGGAGAGGATCGACCGACTCTGGTTGGACCTGGGACGAAGTAGAACGATCAGCTTGGTAGTCGCAGGGATGGAGGAGAACGGTCGAGATCTTGAGGGGTCGGTAAGAAGGCGGAGAACATGACCCCTGTCTCTAGGCTCTCTCTCAGAAAATCACCCTTTCTCAAGACATGTAGGAGTCTTGACGACCCCACACTAACTAACGGGTCAACCTTGCCTTTGGGAGGATCCCTGACCTGGGTCAGAGTAAGGGTAATCTTTCGACTCTTGTCGAATAACACACACGTGTTGGACCGGCCATAACACGTGGCGTCACTATCATATAACCAGGGTCTCCAGGGCAGAACATGGGCGACATCCATAAGGATAACATCGCACCAAACCTGGTCCTCTGTGGTCGCTAAACAGATCGGTACCAGACTCCGCTGTGTGACGTGAATGGTGGACTTGTCCACCCATAAGACACGGTAAGGATGCGGTTGTGGTTCGGCCGTAAGCTGCATCCGTTCTAACCCTTTCTTTGCAATTATATTTATGCAACTATCACTATCAATAGTGAGCTTGCAGGGGCCTCCTGCGCTCGGGAAGTACGTAAAGAAAATAGTGGGGCGACGCCAATCCTCCTCAGCACGTGGGTGTGGAGGATGCGGCGGAGCACTCCTACCTCTAGCGATCTCTCAGCATTGCTCTCCCATCCGTCCTCTACGACAAAAGTAATCTCCTCAAGTGCAACGTCCTCAGCCTCAGTGATGGGCTCGCCCGAATCCTCAATCAGTAGTCAGACACTGTGCTGCGAAATGTCCTCTACCAGAACATTGGTAACATCGGACGCCCCCAGGCTTGGGGACTCCAGGTACAATATCTTTTCCCCCCGCGTCTGCGAGAGTGCGAGGGGTGGCAGTAGTCGTGGTAGGCGGAGGTCTCCTAGCTGCGGTGGCATCAGGTCGAGTGGTGACCTGCCTCGGGCCAGCATTACGTAAATATTGCTCGTACTCTAGTGCGAGCTGAAAGACCTGTTCAACCGTCTCCATCCTATAGGGAATCAGTTCCCTTCAGATGTTTGCTCTAAGGACCGCACAAAAGCGCGAGGCAGTGGCAACGGGCTCCTCCATAATGTCGCTGCGAACCACAAGTTCGTCAAATCGTGACATATAATCAGCAACGGAGAGAGTCCCCTGACGTAGCGCGTAAAGCTGATCTAAGAGCTGATCTCGATATGAAGCGGGGAGGTATTTATCTTGTAAGCGCAGCTTCATCTCATCTCATCGGGTAATGGGATAATAGCCTTCACGTTGAAGAAATCTCTCGAGACTCGACCAATAAATTCTTTCCTGGACGATCAACTTCATTTTGGCGAACCGTACTCGTCTTTTGTCGCTCATCTCGAACCAGTCAAAATAGTGGTCCATATTCACGAGCCAATCACTAAACGCCTTCGGGTCTAGGTGACCATCGAAAGTGGGAGCGTCAATGCGGATCCGTAAGGTGATATCCTCCTCCTCTGGAGTCATCCCACGACGTGGCTCATGGTTGTCCCGTACTGATCATCATAGTCATTATCATATCGTGCTCGATCTCTACCCCGAGGTGGGGGAGGGCGAGGCTCATCAGGAGGACGACAATTCCTCCTTGGATCTCGCCGATACTCGTAACCACGATAATAATTCCCTCTTGGAGGAGGAGGGGGATCTCTGCGAGGGACGTCTCTATCACGCCTCTCAGGAGGAGGTAAGACATCTCGTGGATCCTTGCGAGGCTCCTCATCAGGGGGCGGGAGCGCTCGTCCTTTAGGTGTCTTGAATTGATCAACCCTCGTGCTGACCCTCGCAATGTCACCCCTAAGGGTGTCAAATTGTACTCATTCGATCAAATCTATCGAGGACAAGCCTTTGAAATTCAGGGGGCGTCATGTCCGTTTGTGAACTAACGGTCATATCGTCGGTGTGATTGTGACTCCACATGGACTGACGATAATCCCTACCAGTACGTAACATGCAAATGACCATAACCTAGAGCTCTGATACCACTTTGATGCAGGGTAGAGATGACACAGGGTGGACTTGACTAAATGCAACCTAATATGTGATGAAATTTATGACTATGGAAGAGTGGTCCGATTTAAAACCACAATACGAGTTGTCAATAATAAATAACTAAAAGAAAATGACTTTGCCACAATTCACACATGTAACTGGCGACAAGGCGGTTGTTGGTGAGCATCCCAGGGTTGTAGTGTGTGGAGATGGTAATGGTAGCGCGTGGAGATGGTAATGGTGGCGCGGATCTGGGTTGTTAGTGGGGTACATGAATTTAATTGAAGGAAAGAGGGAGAGGGCTTTCAGGTTTTGGTGAGTGGAGCCCACAGATGGGTTGGGTAGAGGCGGGTTAGATGAGGTGGAGTTGAGTTTAGGTGGAATCCACGGGAGAATGCGGAAGCGACTTAGATGAAGAGGAAGGGGAGGCGGTTGGGAGGCTGGAATCCACGGGAGGGACGCTGGAGGGTAGACGCTGTTGCAGGCTACATGTTTGGACATGGAGGAGGATGGGGTGCCGGGGTGGAGAGGATCTGCTGACTCTGGTTGGCGCTGGGACAGAGTAGAACGATCAGCTTGGTAGTCACAGGGATGGAGAACGACCAGGATCGAGAGTGGTTAGGAAGAGGGCGGCGAACAAGGACGAGAATACCTGGAGTCCCCAAGCATGAAGCTTTCTGGCGTCGCACCAGAGAATAGATCGGGCGGTTCCAACTTTTGCCAAAACTCACGATAGGCCTCCATGAACCGCCTCCTACCTATTTTATACACCCTGAAATAACTTCTGCAACATAACCACATCATAACTTCCCAAATCGGATGACATATAATGTTTCAGCCGATTGGGCTCTAAATACAACTCAAAATTTTAAAAAATAAAATATGAATTTGATTCCAACCACAGACTCTGATCGTCCATCCGGGCAGCGGATCACCGCCTCCTACGGGAATACACGTGTGTCGGTCGTGGTCCGCCGTCATTCATAGGTGCATTTCACTAAATATCATGTGGGTATTTTCTCATTAATCTTGTTTTAGTATATAGTATGATTATATTTAAAGGGAGTTACTTCCTAGTCTTAAGGGAAAAGAAGGGTTGTAAGACTTACTTTTAAGTCCCGCAAAAAAGAGTTGATTTATGATTGTTTATGTTTCACTCGTATCATTAAGGCGAGGTTATTTGTTATACTTGACACAAATTTCTCACATGTGGAAAGCCATGCTGCCTATTTTCTCTTACGGTCCGTTCGGCCCCCTGGAATTGGAATTGCAGAATTGGAATTCGTCTTATTCCAATTCCTGTAAGAATTGGAATTGGTCTGAATTCCAATACAGTTGTTCTGCTGCAGGATGGATTTCTAGAATTGGAATTGGTTTATAATTTCTTTTTTTCTCATGCTTTCAGTATCGGGTGACATGACAATTTGAAGTTGGAGTCTTCTGTCACTCAGGACGAAGTTATTGCAACAAAACCAAGTGGTGGAGGGAATTATTCCTTTACAATCTCTAAGAAAATATAAAAGTTGGCAAAAAAGGAACGCAACACCAGAGAAATCAACTTCAAGTAGTGTACCAACAATTAATTATGATCGGGCAACGACGGCGAGATCAGGCGGAGATGATGAGATCGGGTGACGACGATGAGATCAGTTGACGATGGCGAGATCGGGCGACGACGACGAGATCGTGGGCGCGATCAGACGGCGACGACGAGATCGAGCAGTGGTGGCAGCAAGATCGGGCGGCTGCAGCGAGATCGGGCGGTGGCGGCGAGATTGAGTGGCTGCGACGAGATCTGGTGGTGGAGGTGAGATCGGGCGGCGGCGGCGGGATCGGGCGGCGGCGGCGAGATCGGGCGGCGGCGGCGAGATCGGGCGGCGGCAGCGAGATCGGGCGGCGGCGGGATCGGGCGGCGGCGGCGAGTTCGGGCGGCGGCGGCGAGATCGGGCTGCGGCGGCGAGATGGGGCGAGATCGGGCGGCGGCGGCGAGTTCGGGCGGCGGCGGCGAGTTCGGGCGGCGGCGGCGAGATCGGGCTGCGGCGGCGAGATGGGGCGAGATCGGGCGGCGGCGGCGAGATGCGGCGAGATCGGGCGGCGGCGGCGAGATCGGGCGACGACGATGAGATCGAGCAACGATGATCATAGTAAAAAGCTGAATTCCATGAAATACCTGTCTTTACCCCTAAGAATTGTTCATAGTACAAAATTGAATTCCATGGAATTGAACCAATTCCAATTCCAATTCCAAGGGAAATCTTAACATCCAAACACTGAAATTGGAATTATGTTGTCCCAATTCCAATTCCAATTCCAATTCCAGGGGGCCGAACGGACCGTTAGTGTTTTTAACGTGCCTTAGCGGGCTCACTTCTTAGGTGTATTTCACTAAATTTCATGGAGCAATTCTCATTAATCTTGTTAAGTCTATAGTAGGAGTGTAGGACTGTTCTTGAAGGGATTTACTCCTTGAGCTCGGGGAAAAAGAGACGTTACAAGGCTTACTATTGTGTCCAGCAGAAAGGTTCTGCAGGTGATTTATGATTATTTATGTTTCGTATAAATAGGAAAACCATGCCACTTATTTATGATTAGTATTTTTCATTGTGCCTTAGCAGACAGTTGGGAATGTGGACACAAAGCTTACCACCCAAATATACTCAAATCATCAGAATCTCATTTCCAAAGTAAGAGTGAAAAATAAACAATGTACATAAAAAACTTTAACAAAGGTTAGTATGCTCTAACTAGTTGTTCGCTCATTAATTTTATGAATATCAAGGCTTCTACTTTAGCTTCCTGATTTTCGCTAGTGATGATGGTTTGGTAGCTTTATTTAAAGTGTGTGATCCAAATCATTATAAATATCAACAATTACTATCGAAATTCTATCCATTTAAGCTGATATGAAAACACTCAAGGATTCTAAGGGAATATAAAGAATAAAAATATTTTTTTTCTTCAATGGAGAAGTTTTAAAATCTTCCCTTGCATAATTTCTTCATCAAGGAAACTGTTGTCTCATGAGATGATATGCGGAAGCCGAGAGCAAAGGCGAACACAAACTTGCATTGCGTAAAATAAAACACCAATACAATCGGGAGACAAACTCCTGGCAAGCACCCGGAGGTTGGGTCCTCCAAGGCTCTCCCCACTCCAAGAGAGCCAAATGTCTAACACTTCAAAATCTCCTTACTTACAATCCAAGGGCTCCTTATATAGATGGAGCCTTCCACTACAGAATAAAATACATAATAATGCATAATAAACTACAAATACATTATAATGCATGATATTCGTTGCGTCTTTGCTTGAAAGGCGTATACGTATCACCACACCCATCCTGAAAAGTATACTTGTCCCCAAGGTCGAGCCGAGAAGGGTCCCTTGGGCCCGTCAACAAGATTTGGGCGGCTTCTCTAGTAGATTGATTAGGCAAAACATTAGAAGCTTAGAGGCGTTGTGTAGGGATGGTTGTTGTAGATCTGTAGTACATGTGACTAAAACGGGTGTAGCGACTGACATGTGACTACCCGAGAATGAAACAATGTCATACCCACAAAAGATTTTATCCTCAAGGTTGAGCGAGGTGCACGCCAGTTGGGCCAGGGACTCGATCGGAGGGCGGATGCTATAAAGACCGATGGAGGAAACCCATTTAGTTCCTGAATGAGTGTCATGCGGCCGTACATTAGGACGATGAGGAGTAGGTAGTGTTGATTTAGAATGAAACCCGATGGGAAGCCTGGTTGAAGTGGGAGTGACAAGATGTGAGGATATTAGGTGGTGCGTGCCAGGTCGGCAGTGGGAGAACTAATGGGGTGTTGGGAAAGGAGGAAGCTACAACGTTTCCGATGGTCAAAGACCTACTGGGGGTGGCAGTGGGATGGAGGGAGGAGGAGGCTCGTTGGGAAGCAGAGAGGCGTGCATGGGTTGTAATAGGGCGCATGGAATAAGCCGACAACGAAGCGTGTATGACATGGCAAGGAGGTTATCCATGGCAGATTGGATTCAGTCGTATGAAGCATGCACTGAGTCCGGAAGCAGGGCCCTGCTCGAAATGGGGGGTGAGGGCTGACAGAATGCGGCAAAAGGCTCTGAAGGGCCGCCAGAATGCTGCAGGATCCGCAGAAAGGCTGCGGAAATGCAGGGGGCGTTGGGGGGGGGGGGGGGGGGGGTACTGTGAAGCAGAGGGAAGTGCATGCGGTCAATGGGATACTGACGGAGCTGCTGGAGGCCACCGGGAGGCTGCAGGAGGCGCTGGAGGTGCTGCCGCACACGGCGGTGGCAGAAGGCAATTGTCGAGTGGGTGGGGCATGGTTGGTAGAGGGAATCGATGTCATCTCTTGCTAGAAGAGCGGCGTTGGAGCGGAGAGTAGTCGTTAAAGACTCGAAACTAAGTTTTGAAAGGCGCGCCTGAGGCGCCGGGCGCAAGCAGTCGCTCCCTGACAAGGCCAAGGTGGGTGCTGTGCCTCGGGCGCACCAAGCACGCGCCTCGCGAGCCTTCCAGGCGCAGTTCAGGCATGCCTCAACCCATGAACCGGTCTAAACCTAAAAAAACCTGTTCTTTTTTCCTTGAATTAGGGTTCATTTTTCTGCATTCCATTTTAGGGCTAAGAATCGAGCATTGTCCGCCCGCTCTTCATTCCCGAGTCCCGACTCCCGTCTCTATTCCTCCCGGCTCCTCCGCTGTCCTCCGTTCTTCTTGTCGGAGTCACCACCGCTCGTCTAATCCTCTTGCTTTCTATACTCGCCTGAGACGCAAAAGGAAGCATCAACTCCTCTAGCCGGCGCCACTCTTCTTTCCGAAGTCACGAAAACTCCTCTATCCGCTCATCTCCTCTTTTCATTGTAAGAATTTTTCTCCTCGTCTTTCTTATCTTCTTTTCTTTCTATGTTTCATCAAAGGAAATCTTGTTTACACTGGAAATCCTGTGATTTTTTTAGTTTTGTTACACTGGAAATCTTGTTGCAGTTGATTTTTTTAGTTTTGTTACACTGAAAATCTTGTTACACTGGAAACTCCTCTATCCGCTGCATTTGATTTTTTGACAGACAAAAAACCGAATGTAAAGCATCTTGTCCAACCGAATGCAAAATAGTTTGGGTATCAAGCTATATAGATGTAGGTCATAGAAATGAACATGCAACGTTAAAAGTAGCTTTTATATTGTTGTGTTTGCATATAGAATATTTACATTGCTCACCTTCTGAAATTAACATTTTGATCGGTGTTATTACTTCATTCCACTGTTGAGAATCAACAATGTCAAAGACAAGTAAAATTAACAACCTTGTTTCTGTACTCCTCTAAATAATACTTGGATGAGATAAGATATTGCATACTTATAAGCCATTTATATAGGCTCCTCTTTAATTGATTCGAATGAATATGTTAAAGCTAACATTATCTTTTTGCTTTTTTATAATTATGAGCATTATGTGAATGTTTACTTTCTTGACGTTATCCAGCTTTGATTTTCTTAAGAAACATGATTTAATGTTGTTATTTTATAATTATCCGGCTTTAATTATAAGCATTAATTCGAATACATGTGCATTCACACGCGCACATACACACACACCTCAACATGGCTGAGACGGTCAATATGCCCCCGGCGCGCTGAGGCGCACTCCTTACCAGCTCCCAGGCACGCCTGGGCCTTTCAAGATGTTTTCTTCAACCAATTGTTTTGGGAGATGGACAAAAACATGATCTCAGATGCACCCGAGACACACCTAGACACACTTGGGCACCCAATTTGCTCAATTTCAGCGAATTGGGCGCCCAATTCGCTCAATTTCAGCGAATTTGTGTCTCACATGCCTCAGGCACGCACCTGTGCCTTGCGCCTAGGCTCTAGGGCCCCTTTGCGCCTCGGTGCGCCTTTGATAACTCAGACTCGAAATCAGCGTATCGAACCACACTGAATCGAGCGATGCTGGAGCGAATGAGGGAACCAGGCATTGCGGTCTGGAACAGGGATCTAGATACAATTAAGGTTTCAGTAAAAATCCTAAAGGAGCGGCAAGTCAGACCAATTGATACACGGAAGCCATATCAAGAACGAGAACAAAGAAGAACACGAACTTGCATTGCGTAAAAGAAAACACAGATACAATTGGGAGACAAGCTCCCGCCAAGCACCCGAAGGCTGGGTTCTCTAAGGCACTTCCCTCTCCAAGAGGGCCAAATGACTGAAACTTCAGAAGATACCACACTCACAATCTAAGAGCTCCTTATATACATGGTTCCCCCTACTACACTATAGGACAAAATACATAATAATTCATAATAAACTACGAATTCAAGATAATCCATGACGACCACGGCGTCTCTGCTAGCAAGGCGTATATCTAAGAAGCACCGGTACGGGTACCGGGTACGATACGTGCCCGATACGGCGGTGCAACAAAATTCAAAATACAAGGATAACGGTACGCCATAATACATTATAACAAATATAATTTATATATATATCACAAGTGCAATAAATAGTTCTCAAAACATTTAAACATCAAACATAAATTATAACTTGAAGTACAAAGTCCACAAATCAATGCAACATAAGTTGACGTTTTCAAACATTAAGCATTCGTAAATATTACAAAATTTAATATTTTATATGTTTAATCATAAGAGATTAAATTAAACTTAAGTCTGCTCATTAGACTTTTTTTCTTCTTTTTCATTGTTGGAGATCAACATCTTCAATCTCCAATTAGTCTAGAGACAAATTAGCCGTTATGTTAATAACTTGTGTCGTATCAACACGTTCAATACACGTACTTGTAACAAAAACGTATCAGTACCAGAAACATACTCGGTACAGATACACGACTTAATTGGACGTACCAACGCTTCCTAGCATGGAGTCATTTTTTGTTACTCTAGAAAAACGGACTTTTATCACAATATGCAGAATGATGTGCTAAGTCCAAGTGTCCACATAGGTGTATCCGTCGAGTATCGAGTACGTACCGATACTAGATATGCATCCGGTATGGGTACGCTGTCTTCGGGGAAGTATCCGTGCTTCATAGGCGTGTGTGTATATATATATATATATCTTGCACACTTATTTATCTATATGTGCAAGGGATCAAAGAAGCCTTACTTCAAGCAAAGTATCATAAATCAATATAATTGACAGTGGCAGATTTGTTGGAAACAAGATGGAGTCTTTATGGATTATGAGGCATTTAAGAGAAACTTGGGAGGTAGTTCATCTTTCAACCTTAGGGTTGAGAGAGTAGAAATTTTTACTCGGGATATACCCTGTTAGAAATGATCAATGATGATTATTGATTTTGGAAAGAGGATTGGTTTGGTTATTATGCCTAGCCAATCTATGATTAGCTTGAGAATTCAAAAAACCCGGTGACAAACTACAACATATATGGAGCCAATTGGTTTAGCTGGCAAGATGGATATAGCCGATGCATTCATAGTTGCATTTTGGTGGTTATGAATGTATAAACTCTAAATTAAATGAAATTAAAAGTAACACACTGCACTAGACTAGCACAAATTTTGCTTGATGCACTTGTAGTTGCAATTCAGTGCTTATAAATGCATCAAAATATAAATTAAAAAATGAGCAATGATGATTGCTGATTTTGGAAAGAGGATTGGTTTGGTTATTAAGCTTAGCCAACCTATGATTGGCTTGAGAATTTGAAAATCCTGGTGACAAACGATGACATATATGGAGCCAATTGGTTTAGCTGGCATGATGGATATAGTCGATGCACTCAGTTGTTGCAATTTGGTGCTTATGAATGCATAAAACTCTAAATTAATTGAAATTAAAAGTAACATGCGACGCTAGACAAGCACAAATTTTGCTTGATGCACTTGCAGCTGCAATCCAGTGCCTATAAATACGTGAAAATATAAATTAAATGAAATTTTGAGTAAAGTTTGACCCAAGATTCAAATGCAAATTTTGGAGCGACATGCAAAGTTTAGAAATTAATTTTTATAGCAATAACATAACATCAATGGATAAAGCACCTTGTAAGAATCGATAGTCCCCAAAATAAAATGCAGAATGTGTAGAATGAAATCAACCAAAATCTGAAAAATTATATCCAAGTAAATCTTCCCCAAGATAGAATTAAGTTAAATTTAATTTAGGCTATGTAGATGCGAACCGAAGACAAGGTGATATCTCTCTGAGTATCTAAACACAATAAAGTGGTTTGTGCAATATAGCTCTTTAAATCTTCAAGAAAGATTCCTCTTATTATCTTCTTCAAACTTTTTTTCTCATTTTTTTCTTTTTTTTTTCTCATCTCCATGCGAAGGGCCTATAATCATCTCCCATGTGCAAAGTGCTAAAGATAAATCTCTTTTTGCTCTTCGAAGAGAGTTTTATATTCTTGCCCGTGTTCTATTACGTCAACTATCTACCTTCATGATGCATCCTTCGTCGCATCCCAAGTCACGTATTTTAATTTTCAGCATTTATTTATTATTATGTATTTCTTTTGCGCACCTGCTTTCATTTGAGATTGTTCGGCTCTTCGGGTTGACCGTCCGATGAGATCTTAAATAAAAAGGTCCGGTGATTTTTGTAGTAGGATGGTAAATGCAAGCTTAGATTATTTTAGGGAACACAACTTAAATTTGAGCGAATAGGAAATAGGTTATTCTTGTAAACTGGCGATAATATTTCTTACCAAATTTTGTGATCTTGATGGAGGAGCCGGTCAAGGCAAACTTCCTTTACATAGTTAATTCCATTGATTTTCAAATCCAATTAGAATAAAATTTGTTTCCTAATGGAGGAGCCGGTCCATCTTTTACATAAATAATTCCTTTAAATGCCAAATACAATTAGAATAAAAAATTGTTGCCAAAATTGACCTTACTGTTGGTGTTTAAAATTTGCCTGTGAACAAGCAAAGCCCAGACCGGACAGCAGAGGATTGTAATTTTTTTCAATCCTTTGCATTGCCGGCCCTCCCCCTTCCAGCACAGTGATCCTCTCCGCCGCTCAAACCGCCGATTGCAACAAGTTCGTGCCACCGACCTTCAACCCAACTCAATTCACCTCCCCTAGCAGCCCCGTTTCCATCGTCCGTTCAATCCGTCGGGTGCCGACTCCACCGGCCGGGTTCCGCCTCCAGATTCGTCGTCGACCTCGACACACGCTCTTCCGACGGTCGGGAACCCCACCCACCCACCCCCACCCCCCGCCGCCGCTGTCCCGCCGACCTCCCCCCAGGTCGTTCCCCGTTGGATTTCGAAACCCAGGGCATTGTCGACCCAGACAAAATTTTTTACCGCCGCCCTGGATTACTCGACCGTCGACCTCACTATTATTTCGGATCCAACCCGAGTCCCAATGGACCTGGGCAACTGAGCACCTTGAATTTGGGCTAGCCAAATCTCTGTTGTCGTAATCTTTAACCTCTTTGCTCCAATTTATTTGTCTTAAATTTATGCATTTCACTTAGATAGTCGGAGCTTGCCTTCATATGTTCGCCCTGCTTCTATTTCCTAAATAATAAAGGAATTTAATTAAATGAATGCTTGATAGTTGATACGGAAAACTTGAAATTTCAGAAGTTTTGCATTATCAAATGTTTTATTATGAAGCTTACATTCTTCATTTACTTCTTTAGCAGATTTTTCATCATTCTTTTAAGCACTCTCATCATTATAAGTTTCAGAGTAAATCAACAAGTAGTTGTTATATACATATAAAGATCACACAAGTTAAATTTGCAAGATAAAGACATGTGCATGCAAGTTAAATATTTGTAATAAAATATGGAAATTGCTGTTAATATTTGGTTGGACATGTCATGGCTGATTGGCTTCATGCTCTGTAAGGAAATTCATAATAAAGCCAACACTTACTGAATTTTGCAGGTTTCCTGGCTAGTGCCATTGGAACCTATGTGATCTCGAAATATTTAATTTGAAAAAATAACTCAAATGTAAGTATGTAGTTTTTTTATAATGTTAAATGTGGGCATATGAGGGGTATAATAATGTTAAATTAGAAGACAATCAGAACTTATGCGGCATTACTAAATGTAATAACAATAGCACTAATGTGAATAAAATCCTTTACCTAAATAAAACCAACATCTGCTAGCAATAACATGTTACTGGCTTACAGCCTTACATGCTTACAACTATATTATTAACGAACCAAGAAGAAACTTAGGTCCTATGGTGAAAAGTAAATACATAGGTGAGAGAATTATTTTTAACATCATTGTCTTTGATTAAAGGTAATAGACTAATGTTGTCAATTCATTCTAAAACCTAAATCTGAAGCAGCAATCAGTGAAAGATAGATGTAGATGCTCTGTTTTTGATCCGGCAAGGGTTGAAGGAGACCTTGGGGAAATATTTAGACCGCTGCCAGGGATTGATCATGGAAGTCCCTAACATGGACCCCCGAGTCTATCAGATCGCCTTCACCACTGGCCTAAGACTGGGGTTGTTCAAGTTTTCGATCGGCGAGAGAGCCATGAACGTACAGTGAGCTCATAGAACAAGCAAATATGTTCATCGAGGGAAAGCTCAACAAGGAGGTGTTTGGTGCAAACTTCTCGGACCTAGTAGCAAAGCGTCCCCCGAACTCCTATAGCCACTCTCCTGCCATACCCCAACGAAACAACAACATCCGTCAAGACTTCCGGCCCCCCGAATTCGCAGGGTAGAAATTTCCATCAACGAGACCCTCGACACTTCCAACAGATGAGGCTAGGGCACCTCCTACAACAACAAGGTAACAACAACCTCCCACTCCTACTGGCGGCCTCCCTCGACCAATGGGGAAATGAGCCAAAAGAATATACGTACATCAGCATCCCCATGGAGGAAGTCGTTGAGATCCTCCAGAGATAGCCAGACATCAATCCCCCTAGGCCTATGAAGGGAGTATGGGAACTAGAATCCCAATCTCTACTGCAAGTTTCATCGTGACTTCGATCACGATACCGAGAATTGTCGGGTCTTACACGATCTGGTATAAAAACTGTTGAAGGAGGGAAAGTTGAAGCATCTGATAGAAGGCAGCGCCGGGGTAGCCCCTCTATGAAAGGGAAAATGAAAGTGGACATGAGGCCAAGCACCCCATGGTGTGGCAACATTGAGCAAGGTAGCAATGTTGGCCAAAGTGTTGAGGAAGACGAGTGTGTGGAGATCAAGGGCGTTGGCCCGCTGGGGTATATCCATTACATCCACGGTGGAGCTGGAATAGAGTCCTCAAGGAAAGTGATCCTAAATCACCCCCGAGAGAGAAGTCGCCTCAGCATCGTTGGCTCCGCCTCTTCGGGGAGCGGTGACGTTCAAGGAGGAATGTCTTCCTCGAGCCACCAATCCTTTTCATGATGTGGTAGTAATCAATATGATTTTTGGCGACTTCACTGTATCCCGGATCCTCATCGGCACGGGAAGCTCCGTCAATGTCCTATTCAAGCCTACCTTTGATGTAATGAAAACAAATCAGCCCCTGAAAGCCTATGACGGTCTGCTTTACAGTTTTGCAGGAGAGAGTAAGTAGGAGGTATAGACCTCACCATCATCTTATGCGAAATAGCGTGGCAGGAATCCTTCCTGGTGATCAACGCGTTGAGTAGTTACAACGCAATTTTCAGGAGGCCTCTCCTTGACGACTTTCAGGCTATTGCTTCCGCCTACCATCAGGTACTTAAGTTTCCATTGGAGGAAAGAAGTTCAGAGTCCGGAGCATTCCCAGGACAATGTGAGAGTGCTGCATCCTGTCGGTGAACTCGGTCGATGGGCACATCCCTCCCTAAGGCCACTAAAATCTCCTTCATCCGAGACACCTGTGATCAGCATACATGGCAGGTGCATTACGAAAAACAAGACGGTCGTCCTAGAGTCAACAAAGGCGTTATTACAGTAACCTGTGCTTTTCCACAGACAAATTCTGAGCGACAAGTGCTTCATACCCCAAGGACGAGTCCGTTCATCACTTGCGGAGGAGAACCCTTCAGATGTCATATGCCCAATTGGCCGCCGTAACCTCTGACAATGGACCGCTCAGTGTGAGTAGTGTATCCCTTAAACCCCTGAGACGTCCTTTCAGGGGAGGGCTCTGTCTCTGGACACCCATAACCCCATCGAACGTCCCCGACCGAGTGAAGCACCGCGAGTCTTTTCTCTCGACACTCGCGGGTTTCGCGGTTACTCATATTGGCGAGTGCCCGCATGATATTTTACACACTCCGCCCTATTCATTATTCTCAATAAGCGGACACCCGAAGCGGGGTCGCCTGGATGGTTTGCATCGTATCTCATATTGGCGAGTGCCCACATAATAGTTTGCACACTTCGTCGTGTTCATTATTCTCAATAGGTGGACACCCGGAGTGGGGTCGCCTGGATGGCTTTCATCGTATCTCATATTGGCGAGTGCTCACATGATATTTCGCACACTCCGCCCTATTCATTATTCTCCATATGTGGACACCCGGAGTGGGGTCGCCTGGCTGACTTTCATCGTATCTCATATTGGCGTGTGCTCGTATGGTAATTCACACACTTCGCCCTATTCACTATTTTAATAGGCGGACACCCATGCGGGGTCGCCTGGTCGGTCTTCGCCCATGAGGTTATTCATATTAGCGAGTGCCCGCATGTCAATTCGCACACTCTGTATTATTTGCCATTCTGGAGGGTGGACACCCGGTGCGGGATCACCTGGTCAGCTTTCTCGCATATGGTTGCTCATAACAGCGAATGCTCGCATGGAATATGCACATGCTGCCCTGTTCTTTAATCTCATCTGCGGATTCCCGACACGGTTTTCTTAAAGCACTCGGGATAGTAGGTGTCCGCAAAGATAAGTGTGCGCATGCGCGATCATTGCTCTTTATGGATGGATACCCGGCTTCCTATATGCAACCTGAAGGAATCTACACAAGGAAGGTACAAAGTGAATTGGATGTATACTCTTTTCCGCTTCGAAGTGGTCGAAGGGCACCACGATCTCGCCCACGAACATAATGTTTACTCTTTCCTCACCTTGCGGCAACTGCGCGGAGAAGTGACCGCTGAGTGGGTGCCTTAACACAAGGTCGGGTAGGTCCCCGTCGGTAAGTACGGGAGAGGAAGTCTCGTCACTCTGGAAAGCGATCGCGCACTCATAGTGGAGTGTAGCAGGAGCTCATGTCATCCCTTCGTCCAGTTCGCTACTCGCCTTTAGGTGGATAAAACAGGGAAGAGACCACCTCAATTTATAGTGCCACCTTGGGAATCAAAACGAAGCCAACACACGCCCTCTCATGCTCCTATCCGCTCCCGATCGCAGTCTCTGCGCGGCTTCCCCGCCACCATGCAAATCGCGCATTTTCAAATAAGAACCCGCAAGAACAAGGATTCACAAGTACAAAAATCAAGCACAAAGGATAACAAAAATTTCAAAATATCAATAATTGTATGGTTCGTTGTTACATCAAAATGAATAAAAGTTCTGGCACACCACAACACACACTATCACGACAACCCGCCACACCGCCTGGAAAATTTCTTCAACTCTCTGACCTCCACCTCCAGTGTGGCGATCCGAACTCGCATACGCATCAACACATCTCGCATGGCGTCCATGCCCATCGCTAGATTCTACATCTCTGGCGGGGGTTCTGCAACGACTGCCGGACAAGAGGTAAGTTTTTGTCGAGTTTATACAAGCAATTATGCAGGAAAAGGAGTATACCTTGTGACATAGAAACGAGCGCTTCTTCGGATTCTGGCTCTTCATCGCCGAATACATCTGACAATGTTGTCGCTAAATTGACCCCGTCGACCGCGGGGGTCTCGCCCTCATTGGATCCAAACACACCAAAGTCAATCCGTTGTGTGATGAGCACCCGTGGGGGCCCAAACAGCGGGCACCGGGACAGCTTAGGATTGACCCGCTTAAGGTAGTCCCTCTGTGATGTCTCTCCCCGCTTGCGCATTGCCTGCAAATGTGCATGAGTTTGCGGACGCTCCCTGGGCTTTGCCCCCGCGAGGGGAGGGATCATTATCGACTCGTGCCCGGGAGGCACACCAAACCGCGTTTGAGGTCGTCGCGGGCGCGCGGCCAAGCCCTCACGGTCGCCAACCATGTCTGCAACGAAGTCTCCCATTTGTTCCAGCGCTTCCGTAACGCCCAGGGTCGAGACACAATCACCCAAAGGCTCTGGCTGCAACCCGCCAATACCTGTGTCGCGGATAGGTTCTGCTTTCCTTGCCCACTTCGGCGGCGGTTTCCTCTCAGGTACGCATTTTTGTCTGCCTTTTTTTGCAGGCATAAGTGCAACTTTCCCCTCCAGCCACAACAATCGGAGCTGGGCTTCTTCCACCGTGGCTTCTTCTTCCCTCCTTTTGGCCTCCTCCTTCTCTAGCTCCTTTCGGGTGGACACTTTCTCAGGAACACCGCGGGTAAATATCGGCGTCGTCTCCCTCGCGGTCGGCGCGCACCCAGTGGTGGGGGGAGTTATCAGCTGCCTGCAGGAAGGAAGGCGTCTTTGTCACCAACTCTTTCCCGGGGCATTGCAAATGACAGGCCCGCACAACGGGTCTATCACTACTTTAAGCGCCCCCTCTGCGGTTTCTACACTCCCCGAGGGAACGCTTTTTGTACCCATGCACATGCTAACCTGGAGCACCCTCCTGATCACTATCTTCAGAAACCGACCTTGCGGTCGCTCTCCCCGGGGGCGCTTCGAACAAGCAACCGTGGTGTCAGGGGCTCAACCGAACCGTCAGAGAACTCGCCGACTCTCTTTGCCATCAACTTAATGAGAACAGTTTGATTCAAGCTAGTCATTCTCTGAACAGGACGTCACAGAATAGGAAATTGGAGGGTTATGAATGGATGTGGGCCCGCTTCTTCACTATTTATAAATTTTCGACGGTGCGAAAATTGAGTCGCAGCCTTTGCGGTTATCATGGTACTTTTTCGGAGTCCGCACGGGCTCAAAAAAGTGTAGGGATTATGTTAACCCAAATCCTACGACCGCGGTCGACATCCATCAGCGTCGGTCACAAAGCAGTCAGGCGATCACTCAGAAGCATTCGCAGGCGCCCTCCAAGAGTCTGCATGTTCTCTCCAGCAGGGTGTGCACAACAGTACTCGCCAGGGGTCGCATGCTCTCCTGGGAGCCTCTTCAACTGTTCGGCAAAGAGGTCGCGAAGGGTATTCTACAGAGCCTGTGCGGACCCTCCTCTTCTTCGGCAGCAGCCGTGTTGTTACTGCGCGGTCTCTTCTCTCACCTCCCGCCACTTAACTCTTCATGTACCTCGGGTGACTGCTCATATAATGCTACATTAAATGACCCAAACGTTCGAACATCCTACCCTTAAGTATAAATATGTGGTCATGGGTGCTCAAAAGGGACAAAGAACTTTGGCCAGAATCTGCCCATTTGAATGCTTGGTTATTATGTTCATTTCTCGACTGTCTTTTCTTTCTTAGCCCGCCTTTGTACTCACTTGTACTCATTTTATGGAGCAATAACATTTCCCGCCGTAAGCGGTATTCGTCGTGGTGGGTAAGTCTGGTGTCCGTCGCTGACATCGGCCCTCTCTGCGCTCCATTTTCTGCTCGCCGAGCCCTCACAGAGTTAGTAACCGGTCAATTGCGGTCTCCGATCTTTCCGCCGAGCTCCTCCTGGCATTCATTGAGTGTGGAAGGTTGGGTGATAGATTTTTCCACAACACTTATGATGTTTTTTTGGTTTATGTGGTTTAATATTGAAACTTGGCGAGACTATTAGATTGTGGTAATTTTGTAATTGTGATCACCTAGATATACTTAGGAGATGAGGAATGTGAGGAAGCTTTAACCCTAATCTCTACTTCTTCTCCCTATGATATCTCTCTCTGTTTATCAGGACGTCGATTTTGATGCCCAATTGCTAGCTAGATGTAAGTCGAGAATCTTATTTGAGCATGCTCCCTTATCCCATTGGTCCTCTCACAAGCATTCCCCCCTTTCCTTTAGGGTCATATTTGTACCAATATTGTATGAAGCAAAGGGCAAGTCTTATTTTGACCATCAAAAAATCCCTAAACCCTAAATCATTCAATACAAAAAGGTAGATCTGAAGAAGATAGATCCCATATTTACGCGAATTTGACGTCATGAATATAAAGATTGAAAGAGGAAGAAGAAATACCTTTTTGTCATCTGAGAGGAAGACTGATGTAGGAATATGTTATGGGCCTACTCATATAGTTGCCAGAGTAGTGGCCGGAGGCGGAGATGATGGTGGTGGAGGATACAACAGAGCCCTAACCATGGATGCTTAAGCGGGGTTGCTCGTTAGAGAGAGCCACCAAATATCTCACAATAAGGAGACAAGACCTAGAACACTTTCATTACTTAATTCATTCAACACCCCAAATGCCTTTATATAGGCTTACAAGAGCGCATACAAGTAAATTAATAAAGACAAGACAAATATTAAAATGTTAAGACTAAATAATTCGACACACAACCCTAAACGACTCGATACAAGAACTCGACTTAATAATAATAAAGCGAGATACTTGACGTATAGGATCCATAACATCCCATCCATCCTCGGAATAGAGCTTGCCCTCAAGCTCGAACTTCACATGGATGACCGTATCATCTGGTATCTTGACCTCTCTCTAGACTAGCTCTCGGTAGTATGTTGCGTCGGCGGTAGCTTTGGCGGGGAGCGACAGTGTCGTCAGAACAATGGGCAGCAACCAGAATGTCTGATGGAGTTGTCGGAGCGGCAGTGAGCTGTAGCAACAAGGAGTCCGAAGGAACGATGATCGCCAACAGGAACAGATCCGTTGGTGTTGGCAGAGCAAGGACCGACGGAGCAAGTGTCGGAAGAAGAAGCGTAGACCAAGGTTGTCAGGATCGAGATCCTAGGTGAGATCGTTTTGAGGTTGGATCGGATCAGATCGTAGGATCGGATCGAGGATCGCAAGATGCTACAACATTCATAAATTTAGACTAAACAAATAAAATTGAATTTTGTATCATTAAATTTCATGCTCAATTAAAAAAATCAATAAATTGAGTAGTATGTAAATAACTATATTAATTTTTTTGAATAATTAAATTAAAAAGATAATATCATATTATGTTTAATTTCAGTTTTAGGTAAGCCACTAAATGTTTACAAACAATAAAACAAATCTGGATTGGAAGCTACCGAAGAAGCCGCTCTTGGCCTCAGTTTGCAGTCAGTAATCGACACTTGGGATACGGTAAAGTAGCATGATATGATTTTGTGATGAAGTATGAGGCGGGATTGAGATAAGGTTAAACAATGAGTTATGAGCATTGGACCGGTTGAATGAGGTCGGAATATGGTTGGACATATTTATAGTTACCTTTGGCCAGACCGGTAGAATCGGGTTAGGATCGCGATCCTAAAGATCCTAAGATCCGGATCGCGATCCCAGTCGTAGATGTACCGATTTAGATCCTAGGTAAGATCCAGATCGATTTACAAAATCTGGATCGTAGGATCATAAGATCCTACGATCCGGATCGTGATCCTGATAACCATGTCGTAGACGTTGCTGAAGGGGCCGGTAGAAGAAGCGTCGACCTGCCGAAGGGGCCGGTAGAGTACGGGCCGGTAGAGCAAGAGCTGGTACAGGAGGCGACAAGGTGGTCGGAGGATCAATCGCCGCAGTGAGCGGTGGTACGCCAGTGGCTAGCGAAGATGGCGATTGTACGAGGAGAGGCAGCGACTGCGAAGGTGAAATCTTCGGCGGAATACCAGCCATCAAATATCAAGTTTGTGGAGGAGCGTGGTCATGGCATCCTGACGACGTGTTTCGGCGTTCTGAAGGCGTGCGTCGCAGGAGATAATCATTTCCTATATCGAACGAAGCGCAACAATCTCCGCGATGCTAAGCTTGATGTTCCTCGTAATGAGAATACTACTTGATAAGTTAATTAAAAAAATTAAATTAATAATTAGGCAACCGGATTAAGATGGAGGACTTCAAGTGGTGGGGCCCGATGGATTAGATGGGAGAGGCTGAAAACATGGAATCAGGCGGCGCAGTGTGACAACAAATTCTGAGAATAATAGAAAATTGCAGGTGGTGGCTTAATAAATGTAAGGTTTTAAAAAAGGCAATTGTTATTAGCACTACAGTTTTGGCTAGTCGCACAATACTTTTTCCTAATTTTTCGTATTTTTTGAAAATACGTCTTGTACATGCCTTTTTAGGAAAAGTGGTCAACACAAAAGTTGTGGATCTCGACGAGATCTACAACTTTCGTGTTGAACACTTTTCCTAAAAATGCATGTATAGGGCGTATTTTTAAAAGACGCGAAATTTTAGCCCATTTCCAAAGTACGCCTTGTACATGCATTTTTAGGAAAAGTGTTCAACCCAAAAGTCGAGATCTACAACTTTTGTGTTGAACACTTTTTTAAAAATGGATGTATAAGGCGTATTTCCAAAAGACGCAAAAAATTAGTGGAAATCGTTGTGCGACTAGCCAAAACTGTAGTGCTAATAACAATCGTCTTAAAAAAACATAAAGTTGTTGTGGGGAGGAGCTCGAGTCAGAAAATGAGTTAAGCAGCGCGATAATAGAGAAAATGAGGCAGTCGGCTCGATTGCAGAGAAAATGACGTAGGCGGCTCGATAGCCAGGCGCGGATGGATGCTCGCAGGAGATTGACGGAGGAAATATGCATCGATCTGCGTCGAGGGCGGAGACGACGCTGAAAAGGGCGTTGTCTAGTCGCGGAAGAAGCGGCATCGACTGTCAATTGTCAATGCTGCAGGCAGCACGAGGAGCAATGCCAGAAAGACTGGCGTTTCAACATTGTACGACTGTGGCTGGAGGTACTAGCAGATGTCGCTCGAGAGGCATCGTGCAGAAACGGTTCATGGAATGTAGCCGCTCGTGGCATCGTCGATGGAGGAGTCGAGGATGTTGGCATCGATGTACTTGAAGGAAGAAGTGGATGTGTTGCAGAGGATCGAGGCAATAGCTATTTCAGTTGCTGTCATTGTAGACGTAGAAGTGGCGTGGGTGGAACCTTGGCGTGCTGAAATTGTGAGGGCGGTAGAAGAGTCGAGCGGTGGAAGTTTTTAGTAGAGGAAAGAGTAGCTCTGATACCAAAGTTGTCATGGGCCTACTCGGATGGTTGCCAGAGTAGTGGTCAGAGGCGGAGATGATGGTGGTGGAGGTTACAACGGAGCCCTAATCGCGACTGCCTAATTGAGGTTGCTCGTTAGAGGAGAGAGACACCAAATATCTCACAACAAGGAGACAAGAACTAAAAGTCTTTCATTGCTTAATTCATACAACACCCCAAGTGCCTTTATATAGGCTTACAAAAGGGCATACAAGTAAATTAATAAAGACAATGCAAATATTAAAATATTAAGACTAGATAATTCATCACACAACCCGAAACGACTCGATACAGGAACTCGAATCAATAATAATAATAAAGCGAGATACTTGACGTATAAAATTCATGACAAAAGAATGTTTGAAGATTCAAGTGGGGATTCACTCACCCAAGATGAAATAAAATTCATGACAAAAGAATGTTTGAAGATTCAAGTGGGGATTCACTCACCCAAGATGAAAGGGGATTCACTCACCCAAGAGACTCACTCAGGAGAAGCCATGTAAGAAAACACTAGTTCTTTATTAAAGTTTGTGTTTCGACTTCCTCGTATATATATAGAAGAAAATATAAAAAGAAAAGACAAGACTATAACGGGGGATCTTGATTGCGGCATCTGCTGTTGTTGAGATGTTGTGATCTTAATGAAGTGTAAATGCCGTTTTCCGAAGGATCATCCGGCATATAAAAATTTGGATTTGGATCGTTGTGCCATCATTCGAGCCCCCTTCGGTTGGAAGTCGTCGAAGGGCCTCTTACATCATCGGATGTAGGTTGTTGGTAGATTATCATAGCTTAACAACTTCTTCATGGATGGTGATGTCAGAGAGCAACTATAGTTCTTGCATCATGAAAGTTACACCAACGAAGCATGATTGTAGTCTGCTCTAATATCAATTGATGTAGGAAGAACGTTTGAAGAGTGAAGTGGGGACTCACTCATCCATGATGAAACAGGTTTCGCTCACCCAAGGGTAGGCGTGCACATAAGGCCTGTCAGGCCCAGGCCAGGCCTGGGCCTGCTAGGCCCGGGCTTTTATCAGTCCAGGCCCAGGCCCAGACCTGACTTTTGCCAGACCCAGGCCGGTCCCAGACTCTCCTCCAAAAAGAGGGTCTGGTAAGGCCTATCGGGCAAGCCCAGGCTGGGCCAGGCCCAAGCCCGGGCCTAGTTCACTGTTCAGCGGTACTCTAGTGCGGACGTACGGTCGTACGGGCAAGAGTCAAGGAGGCTTCAAATCGAAAAGTGATCAACATGAAAGTTGTAGATCTCGGCGAGACGAACAAGTTTCATGTTGATCACTTTTTCATTTGGAGCCGTCTTGGACCTCGATTTGGGCCCCGAAAACTGGGGCGGCGGAACTGCTACAGTAAAGCGTACCGCGCCCCAGATTTCGGGACCCAAATCGAGGTCCAAGAAGGCTCCAAATCAAAAAGTGATCAACATGAAAGTTGTTCGTCTCGCCGAGATCTACAACTTTCATGTTGATCACCTTTTCATTTGGAGCCGTCTTGGAGCTCGATTTGGGCCCCGAAAACTGGAGCGGCGGAACTGCTACAGTAAATCGTATCGCGCCCCAGATTTCGGGACCCAAATCGAGGTCCAAGACGGCTCCAAATCAAAAAGTGATCATCATGAAAGTTGTTCGTCTCGCCGAGATCTACAACTTTCATGTTGATCACTTTTCGATTTGAAACCATCTTGACGCCGAAAACGGGTTGCCCGTAGGTCCGCATTTTAGCCTGCCCGCATTTTGGGCTGCCATCTCTAGGCCAACGTCTCTCTAGAGAGATGTTGGCCCGGGCCCGGGCAAGGCCTGGGCCCAGACCCAGGCAAAGCCTAGGACCGGGCCTAGCCTGGGTCTGGCCCGGGCCGGGCACCAGGCCAGATAAATCATTATATTTAAGGCCTGTTTAGGCCCTCCAGGACTGGTCTGGGCCTGGACCAGGCCTACGCGGGCCCAGACCTAACCAGGCTTTTTCAAGGCCGGGCCCAGATAGGCTTTCCAGGCCCAGTCTTTATGTGCACGTCTACCCAAGGGACTCACTCAAGGGAAGTCATGAATGGCAACACTTCGTTCATTCATTAAAAGTTCACTTTATAAATTCCTCATATATATAGAAAATGAAAAAATAATGACAAAATTATAACGGCTTGTTAATTAAATGCAGGACATTTTTCTAGAATTAATTCAAGACTGTAACGACTAATTAATTAAATGCAAGATAATTTTCTAAGATTAAAATAAGATTTTAGGCAAAATCATGATTTCAGTCCCTAAGGTTTGGGAACTTTATGAAATCAGTCCCAAAACTTTTAACTTTAGGTTTTTGGTCCCAAACATTTAATATATTGAAGATTTTAGTCCCTCACTCTTTTAAACCGTTCTCCCTAATAAAAATACATGTTTAAGTGGTAATTAAATGATGATTAGAAGAGATTCTTCCTAAAAATGATAGTTAATTTTTCAGTCAAAAGTAATCCTTCCGTTTCTCAGTTTCTGCTTCCTAGCTTCTTGAAGGGAAGCACTCTCATTCTGTTTCTACATAAATTTTTTCTGATTTGTTTCAAGTTTTATTTTGATATCTAGAATCTCTTGTATATTTTATAAACTTTGAGTAGCGAAAGCCATGGGAGCTCCTAGGTTCATAAACTCCATCTTTCAGAAAACATCCAGCCCGAAGAAAACTCCTTTCACCGGAGACCCACATCCTTCTCCAACGTAACCACCGACAGCTCCACGTGTGAAAGAGGGATCAACTACATCAGCATTGAGACGAATTGCATGCTCTGCTTCTCCACTTTCTCCTCTTCCTGCCTTACCCGAAGTTACTTCCCGACCGCCATGCACGTACCATCCATCCCTAGAAGAAGTCTCGTGGGTATCTCCGCGAGCTCGTTTTTCGGTATTTTCAGATCTCCGATCAATTCAGAAAAATCCTCAACTGTAGTTTAGCGAAACCATGAATGATTTGGTGGGTATAAAGCTTAACTGCATGTGGAGCTTTTTCGGAGGAATCTCGCCTAATCATCATTTAACTCCTACTTAAGCATTTATTTTCATTAGAGATAACAGCTTAATATAGTCAGGGACTAAAATCTTAAATGTATTAAATCTTTGGGACCAAAATCATAAAGTTTAAAGTTTTGGGACTGATTTTATAAAGGTCTCAAACCTTAGGGACTGAAATCATTATTTTGCCAAGATTTTAATGACTAGTTAAATAAATGCAAGACTATTTCCTAGGATTAAAATAAGACTCTAATAGCTAGGTAATTAAATGCTCAAATGTTTAGTATTGACTTCATCAATTATGGCTTCAAGAGGCTAGTCAACTGTTATGAGTTATGATGGTGTCGTATTGAATACGTATTATTATCATTATGTGGGTGTCTCGAGCCCCGGGTCTAGTTTTAGGTGTCATCATTAATGTTTTGTTTTTTATATGTTGTAGCCTATAAAGACATGAGTAGTGTATGTTGAGGATATGAAATGAAGTTCTAGTTCATTGTCCCTTGTCGTGAGATAATTGGTGGCTCTCTCCTCCAACGAGCAATCCCGCCTAGGCAGTCGCAGTTCTGGCTCCACGGTATCTCCGCCATCGTCATCTCCACCTCCGGGCACCATTCAGACGAGTTACCACTATTACGGAAGTAGGCCCGTAATATCAACCTCATCTACATCAAAGACGTCTGAGAGAAGGAAGAGTCAGGGGCTTGCACCCGGTGGTGGTTTCCGGTGAATGGAGTCACCTTCAGGCGGCGGGAGGCTGAAATCCTGTGAACCGGTGAGAAAGTTGTCATTCAAATGGAGAGGATGCACAATTTTTTGATTAGGTTTCTATCGAAATGATTTTGGGTTCGGGGCGAGGATTTGAATGTTCAGAATTCTGTAGCGGTTATAACTGCCGTAGAAGTGCATCGGTCTCCATTCCACTTAAATCTTTTTTTGCCTTTACCGCCACGGATTATTAAACTGCAACACAAAAGTGCCATGGTAGGCACTAGTTTTTCGTTCGGGAGCCACATGCCAGCCATGGCTAACCATTGATATTAAGTATGGCAAGAATGAGCCCAATGTGACGATTATTGATAAAGCAGGGCCCAGATTTTTGCGTTACGAATATCTTGTTCGGAGACGTATAATTATGACACCAATTGGTAGATTCTCATCAACATTGTGCTTTACTTTTTTTAAATGAGAACATTCAATTCCTATTTTAGACATGTTTTATATGAATCTCTTAATTATTGGCCTTGGCTGATAATTGATGCAGGTGCTGCGGGCCACCTTAAAGCTGAAGAAATCTATGGGAAAGTACAACTCCTTCCCAGCTCATGTAAGATAATAAACATCTGTAGCAAAGTTGATCTTGAAATCAATTGGCTCAGAATGTTCTTCCAGTTTCTTATGATTTTCTTGGTTAAGAATCCAATGTACTTAGGCTTTGTTTGTTGTACTGTAATGTGTGTAGGGGGTTAAAATTATCCAAGGAGGATTTGCTTTGCTCGTCCCAAGTTCGTTGTCGAAAGGGATTCATCCAAATGCTTCTTCAAATTGTCAATTTAATTGAGTAGAAGTATAATAATGTAAACACCAGAGGATTTATGCTCGAATGCATAATTATTAGTGTTAATCTTATTGTAGCTTTACTGGTCATAACCAAATCAAACTTTTGCCATTGTTTGGAATCATGCTTCAGGCTCTAAACTCTGGTAGTTCCATGTAAATCACTTCTTCAAGATGTTCTTGAAGGAACAAAAGCGGTCACATTCATTTGCCCAACTTCCAAATCAATATCGTATGACCAAGGCTGGCTCCGTTTGGCACAGTAGTGGCGGTCATGAACATGGAGATTAAGGTTGTGTTTGGTGTGGCTTATCGCAACTTATTTGCTCCGATGAGGTTGGACAAAAAATGTTATTGTCACATAGAATGTATGTTTGGTTAACACCCATCTAAATAATTTCATCTATTTTTATGTTCAAACAGATGATGTTAGGTGTTCCTTAACGAATGACGATTTAAATGCATTTACGGCCGTCAAAGCCTAAACATACATAATATGGCCGCTAATAGCAGCCCAAAATTGTTTAAAAATAGGTCACTATATGATATAAGATATTGTTATTCGTTAACACCCATCTAAATAATTTCATCTATTTTTATGTTCAAACAGATGATGTTTGTTAGGTGTTCCTTAACGAATGACGATTTATATTGCTAAATTCATAAGTATGTTCTACAAATTTATTTAGCAATTCAGATATCCTTCCAAATCTACATTGAAAGAAACTCATGTTGATGATTATCTTATGATTATACGATTCTTTCTCATTGATGACAAGTAAAATTCAAGAGTGAAATAATGAAGGTACAAAAACAGGATTGGAGTATAAACATTTTTTTAATGTATAGTAACATAAATGAGCATAAGCTTGATTATGCTAAGCCTTAACCGGTACTGTAATTGTGCACAAGTAGTATATATATGTATAAAAGTAAGAATGGGCGAGCGTAAGGGTCCATGGTGGCAGCGGTCATAATCGTTAACCCGTATTTATGTTCAAACGGAAAATGTTTATTAGCTGATCTTACCAAATGACGGTTTAACCCATGCGTTTAAGACCGCCACCGCCATGCCAAACGGAGCCTAAATCGAATCCAGATGAGCCTAACATAATTGAAGCCCACAACTAAGAAATGCAAGCACATATTTGCTATATAATAATATAACTAAATAAAAAAATTATGTTATTATAATAACAATATAATCAAATGTAAATGCTCATCCAAAAGAGAAACATAACTACCTTGGCCTCCTAATAAAAACCAAAATACACCTCGAACTGCATGATTAGAGAGTTGCCAAATTAACTTTCCCAAAAAGAGATGACTGAAAGGGTATTGAGAATGCAGAATCCTGAGGCATGTTGGGGTTTTGCCACAAAAGGATACAAAGGGATGCGGCCCAGTGTTTCGTTGGTGCGGGAGCTTCGCTGTCTGTTCATTGGTGCGGGTGATTTGAGGTCTTTCACCAGTGTGTGTTGCGGGCCACCTTGTTGGGTTATTGGTTCAAATCCAGATCCGAACCGGACCCGGCTCCGGCTCCGAACCGGACCCGGATCCGGCTCCGAACCGGACCCGGCTCCGGCTCCGAACCGGACCCGGATCCGGCTCCGAACCGGACCCCGAACTGGACCCGGATCCGGACCCCGAACCGGACCCGGATCCGGCTCCGAACCGGATCCGGTTCTCTCATTATTTACATCTCTTTTTTGAGATCTATGATTTTTCACTCTGATTTGGAGCCGCCTAGAAGAGCCCATCAGATATCGCGAGAGGAGAAGCCGCCAGGTATCGCGCTTCTTTGCCCCTGCTCACGACGGAAGAAAAGGCCGCGTGCGAAGCCACTGGAGCCTCCAGATCTCTGGAAGAGGAGCGTCGATCCCTGTTCGGGAGTGGCGAGATCGGAGGCGGCCGGTGCTTCTAGTCTCGGTGGTAGTCTACCCTCTTCGGCTAATTCCTCCTACCTTCTTGTTTGCTGCCAGTCTTGGAGGAGTTTTCTGCCGGTGTAGGTGTTGTCCCTCACTTGTGCTCAGCTAGGTTTGACTGTGGCGAGAGGTGGTGCAACGGTAAGGGATTGGTATCAGAGGCGTGCTCACGTGCAGTTGGCCTCGACAGGGTTTCTCTCATGCGGTGGCTGCAGGCAGGGGCGGATACAAGGGAGGGCCCGGGGGCGCCCGGGCCCCCCCAAGAAATAAAAAAAATCAAAACTTCTGCTGTGTAATCATGTTTTCTGGTTCTTTTTGGTACCCGTCAGCTTGTTTTCCTGACAAGAAATAAAAAAAATCAACCTGCCCATGCTGCTTAATGCTGACACGGAAGTCTCCATCAACCTTTCTCCCCGAAAAACATATATATATATATAAAGCATAGACTGCGGTTCTTAGAAAGAATCGCAGTATATATATATATATATATATATATATATATATATATATATATATATATATATATATATATATAAGAATAGACTGCGGTTTTTAGAAAGAACCGCAGTCTATTCTTTTATATATATGTATACTTATATCCGCTCCAGCCTGCAGCCGGCCCTAAATCTCGGAACTACTTCATCTAAGTATGGCTTTGGATCCAAGTGATGCATACAAATCTTTCAATATTGATGATATATGTGCCATTGCAAAGAATTTCTATCCTAAAGATTTCAGCGAGCTTGAAATTTTTGTGTTGAATACTCAGTTGCAACATTATCAGATTGATATTTCTTTCCACAAGGACTTCAAGAATTTGCTTACAATTTCTGAGCTTTATAAAAAATTGGATGAAACGACAAAATCGAAGACCTACTATCTTATTGACAAAATTATCAGACTCATTTTAATTCTTCCGGTATCAACAGCAACCACAGAAAGGTCTTTCTCTGCTATGAAACTGGTAAAGACAAGACTTCGCAATAAGATGGAAGATGAATTTCTTGCTAATTGCATGACTTTATATATTGAGCGCGAAATAGCGGAGAAAATTAACAAAGATTGTATCATAAATGAATTCTATGAAGTGAAAAAACGTCATGCACAATTGAAGTAACATGTATGTGGTTGTTTGTAACATTTTTGCTCATTGAAGATATATGATATATTTTGTGATTTTGTCGAAAAATTGTATATATATCTTTTGTATTTAAATATTTTATTTTAAAAAAATTGGCTTCCTGACTGGGCCCCCTAGCCAAGATTCCTAGATCCGCCCCTGGCTGCAGGTTAGTTGTCTGATGACGAAGGCTCGTGTGCGAACCTTTGTGTGTCTGTTGTTCAACGGACTGCAGTAAGTATTATTCTATCTCAACGCTCATGGAGGTGTCTGATTTCACGCATGGTGTCATTTATCAGATCTTCTATTTCTCCTACTGTTGTTTGCATTGATATATATATACTGCGTGGTTGTGAATGTTGGCGTGTTTGCTGACCATTATATTGCCTGTGTTTCTTGTTTACTTTGTGTATTTTGTTGTTGCGTCTGTGGGTGTTGTATCCCGACCCCTAACAAGTGGTATCAGAGAGAGGTTAGGTTCATAAGTGTCTGATTGGATGTTCCAATTTAGATTTGGGTCAACAGAAGGTGACATTGGTCCGCTCCCTACCTTCCTAAATTTAATTCGTGAATTAACCAGGTTGCCTAAAGTGGATGAGGGATGCTATGGCAGGGAAGAATACAGTGCTGGATAGATACTCGATGGGGTAGTTTGACGGCAGTGAGAATTTTTTCCTATGGCAGATTTGGGTCAAAGACGTGCTGGTTGAGCAGGAATTGATACAAGTGTTGCAGGGGCGTGATGCTTTGCCCGCTCCGGTGAAGGATTCATAGTGGATTGTGAAAGTTCAGAAGGTATGCTTGATACCACCTGAAGGTGTTAGTTAGATCAGATATACTCTAGAGGGGGGGGGGGGGGGTGAATAGAGTATGTTGGTGATTTTAAAACTTTTACAACTGTTGTTGTATTTTAGGTGTGTGTGCAGGGAAGCAAATACAATAAACCAAGATGCAGCAACTATCTAATCACAGCACATTCACAGAGCAAGGCCAGAAAACAAAAAGAAAAGAAAGCAAGCAGACGACACAAGAATTTTATAGTGGTTCCCCAAATCTGGGTAGTCCACTCTTCTACCACCCTGGTAGGAATCCACTACAGGAAGGGGTTGATCAGGTGTACTGGCACCAATGGGGTTTTGATCAGGTTCCCAAAAACCAAACCCTCAAGTCTTTTGGAGGGAGACTTGCAACCAGAATAATTTTGAAGGGAATTAAAACCCTGTACAAAGGTGGAGTGAGAGGGTGATGAGGTCTTCTCTTTCCCAAGTCAAATGAGAAGACTTGTGGATTGTTGTTTAGCAGCTTTGCTCCCCCTGAGATGTAGAATGAATCAGGAAGAATGCTGGAGCACTGCTTCAGGGTGATAGGTCTTCAAAGACCTAGATTTCCTGGTCCAGAGAAAGTCTCCAGGAACTTCTTGTGATTGATATGAATGTATTGTCTTTGAAGTTATCCCGAGTAAAAGCAGATGAAGAAGACTCTTGATATTGATGTAGTGTTCTTCTTCTTCTTGATCAGTTTCTCTCTGGGCCAAGAATGAATTCCTTTTTCTGTGTTGTCTGAATCACTATGTCTTTTTTTGTTGTATATCACTGTATTACTGACTCTTTCTGTATATCTCAATGTCTCATAAGAAACATTCGAATTTTGAATATAGAGCAGTAATGGCAGACAGCTTGGAAAGGAAACAACAATTAATTATTTCCCCAACTGTTTCCATGTGAAAATGACATGTAATAATCCAGGATTAACTTCGCATTCTAACGGTAGTATTCTGGGAAGAACTGCCATTAAATATTCAGGAATCAGCGCCATGGAATGAGACGAGAATGGAAGAAGACCTAGTCTGGAATCGTCGACCGAAGAACATAATTCGTCGAACTGAGTTTTGAGTTCGTCGAGCTGAGCCTGAGTTCGTCGAGCTAAGCTGAGTTCGTCGAGCTGAGCTGAGTTCGTCGAGCTGACAGTCTTCATTCGTTGAACAGACAATCTTCAATATTAGACAATCTTTATTCGTTGAGCAGAGAACTAAATTCGTCGAGCTGAGAACTGAAGTCGTCGACCTGAGAATCTGAGAACTTGAGGTCCAAGTTCGTCGAGCTGAGAAAGTAATTCGTCGACCAAAGCTTGAAGTTGGACTTAGAGAAATTCTGAAGTAGTCCTGATAATGCTTGAAGTAGAATCCCGGTGTTCGTCGAACAAAGAACATAGTTCGTCGAGCTCAGCACTACGAATTGTCTTACGATCGTCGAGCGCAGAACTCCCTTTGTCGAGCTGAGTTCGACAAACGTCGAACTCATTTCACTTAGTCTGAAAAACTGATAGATCTGGAGTTCCTGATGGTCTTGAGGAAGGCTGGTCCATCTGAAGTTGAGATAGAGGACTGTCCTAGACTCTAAGATATAAACTTGACCCAGACTATACATGATGGGTCACATCCTAAGTCAGTGGACCTAGCCCAAATCAACTAGGGATCCAACAATCTCCCCCTATTTGGGTGAGGTTACTAACAGAGACTCCAAGCAAAGAACAAAGCAAAATTAAGAAATATATCTGGCAGAGAATTTACAACAAATGCATCAGATATATATACATACAGGCTTTGTTTTAGTACAAGATATAGTCTGAAATAGAAGCAGAAATGAAATAACCACAAAATTACTTCTCTGTCTTCTTCTGTTTTAGCTTGTCTCCTGGTGCTTTATCTCCTGGCTTTTTGAAAATGATTTCCCTATTAGGATCTGAAGCTTGAGCCCTGGTCAAAGTCATGTCAGCTGCCCCTATGATGTTCAGTGAAGTGGCTCTGGGGACAACTACTTCTGGGTGAAGATTCATGTACTCATCAACATTGAGTAGCTTGTTTCCTTTCCCAAATCTCTTTAGCTCATCTCTCCTGTACTGAGACATAGTAGTTAAGCCTGTTGTGTCCTTGCCTTCAGCTTTAGCTTTGTTGATTAGAGATAAGCCAATGAGCTCTTGGAACCTTGCCATTCTGGCTGTGTTGGCTGTTTCTGGATCTTCAGGAGGAGAATAGGGCCTTTCAGCTTCATGTTCCTTATATTCCTGGTGCTGCTGCTGCTGTTGTTATTGATGGTGTTGTCTGCCTGAAGATGGTGGCCTTGGCTGACTACCACCAGAAGATCTCCCTGTTTGTCTCTGATAAGTTTGAATATGGGCAGATCTCTGAGAGCCAGAGCCAGAGGCACCTGCTGCTGGAGGAGGAGGAGGAGGATCCTTTCTGTATCTATGAACTGGGGGAGGAGAGTATCTCCTACTTCTCTTCTTCTCTCTTTGCTGGTTCTTTGATAGCCACATCCATGCAGACATCCCTTTGTAAGGAGCAACATTGTGCAGAATATAGTATGGAGTGTCTGCAGTGGGATTAGGCTTGCGAGCAGGAGGAGGAGGAGCCTTCCTTTTCTTAGAAAGCAACTTCTTTTTCTTTTTAGCAGCCTCCTCATCTGATTCATCATCATCATCATCATCATCATCAGAACCTGAACTCTGAGGATTGTCATACAGAGCATTCAACTTCCTCAGAGTTTCATCAGAAATGATAAGAGGTTTTTCTTGAGGGGGGATAGAAGGTTCAGAGGGTGAGGGTTCAACAGCAGTAGAGACAGAGCTTTCAACTGCTGCCTTGTTCTCTTCTTCAATGTCTGCCAGAATGAGCGCATCCAGATCAGGCATGGGAGAATCATCCATGACAAAATCTGGGACAAAGCAGATTTCTGGAATAGACACAGGAATTGGAACAGCAGTAGGAGCAGCAAAGGTGTCATAGAGTTGCTTGGCAACTGCTGGACTAGCTGGAGAGGTATACTGGACAATAGCCAAATATGGCTTAGCAACCTCTGCTGAAGGAAGCTTCATATATACAGAATCAAAGGTATGAAGTAACTCAGATAAATTAACTGTGGGATTTATAAGGAAATCACCAGCAGTTGTTACTGTATCTACTAACTCATCAAAGCTAATGTCAGTGTCCATAAATTGAATAAAATCAATTATTTCAGAATCAAAATCTACAGTTGTATCTGTAACTGCAACTGCATTATCAAGCACTGTATCAACTGTATTGTCAAAAACTGTATCAACCTCTGCAGCTGCTGCACCGACTTCATCATGGAGCATCTCCCCCTGCCTGGGTTCAGGAGAACCTGGAGCCAGGCCCCTGAATGAAGAGGGGGCAGCAGAAAGGTCTGTGATTTGTGCAGATAAAGAATGAATGGAACTCACCAGAGGTGTAATGGCCTCTGTGATGAGTGATTGAATGAGAGGAGTCAGAAGAGAGATGATGGAGGGAATGGTGGAAGAGTCCAAAAGTGGAGAAGAAATGGTGGAGGGAATAGAAGCAGAGGAGGAAGGAAGAATATGCGGAGGGGATAATGAAGGGAGAATAGTTTGTGGTTCAGTGGGTATGGTGTAGGATGGAATAGTGGATAGGTGTGGGGGAAGATGGGATTGAGGAGGTGAGGGAATATGGGTTTCAGTGGGGTAAACTGGAGGTGTAGGGATATGTGCAAGATCAAGCGGTGGAGATTGATGTTGAGGTGGAGTCAATTGAGGTGCAGGAGGAGTGGGAAGAGATTGGGTAGGTGGAACGGCCTCTTCAGTGTCAGGGTGGGGAGTGACCTTGACTGTCCTTGTGCTCTCAGAAGCGTTGATGGAGGAGGAGAAACCCTTGGATGGTTTGGTGATTGTCCTTTCCCATCTGCCAAACAAGGCGCAGGTGAGGCGCTTTCTGGCATTGATGAATGTGGTTGGGGAGACCAAACATTCACTGGCCTTTTCCAGGAGGAAAATCCCCAGGATTCTGCCGTAGCAGACTTCCTTCTTGTTTGTTTTCTTCTTGATTAGGTCAAAGAAGACCATGCCCCAGTCGACCTGTCGTTTGTTGAGCACTGTGCTCATAATCAGGAATTGATGGCGAGTGATATAGTCATGTGCCGAGTGCTTGCCCATCAAAATTTTTCCTACAACGTCGGCCAAAAATTGATAGACGGCAGACAGTTGCTTCTTCAGAAGCTTATTAGGGTTGCTGCCGGAGAAACCCATTACCTTCAACATATCAGAATATTCTTCAGTGTCCATTTCCAAGTTGTCTTCACCATTGATCAGTACAAAAATTTCAGAAAGTACTGCTGGAGACAGGGAAACGACAGTGTTTCCAATATGTCCTGTCAGATCTCCGTCTTCAGAAACGGTTGCAGTGTACACCCATTCTCTTATCTCGGTTGAGTGTAGCTTGATGCTGCGAGTCATGAAATCCTTGAGATGCAATTCTTCAAGTAATTCCAGGATATAAAGAAAGATTGGATCTGAATGTTTGAAAGACTCAAAATCCATGGAGAATGCTGCATCAAACTTCATCGCCGCAAGTGCTCCTGGAGGAATCGCCATTGATGACCTGCAAAGAAAATCACAGAGAAAACGACGATCAAGAGCAAAGGAACTGAAAGCGCGGGACAGAGGTCGAAGAAAACCTAGATATAAGATTTTCAGAATATGAATCGACAAGCTCCGTTCCACGAAAAGAGACAGTTCTTCGAACTGAGGTCGACGAAATAAGTTAGAGGTGAGTAGTTCGTCGAACTCATTTATAAGAATTGAAAACAGTTCGTCGAACTCCGTTAGATGAAATGGTTTCTGAAGCAAGGTTCGTCGATCTCCGGTCGACGAAAATTGTTTCCACACAGAGAATTCGTCAATCTCCGTTCGACGAGAATCTCTCAAACTTTCCCTAATTCGTCGAACTCCGTTCGACGAACTCTGGAAAATTCGTCGAATGCAGACAGAAATTAATTTAACTCTTCTCCATTAATCATTCCCAGTTGATTTATAAAGAACAGATGAGTTTTCTCATCTAAAGGTTTGGTGAAAATATCTGCTCTCTATAAATCAGTAGTAATATGAATCAAGTTAATCTTCTTTTTGTCTACATTATCTCTAATGAAATGATGTCTTATTTCAATATGTTTAGTCCTAGAATGATGAACTGGATTCTAAGCTATAGCAATAGCACTTGTCTTATCACAAAATAAGGTTGAATTATTTAAGTTGATACCATAATCTAGGAGCTGGTTTTGTATCCATAGCATCTGTGAACAGCAGCTGCCAGCAGCCATATACTCTGCCTCAGCAGTTGATGTAGACACAGATGTCTGCTTTTTGCAAAACCAAGAGACAAGTCTCATACACAGGAACTGACAAGTTCTAGAGGTACTTTTCCTGTCCACTCTACATCCAGCATAGTCAGCATCTGAGTATCCAGTTAACTCAAATTCTGACTCTGCAGGATACCAGAGTCCTAAACTAGGACAACTCTTTATATATCTCAAAATCCTTTTTAGAAAAATAAGATGAGATTATTTAGGATTCACTTGGAATCTAGCACAAAGGCATGCGACAAACATTATGTCAGGCCTGCTAGCTGTTAAGTATAATAGGGATCCAACAATTGCCCTATAATATTTCTGATCTACAGGTTTCCCTACTGCATCAGAATCCACAACAGCATTGGTAGCCATAAGTGTTTTCATTCCTGAAGCATCACCCATCCCAAACTTTTTAATAAGTGTTGGGTACTGTATCCACAATTACCTGGATTTGAGGAAGCCACCTGTCAAGCTAAGATGAATTCACAATGTATTTGATGAATCCTCTTAAGTTGTGCTTGTAGTTCCTCCACGCTAAGTGCACACCAATGTCAGGGTGCAGTAGGTCAATATACACGGGTCTACACGACGTAATCCCTCGTTGAGCAGATCAGTGTGTTGGCCTACGTGTACTCTCTCTATTGGAGTGCACTTACTTTCAAGTACAGGGCCGTTCATATGCAAGAGAAGACAAGGAGCATGGATGGGTCAAGGAGCAGCTCCTGGGTGGAAGACGAAAATTCGACCAAGGAAAATTCGACGAGAATCACTAGTGATTCTCGCCGAATCGACGAGAATCATTAGTGATTCTCGCCGACCCCTTCAGGCTACCTCAAAACGGTGCCAAGTAAGATTCGGCGAGAATCACTAGTGATTCTCGCCGAACCAGTGGTTAAGCAGCTCATGAATACCAAGTGAAAATCGTTGAGAATCAATAAGTGATTCGGCGAGAATCACTAGCGATTCTCGACGAATCGTAGCGATTCTCGACGAATCGTCGAGAATCACTTGGTGATTCTCGCCGATTCGTCGAGAATCACCTGCGATTCTCGCCGATTTTCACTTAGCGATTTCTCGGGATGCTGCTGGACCGGATTCTGCCGCTGGACTAGTTTGAATCGGATTTCGGGGTTATACGTGTGGGACCCACAGCGGTCATATTGTATGGTCTACAGTGTATAAATACATGGGTATTTGGAACAGTAAAAGAGAGAATCAGAAACCGAGCCGCGACGTAACCCTAAAATCGCGATTCCTCTCCGCCGCCGCCGTCGCGCTCGGGCAAGTTGGTCGCCGCTGCTGATCGATTTTCTTCCCGATCTCCGGCGACAGAAGCTTAGCCAGGCTCAGAGTCTCACACGTCTATCAAGAGATCTCTTGTCTCTCGATTTGTTGATCGGGAAAAACTTCCCCATCCGAATCGATCGAGACGACCGATCCTCGTGTGACCGTTGGTAGACCTAGCTAGCTTCGCTACGAAGTTTGGATCTCCAAGTTCAGCAGCCGCTCATCATCATAGCCGCCGATCCCGAAGCAAGCCGCCGCCTGTCTTGCCGCCGCCGGCTCCGGGGAGATCCACTCCAAGATAGCTAGGGTTGTAGACTCGTCGTTGACCTCACGAACACGTCGTCACACGAAGAGGAACACCGTAGTCTCCAAACGAAGTTTGTATCTCGTGTACATTCTATTTTACTTTTATTGTAAAGGAACGATTGTTCCGTGGTGTAAGGGTTGGGTGCAACCCGGTTTGTGGGAGTGTTGACTCCTACGTGTGGAAGGGTTCCTTCCGTTAGTGCAGGGATTGGATTTCAATCCTGTTGGAGAAGAGACCGAGTCGTCCCTTGTCGGGAGATAGGTCGAAGGGGGAAAGTGGATGTACCCAAGTCGGGGAACCACTATAAAATGCCTGTGTATTATGTGTGTTGTGCTTTTTATTTTTATTGTGCAGGTACCGTTATAAATTCCGCAAAAGCGCTACACGTCACCTATTCCCCCCCCCCATAGGTGCACTTTGTTGACACTAGGTGGACTTTCAAGTGGTATCAGAGGGAGGTTGCTCATCAAAAAGGTTAACACCTTGAGTAGAATCCTGCCACCAGTGTCAGAGGCATGGAGCTGGATTATGAGATACCGCCACTCAAACTCCCCGCATGCACAAAGGATTATTATCCCATCTGGAGGATGAGAGTGTCATTTCACCTTGATGCTATCGATCCTCGAGCATCCTTCATCCTGGAAGAGGGTCCGTTCATTCCCATGAAGACCTCCGACTCTGGGATCCAAGTGCCCATGTGAATTGCTGATATGTCAGAGACGGAACTGTCCCTATTTAACTTGGACGAGAGGATTCGTCAAATTATCTTGGATATCTGGTCTGGAGCTTCTCGCTCTAGATTAGCAAAATGTAGGACGGCTAAATCCATGTGGGTGATGATATCAGAGTGGATGGGGGAGTCAGAGAAAGCTGGAATATGCTGTCAACCTAAGGAGGAAGCCTATGTGGGGGTCCTCACCTCTGAAGATGAAGGCAAGCATCACTCGGACAGCATCAGAGCTCCAGTGTCCGTGTCAGAGACTGACGAGGCCAGTGAGGAAAGCAGCTCTGATGAGGATGAAACAATGGTCACTGGCTCTAATGACAATAACACAGATGAGCAGGTAACATCTTCATCCTGCCCCATATCTTTTGAACCTTCTGAAGATAGAAACTGCTCTCCTCCAGAAAATTCTGATTCCCTGATGAGAGCCCTTCAGGAAAGCAACCTACTTGCTGAGGAGCAAGCTCAAGAGATTGCTCGACTGAAGATCTTGTTGGTTCTCCAATTGGCGTCCAACAAGGTCAAGGACTCTAAGATCTCAGCTCTAGAGAGTAGTCTAGAGAATGAGAAACGTATAGTATCAAACTTTTCCAAAGTTGATGCTATAAAGAGAAAGCAAGAAACCGGGTGGATCTCCCGGATTATCAATGCGTGGAGAAATGGGGAAACGGTGTTCCGACCCCCCACTCCTAGCAGGAAGGTAACTCATCATGCCTTCAGGTATGACCACAGGAATAGTCGTGGTCACTGCAAGGGTGATCTGTCCCCATGTGGAAACACCCAGAGTGCAAGGGCCGTCGTGGCCACTCATGAGAGAATACCAAAGGCTCATTCTGAGCCCTTTGTATTCACTGCCACGGGCTTAACTCGGTGTGAATCTGCATGTCCTAGCTCACAGAACACTTCTCACCACCCGAGGACACATGATAGGGAGGTTAGAAATCATGGTGTAAGTTTTCATGGGGCCTCTGAAAGGGGGATGCCTGAAAGGAGGGCACCACCTTCCCGGCCTCATGAAGCTCACAACATGCATTCCTTCCACCCTTCTACGTGTCACGATGGAAGAGGAAATTTTGTGAGGAGATCATGCTCTATCCCATTTAGACCTAGGACCGTGACTACCTCAGTCACTAGACCAGGTCGGAAACGGCGATACAACATTCACCCATGTTGGTACTGTGGCAAAGTGGGACACTTTGCCATCGACTGTTGGCACAACCCCTCTGTGCCCACGGCAAGGGCTTATCCACATTCTCGGGACAGAGGTAGTCTTCCAGACAGGTTTTCTGAAGGAAGGCAGTTGCGTGCCTATGCTAACAGGAACCTAGGACCCAACATGATTTGGGTTCCTAAGGTTAGGTAATTTCTTTTTGCAGGGTAGTCTAGGTTCCCGTAAATATGATGGGAACTAGACAGTAGGTGTTCCGCGACTGAATTGGAACATGCATCGGGAACAACAGAAGTGATATATACATTTATATAAGCATACTCTCATCGAGCACCTAGTATGGTATAGTCAGAGAGACTCAATGTTAACTCTCATAATCCCAGGTACTCATGATCAGTTCAAAGACTTGAGTCATTTTCAATTGACAATTACACATATATATATATATATCCTTATATACAGATACATCTTTGTATATTAGTGTATGTATGCACATCTAAGGATAGGTTAACTCGATACATGCAAACCTTTATACATCAATAAAGAGTTAACGAAGATATGTCACTGTGAATCTCGACAACTCATAATGGACATCAAGAAGTGTTTGGAAAAGCCTCGTTCAAACCCAAATAGATTGGCTTTAAAATATATATGTATTTATCATTTTTATATTGACTTGACATCAGAAGAATTCGAAAATGTTGCAATGCTTCTTAACGTGAAAATTCCTAGTAAAGAAAACCATTCAATTTCATTTTTATACTTGAAATCTCGCCGACCCTTCACCTTCCTTAAGAATCCCGCCGAATCCCGCCGAAAGGGCTCGTCGGCCATTCACCTTCCTTAAGAAGCCCGCCAAAGAAGCAAGGTCTCTTCTGCAAGGTCTCTTCCGCAAGGTCTCATCGCTACACGAATCCCACCGACCTTCGCAGAAAACACGCCGAATCGCAAGGTCTCTTCCGCCGACCCGCAGGAAGCTCGTCGCACCGCCTTCGCAAACTCCCGTCGATTCCCGCCGAACCTTGCAGGAAGCTCATCGCTACACGTATCCTGCTCTCCATCTTCTTCCCGTAAGATTCTCGCAAGGTTCTCGTCGAATCGCGACGTGTCACTGTGACCGCCAGGTTCTCGCAAGGTTCTCGCAAGGCCGAACCCCGCAGGACACTCTCCCATCCTCCGAAGGTCTTCCCGATTCGTAGGAAGCTCTCCAACTCACTTCCGTCTACGCCTTTAGATCTGCAATGGCTCCAAGGACAACTGCTGGGTTGGTCACCGGTTGCGAGCTTGTTCGAACTGGGTTCTCTCACGCCTCGGACGAATTCCGCAACATCATTCTGATGCTGGAAGAGGCTGGGCTAACATTCGTCCTGGAGCACCCTTGCAAAATCTTGGACAAAGAAGTACTGGAGTTCTTCGCCACCACAAGACTCCGAAATGGCGACTCACTAATCAAAAGCAAGGTGGCTGGGGCAAAGGTCAAGCTGTCTGCCAGCAAGCTGACTCGCTTCCTGCAGCTTTCTAGCTCGGAGCATGAGGACTATCTGGAGGACGATGATAAAACCAGAACTCTCTTATTCTGCGGTCTCCCACGGGGAACTCGGTCAATAAAGAGAAAAGATATTAATGAAGAAGGGAAGCTCCTGTCTGACATTATTGGAAAGGTGCTCATCTGCAAGCCAGGCTCTCATGACCATATCTCAGGGGATATGTTCAAGATCCTGATAGCTGTCGTCTGCCGTAAGAGGTTTAACTGGGGGGAGTTGCTGTTCGAGAAGATCAAGGACACCTTGGGCACTCCGAGTTTTGGCCGCATCATAAGTCTATATCTAAACCAGCTAAATGGAGACAAGTTTGACATGAGTAAAGGTGTCCCTCTCCACTACTTGAAGAAGATGGACGCAAGTGTGTTTGATCGCTGGGAGAGGCGTGTTGGGTAGCCTGCAGTAGAAGAGCAACAGGGAGTATCTTCAGCAGTCACCCCCAATGAAGTTCCTGATACCTTGACCGCAGGAATCGAGGGGGAGCCTCTACCCCCTCATACTGAGGTAGTATCTGACATCTCCCAGGTGGCCAGGGATGCGGTGGCCGAAATTCAAGAAGAAAGTGACACTGTATTGGAGACTGCTGACAAAGAATTGGAAGAGACTGCTGCCAAAGAATTGGAAGAGGCTGCTGATGAAGATGAGTTCATGGATGATGACGAAGAGGATGAAGGGCATGAGGGACATGAAGTATTTGAGGCTCCGGCTCCTGTTGAACCTCCATCTGACAAGCATGCACCAGTGGAGGGGGAGTCAGATAAATCTCCAGAGGCCGCCAGCATTCCTCCATTAGAGACTGTGCTTGTATCCAGCTCTACAGATGCGTCTGCTGAAGGGCAAGGCCCACAAGTGCCTCCGGCTATTCCGTTACGAGATGAGCTAGCCACTCACACTGTCAATGTCATTCAGGGCATTGTGAATGAACTTAAAGCCTCTTTTAATAAAGCTCAGAAAACACTGCTGAAAAGAATCAAGACATCTGAAAATCTCATGCTCAAGAATATGGTGGAGATCAACCATAAACTGGACATGATGGAAAAGAAATTCGAAGAAAAGTACACCGCGGCCGGCGAAGCTGTCACACTTCTTATGGCCGGCTTGAAGAAGAACACTGACACTCTTGCTGTAGTCAATCAGAACGCTCATGTTGTAGCCAACAACATTCAAAAGTTTGACGGTAACATGGTCACTCTCAACGCCAATCAGCAGACCTTGGTCACTGAGTTCTCCCGGACCACCAAGCATATTGATGACTCCCTGCACTCCTATGCAAACTGCATCGCTGTCGAAGCCAAAAAGGGGGAGAAGGACTACATAGCTAAGATGGCTGAGCTCCGAGAAGTCATGATCAAAAACTTCGAACAGTCCAACAAATACGTTTATGACAGCTGCTGGTGGATGCTCCACCAGGCATTAGGCGTCGCTTTGCCTGAAAAGCCTGCGGATATTCATGCTCCTGAGACATCTACGGCCGCTGAGGGAGTAAGTGCTGCTGAGGGAATAAGTGCAAGTGCTACAGATGTTCCCATAAGTGAAGCTGATGTTAGGGCTCTCTCCAAAGCTAAACTGAGGAGCATGTTTGATCAAGAGGCCCTAGCAAAAGCCAAGGTCAAGAGAAAAGCTCAGGAAGGGACCTCCAACGAGACACTAGCTGAAAAGAGGATCAGAATGAGTGAGGAGGACGTACGAAACGAAAAATGGAGTCCAGTTTCAAGGAACATCATCTTAGACACCTTCTGGCTGCAAGAAAGAGGAGAGATCAATCAAAACGAAGTATATAACCAGTATGAGTGGGAAATGCACAAAACGTTTGAAGCGAAACACAACATCTTTTTCAGAAACAATACGGATGCAGATAAAGTTCCTCCTCCTAGGTATTACCCGAAGCCCAAAGAATACATGGAGAGGCAAAGCAAGAAGTACTTGACTCAAAATCTTAAGGGTGACTTAGCTAAGGAAAAATAGTCAATAATTTATAGCTTGTCACTTTGTCTTAAGAACATTTAATGATTATTGTTATCATATGAACAATTCTGAGATTATATGTGTATATATATATATATTGGTATATATATTTGAATTTGTGAATGACTCAAGTCCTGATCTGGTTGCTCATACTCTCTTGTGCTGTATGTTTAGATTCTGAATGTTATTTTTATTATTTGATTGGTGTTATTCATCTTAGCTAGTAGGGTTTTGGCTTCGTCAAATAGGGGGAGATTGTTGGGTACTGTATCCACAATTACCTGGATTTGAGGAAGCCACCTGTCAAGCTAAGATGAATTCACAATGTATTTGATGAATCCTCTTAAGTTGTGCTTGCAGTTCCTCCACGCTAAGTGCACACCAATGTCAGGGTGCAGTAGGTCAATATACACGGGTCTGCACAACGTAATCCCTCGTTGAGCAGATCAGTGTGTTGGCCTACGTGTACTCTCTCTATTGGAGTGCACTTACTTTCAAGTACAGGGCCGTTCATATGCAAGAGAAGACAAGGAGCATGGATGGGTCAAGGAGCAGCTCCTGGGTGGAAGACGAAAATTCGTCCAAGGAAAATTCGACGAGAATCACCAAGTGATTCTCGCCGATTCGGCGAGAATCACTAGTGATTCTCGCCGAATCGACGAGAATCATTAGTGATTCTCGCCGACCCCTTCAGGCTACCTCAAAACGGTGCCAAGTAAGATTCGGCGAGAATCACTAGTGATTCTCGCCGAACCAGTGGTTAAGCAGCTCATGAATACCAAGTGAAAATCGTTGAGAATCAATAAGTGATTCGGCGAGAATCACTAGCGATTCTCGACGAATCGTCGAGAATCACTTGGTGATTCTCGCCGATTCGTCGAGAATCACCTGCGATTCTCGCCGATTTTCACTTAGCGATTTCTCGGGATGCTGCTGGACCGGATTCTGCCGCTGGACTAGTTTGAACCGGATTTCGGGGTTATACGTGTGGGACCCACAACGGTCATATTGTATGGTCTACAATGTATAAATACATGGGTATTTGGAACAGTAAAAGAGAGAATCAGAAACCGAGCCGCGACGTAACCCTAAAATCGCGATTCCTCTCCGCCGCCGCCGTCGCGCTCGGGCAAGTTGGTCGCCGCTGCTGATCGATTTTCTTCCCGATCTCCGGCGACAGAAGCTTAGCCAGGCTCAGAGTCTCACACGTCTATCAAGAGATCTCTTGTCTCTCGATTTGTTGATCGGGAAAAACTTCCCCATCCGAATCGATCAAGACGACCGATCCTCGTGTGACCGTTGGTAGACCTAGCTAGCTTCGCTACGAAGTTTGGATCTCCAAGTTCAGCAGCCGCTCATCATCATAGCCGCCGATCCCGAAGCAAGCCGCCGCCTGTCTTGCCGCCGCCGGCTCCGGGGAGATCCTCTCCAAGAGAGCTAGGGTTGTAGACTCGTCGTTGACCTCACGAACACGTCGTCACACGAAGAGGAACACCGTAGTCTCCAAACAAAGTTCGTATCTCGTGTACATTCTATTTTACTTTTGTTGTAAAGGAACGATTGTTCCGTGGTGTAAGGGTTGGGTGCAACCCGGTTTGTGGGAGTGTTGACTCCTACGTGTGGAAGGGTTCCTTCCGTTAGTGCAGGGATTGGATTTCAATCCTGTTGGAGAAGAGACCGAGTCGTCCCTTGTCGGGAGATAGGTCGAAGGGGGAAAGTGGATGTACCCAAGTCGGGGAACCACTATAAATTGCCTGTGTATTCTGTGTGCTGTGTTTTTTATTTTTATTGTGCAGGTACCGTTATAAATTCCGCAAAAGAGCTACACGTCACCTATTCCCCCCCCCATAGGTGCACTTTGTTGACACTAGGTGGACTTTCAATAAGCTCTTTAGCATACTTAGATTGGGAGAGGAAGATACCATCAGGGAGCTGCTTCACTTGGAGACCAAGGAAGTAGCAAAGCTCACCCATGCTACTCATCTCAAATTTGGAATGCATGAGGTCAGCAAACCTCTTGCACAATTTGGGATCAGTAGACCCAAAAATAATGTCATCCACATATATTTGTACCAATAAGATTTGGTCCTTATGATGTCTAGTGAAAAGTGTTTTATCTATGGTTCCTCTTGTAAATTTATGCTCTAAGAGAAAGCTAGCTAGGGTCTCATACCAAGCTCTTGGAGCTTGCTTTAAACCATAGAGAGCTTTATGCAATTTGTAAACATAAGAGGGTTGAGTTAGAGAGATAAAACCTGGAGTTTGTTCTACATAAACCTCTTCTTGAAGTACACCATTCAGAAAGGCACTCTTAACATCCATCTGAAATACTTTGAACTTTTTGTAAGCTGCATAGGCTAGGAATATTCTAATGGCCTCCAACCTTGCAACATGGGCAAAGGTTTGGTCATAGTCTATTCCTTCCTCTTGCCTATAGCCTTGAGCAACAAGTCTAGCCTTGTTTCTTACTATGTTCCCTTGTGCATCCAATTTGTTCCTATAGACCCATTTGGTTCCAATAACTGGGTAGTTATGGGGTCTTGGAACCAAATCCCAAACTATACATCTCTCAAATTGATTTAGTTCCTCTTGCATTGCAAGAATCCAATGGGGATCTTGCTCAGCTTCATGGATGGTGATAGGTTCAATTTGAGAGAGAAAACAGGCATGCATCAAGTCTTGATTGAGCTGATGTATTGTCTGTACACCAACTGAAATGTCTCCAATCACCTGAGATCTGGGGTGATCTCTAAGTGTGACAAGATCAGTTGGTGGAGTTGGTTGAGTAACAGCTTCTGTAAATAATTCCTCTTGAGGAATGGTACTGGTTGTTGATGTAAGTTCAGTTACTTCCTCTTGGACTTCTTCTTCACTATCTTCAGCAACCTGTGGAGTGGGATGAGTTGGAACCTCTTGGGTAAGGTTTAGTCCATCCATAGACTCACACAGTGGTGAAACCTGCAAAAAACTATTGGTAGAAATGTCTTTCTCCTTATAAGACATGTTAGCTTCATCAAAAGACACATGGACAGATTCTTCAATTTTAAGGGATGATTTGTTGAAAACCCTATAGGCCTTGCTTACTTGGGAATATACTAGAAAAATCCCTTCTTCAGCCTTAGCCTCAAATTTTCTAATGTATCTTTTGTTATTAGTGTGGATGTAACATATGCAACCAAAAACTTTAAAGTAAGTGATTTTGGGTTTCTTTTCTTTAAGTAATTCATAGGGGGTCTTATGTTTTAGTTTATGTATAAGACATCTGTTCAGGACATAGTTAGTTGTGTTTACAGCTTCTGCCCAAAAGGATAGAGACATGTAAGCATCTGCTAACAATGTACCTGCAGCTTCAATGAGTGTCCTATTTTTCCTTTCAGCAACCCCATTTTGTTGGGGAGTTCTAGGAGCTGAGAAGCACTGCCTGATACCTTCCTTCTCACAGAACTCATACATAAGAAGAGACTCAAACTCTGTGCCATGATCACTTCTGATCAATGCAACATGAGTAGAGAACTCAATCTGTATGGTCCTGAGAAAATCTGTAAGAACTTTGAATGTATCTGACTTAGCTCTCAGAAAGGCTACCCAACTGAATCTGGAGAAATCATCAACAATGACTAAGGTGTAAGACTTCCCTCCTAGGATTTGTACTGCAGTGGGTCCAAAAAGATCCACATGAAGCAGATACAATATCCTAGGTGAATCACTTTTATTAATGGATTTGAAACTAGTTTTAGTTTGCTTGCCTAGTTGACAAGCCCTGCATATGCTTTCCTTCTTGTAGGGACCAGAAGGTAAACCTCTAACAAGGTTGTCTTTAGATAACCTAGATATGTTCTTAATGTTTACATGTCCTAGCCTTTTGTGCCATAACTCATTTTAGTTACTAGTGATATTGAGTAAACAAATATCAGTTGTGGCAGAAATGAAATCTACTAAATATATGTTTCCTTGTCTAAGTCCAATTAAAACAGTTTGGTTTTTATCATTTATAATAGAGCAAGAGGTAGAGTTGAAATGTACCTGATAGCCTTCATCACATAATTGACTTGTGGATATAAGGTTATGTTTAAGTCCTCTTACATATGTCACCTTTTTGAAGGTCACTGCTCCAATGCTTACTCTTCCATATCCTTCTGACTGACCACTCTTTGAGTCTCCAAATATCACCTTTGGTCCTAGCTTGGACTTATAGCTGGAGAGATTTGCTTTGCTGCCAGTCATGTGCTTGGAGCAGCCACTGTCCAGGTACCAGGTCTGACTTAACCTTGGACAGCTCTTCACCTGTACCTGCATTAAAAAAATAAAGCTCAATTGTTCTTGACCCAGGTTACCTTGGGTCCTTGGTTTGGCTGAAAAGTAAAATTAAAAATGACTGATAAGGCAGGTTGAGACTTATACACTAGAGGGTGATATCTCCTAGGTGGGATTATCCAATCAGCTACTGGATTAAATGTGTTGTTAGCTGCTTTAAAATTTCTATAGGAGAAATGATTTATATTTGGTCGTTCTGGGATCACGAATTATTGTGAGTTCGTCGACCAGAGTTCGACGAATGGGGATGAGATCGTCGACCTCCACTCAGAGAATGACCATGGTCATTTTCTGTGTCCCACGTTCGTCGACCTCTGCTCGACGAACCATACACAGTTCGTCAATCACAGTTGGACGAATAATTATTTCTGAAGTTTGCGTTCAGCGTTCGTCGATCGGGGTTCGACGAACTTGCAGGATTTCGTCGATCTGAGTTCGACGAATTCTGCTGAACTTGATTTTTAACAGCTTTCTTCTGTTTTCTGTTCCTATTGTCTAGGGGATTTGACTTGTTTTCTGACATGGGTTTTTCAATTAGTTTCTCTTTATCCTTAGCAGTGATAAACTTTATGGGAGTAGAAAGTATATTCTTCTTTATTATGGGGGTAAACTTGATGAAGCACCCAAGCCCAGCCTGCCATTTAATCTGGAATTTACTGTGCTTGTGATATCCATCAGCTTGAGCCTTCTCCCATTGAGAGATTGCTCAAGTTGTTTTGCCTCACATAATTCAGATTTTAACTTGATTATATGTTCATTAGCTAGTGTCAATTGATCAGTTAGTTTTCTATTTTCTGTGCTGACAGATTCAAGGTTTTCTAGTCTAGTCCTCAAGGTTTTTGTTTCTTTCTCTGAGTTTATTAGATCCATGCACATAGTTTTAAATTCTACTTTAAATAAGTCAGAATTGAAATCAAAACTAGAAATCACCTGATCAGCCTCTGAGTCTGAGGACCCTTCATCTTCAGAATCCTCTTCTGATCCACAGTTGCTTCTGGAGGCATCTATTGCCATTAGGAACACTTCCTTGGATCTGGCTTCTTCCTCTTCTACACTGGAGCTGGAGGAGGATGTTTCCTCTTCTGTGTCACTCCAGGACTCAGCAACAAATCCTTTGTCTTTCCTTTTATATTTATTGGAGGAGGGTCTGCTGCTTTTTTTTCTTCTGGAATCCTTGTCCCTGCCCTTATCCTTTTTATGATTCTCTGGGCATTCTGAAATATAGTGCCCAGGCTTTCTGCATCCAAAACACACAACCTCCTTAGTTGGTGTCTTGTCATATTTGAGCTTATCATCTTGCCTGGATGATTTTCTTCTAAAGTCTTTGCTTGCCATTTTGTAGAATCTTTTGGCAAAAAGACTCATTAACTCTTCATTGGATGTAGATGTTTCATTGTCTTCAGAAGCTTTGAAGGCCAAACTGTGCTCCTTCCTAACTGGGGTAGTTGCCTTCTGTTCTGCTGCCTCTCTTGATTTGACAAGCTGCTCATATGACTTCAGCTTGCCTAACAGAGATTCTGTTGAAATCTCATTGAGGCTTCTGGCTTCTTTGATTGGCCAGATTCTGGAATCCCATGAACTGGGGAAACACATCAGTATCTTGTCATTCACCTCAGTTAAGGTGATGTCCATGTCAAGAGTCTTGAGTTCACTGATGATTGAACTTAATCTATTGTACATCTCAGCCACAGATTCTGTCTCATCCTTTTTGAAATTCTCATAGAGAGAAATGAGACTGGATCTCCTATCCTTTCTTTCATCAGCTGAGCCTACTACCATTTGATTGAGAGAGTCCCAAATGGCCTTGGCTGAGGTGCACTCAGGCACCTTCTGAAATATGTCATCTGACATTGTTTGGGCCAGAATATTGCATCAGCCATCTTGGCTTTCTTATAGGCTTCAGTATTGTTTGGAGGTGGTACTACACTCAGATTAGTTGATGTGCTGGCAAAAGTTGCAGGAGCTGGAGGAACACCTATTGAAATGACAGAAAAAATATCCTCATCAATGGAGTTCATATATAATCTAATTCTTGCCTTCCAGATGGCAAACTTATTAAGATTGCACACTGGAGGTCTGATGCTTGTATAATTCTTATTTTGGGCCATGTCTGTGAGAAGGATAAGTCCAATAACAGAATAAAAACAAACAGATCTAACTAAGGGATCTTTGGGTTCAGGTGTTAGCCTGTACAACCAATCAGGTATGGTATGTTAACCAACCTGGAGTACTGAATTAGTTGAATAGCAACCAACCTGTAAGGTCTGGTAATTTAACCAACCTCCCTCTGATACCAATTGAAAGTTCAGGAGGTATGCTTGATACCACCTGAAGGTGTTAGTTAGATCAGATATACTCTAGAGGGGGGTGAATAGAGTATGTTGGTGATTTTAAAACTTTTACAACTGTTGTTGTATTTTAGGTGTGTGTGCAGGGAAGCAAATACAATAAACCAAGATGCAGCAACTATCTAATCACAACACATTCACAGAGCAAGGCCAGAAAAAAAAAGAAAATAAAGCAACCAGACGACACAAGAATTTTATAGTGGTTCCCCAAATCTGGGTAGTCCACTCTTCTACCACCCTGGTTGGAATCCACTGCAGGAAGGGGTTGATCAGGTGTCCTGGCACCAATGGGGTTTTGATCAGGTTCCCAAAAACCAAACCCTCAAGTCTTTTGGAGGGAGACTTGCAACCAGAATAATTTTGAAGGGAATTAAAACCCTGTATAGAGGTGGAGTGAGCGGGTGATGAGGTATTCTCTTTCTCAAGTCAAATGAGAATGCTTGTGGATTGTTGTTTAGCAGCTTTGCTCCCCCTGAGATATAGAATGAATCATGAAGAATGCTGGAGTACTGCTTCCGGGTGATAGGTCTTCAAAGACCTAGATTTCCTGGTCCAGAGAAAGTCTCCAGGAACTTCTTGTGACTGATATGAATGTATTGTCTTTGAAGTTATCCTGAGTAAAAGCAGATGAAGAAGACTCTTGATATTGATGTAGTGTTCTTCTTCTTCTTCTTGATATTGATGTAGTGTTCTTCTTCTTCTTCTTCTTGATCAGTTTCTCTCTGGGCCAAGAATGAATTCCTTTTTCTGTGTTGTCTGAATCACTATCTATCTTTTTTTGTTGTATATCACTGTATTACTGACTCTTTCTGTATATCTCAATGTCTCATAAGAAACATTCGAATTTTGAATATAGAGCAGTAATGGCAGACGACCTGGAAAGGAAGCAGCAATTAATTATTTCCCCAACTGTTTCCATGGGAAAATGACATGTAATAATCCAGGATTAACTTCGCATTCTAACGGTAGTATTCTGGGAAGAACTGCCATTAAATGTTCAGGAATCAGCGCCATGGAATGAGACGGGAACGGAAGAAGACCTAGTCTGGAATCGTCGACCGAAGAACATAATTCGTCGAACTGAGTTTTGAGTTCGTCGAGCTGAGCTTGAGTTCGTCGAGCTAAGCTGAGTTTGTCGAGCTGAGCTGAGTTCGTCGAGCTGACAGTCTTCATTCGTTGAACAGACAATCTTCAACATCAAACAATCTTTATTCGTTGAGCAGAGAACTAAATTCGTCTAGCTGAGAACTGAAGTCGTCGACCTGAGAATCTGAGAACTTGAGGTCCAAGTTTGTCGAGCTCAGAAAGTAATTCGTCGACCAAAGCTTGAAGTTGGACTTAGAGAAATTCTGAAGTAGTCCGAATAATGCTTGAAGTAGAATCCCGGTGTTCGTCGAACAAAGAACATAGTTCGTTGAGCTCAGCACTACGAATTGTCTCACGATCGTCGAGCGCAGAACTCCCTTTGTCGAGCTGAGTTCGACGAACGTCAAACTCATTTCACTTAGTCTGAAAAACTGATAGATCTGGAGTTCCTGATGGTCTTGAGGAAGGCTGGTCCATCTGAAGTTGAGATAGAGGACTGTCCTAGACTCTAAGACATAAACTTGACCCAGACTATACATGATGGGTCACATCCTAAGTCAGTGGACCTAGCCCAAATCAACTAGGGATCCAACAGCTTGAGATGGATGAGCGCACCACCAAAACCATCAGGATGTGTGTCAACAACAAGGTGTTGTTCAACATCAGTGTTGAAGAGTCTGCGATCAAGTTGGGGGAGAAGATTGAGGGGCTTTATTTGAGCAAGTCACTGACCATGAGGTTGTTGCTGATGTAGCGACTGTACAACCTGAAGATGCAGGAGGGTGGAAAATTACAGGAACACTTCAACGTGTTCAATGACCTTCTAAATCAACTACATGTGGTTGGTGTGAAGGTGGAGGAAGAAGACAAGGCCTTACTACTTCTTACCTCGCACCTGACGTCATACAAGCACATGCAGACCACACTGTTGTATAGGAAGGATACCATAGACGTGGAGCAGATCACATCTGGGTTACTGTCCAGTCAGATACTATCAGACCCCACTTCTGGGGGTGAGCATGCTTTGGAAGTAGAAGGACGACGCGGGAGGCTGTTTGAGATGGGATCTAGGAGTGCACAGTTCAGATCCACATCGAGGATGGCAGTGATATGCTACCACTGCATCCAGAGTGGTCATATATGGAGGAACTGTCCACAACGTGTATAGAGTTTTGGGGACACTCGCAGTGCAGACAAGGCGACGCTAGCCCTATCAAAGGAGAGTCATGATGCTCTTACCATCACTGAGAGTTAGAGTGACTCTGATAGCTAGATATTGGATTTTGGTGCTTCACAACACATTTGCTCAGATGTAGGGATGTTCAGTTCACTAGAGGCGACGTCTGGGTCAGTCTTTTTGGGTGGCGGTTTAGTATGTGAGATCACAAAGACAAGGAGAGAGGATATCAAGATGTATGACGGAGCAATGCATATGCTTGAGCGAGTACATCAGGTACCCAAGCTGCGCAAGAATTTGATATTGCTGGGTAGATTAGACTCCAAAGGATGTAGTTTTGCGGCAAGAGGTAAAGATCTAACGGTGGTGTGAGGACGCATCGTGTTCATGCGAGTTATATAGTGCGGTAGTCTGTACCAGCTGATGGGGACTACGATGCGAGATGGTGATCCCATGATTTTTGTGTCAGACAGAGTTGATGGTCGAGGTGGTGCAGAAGATCGTCCTTCTGGTAGTTTGACTAGATGTGTTAGGTTCAACGAACCAGTTGTGTCAACATTCATAGGTTAACCCGAGCAGGGATGAGTCAACTGGAGCAGGTCGGCGGACGCCTCAGGTCTTTAAGGCGGTGTTGCATGTAGAGTTGCTTCGTGCAATAAATGTTATATGCAGACAATGCTTAGTGTAGTTAGTGCTTCATGCAGGTAGTGACACCGAATCCCAAACCAAGGTGGTGGTTTGTTGGGTTATTGTTTCGTATTCGGATCCCAACCAAACATGGATTCGGTTTCCTCTCATTATTTAGATCTCTTTTTGAGATCTAGGGGTTTTCACCTCGATTTGGAGCCGCCTAAAATATCTTGAAAGAAATCGCAAGAGAAGAATCCGCCGGGTATTGCTCCCTTTTTCCCCTACTCACGATGGAAAAAAATGGCCACGTGCGAAGCCGGCGGAGCCTCCGGATCTCAGGAAGAGGATCGTCGATCCCTGTTCGGGAGTGGCAAGATCGGAGGTGGCAGGTGCTTCCAGTCTCGGTGGTCGTCTACCCTCTTCGACTCATACCTCCTACCTTCTTGTTTGTTGTAGGTCTTGGAGGAGTTATCCTCTGGTGTAGAAGGTGTTGTCCTCAACTTGTGCTCGGCTAGGTTTGTCGATGTTGAGAGGTGGTGCAGCGGTAAGGACTTGGTGTTTGAGGAGTGCACACATGCAGTTGGCCTCGATAAGGTTTCTCTCCGACGGTGGTTGTGGGTTGGTCATCATCCGACAACAAAGGTTCGTGTGAACCTTGCACGTCTGTTGTTCAACGGACTGTAGTAAGTATTATTCTATCTCAGCGCATGGAGGTGTCTGATTCCATGCATGGTGCCATTTATCGAATCATGTATTTTTCTTACTATTGTTTGTATTGATATATATTGTGTGGTTATAGATGTCAACGTGTTTGCCGACCATTATATTGTCTGTGTTTCTTGTTAGCTTTGTGTATTTTGTAGTTGTGCTGGTGGATGTTGTATCCCGACTAAAAGTTAATCCTATGGGTAGATAATCACCTAGAGGGGGGGGGGGGTGAATAAGTATCTTTTAAAATACTTTGTCAATTCTTTCACTTTAATGTTCAACATATAATATATTCAGCAAATAATATACTTGATGAATATACTTCTCAACAACTCAGCACAATTAAATCACTGAACACAATACATGCAAATCTCAAAACACAGCACATACACAAACAAATCGCAGCACAACACACAAACAATTTATAGTGGTTTCCTTATCTAGGGTACATCAACTTTCCCCCTTCTTCCTTACTAGCAATGTGCTAGATAAGGTTATAGCTCCACCTCTTCAACTCAGATCTAAAGATACTGCAAGCTCAGTTTCTGTTAATAAACCTACACTCAGACTAACAGGTCCTACCTCAGAGATTCTCCCAATCTCCTACCTCAGGTCCCTCAAGAACCCTACCTCAGCCTTTATAAATTAGTTTTACAACTCAGTGATCCACTCAAATCACCTACCTCAGGTCCCTCGAGAATCCTACCCCAGCCTGTATAAAATAAGCTTACAACTCAGAGATTAGATATCCTACCCACTTAGATCTCAAGGTCATCTTATAAAATTAAGAGGTAAAAAGAAAATTAATCTTCAGCAAACAGGAATTCTATAATCTGACTTATCTAAATGAATTCAGATTCTTCAATTCAGCTGCACTTGATAGATTCTTGAAAAGTAGACTGGCTGAAATGATACTTATCTGGATCTGCAATCTTGTTGATGTTGATTGACTTGATTTCCATGAAGAATTTGTAGAACAGATCCACTTGAATCTTCTGATCAATGAATGAAAGGATCTGAAGATCTTCTTGAAGACTTTCAACTTCTTCCTCATTCTCGAGATTGTCGCCCTCCCCTGACTTGGAAGAAATTAGAATGAGAATTTATGATTGCTTGATTGATAATTTTTGTGTAGACAACCCCTTTATTTATAGCCTTCGTGGATGGCTGGTTTCTGATTGATGACATCAACATCTGACATCTTACTTCAAATTCTTCCTTAAAATGTTTCTGTTAAAATATCACATTACTGTAGCTGATTTGACAGTTCTGACATGTCTTGACACTTCTGTGTTGACTCTGCACATCTTCAGAAACATAAGTGTCGAGCTGTCCAAAGTGTCTCGACACTTGTGTCGAGATATCTTAGCAGTCTTGACACAATTTTACTTAGAAGAATTTTTTATCTTAACTTGAAAGTGTCGAGACACTTGACTTTTCTTGACACAACTGTCATCTGTGTCGACACTTTTAATTCTACACTGTGTCGAGACAGTTGGATTGTCTCGACACAAATTTCTGCCTGGTGTCGACACTTCTATGTTGCTTTATTTCTTCACTGTGTCGAGACAGTTGAATTGTCTCGACACTCCTGTCTACTGGTGTCGACACTATTATATTCACTGCGTCGAGACAATTGAATTGTCTCGACACTGTTGTCTGCCAGCGTCGACACTTCAATCCTTCATTGTGTTGAGACAGTTGTTGGGTCCATTAATCCCAATGTCCTGGATTTAAAGAAGGCCTAGCAAATAATGTATACACATGTTGTAGTCTAACTTGTGCTCAATGAAAGTGAGGGGATAGATCTTTCTTAACTCTAGAGGGGGGTGAACAGAGTATTTTAAAAACTTGATTAGTTTTTATAGCGGAATTAAAATAAGTGATAGCTATATGTATAGAGAGAAAATAAAAAAAACAATCACAACACATCAAATAAAAAATAGAGCAATCCAGACGACACAAAGATTTTATAGTGATTCCCCAAAACTGGGTACATCCACTCTTCTACCACCCTGGTAGGAATCCACTATAGGTTTTTCATTAGGTGCCCTGCCACCACAGGTTTTTGCTCAGGTGCCCTGTCACCACAAGATCTATTTCAAGGGAGATCTCACAACCCTTTGAGATTTTGATCAGGTGCCCAAAAACCAATCCAAGACTTTTGATAAGAAGACTTGACAACACAAAGGGTTAACTTTTGAAGGGAGTTATAACCCTGTACACAGTTGGAAAAAGAAAAGTGATGATGTTCTTCTCTCTCAACAGTCAAAGAGAAGACTAGTGGATTTGATGTTGTCAAAGCTCTCCCCTGAGATGTAGAATGGTTCAGGTGAAAGGGAGCTTTGCTCAGGGTGTAGGCCTTCAATTGGAGGAATATCTTCAAGAAACTTTTAGACTGATGAAGATTGTTTGTCTCTTTGAAAATTCCTGAAGCAAAACTGATGAAGAACTTGATTTTTGTGTGAAGCTGTTCTTCCTTAAGTTTTCTGTAGAATAATCCTTTTACTTCTGTAATCTGTAATCACTGTGTCTATTCTGTGTGTCTCTATGTGTAAGTGTGTATCTTGATCTTCTGAAAACTATCTTTTTAAATTTCTTGCAGAAATTAGCATTTGAATTTTGAATTCTATCCTTGATTGACTGCAGAAAATCTGGGAGTTGAACGGCTAGAAATTGTCTTTAATTTGTTTCCTCAACTATCCCAGCAATTTAGCAAAATAATTACACTGTGAATACCATAATTAATGCTACCTTGAAACGACTATATTCTTGAGAATATGAACCATTAATTATTAGTGCATTTATAGACATATAATAATAAATTATGAAAGCAAACTGCCTTAGTCAATACTGCAAAACTGCAGGGAAATTAGTCGAACAGAACCTGTGAGAATATAGTTGAACTAAATCTGTTTCGTCAACCAAAGATCCAATTTCGTCGAACTAAAACCTCTCTTTCGTCGAGCTGAACTGCAAGATCTCTGAATAGAAAATTTACTTCCAATTTGAGCTCCAAGATCGTCGAATTGAGATAGTCTTTTTGTCGTGCTGAGCTTCTGTGAAGGAATTAGAATTCGTTGATCTCTGCTAAGATTTCGTCGAACTCAGATCAAAGAAGAAGTTGAGTTCGTCGAGCTAAGCTAGGATTTCTTCGAACTCAGCTCAGAGAAATAACTGAGTTTGTCGAACTCTTATCGACGAAAGTTGAGCTTAGTTCAGCAATCTCCGAATGACTTTTTCTGCTCTTAGAAAACTGCTTTCTTTGGGGGTCTTCTATCTTCTAAGTCTTCTGAAGGTGAAAACCAATCATTCTAGTTTTGATGTCTTGACTTAGACTCTAACAAAAACCTATGACCCTAGATTACACAATGTGGGTCAATATAAGCAATCCTAATAGTGAAGCTAGCCCAAATCATCCCTAAAACAGGTGGGGTTCCAACAATCTCCCCCTATTTGGGTGAGGTCACTATGAACAACAGAAAGAGAAAAATCACAAAGCATAAAAAGATATCTGGCAGAATTAAAATTGTTCAGCAGATATATAACAACAATGCCCTATGAAGAATTATAATAAATAACAGTTCAAATCAAATATAGGAAGAAAATTGTCAGGCTTTCTTTGAATCTTCTTTTCATTTGCATCTGATCTGGTGAAAATGATTTCTCTCTTAGGATCAGCAGCTTGCTGCTTTGTCATCTTCATATCATTTGCTCCAAGAATTGTCACAGAAGCAGCTCTTGGTACAACTGCTTCAGGATGTAAGGACATATATGTATCAACATTAAAAAGATTTTGTACCTGATACTTGTCCAACTCTTTCTTTCTGTAGGAAGACATAGTAGTATACTGAGAAGTGTATTGTCCTTCTTCCTTAGCTTTCTTGATTTGAGAGAGAGCTATTAGTTCTTGGAATCTGGCCATTCTAGAGTTAAGGTCCATTTCTGGATCACAAGCTGGAGATAAAGGCCTTTCTAGACTTGCTTTATCTTGCTGATTATCTTCAGATGTATTCTGCTGTCTGCTTTACTTTTGATATTGTTGTCGTCTGCTGCTGCTGTAACTGCACTACTGTCTGCTATAGGAAGGTTTGGAATGATAAGAGGATGTAGACTTCTGAGCTTGAGCAACACTTCCTGATGATCCTGCTGTAGGAGGAGGAGGAGGACCTCTCCTGAATTGAGCAAGTGGAGAGTATCTCCTGCTCTTCTTCCTAGCTTTCAGTTCATTTTTAGAATATCTCATCTAGTTGGGGGTATCTGGAGTGAGAGTTATATTGTGCATGATATAATATGGAGTATCAATAGATGGATTAGGCTTTGGAGCAGCCTTTGGAGGAGCAGGCTTCTTCTTTGCTTTTATTTTCTTAGAACTTGTATCTTTAGAGTCATCTGATTCATCATCATCAGAAGAAGAATTTGCTGGATTATCATAGAGAGCATTTATATGTTTCAACATTTCATCAGAAAGAAGTGGATGAGCCTTTGGCTGTAAGTCTTCAGCCTGAGGCTATTCAGTTAGAGCTTCTGATACTGGAGCTTCTTGAACCTGAGAGCTGGTGACCTTTGGTTCCATATTAGCAAACATAATATCATCAAGATCTGGCATTGGGGATTCACACCAGCCAAATATTGGTGGAGAGAATGCCCGTGGATCTGAAACAGTTATTTGCTCTATAATACTATCAAAAACCGCAAAACGTGTCCTAAGTTGTTCCAAAACATTAGGACTTATTGGAGCTGGGTAACATACTATGGCTTTAGACAAATCTGAATTAACAACTGGTAAAGAACTGCTATGAAGTCTATCAAAAGAATGAAGTATTGAAAGAATGTCAACTGAGGGATTTATGGTGAAAACACCAACAATATTTATTTCTACAGTAAATACTGGCTCTTCTGCCAAACAAAATATCTCCCTATCATCATCAATTATTTCAATAAACTCTGCAACTGGAACACCTGCTGCTGCTGCTGCAGCAACTTCTTCACATAACATCTCCCCCTACCTGGTTTCAGAGAGTCCTGAAGCCAGGCCTCTTGAAGAAGGAACAATAGAGATAGAGGCAAGTTGAGCAGATTGACGAGAGATGGTGGCAGTAAGAGGTGGAATAGCCTCATTTATGAGTGTTATTAGAGTAGGAGTAATGAATTTCAGCAAATCATTTGAAATATCAGAAAAGTTCAGATATAGCTGCTCTGGATTGGGAGGGGCATAAGGGTATGTATGTCCACATTTGGGACAGAGAGAGAATCCAGACTGGATATCTGGAAAAGGAATGTCAGGTAGGTGGAGGGGATCATCTGAGGATGAAGGGATGTCCTGAGTGGATGAATGAATTGGGCAGTGTGTTGGAGATGGTTGAGGAGATGACAGAAGATTGAAGTTTGGCTGGGTAGAGGTGGATGGAATGTCATCATGATGTTGTGGAATTGGAGATGGAGGAGGTGGAGATGGTGTATCCATATGAACATGAATGGGTGATTGTGGTGGAGATGATGGTGTTGGTGAGACTGGAGGAATAGAGGTAGATGGGGTTTCAGTAATGATTGTTGATGGTTGTTGATTGTCTGGAATGGTGGAAGTGGAAGGGAGTTCTTTAAGAACAATGGATTGATGTTGAAGAGAAGGAGAGGGAGGAGGAGCAGGAGCTTCTTCAAGAGATGGGGAAGTGGCTATATTAGCCCTGGTGCTCTCAGAAGTAACCCAAAAAGAGGAGGCCCTGGAGGGATTTGGGATAGTCCTCTCCCATCTACCAAATAAGGCAGAGGTAAGCCTTTTTGAGGCATTTATAAAAATGGTCTGGGAGACCATTAACTCTGGAGCCTTTGCCTGAAGGAAGATTCCTTGAATTCTCCCTAAACTAACATCCTTCTTACCGATCTTTTTCTTAATCAAATCAAAAATAATCTTTCCCCAGTTTATAGATTCCTTATTAACCAGAGCACACATCAGATTGAACTGGTGCTTGGTAATATGATCATGTGCAGAATGTTTGGCTAATAGCATTTTGCCTACAATATCTGTCAGAAATCTATATTCTATAGATAAGTTTTTCTTAAGAAGGTGGTCAGGGTTTCCTGTAGTATGACCTAACCTTTCTAGCATATCGGTAAACTCACTACTAGATAACTCTATTTCATCTTCTCCGTTAATAAATCCAAAAACTTCAGTTAAAACATCTGGAGTTAAGATAACTGGATTACTAGAGATGGTCCCAACAATGGCTGGGGTATCCTGAAGTTTTGCAGTAAACATCCATTCCTTTATCTTTGAAACTGGGAGTTTGATTCTGATTGTCATAAAGTATTGCAGATTATGAGGTTCAAGTAACTGAAGAATATCCATGAATATCTGATCCGAGTGACTAAAAGATTCAAGGTCGATGTCGAAACCAGTGTCAAATTTTATATTTTAGAGGAGGGCTGGAGAAATTGCCATTGCTCTGCAAAAAGGAAACAAAAGATACGGTGCAAGAGAACTGAAAAGCACTGGATGAAGTTCGATGAAAACCCTTGTTATAGGTTTTCAGAAGGCGAAATGGAGAACTTCGTCCAACGAAAAAGAAAAGCTTCGAGCTCAGGTCGACGAAAAAAATTTCATGAAGAAATGATATCGTCGATCTCAGTTTGAAGCGGGGAAAAATAGATCGTCGATCTCCGTTCGACGAAATATTTTCTGAAGCAAGATCGTCGATCTCCATTCGATGAAAATTACTTCACAGAGATTTCGTCGATCTCTGTTCGACGAAAAATCTCAAGAAGAGTTCACAGATCGTCGATCTTCGTTCGATGAAATGTGATCAATTCTTTGACCTTAGACAGAAATCAAATTAAACTTCTCCATTAATCATACCTAGCTGATTCAAGAAGAACAGATGTTTCTTTTCATCTAAGGGGTATTGAAGATGTCTGCTCTTTGTAAATCAGTAGAGATAAAGACAAGATTAATTTTCTTTTTATCCACACAATCTCAAATGAAATGATGTCTAATCTCTATATACTTAGTTATACTATGCAGTACTGGATTTTGTGCAATAGAAATTGTACTAATATTATCATAAAATATAGTTAAATTATTTAAGTTAAGACCATAATCCATGAGTTTGTTTAAATCCATAATATTTGTGAACAACAACTGCCAGCTGCAATGTATTCAGCTTCTGCAGTTGAAGTTGACACAGATGTCTGCTTCTTACAAAATCAGGACACAAGCCTATCACCAAGGAACTGACATGTTCCTGATATGCTTTTTCTGTCCACTCTGCATCCAGCATAGTCAGAATCTGAGAATCCAGTTAAGTCAAATTTTGACTATGTTGGATACCAAAGTCCTAGATTAGGACAACCCTTTATATTTCTCAAAATTCTTTTAAGAAAAATAAGGTGAGATTCTTTAGGGTTTACCTGGAACCTAGTACAAAGGCATGTAGCAAACATTATATTTGGCCTACTAGCTGTAAGATATAACAAGGACCCAACAATAACCCTATATGTTTTCTGATCAACTAGCTTGCCCTGTTCATCAGAATCAATTACAATATTGGAAGCTATGAGTGTTTTCATTACTGAGGCATCAGACATCCCAAATCTCTTAACTAGTTCCTTAGCATATTTTGATTGGGATATGAAAATGCCATCAGGGGATTGCTTCACTTGGAGACCAAGTAAGTAAGAAAGCTCACCCATGCTACTCATTTTAAACTTGGAATTCATCAGGTCAGAAAATGTTTTGCATAGTCTGGAATCAGTAGAGGCAAAAATGATGGCATCTACATATATTTCTACTAACAATATTTTATCTTTATGATGCCTAATGAACAAAGTTCTATCTACAATGCCCCTAGTGAATGTATGCTTTAAAATAAAGCTAGCTAGGGTCTCATACTAAGCTTTTGCAGCTTGCTTTAAACCATAGAGAGCTTTATGCAATTTGAAAACAAAAGAGGGATGAGTTGGAGAAATAAAACCTGGTGGTTGCTCCACTTAGACTTCCTATTTGAGTTCACCATTTAAGAATGCACTCTTGACATCCATCTGGTAGACCTTGAACTTCTTGTAGGCTGCATAAGCAAGAAATATCCTAATAGCTTCTAGTCTTGCAACAGGGGCAAAGGTCTGATCATAGTCAATTCCTTCCTCCTGTGAATATCTTTGTGCTACCAGTCTTGCTTTGTTCATTATAATAGTTCCTTATGTATCCAATTTATTTCTAATTAACCATTTAGTTCCAATGACTGGGTAATCTTTGGGTCTTGAAACTAAATCCCAAACTCTACATCTCTCAAATTGATTGAGCTTCTCTTGCATTGCAATAATCCAGTATGGATCTTGCTATGCATCTTTTATGGATTGGGGCTCAAGTTGAGATATAAAGCAAGCATGCATCAAATCTTGGTTGAGTTGATGCCATGTTTGCACACTAACTGATATGTCTCCAATCACTTGAGATATAGGGTGATCTCTAAGCGTGACAAGACCAGTAGGAGGAGTTGGTTCAGCTACAACATTGAGAATTAATTCCACTTGTAGAATTATGTGAGCTGTTGTAGGTTCAGTAATTATGTCAATAATATCTTCTTCACTGTCTTCATTAACTTGATGAGAAGGATGTGATATAGCCTCTTGGGTGAGGTTTAAGTCATCCAATTTCTCACACAGTTGGGGTACCTGCAATAAATCTCTGGTAGAAGAATCCTTCTCCTTGTAAACATGTTAGCTTCATCAAATGTTACATGTACAAATTCTTCTATTTTTAAAGTTGATTTATTGAAAACCCTATAGGCATTGCTGACTTGGGAATTTCCAAGAAAAATTCCCTCTGCAGCTTTGGCTTCAAACTTTTTAAGATGTTTCTTTTTATTATTATGAATATAACATATACAACCAAAAATTCTAAAGTAATCTATTCTAGGTTGCTTTCCTTTAAGTAATTCATAGAGAATCTTGCCCTTAAGTTTACGTATTAAACTCCTATTCAGGACATAGTTTGTCGTGATTATAGCCTCTGCTCAAAAGGATAGAGGAAAGTAAGCATATGCTAGTAATGTCCCTACAGATTCAATCAGGGTTCTATTTTTCCTTTCTGTTATCCATTTTGTTGAGAAGTTCTAGGAGCAAAAAAATAGTGCCTGATACCTTCCTTCTCACAGAATTCTTGCATGAGAAGAGATTCAAACTTGGTGCCATGATCAATTCTGATTAATGTAACCAGAGTAGAATACTCAATCTGTATACTCTTAAGAAAATTTGTAAGAACCTTAAAGTTATCAGACTTGTTTCTCAGAAAGAACACCCAAGAGAATCTAGAGAAGTCATCTATAATAACTAAAGTATAGAATTTCCCTCCCAAGCTTTCTACTGCAATGGGTCCAAAGAGATCCATATGTAGCAAGTACAGAATCCTAGGTGAATCACTCTTATTAATAGATTTAAAGCTATTTTTAGTTTGCTTGCCTAATTGATAAGCCCTGCAGAGACCTTCCTTCTTGTAGGGGCCAGAAGGCAATCCTCTAACAAGGTTGTCCATAGATAATTTAGTAATATTTCTAAGATTAACATATCCTAGTCTTTTATGACATAATTCATTATTATTATTAATCTGATTGAACAAATAGATTTCTGAACTAGCTGACTTGAAATTAACTAAGTAGATATTTCCTTGTCTAAGTCCAGTTAAAATAATTTTGTTATCTAGAGAAGCAATAATACAAGAAGATTGGTTAAAAGATACCTGATAACCTTCATCACATAACTGGCTTATGGATATCAGGTTATGTTTTAGACCACTCACATAGGCAATTTTCCTGAAGGTGATAGCTCCATTCTTGACATTCCCATAACCTTCTATTTGGCCATAGTTAAAGTCTCCAAAGATCACCTTTGGTCTAAGCTTTGACTTGTAGTTGGTTAAATTGTCCTTGCTGTCTATTATATGCTTTGAACACCCACTATCCAAGTACCACTGTTCCTCTGTGGTAGGATAGTCCTTCACCTGCAGAATGAAAAATTAGGTGTTCTTGGCCCAAGTAACCTTGGGTCCTTGATTCTTTTCAAACTTAAAACTAGAAATGTAAGAATAATTAGGTTGGTCTTTGTATCCTAAGGGGTGAAATCTTCTAGGTGTAATTATCCATTGAGTAAAGGGATTTACAAGTTTTGGTTTCTAATATTTAGTTCGATTAAAATTAAACTTTCTGTTTTATAAGTTTGAGTTTGGCAAATTTAGTTGAGATCATCGAGCTGAGGTCGATGAAATGTATTGATATCGTCAATCTCGGTTCAGAGAATGATAATACTCATTTTCTGCATTCCACAATCGTCGATCTCTGTTCAACGAAATATATTGATTTTGTCGAGCACCCTGTCTTGAGTAATCATACTCAAATCCTGGGTTCAGAGTTCGTCGATCGCCGTTCGACGCAAAATACTGATTTCGTCGATCTAAGTTCGACGAATTTTGTTGAATAGTTGTTTTATGTGAATTTTTATTTTTATTTTTCTTTGATTGATTTTTCTGTGAAGTTTCTGTTGGTTTATTGTTAACTTCTACAATTTTCTTTTTACCCTTAGCAGAAAAAAATTTGATGGGGGTAGATAATATATTTTTCTTAAGAATAGGTGGCTGACTAGATGATGCTCCTAAACCTAGTTTACCATTGAGCCTAGCATTGACTGTACTAGTTATGTCCATTAATTTTATACTTCTCCCATTAAGGGATTCTTCAAATTTTTTTACCTCATTTAGTTCAGTTTTTAATGAGATGATTTGTGCAGAAGCTGCATCTAGTTCATCTTTTAATTTAATGTTTTCAGAAAACAAGTTATCATATTTAATCAATTTATCTCTGAAAAGTTTGATTTCCTTCTCATATTTGATTAGATCATTACATAATAATTTAAATTCAGTTTTAAAAAGTTCAGAAGTAAAATCAAAGGAGGATATTACCTGATCCTCTTCAGATTCAGAATCTTCTGCTTCAGATGGATTGCTTGATGCATTGATAGCCATCAAGCAAACTTCTTTTGCTTTAGCTTCATCCTCATCTTCACTGGAGCTGGAAGATGAAGGTTCTTCTTCTGTCTCACTCCAAGTTTCTGCAATAAAGCCTTTCTCCTTCCTCTTATACTTGCTTGAGGAGGGCTTGCTATACTTCTTTCTGGAGTCTTTGTCTCTTCTTTTCTCCTTCTTCTGATTCTCTGGACACTCAGGAAGAATGTGTCCAGATTTTCTACAACCAAAGCAGACTATCTCCTTGGTAGGAGTTTTGTCATATCTTGGTCTGTCATCTTGTCCGGATGACTTTCTTCTGAAATTTTTTTTGGCCATCTTGTAAAATCTTTTGTCCAGCAAACTTAAGAGTTCTTCATTTGCTGATGCAGCTTCTGATTCTTCAGATGCCTTGAAAGCAATGTTTTGCTCTTTCCTTCCGGATGAAGAGGTCTTCTGCTCAGCTGCTTCTCTTATCTTTATAAGCTGCTCATAACATTTGAGCTTGCCTAGTAGAGACTCAGTGGATAATTCATTCAGGCTTCTGGCCACCTTGATTGGCCAGATCCTAAAGTCCCATGAGCTAGAGAAGCACATGAGAATCTTGTCATTAATCTCAGTCAGTGAGATATTTTTATCCAGGTTCTTCAGCTCATTGATGATCAAGCTGAGTCTGTTGTACATATCAGCCACTGACTCTGACTCATCTTTCTTGAAGTTCTCATATTGTGAGATGAGAATGGATCTTTTGTCTTTTCTTTCATCAGCAAAGCCAGCAACCATTTGATTGAGAGAATCCCAAATATCCTTTGCTGATGTGCATTCATCTACCGTTTGAAAGATATCATCAGACATAGTCTGAGCTAGGATGTTCATGGCTTTAGCATCAACCATCTTCAACTTCTTCTGAGCTTCTGTCCACTCAGGTGGTGGAACTATTAAGATACTTATTGATGTTGTTGTAGAAGGAGTAGGGGGACCTGTCAGAATTGAATTATAGATATCTTCATCAATTGAATTCATATATAATCTGAACCTTGCCTTCCAGAGAGCAAACTTATTAAGGTTGCACACTGGAGGTCTGGTGTTTGAGTATTCTTTATCTGTGCCATGATATTGGAAAGACACTAGAGATAGTAAGATCTATCAAAAATCTTTTGGTTCAAATGTTAGCCTGTGAAACCAAACAACCTTACCCTCTAATACCAATTGAAAGTGAGGGGATAAATCTATCTTAACTCTAGAGGGGGGGGGGATGGTGAATAGATTATTTTAAAAACTTGATTAGTTTTTATAGCGAAATTAAAATAAGTGATAGCTATACGTATAGAGAGAAAATAAAAACAAAAACAATCACAACACAACAAATAAAAAATAGAGCAATCCAGACGACACAAAGATTTTATAGTGGTTCCCCAAAACTGGGTACATCCACTCTTCTACCACCCTGGTAGGAATCCACTATAGGTTTTTGATCAGGTGCCCTGCCACCACAGGTTTTTGTTCAGGTGTCCTGTCACCATAAGATCTATTTCAAAGGAGATCTCACAACCCTTTGAGCTTTTGATCAGGTGCCCAAAAACCAATCCAAGACTTTTGATAAGGATACTTGACAACTAAATGAGTTAACTTTTGAAGGGAGTTATAACCATGTACACAGTTGGAACAAGAAAAGTGATGATGTTCTTCTCTGTCAACAGTATAAGAGAAGAATAGTGGATTTGATGTTGTCAAAGCTCCCCCCCTGAGATGTAGAATGGTTCAGGAGAAAGAGAGCTTTGCTCAACGTGTAGGCCGTCAATTGGAGGAAGATATTCAGGAAACTTTCAGACTGATGAAGACTGTTTGTCTCTTTGAAAATTCCTGAAGCAAAACTGATGAAGAACTTGATTTTTGTGTGAAGCTGTTCTTCCTTCAGTTTTCTATAGAATAATCCTTTTGCTTCTGTAATCTGTAATCACTGTGTCTATTCTGTGTGTCTCTGTGCATCTGTGTGTATGTGTGTATCTTGATCTTCTGAAAACTGTCTTTTTATATTCCTTGCAAAAATTAGCATTTGAATTTTGAATTCTATCCTTAATTGACTGCAGAAAATCTGGGAGTTGAACGGCTAGAAATTGTCTTTAATTTGTTTCCTCAACTGTCCCTGCAATTTAGTCAAATAATTATACTGTGAATACCATAATTAATGCTACCTTAAAACGACTATGTTCTTGAGAATATGAAGCATTAATTATCAGTGCATTTATAGGAATATAATAATAAATTTTGAAATCAAACTGCCTTAGTCAATGCTGGAAAACCGCAGGGGAATTAGTCGAACATAACTTGTGAGAATGTAGTTGAACTGAATCTGTTTTGTCGAACAAAGATCCAATTTCTTCGAACTAAAACCTCTCTTTCGTCGAGCTGAGCTCCAAGATCTTTGAACAGAAAATTTACTTCCAATCTGAGCTCCAAGATCGTCAAAATGAGATAGTCTTTTCGTCGTGATGAGCTTCTGGGAAGAAATCAGAATTCATCGATCTCTGCTAAGATTTCGTCGAACTCAGCTCAAAGAAGAAGTTGAGTTCGTCGAGCTAAGCTAGGATTTCGTCGAATGCTCTTAGAAAACTGCTTTCTCTGGGGGAATTCTGTCTTCTAAGTCTTCTGAAGGTGAAAAACAATCATTCTAGGTTTGATGTCTTGACTTAGAGTCTAACAAAAACCTATGACCCTAGGCTATACAATGTGGGTCAATCTAAGCAATCCTAACAGTGAACCTAGCCCAAATCAACCCTAAAATAGTTGGGGTTATAACACTCAAGTTTAGTGATTGCAGGGATGTCCTAGCAACAATGATGGGACAGGTAGCCTAAGTGGCTAGGTCAGGTAAACACTTACCTAAGGTGTGGATAGACAAAAAATTGTCCAAGTCCACAAGCGTTGAGTGAAGGTCATTCACTCAACGCCAGATGACTTATAGCGCTGATTGGAGCATATACAGTCAAAGCCAAAGTAGCGGCAAGCTAAGAAAGTGGCTAAGTCCACAGACATTGAGTAAAGTCAACTCACTCAACGCAACACAACAAAAGATTGTGAGACATGATAATTAGTAAAAGCCTAAGAAGAAATGGGCAGAAAAGTGGCTAAGACCACAGGAGTTGAGTGAATATCACTCACTCAATGCCATACTCTATATTCATTGAGTATTGCCTCATAAGTCAAAGCCACAGAAAATCTATGCTGATATTTTACCAAGTTCAAATGCATTGAGTGTAGCTTACTCACTCAACGCCAGATAAACATAATGAAAATCAGTTAAGTAGTTTGACGTTGAGTGGAGCTTACTCATTCAATGTCAAGGAGCAAAAAATCTGGCTAAGGTAGAAAGCGTTAAGTGAGACATGCTCACTCAACGCTCTCAACGTCATGATTCAGAAAATCTGGCTAAAGCGAAAAGCGTTGAGTGAGGCATGCTCACTCAACGCTCTCAATGCTTAAGATGCTGAAGAAGCAGGAAATTGGTTAAGGCATATAGCACTGAGTGAGGAGTGCTCACTCAATGCTCTCAATGCCTAAAATATAGATAGCACGTCTAAGGCACAAGGCATTGAGTGAGGCGTGCTCACCCAATGCTCTCATCACCAAGCATGCAGAAAAGGTTGAAGAATAAGCAAAGGCAAAAGGTGTTGAGTGAGGCTTGCTCACCTAACGCTGTCAATGCCTGGATAGACAGAATTCTGTCTAAGTGTCTTGGCATTGAGTGAAGCTCATTCACTAAACCCTTATTCTACTAATGCTTAATTTTGTCCAAGTCCACAGACGCTGACGTCAGCAAGTCAACAAGTCAACATTATTCAAACTGATAGCGGGAAAGCTACAGTACACGACAAAAAGTGCCACATAGCTACTGTATGACAGTTGGCATTAAAGAAAGGTTGCAACTGGACATTAATGGTGTGGGACCCACTACTAAAAGAGACGTTGGATTGAAATCAATAAAAGAAGAAGCCTTTTACGGAAAAAGAAGTTGTTGGTGTTGTTCTTCATCGTCGCCATTGTTGTTGTGACTGAAGATCAGGAAGCTCAAGATAGCAAGTCTAAAGGCTTAGCAAGTTAGTTGATCGTCTTCTCCATCGACATCTGCAAGATCAGGGCAAATCTCTGAAGAAAGTAAGCAGGATAGCTGGTGCCATTTTCCATTTGCACCAGCAAGTTCTTCACAGATCCAATTGTACAACTCTGAAGAATATTTACTGGAGGCTGTGAAGAAGAAGTTATGGCTGAATCTCCTCAGCCTAGGAAAGAAAAAAGAAGCAGAACAGTTGTCTGCAAGCTGCTTCCAGCACAAGCCAAAGCAAGATCTACATCCTTGTTACTGAGAAGAAGTTGGGCTGGGATTCCCTCAGATCAGGTAGTAGCAAGTTTTGCTGTAGTCACTTCTCAGTCCCAGCAGGAAAGATCCCTGGTGTTGAGAATAAGAAGCTATGACTGAGTATATCTCAGTTCAGGTAAAAGTAGACTCAGGAAATATTTTCCTAGAGTCATAGTGGGGCTGATTTTATCTTTGACCAGAACCTTGGCACAGAGAAACATCTCTTGTGTCAAGATCAACCACTCAAACCACTTCCATCTTGTAGGATCCTTTTGGATCTGAGTGGTAGGAGCAAATTTGCTCTGAGGTAGGATTCTATTGAGAATCTGAGCTATAGGAGATGGTTTTAAGTCTGAGGTAGGTGAGTCATTCTCACTAAGCTGTAGGGCACGTGTGCCTGAGGTATGATTCCTAATGGATCTGAGGTAGGGCTGTCCTCCCAGCCTGAGTGTAGGGCCTTTGGCCTGAGGTAGGTGATCTGCTGATCATTGAGTTATAGGCCTTTGTGGCTGAGTTGTATGTTTTGGAGGAGACTGAGAGATCCCAAGGGATCTGAGGTGTAAGCTCTTTGGAGCAGATTTTTGGGGAAGTGCCTAGTCCAACAAGATAGTTGGATAGGTGCGAGGGAAAGTGGATGTACCCTTGTTAGGGAAACAACTATAAATCTTGTGTGTGCTTTGTGTGTTTATTGTGTTGCAGCTTACATATTTTGAAAGTAAAATCTAACCAACTAATAAAGCTCCTAAAGAAAAGAAAATAAAAGATAAGTCACTAAGGACTAAGAAACCTATTCACCCCCTCTAGGTGATTTAGCTATCCTTGAAATAAAGACTTTCAAGTGGTTTCAGAGGGAGGTTACTCAAAAAGAACCTAACAATTTGAGTTGACCTCCAAGGATAGCTAAAAGGTTTGCACTTATGAGTTCAAGGATAAACCATAAGGTGTGGAGCTCAAAGGAGCTCCAAGTCTGCAGAGAGAACAAGAACAACATTGGGCTATTGACACCTCTTGCAAAAGACAAAGTATATCTAGATACAAGAGCAAAGTTTAAGGCCCCTCTGTCACATTCAGATAGTGACTCAGAGGTGGATGAAGCTAAGGAAGGTGAATGCAGATGCTATGGGCTGACAACTACACCAGAAGAAGAATTCTGCCAAGATCAGCTTGGACAAAATCAGGTATATTCCCCATCTAGGTCATTCTCAGAGTCAAGATATGGATCCTGTACAGACTCTGATGCATCCTCATCAAGTGATGATGAGAGTCCTCTTTCAGAAGATGATATCAATCAATTAATTGAAAATCTTGATGTACTTCTAAAGGCTTTCAAAGAAAGCAAGATGCTTGTTAAGAAACAAGCAGAGGAAATTGCCTCCCTACAGCTGGCTGCTTCCCAGCAAGATGAGACTTCATCTTTGCTATATCTAAAAGTGAGAGAAGTAGCCCATATGAAGACTATGGTAGATATCCATGTTGAGTCCATCAAATATAAGAACTCTATTATCAAGGATCTTGAAGAGAAACTTGAAAGAAAGAAGATGATTGTGGCTAATTTCTCTAAGATAGATGATATCAAGAGAAAATCTGAATCTGAGTGGATTTATAAAGTTATCCAATCTCAGAGGAGAGGCCAAGCTCCTATCAGGCCTCAGTCAACCTCTCACAAGGTAATTCTCTCATCTAACAGGTATAACCAAGACTATAAGTGCGGTCACTGGAGGTATGAGAATCTTCCTTGTAAGATTACAAATGTACCTTACAATGGAAGAAGAGAGGTTATGGGATTGAGTACACAGAAGGCTCCCTATGTAAAAGTTCAAAAGGCCCATCCTGGACCTTTTTGTATTTAGTGCCTCAGCCCCCTCATTCAAGGAGAAGATAGTGGTCTATTTTAAGGTTCTTCAAGCAAGGCTGACTTGGCTACCTCTGAAGCCATTAAGAACATGCCAACTGCAAAGAAGGCTGTTACTAATGATGTTCAGAGCAAACCAAGTGCTTCTACTGGCAGACTCACTTTTGGTCAAGCTCTTGTTAAAAGAAACAAGACGAAGGCATCGGTTCTCCCCACTGAACAAGCAGCCTGTAGTGGATTGCACTCCTCTAAGAGTGTTCAGAAGAGGTGGTACAACATCCATGAATGTTGGTGTTGTGGAAAAGTGGGCCACTTTTCCATAGATTGTTGGCACAACCCCAGTGTGTCAAAGGTAAGACAGTGTCTTCCTGACAGTACTCATGTAGGTAGACATATGCATTCTTATGCTAACAAGAACCTAGGATCCAAGTCAGCTTGGGTTCATAAGGTAAGGTAAATATTGTTTTGCAGGATAGTTCAAGTGGCCATGCCCATTTATGGTCCTTGGACAGAGATATACCAGACCTAGGACTTGGTACAAAGAATGGAAGAACTGACCATCATGCACAAAATGTCAAGACATATGCAATTGCCAAGGGCTAGCTTGCAAAAGAAAGCCAGATGCACATCAATAGCTAAAGTTCAGGAGCAAGGAAGCTGGTGTGTTCAGAGGCTGTGAATCCAACATCTGTTCCTAGTCTACTAGACAGAATTAAGTAGAATTCACCTAGCACTTAATTATACTAAATATTTACTAAATTGCTAAAACTATGCATTTTAGAGATAAGATAGTTGAAATTATAGTCTGAGAAGAAGTAAGATAATTGCCTAAAAACTTGTCTCAATAAATAAGTTAGTGTCTCTCATGCTCACTATGCCACTAGATGCAACTATACTCAACATCCTCAAACTTGACATAGGTATGTTGAATTTAGTTGCACTCCACTAGGACACATATTACATGTTCATTGCAGGTCAACCTAATCCCTGCAGAATAAAGCAATCTTGTAACACTAAAGGAGCTAGAGGCAAGACAATTGTTAAATAAATGGTCAATCAATTAAGACCAAGAATACAAAGGTTGAGAAAAATGAAGTCACTTAACAAAGTCTATCAAAAAGTCGGCTTACAGCTAAGCAACAGGACTTAATCCTGACCGTTTATCAAAATTCGATCACCAAATCGTGTAAGTGACTTTGCACCTTCTCTTAAGAAATAACTATAAATAGTTGTGCTTGTGTATAAAGCAAAGTCACTGTTCTTTGCCCTTTCCTGCCCGTACTCGCCAAATCTACAGAAAGTCGTTCTCGCTAGGTATCAGAAATTTGCAAGCAAAATGGCGCCCAAGGGACAAGATTTCCTCTTTGAAAGATTAGAAGTAGTTCGAAATTGATTCGCTAATGCACCAGAGGAAGTGCAACAGCCTCTTCATCTTCTCTATATGTTTGACCTAGGGTTCATCTTGACAGAGCACTATTTACTATGGAAATGAGAAGTCTTAGAATTATTCTCCAATGCCAAAAAAGATGTATGTACATGCAAACTCAAGATTATGGTTAATGGAAAGAAGATCAAAATCACTCCGCGAAGATTAAGCAAGGCACTGCAGTTGCCTAGGCTCACTGAAGCTAATAAGGAAGATGAACTGTTGCAGGATGACATAAAATCTACAGTAAAATGGTGTGGACTGTCCAAGCACTCCACCAGCTCAATCTTAAGGAAAGAACTCAACCTAAGGGGTAAGTTCTTAGCAGATATCGTTGGTAAAGCCTTGCTCTGCAAAACCGGCTCCCACGATAAAATATCAAAGAAGATGTTTGAGGTAATCGCAAGAATTATCTTGTCAAAAAAGACCGACTAGGGGAGAATCCTATTTGAAAGGATTATTGAATGCATCAATGAACCAAACTTAGGGAGAATTCTATTCCTATTTTTGCGACAAACTGTCCCAAAAATCCTGAGCTTAAAGCTTGGGGCGAGAATACATCACATGCAGAGAAATGCTAGATCGATGGGAAAGAGTTCTTCAGCCTCGTGGACCATCAGTAGCAGGGAAGAAAGGAAAGGAAGCTCCAGCTCCAGAGCCGAGCAGCTCGAGTAGTTCCCCTGAAGATGAGGAAGAGCCTCAAGATTCAAGTCCAACAGGGTCTGATGAAGAGATAAGGAAGGACAGAAGTGCAAATGTATCAGTTTTCTCTGATCGTGCTGCCAGAAATCAGTTGAGTGCTGCTCAGTCTGAAGAAACTCCCGACCAGAATGACGACTTCCCTTAAGCTGAAGTTGCTGGGCAAATTGCTGAAACTATTGTTACCAATATTTCAGCTAGGATGGAAGGAGGGGATTTTAGGTTCGATGATGCAGGTGACCACCTGTCGAATCCTGATGATGTTGATGTTCCCAGGCCTCAGAGTGAGGGGGAGATCAATTTGACTTCTGAAATGGAGATGGAAATATCTGAAGGTGAGCAACTCCTGGCTAAAGTTATGGATGCTACAATTGCTGAGAAAAAGAATGCACCAGTTGAGGGGAAGCAACTGACAGAAGAGATAATGCAAGATGTATTAGTTGTGGGGGAGCATCTACAGGTCCCTTCAAAAGTAGTTCAAACCGCTGTAAGTGATACAGATGCTGCTGCTGATGTTATATTGAATGCCAATGAAGGTATGCCAGAGGTTGAGGGGGAGATTCATTCTGAACTCCCTGCTCAGATAGATGCTCTAGAAAAAGAGATAGATGAAAATGAGACTGACTCTGGTGAGAAGTAAGAGATCAGGAAAAATCTTGAACCTCATGTTGAAGGCACCCCTACTCAAACAGACCAAATTCCACCTATCTTTCTTTCCCAATTGAAAGGTATGCTAGATTAGCAAAGGAGGGCATTAGAAAATTTTGTAGATGAGACACTCAAAGATATCAGAAATGATCTAGCCATAAAAAATCAAATTGATCAGATTTGAAGTAAACTTGTTAAAAGGAGAAACTGTCAAGTTATTTAAAAGAGCTGCTCCAGTTGTAGACTACACCATGGAGAAGCTGGATATGTCAAGCCAGAATATTGTCACTGTCATAGAGAATCAAAAGATTCAGGCTCAGAACTACTGGCCATTCATAATAATGATAAAGTTTTGAGGGATCAACAAAATACTAAAATCTTTACCAAGATGAACGCTTGTACTAAGATTCTTGATGACAATGTGTTGGAAGTCAAGAATCATGTTACTGCTGGAGTTAACTATATAGAAACAGAAAGAAGCAAAGCAAGCACCTCCCAGACCATTCAAATAGTTGAAGAAGTCAAAAAGGGGGAGAGTGAAGCTATAAGGACTAACACAGAAAATATGGTCTGGGCAACCAATATGGTGAGAGGCTCATTAGGAATGGAGCAAATTCAGTATGATAACATCCCAATGATGCCTGCCCATGTACAAGATACCATGAACAGAATATCTTCTCATCAAGATAATCAGGGGTATGAACAGTATATATAATAAGGTGATAATGCTTGTGATCAGTAGGGAGTGCAGTCTACTGCTGCTGAGATTCCCTCCTTCAGCCCCACTATTGACCAGGCACTAAAGACAAAAGAGATGACTGTTATTGAAACTGAGGAGGAAATCAGGCTAAGAAAGAGGAAATAAAGATAAGAAATGAAGAAGAGGTCTGATTTCGAACAGTGGAGCCCTGAGTCCAGATCCATCATTCTGCTTGCTTGGGATCAGGCCAAAAATAATAAGCTAGACAGAGGAAAGTGATACAACAAAATGGAATGAGAGAAGATGGAAAAGAGGAAACTAAAAGGAGAATTTATTGGAAGAACAAGAATGCTAACACTTTGCCTCCTAATGCAGTTGAACCCTCTAAGTACTTCCCCAAGCCCTTCAGCTACTTTTAGAGGCAGAAAGATAAAGCTGAAGCTGAAGTATCTAAAACAGACAAGAAAGATAACAAAGGAAAGAAGAAGGCAGTTGCTGAAGAGAAAGCAGTCAAGAAGTCAAAGGGAAGTGAGATTGTGATAAGGGAACCTGAAACTTGAAAAGTTTCAGATTCTGCTTATAGGGCTTAAGAAATGTGTGTTGTTTTGTTAAATGCACAAGAACAATTATTCATTAAAACTTAAATGAAAATCATTTTGTTGGTAATTATTATTTCTATTTGATACAATTTATTGGTTATTGTTTATATTGCATAGTTGTGTTAGTGTATACATTGGCATAGGTTTTGACTTCTCCAAATAGGGGAGATTGTTGGGTCCATTAATCCCAATGTCCTATATTTGAAGAAGCCTAGAAAACAATGTATACACATGTGGTAATCTAACTTGTGCTCAAGTTTAGTGATTGTAGGGTTGTCCTAGTAACATTGATGGGACATGTAGCCTAAGTGACTAGGTCAGGTAAACACTTACCTAAGATGTGGATAAACAAAAAACTGTCTAAGTCCACATGCGTTGAGTGAAGATCATTCACTCAACGCCAGATCACTTATAACACTGAGTAGAGCCTATACAGTAAAAGCCAAAGTAGTGGAAAGCTGAGAAAGTGGCCAAGTCCACATGCATTGAGTGAAGTCAACTCACTCAATGTCATACAACAAAAGGCTGTGATATAGGCTAATATAGTAAAAGCATAAGAAGAAACGAGCAGAAAAGTGGCGAAGTCCACATGTATTGAGTGAGTATCACTCAATCAACGACATACTCTATATTCATTGAGTATTGCCCTATAAGTTAAATCCACAGGAAATCTGTGCTGAGATTTGACTAAGTCCAAATGCATTGAGTCTAGCTTACTCACTTAACGCCAGATAAACAGAATAAAAAGTTATTAAGTAGTTTGGTGTTGAGTGGAGCTTACTCACTCAATGCCAAGGAGTAGAAAAATCTGGCTAAGGCAGAAAGCATTGAGTGAGACATGCTCACTCAACTCTCTCAATGTCATGATTCGGAAAATCTGGCTAAAGCAAAAAACGTTGAGTGCGGTATGCTTACTTAATGCTCTCAACGCTTAAGATGCTAAAGAAGAAAGAAATTGGTTAAGGCAGAAAGCGTTGAGTGAGAAGTGCTTACTCAACGCTCTCAACACCTAAAATATAGATAGCATGACTAAGGAACAAGGCGTTTAGTAAGGTGTTCTCACTCAATACTCTCAACGCCAAGCATGCAGAAAAGGCTGAAGAATAAGCTAAGGTAAAAGGCGTTGAGTGAGGCTTGCTCACTCAATGCTATCAACGCCTAGATATATAGAATTCTGTCTAAGTGTCTTGGCATTGAGTGAAGCTCATTCACTAAACGCATATTATACTAATGCTTAATTTTGTCTAAGTCCACAGACGCTGGCATCAACAAGTCAACATTATTCAAACTGATATCGGGAAGGCTACAGTGCATGACAAAAAGCGTCGTATAGCTACTGTACGATAGTTGGTGTTAAAGCAAGGTTACAGCTGGCCATTAATGGTGTGGGACCCACTGCTAAAAGAGCCATTGGGTTGCAATCAATAAAAGGAGAAGCCTTTTTATGAAAAAGGAATCTGTTGGTGTTGTTTTTCATCTTCGTCATTGTTGCTATGACTGAAGAACAAGAAGCTCAAGATAGAAAGTCTAAAGTCTTAGCAAGTTAGCTAATCGTCTTCTCCATCGACATTAGCAAGATCAGAGCAAATCTTTGAAGGAAGTAAGCAAGATAGCTGGTGCCATTTTCCATCTACACCAGCAAGTTATTCACAGATCCAGCTTTACAACTATGAAGAATATTTACTGGAGGCTGTGAAGAAGAAGTTATAGTTGAATCTCCTCAGTATAGGATAGAAAGAAGAAGCAGAATAGTTGTCTGCAAGCTGCTTCCAGCACAAGCCAAAGCAAGATCTACATCCTTGTTGCTGAGAAGAAGTTGGGCTGCGAATCTCTCAGCTCAGGTAGCAACAAGTTTTGCTACAGTCACTTCTCAATCCCAGCAGAAAAGATCCCTGGTGCTGAGAATAAAAAGCTAGGGTTGAGTATATCATAGTTCATGTAAAAGTAGACGCAAGAAATATTTTCCTGGAGTCATAGTGGGGCTAAGTTTATCCATGTACAAAGCCTTAGTACAGAGAAACATATCTTGTGTCAAGATCAACCACTCAACCCACTTCCATCTTGTAGGATTCTTTTGGATCTGAGTGGTAGGAGAAAATTTGCTCTGAGGTAGGATTCTGTTGAGAATTTGAGTTGTAGGACTTGGTTTCAAGTCTGAGGTAGGCGAGTCATTCTCATTGAGCTGTAGGGAACTTGTGCCTGAGGTAGGATTCCTAGTGGATCTGAGGTCAGGTTGTCCTCCCAGCATTAGTGTAGGGCCTTTGACCTGAGGTAGGTGATCTGCTGATCACTGAGTTGTAGGCCCTTATGGTTGAGTTGTAAGTCTAGGAGGAGACTGAGAGATCCTAAGGGATCTGAGGTGTAAGCTCTTTGGAGCAGAGTTTTGGGGAAGTGCCTTGTCCAACAAGATAGTTGGATAGGTATGAGGGAAAGTAGATGTACCCTTGTTAGGGAAACCACTATAAATCTTGTGTGTGCTTTGTATGTTTGTTGTGTTGTAGGTTACATATCTTGAAAGCAAAATCCAACCAACTAATAAAGCTCATGCAAAAAAGAATATAAAAGATAAGTCACTAAGGACTAAGAAACCTATTCACCCTTCCACTCTAGGTGATTGTTGGGTATTGCATCCACAATAGCCTAGATTTGTATGAAGTCACCCTTGAACTAAGATGAATTAAGTTTGTATTTGATGTAATTTTTGCTAAGTGTTCACAGGACTTAATTGCTAAGTGTAGACCAATGTCAGTCTACAACAAGTCTCCAAATACAGTACCATACAATGTAATCCCTCATTGTGTGATCCATGATGTTGACTCATGTGTACCCTCTCTATTGGGACACACTTCTTTTTCAAGCACTAAAGACAAGAGATGAGATGAATGCTGATTTTTATAAAGAATCAAGATTTTAAGTTTTTCAGAAATTGTCTAAGTATAGTTCTCGAGTACTATATTTGTACTCGAGAAAGACTTATGAAATTTCTCGAGTAAGACTTGTCTTCATTTCGAGTGGCAGAAGTTGTTCTCGAGAAAGCTTCATGCTGTTCTCGAGAAGGGATTTTGTTGGGTACATTGGAAAATATGTACCTGATTTGAAGAAGCCTCACCCTACTCAATGATATACATCATGGTGTATTTGATGTGTTTTTGAGTTGATGTGTGCAGGTTAAGTAATTGCAGGGAAAGCTTAAAAGTTTCTAAGTCCATGTGTCGACACCTATAAGAAAAGTGTCGACACTTAAGAAGGCTTATGTCAACACCCAGAGAAGCAGTGTTGACACTTGGAGTAATTGTGTCGACACCAGGAATGCAGAGTCGACACCAGAAGGAAAGTGTCGACACATACATGCAGTGTCGACACTCAATGAAGAAATGTCTAAAGAATCAGTGTCGACACTTAAAAGCAGTGTCGACACCCAGAGGAACTTTGTCGACATCAAAAGTGTCGACACTAGGAGGCTGTGTCGACACTCAGCAAAACTTCAACAAAATTCAAGTACAAGTGTCGACACAAGGAGGCTGTGTCGACACTCAGCAAATTTCAATAAAGTCTAAGTACAAGTGTCGATACAAAGGAGATGTGTCGACACTCAGCAAAAGTATCAACACATGAAGCATGTGTCGACACAAAGGAGATGTGTCGACACTCAGCAAAAGTCTCAACATAAGAAGATGTGTTGACACAAAGGAGATGTGTCGACACTCAGCAAAAGTATCAACACAGAAGGCATGTGTCGACACCAAGAAGATGTGTCGACACTTAGCAAGTTTCAATACAAGAAGATGTGTCGACACAAAGGAGTTGTGTCGACACTTAGCAGAAATCAACTAAGTATCAAAGAAGAAGGACTTGTGTCGACACACATGATCTGTGTCGACACATGTTGAAGAAGAAGTGTCGAGAAGCAAATTCTACAACACAAGGAGTTGTGTCGCCACCATGAAGGCTAGTGTCGACACTTAGTCTACTTGTGTCGACACTTGGTCTATTTGTGTCAACACTTAAAGACTGACTATCTCGACACTTTCAGACAGTTATAGAAAATTCAAGAAGTGACTGGATGACTTGACAGCTGCCATTCCAGCCGGTCTACTGCAACTGTCAGAGCTGTCAGAAGTTTGTTAGAAACCGGATCAGCCGGTCACCGTGAAGAAAGCCTATATAAAGGCTTATTGCTTCAACAGGAAAAGGATCTGCAAAGGATTTTGCATCAATCAGTTGAAGTGATCAGAAGATCTAAGAAGTTGGAGAGAGAGAGATCCTTCTAAGAAGACATCTGTTGAACCAGGCTGTGAAGAAAGTTTCAGATTGAGATCTGATTCTTAAGTCAGCAGTGTTTGAAGATCATCTGCATAGAGAATCAACCCTACTGTGTTCTAATTCAAGAAGCTTTGAAGAAAGCCAAGGGAGGTTGATCTCAGCAAAGTTTTTCCAAGAACTCTTCAAGAAATCAGACAACTCTTCTCTCTCAATCTTAGTTGTGGTTATATTCTTTGTAATTTTAATTTCTTGTAGGATCCTAAGGGATCTGAGTTGTAAGCCTAAAATTATAAAGGCTGAGTGATAGGGCATGTGTGCTTGAGTGTAGGAGATTCATTTCTCTGAGTGTAGGCCTTGTTGAAGGCTGAGTGTAGGTCTTTGTGAAGACTGAGTGGTAGGGCTTTGAGCCTGAGTTGTAGGAGTGGGATCACTCTGAGTTGTAGGAACCTGTTTGGGGTTCTGAGCTATAAGATCCGAGGATCTGAGGAGTAGTGAAGAAGTTTGGCCGAATCTAGTACACTACTAGATAGGCGAAGGGGGAAAGTGGATGTACCCAGACCTTGGGGAACCACTATAAAAACTGTGTATACTCTGTGTGTGACTGATTCTGTGTTTGTTGTTTAATGTTCTGTGAATTCTGTGATATATTCTGCCTAAAAGTTTAAAAAGATTAAGGTCACCTATTCACACCCCCTCTAGGTGATTAGGTACAATTTCTTTCAAGTGGTATCAAAGTGAGGTTACTCAAAAAGGACATAACAGTCTGAGTCAAAATCCTATAGGCAGAATCAAGAATCAAGAAAATGGGTTCAATAGAGAATCACAAAGAACTAGGATCCATGAAGTTGTCAATCTGCAGAAAGGAGATCTTTGACATTTGGAAAGAAAGGGTTAGACTTTTTATGGAAGCCTCTGACCCCAGAATTTATATTACTGTTAAAGAAGGGTCATATGTGCCAATGAAAGTATCTGTGTTAGATGCAAATCAGAGAACTCCGAAAGACTATTCTGAAATGACCAAGGATGAGATTATTCTGGGCACTATGGACAAGAGGGCCCAGAATATAATAGTAAGTGCAATAGATGATGCAACATTTCAGAATTTGATTCACTGTAAAACTTCTAAAGAAATATGGGATACACTGATAGTCTATATGGAGGGATCAGAAGAGGTAAGACAAGACGGAAAGTCTTTATTGAATCAAAAATATGAAAGCTTCAGACAAGAAAGGTCTGATAGCATAACTGAGTGCTACAAGAAATTCTATAGGATAGTCAATGAATTGATGTCCTATGGAAGAGAATTAAGCAATTAAGAATTGAATGATAAGTTCTTGAGATCCCTGACAAAGGACTGGGATACTAAGATTTGTGCCATAAGGAAAATGATCAAATTAGCAGACATTCCTCCTCCAACATTGTTTGGCAAACTGTTATCCTATGAGATGCAGTTAATGGTAAGGAAGGAGGAAGAAAAGACTACCAGAGTTGAGCACAAAGAAAGAGCTGTGGCTTTCAAGACAGAAGCCACTAGGAAATATAAAAGTAAGTCTCCATCTCCACCTCCAAAAGTTGCTGAGACTGAGACAGATGAGTCAGAAAGCAAGAATTCTGAAAGCAGTGAGAGTGATGAAGATTTTGCAGCTTTCACTAGACATTTTTAGAGGTTTCTTAAGAAGAAATAGTGGAGGTCTAAGCCATCCACTTCACAGAAGTCATCAAAGAATGAAAGAAGAAAGTCCAGGCAAAGTAAAACTACATCCTCAAAGATAGTTTGCTATTGTTGTAACAGACATGGACATGTTGTTGCTGACTGCCCAGAGAAGAGGAAAGAGTCAACTGATAAGAAGAAGACTCAAATCAAGGGCAAAAAGGAAAGGTCCTTTGTTGCTAAGAAGGACAAAAGTCTGTCTGATATGTCATCTTCAGAATCAGATTCAGAAGCTGAAGCTTATATTGGACTGTTTGCTGAAGAAGAGGAAGATGAGTTCATATAATTAATGAACTCAATATATGAGCATGAGGACAATCAGTGCCAGGGACTGATGGCCTTATCAGAAGGAGACAAAATTCAGGATCAGCCTGGACCAAGTCAGGTACAAAATTATTCTGTTAGTTCAATTTCTAATACTGAGTCAGATTCAGATACATCAACATCAAGTGATGTTAGTGGATCTGAATCTAAAGGAGATATTCATCAGTTGATTGATGAATATAGAGTAGGGTTGCAAGCTTTGAAGAAAAGCAAATCCTTGGCCAAGAGTCAGGCTAAGGAGATTGCCAGTCTTAAAGTTGTTGCAATAAATTTTGACAAGTTGCTTGATCAGAAATTAAATGAAATAGCCAGACTGAAGCACATTACTGTTATTCAAATGGGGACTATAACATTTAAAAATGATCAAATTAGAAATCTGAAGATTAGTCTTCAGAAGGAGAGAGATATTGTTGCAAGGTTTTCTAAACCAAAATCTGTTCTACCTTTAATAGATGAGTTTGTACCTCATAAGGGTAAAACTGGATTAGGGTTTACAAAACCTACCTGGACAATAAAGTCCAAGTCTAAGGGCAAAGCCCCAATACTCAACAAGAAGCCTGCTGTAGATAAAACAACCAGAGTTGTACCTAAACAAAGGTACAACAGATTTGAGTGCTGGTGTTGTGGCAAGATAGGTCACTTTGCCATAGATTGTTGGCATAATTCAAATGCCAAGGTGAGTAGCAAACTGCCTGCTAGAAATGCAACAGGTAGTTTTGTTAAGAGTAAGACTAACTTGCACCAAGTACCCAAGAATTATTTGGTTTCTAAGGTAAAGTAATCTGTTTTGCAGGTGAGTCCAAGTGGCCATGCCCCAATATGGTACTTGGACAGTGGATGTTCCAAGCATATGACTGGAACTAGGGGATTGCTGAAGGACTATACACCAATCAAGGATGGTCCTAAAGTCACCTTTGGTGGTTCTGAAAAAGGAATCATCAAAGGCTTTGGTAACATTTCTAGCAACCTTATTAAAATTACTCAAGTGGCTTATGTTAAAGGTTTGAAACACAACCTCATTAGTATAAGTCAGCTGAGTGATTTAGGATATGACATCTCATTTGTCAAAGATGGTTGTCATATCAGGAGGTCAAATGATCAAAAGATCATTCTGACAGGTTATAGGAAGAGAAATGTCTATTGTCTAGACATTATGTGTGAGAATAATGTTTCTCCTGTGTGCCTTGTAGCGGATGAGAAAGTCTCTCATTGTGTCAAATGAACAAGAGGCTAGCCCATCTTAACTATAAGACAATTGGTCAACTCTATAATAAAGAGTTAGTGAGGAATGGTCCTCAAGTTAAATGTAAAAAGGTTGGGATATGCTCAGCTTGTCAAAAGAGCAAGCAGGCCAAATCCACCTTTAATAGCATTGAGAACAAAGATGCTGTGAGATGTTTATACCTCTTGCATATGGATCTCTTTGGTCCTATGCCAGTTCACAGCCTAGGTAGGAAGGTCTACACATTTGTGGTTGCAGATGACTATTCAAGATTTTCCTAGGTGTTCTTCCTTAGACAGAAATTTGAAACTCCAAGTATCTTATGCAACTTTGTTAAACAAATTCAGAATGAATTGGACAGTATAGTGGTCAAAATCAGAAGTGACCATGGTACTGAATTTCAGTCTGACAGTATGACAAAACTGTGTGAAGAATTTGGAATTTTTCAGGAATTTTCTTCACCAAGAACACCTCAGCAAAATGGCATTGCTGAAAGGAAAAATAGAACCTTGATTGAGGCTGGTAGAACCCTATTAAGTGACACATCTCTCCCTGAATATTTCTGGGCTGAGGCAGTTAATACTGCATGTCATGTGATTAATAGGGCTACCATTACCTAGATCCATAATAAGACCCCCTATGAGATTGTGAAAGGCAGAAAACCAAATCTATCCTATTTCAGGATCTTTGGTTGTAAATGTTATATACTTAACAATGGTAAGTCTTACTTAACTAAGTTTGCTGCCAAATCCCAAGAGGGGATCTTTGTTGGGTACAGCAACAACAGTAAGGCTTATAGGGTCTACAACTTGACTACTCAAGTTGTAGAAATGTCAGAACATGTAGTGTTTGATGTAGCTAGACTCATTAACAATGAATTGTCTAGAAGTGTTTGCAGCTCTACAGGTGTGACTGAGAAGATGGACAAGATCACTATTGAAGAAGGTTCTACTGCAAGTCAGTAAGTGGATGATAGTGGCTGTTGTCCAGGGGGAGTACTAGATGCACCTGATGCAGAAGAAGACCAAGGAGTGCAGCAAGTTGAAGAAGCTGAAGGAGTACAACCTGAAGACAGGCTACCTCCAGCAAATAGGCATCTAAAAGATCATCCAGCCAATCAAATTATTGGTGATCTCAAACAAGGGGTACAAACAAGGAGCAGGAATCTAAATTCAGTTCTCTACTCCAGCTTTCTATCCCAAGTAGAGCAAAAGAAATTTGAAGAAGCAATCCTAGACCCTCATTGGATTGAGGCTATGCAAGAGGAGCTGAACCAGTTCAAAAGATACAATGTCTGGGAGCTAGTTCCTAAACCCAAGGACCACAACATTATAGGAACTAAGTGGATCTTTAGGAACAAGATGGATGAACATGGAGTTATTATGAAGAACAAAGCTAGACTGGTTGCTAAGGGATATAGGCAGGAAGAAGGTATTGACTTTGATCAAACCTTTGCTCTAGTAGCCAGACTGGAGTCCATAAGGATGTTTCTTGCCTATGCAACCTATCAAGGGTTTAAAGTATACCAAATGGATGTTAAGTCAGCTTTTTTGAATGGAAATCTGAAGGAAGAAGTCTATGTAGAACAACCATCAGGTTTTGTTGATTCTATCAAACCTAATTATGTCTATAGACTTAGGAAGGCTTTGTATGGGTTAAAACAAGCCCCTAGGGCTTGGTATGAAACCCTGTCTAGTTTCCTCATTGAGAATAAATTCACAAGGGGGAAAATAGACAAGACTCTATTCCTTAGGGAATCCAGAGGCAAGATTATCTTAGTCCAAATATATGTAGATGACATTATATTTGGGACTACAGAAAGTGGTCTTTGCAGAAAGTTTGCAAAACTTATGCAAGGACAATTTGAAATGAGCAGTATGGGGGAACTTAAGTTCTTCTTGGGTCTCCAAGTTAGACAGACTGAGGATGGTTTATCCATATGCCAGTCTAAGTTCACCCTAGAGTTGATAAAGAAGTATGGTATGGAATCATCCAGTACCATGAAAACTCCTATGGGGTCAAGCATGTCTCTAAGCAAAGATGATGCAGTGAAACCTGTAGATGAGACTTTGTATAGAGGGATTATTGGCTCCCTATTGTATTTGACTGCTAGTAGACCAGATATCATGTATGCTACATGTGTCTGTGCTAGGTACCAAGCTAGCCCTAAAGAATCTCATTTGACAGCAGTCAAAAGAATTTTGAGATATCTAAAGGGCACACCTTATCTGGGCCTTTGGTACCCTAGGAATGGAGACTTTGTACTGACAGGTTATTCAGATGCAGATTTTGCAGGCTGCAAGGAAGATATGAAGAGTACAACTGGTACCTGTCAATTTCTAGGTGGAAGGCTGGTGTCATGGAGTAGCAAGAAGCAAACCAGTGTGGCTATCTCCACAACTGAGTCAGAGTATGTTGCTGTAGGAAGCTGCTGTGCACAACTACTATGGATACAACACCTGCTAGAAGATTATGGTATTCAAGTAAGTAGAACACCTCTATTTTGTGATTCTACTAGTGCTATTTCTATTGCAAACAGTCCTGTCTCCCATAGTAGGACTAAGCACATAGAAATAAAATACCATTTTCTAAGAGAACATGTGGAAAAAGGAGATATTTCACTAGAGTATATTAGTACAGATAATCAGCTAGCTGACATGTATACTAAGCCCTTAGATGAAACCAAATTCAATAAATTTAAAATTGAATTAGGTATGATAAACTTAGAATAGTTTACAAAAAATTGGCTAAGTAAAATGGTGTCGACACACAGAGTTGTCTGTGTCGACACAGAAAAGTAGTGTCGACATTTCAGAGAAATGGTGTCGACATATCTAGGAAATCGGTGTCGACACTTCAGAGAATTAGTGTCGACACATGTAGTGTAGGTGTCGACACATCCAAGGTGGTGTCGACACTTAGGCTTTACTTAGAATTAGTCTAGTAAAGTCTCGACTAAGTGTCGAGCAAAGCGGTGTCGACACATAAACAAGTGTCGACACATATATTCTGTCGACTATACTTGTGTCGACACATTATAAGTAAGTGTCGACACTTTTAAATAGTGTCGACACAATTTAAGTATTTTGACGCGCCCTTTCATCTTCGATTCTAGAAAGGTATAAATAGGTTTTCGCCATTGTTTGTCGACACGTTCACCAAAGTTTCGAGACCAAACTTGTGTGTCGACATCTCTCTTCTCTAAATTCAAATTTCTTCAATCCCTAATGGCGCCCAAGCTAGAAGAGAATGTGAATGAAGGATATGAACTCGTGCGACACACATTTGATGACGCGGAACACGAGATCAAAGGCGTGATAACCCTAATAGAAGAGACTTGGTTAGAATTTCTTGTATCAGAACCGATCAAGATATGGAAGAAGGAGGTCCTGGAGTTTCTGAATACAGCAACACTAGATGAATCAGGACTCAAGATTAAGTCAAGAGTTCATGGGGCAAAGGTGAAGGTTTCTCCTAAAAGTCTAAGAAAGATACTTCAACTACCAAGAACTAAGGAAGAAGAAGATGTTTCTGCTTCTAAGACTAGAGAAACATTGACATGGTGTGGTTTGAACTCAAACCTGAAGATAGGATCTGTGTTCAATAGAAAGGGAATGAATATGCAAGGCAAGTTTCTATCTGAGATTGTGGGCAAAGTCATACTGTGCAAGCCTGGAGGGCATGACAGAATTTCAGCTCATATGTTTAGTCTAATGACCAGGATTATCTTCAAACTAGAAACTGATTGGTCTGCAGTTGTGTTTGAGAAGATAAAAGAGAGTATGAAGAAGCCCAATTTGGGTAGAATATAGAATCTATACCTAGCTGGTAGTATACCAGAGGTGATGAATCAAGCAGCTGGATCTAAGATTAACCACATGAGGAGAATGGATTTGAGAATCTTCTCTAGGTGGGATAGAGTACTGACCAAAGAACTGCCATCTCCAGTGAAGGAAACACCCCAGAAAAAGAAGAAGAAGACAGCCCCTGTGGCTTAAGAATCCTCCAGCAGCTCTGAAGAGCAAGTAGTATTTAGTTTTGATGATGAACAAGGAAGGAATGCTGGACAGTCTCCAGCTAGACAAGAAGATGCAGAAAGGGAGGGGGAGCTACCACAAGCTAGCCGAATTCACCTGGATCCACTCCAGGGGGAGCCTCTACTGGTGGATGAGCCAACTCCCTTAGAGAGTGAAAGGGCTACCCACACAATACTTGAGGTAATAACTGAAATTAATAAATTATATTTCCCTATTGAGGATGATGTTTTGTCTGATTCATTACCTAATGTTAATCAGCAAACACAGACACATAGCCAACCCTAAGATGTGGTCATGGAGGACACATCTGTAGCTGAGAACGTGGTATCAACTGATCCTGAGATCAGAGATTCACCAAGTCAACCTCCACAAGAGTTTACATTGGAAGAGCTGTTCCCAGACTTGTTACAGACTGACTTTGAAGTGGAAAAAGCATCTGTTAAGGGGGAGCAGGTAGATCTTCAGGGGGAGCAAGTTAAGTCTCAAGAAGAGACAGCAAGACAAGAACCTGAGATGCAACAACATGCTGAGGAGTTACCTAGGAAGGATTTACCTCCTAGCCCAAAGGAAAGAGTAGATATAGCTAGCACATCTGCTTCTGAAGATGAAGAGGCTGTTAGAGCCAAGAAGAGAAAGTTCTAAGTCTTTAAGAAAAGGAGCCAGACTTGTAAGAAAGCCCTACAAACAATTGCTCCACAGCCTGCCCCATCTACTGACTATAGTTCACTGCTGGTGGCTTTACAGATAAAGATGGATGAGCAAAGGCAAGCTATAGAAAAGTATATAGATGAAGGGCATAAGTCACTGCAATTTGATCTAGCCCAAGACATCAAGTCAATCAGATTTGAAATGAATCTGAACAAGAAAGAAATGACTAACTGCTTCCATAAGGGAGGAAATGAAGTAGTCTATCTGGCCACTCATCAGGAGAAGATCAAAACACAAGTGGATGATATTGCACTAAAACAAGGCTATGTCCTGGAGAATCAGCTGAGAATGAATGATAATTTAACAGCTTCTCATAATGCCATAGTCACTGAACTGAAGAATATGGCTACTGGTCAAACTACAGCAAGTGCTACTGCCAAGGCTGAATTTGACAAACAATTGCAAGAGAGCCTAACTGCTGTTAAAACTGCTATTGAAGACTCTCAGAAGGCAATTACTGACAAGCTTCAAAGATTAAAACCCTTCTATAAAGATGGAGTAAACTATCTGAATGCACATATAAGGTTTCAGAAAGATGATCTGAGAGATCACATAGAGAGAGAACTCATAAAGGGGGAGAGAGTATTAGTCAAGGCAGGCTCTGATCATGCCAAATGGATTTCTAATTCCATCAGAGCCACCCTTGGATATCCACCCTTATGTGATGATGACAATATTGCAGAGTTTGGAATCAATCCTGCATATCTTGGAGGGGAGCAAGCTGAAGTGGCTCAAGTGATATACCCTCCACCAGACTTTGATATGATACATCAAGATATACAGTCAATGTATAACCCTCCTGAGGGAAATCAGAATGTCATCATAGAGAAAGTAGTTCAGCCAGTACCAGAGGCAATTCTGAAAGAACAAGAGGCCTTATTAAAGGAACAAGATACTCAATTGTCTAAGAAAAGATTCAGAGAGCAAGCTGAACTAAGGCCTGATTTTGAACAATGGAGCCCGACTTCCAGGAATATCATCTTGACTGCATGGAAGGCTGCCAAGTACAATGTCCTGGATAGAGGCAAATGGTATTCTGACCTGGAGTGGAGGAAGCATGAGAATAGGCAAGAAGCTATTGTTCAATATAGAAGAAAGGCTAAGATGGGAAAGCTACCTCCTACTGCACAGGAGCCTAGCAAGTACTTCCCAAAGACTTATCATTATTTTGAAAGGCAAAAGATCAAGGCTGAAGAGCAGAAAAAGAAAGATCTTAAAGGGAAGAAGCTTGCTGCTGCTGAAGACACTGAAGCTCAAGTTCAAGCAAAGATTCAATCTGGAAAAGGGATTGTTATCAAGGAGCCTGAGCCGCCTTAGGATAGAAATTTTTCTTAAGTTTACTATGTGTAATCAGTTGCATTCAACTTTCTGTAAACTTTTGAATAATGAAAATGTTGAAGTTGTTAGAATAATGTGATATGTGTTAAATCTATTACATTACTGTTCTGAGATATTTGTGTATACATGTTTATGTACTTACCCTGTCATATATTACTGTTTTACATCATACTGTGAATTTGTTATGTATGGTGTATATCATTGACTAAGGGTTATGACTTCTCCAAATAGGGGGAGATTGTTGGGTACATTGGAAAATATGTACCTGATTTGAAGAAGCCTCACCCTACTCAATGATATACATCATGGTGTATTTGATGTGTTTTTGAGTTGATGTGTGCAGGTTAAGTAATTGCAGGGAAAGCTTAAAAGTTTCTAAGTCTATGTGTCGACACCTAGAAGAAAAGTGTCGACAATTAAGAAGGCTTGTGTCAACACCCAGAGAAGCAGTGTCGACACTTGGAGTAATTGTGTCGACACCAGGAATGCAGAGTCGACACCAGAAGGAAAGTGTCGACACATACAGGCAGTGTCGACACTCAATGAAGAAATGTCTAAAGAATCAGTGTTGACACTTAGAAGCAGTGTCGACACCCAGAGGAACTTTGTCGACATCAAAAGTGTCGACACTAGGAGGCGGTGTCGACACTCAGCAAAACTTCAACAAAGTTTAAGTACAAGTGTCGACACAAGGAGGTTGTGTCGACACTCAGCAAATTTCAATAAAGTCTAAGTACAAGTGTCGACATAAAGGAGATGTGTTGACACTCAGCAAAAGTATCAACACATGAAGCATGTGTCGACACAAAGGAGATGTGTCGACACTCAGCAAAAGTCTCAACACAAGAAGATGTGTCGACACAAAGGAGATGTGTCGACACTCAGCAAAAGTATCAACACAGAAGGCATGTGTCGACACCAAGAAGATGTGTCGACACTTAGCAAGTTTCAACACAAGAAGATGTGTCGACACAAAGGAGTTGTGTCGACACTTAGCAGAAATCAACTAAGTATCAAAGAAGAAGGACTTGTGTCGACACACATGATCTATGTCGACACATGTTGAAGAAGCAGTGTCGAGAAGCAGATTCTACAACACAAGGAGTTGTGTCGACACCATGAAGGCTAGTGTCGACACTTAGTCTACTTGTGTCGACACTTGGTCTATTTGTGTCGACACTTAAAGACTGACTGTCTCGACACTTTCAGACAGTTACAGAAAATTCAAGAAGTGACTGGATGACTTGACAGCTACCATTCCAGCCAGTCTACTGCAAATGTCAGAGCTGTCAGAAGTTTGTTAGAAACCGGATCAGCCAGTCACCGTGAAGAAAGCCTATATAAAGGCTTATTGCTTCAACAGGAAAAGGATCTGCAGAGGATTTTGCATCAATCAGTTGAAGTGATCAGAAGATCTAAGAAGTTGGAGAGAGAGAGCTCCTTCTAAGAAGACAGCTATTGAACCAGGCTGTGAAGAAAGTTTCAGATTGAGATCTGATTCTTAAGTCAGCAGTGTTTGAAGATCATCTGCATAGAGAATCAACCCTACTGTGTTCTAATTCAAGAAGCTTTGAAGAAAGCCAAGGGAGGTTGATCACAGCAAAGTTCTTCGAAGAACTCTTCAAGAAATCAGACAACTCTTCTCTCTCAATCTGAGTTGTGGTTATATTCTTTGTAATTTTAATTTCTTGTAGGATCCTAAGGGATCTGAGTTGTAAGCCTGAAATTATAAAGGCTGAGTGGTAGGGCCTGTGTGCTTGAGTGTTGGAGATTCATTTCTTTGAGTGTAGGCCTTGTTGAAGGCTGAGTGTAGGTCTTTGTGCAGACTGAGTGGTATGGCTTTGAGCCTGAGTTGTAGGAGTGGGATCAATCTGAGTTGTAGGAACCTGTTTGGGGTTCTGAGCTGTAAGATCTGAGGATCTGAGGAGTAGTGAAGAAGTTTGGCCGAATCTAGTACACTACTAGATAAGCAAAGGGGGAAAGTGGATGTACCCAGACCTTGGGGAACCACTATAAAAACTGTGTGTACTCTGTGTGTGACTGATTCTGTGTTTGCTGTTTAATGTTCTGTGAATTCTGTGATATATTCTGCCTAAAAGTTTAAAAAGATTAAGGTCACCTATTCACCCTCCTCTAGGTGATTAGGTACAATTTCTTTCAGCTTTTGTTCTCGAGTAATATATGACATTTCTTCTCGGGATGTTTCTTTTCCAGATAAATATTTTTTCTAAGTCCTTTTCTCGAGAAGACCAATATTATTCTTGAGAAGACTATCTTTGGTTCTCGAGATGCAGAAGTCATTTCTCGAGAACCAGAGTATTTTTCTCGAGAGCTAGCGATTTGTTCTCGAGATGATTATTTGTTCTCGAGTACTAGAAAGGTTCTTCTCGAGAACAAAACTTCATTTTTCTCGAGTACTTCTATTATTCTCGAGACTACAGATTTCCAACTCCACATACTTTTTCTAAGTTTTTTCTCGAGACAACCTTTTGTTCTCGAGTACCAAAACATTTCTTCTCGAGAACTATAAACAATTTTCTCGAGTACTTTTCTTCTTTCCTAAGAATGTTGTTTTCTTCCTCCACATCATTTTTCTCTAAGTCTTCTTCTTAAGAACTTCCTTATTGTTCTCGAGAACTAAAGTCATTTGTTCTCGAGTATTATACTACTTTTCGAGAACACCTGTACTATTTTTCTGAAAAATGCTAAGTCCAGACAGACGTGTATTTCAAACTTCATTAACGCGTGATTGGTCCACATGGATGTCATTAATGACGATTATGACCGTTAGGGTAATCCTATAAAAGGCCTTGTCATTTCGACTAACCCTAAGTAGTAACAAGAAGAAATTAAAAAGAATTACAAGCCACTGCTGGAGTAATTCCAAGTTTTCTGAATCCGATTTTTATTTCCATATCGAGAGCCGCCGATCATCGTCTTCATCGACAAAGCACTTTCTATCCAGAAGATTCAGAGAAGTTGATTCACAAATTGAGTTTCTTTTCCAACGACAGATCTTCTACTTGATCGTGTGAATCCAGAAATTTTCAGATCCAGAGATTGCCGATTCTTCTTCAACAAATTCTGATAATGCCGCAAAGCTCTAAGGAAGAAGAACAGGTAGCAGGATTTCAGATCTGAAAATAACTCACTATTTGTATTTATTATTTCATTCTATTCTTGTAGGAGATCTTTCTCAGAGTTATAGGAGTTGTATTCTCCGAGTTCTTGTAGGAAGTTTTATCTTCCGAGTGTAGATCCAGTTTTCGGATCGAGTTGTAGGAATGTTGTTCCGAGGTGTAGGATTGTTTTCAATCCGAGATTAGTGGAGTGGCCGAGTCTAGTACTTTGCTAGATCGATGAGTGGAAAGTGGATGTACCCAAGGTTGGGGAACCACTATAAATCTTTGTGTCCTTTGTGATTGCTTGGTTATTTTCTGTGCATAGATTATTAATTTTTTATTCCGCAAAAGACGCACAACTCACCTATTCACCCCCTCTAGGAGATTTAGGTAAGTGATGGCGATGATGCTGATGCGACCGTGGATCTACGACATCGAGAGTTCGTGGATTGGGACGGTCGTTGCCGCATGCTCGAAGATGAGAGTCTACCACGATGTTTCTTCGCTAACGCCACCACCGCTACATGTTTTGCTCGACGTCCGCCGCCACCAATAAATAAAATATATAATTATAAATTACATAATTATAATTATATATTTTATCAATTTTTATTTTAAGCAATCTATTTTAAAAGTACTTTATTTCATGCATTTTATTTAGTTAGTGAATTATTTAATTTCATGTATTATGATGAGTGCATATAACCATCATAATTTCTTTTTGAATTTTGAATTTTGAATGGATGATGATTGAGTGGTGTATGCTATATATAGCCATGGTTATGAAGGAATAATTAGAGAATGAAAGAAAGAAATCCTAAGAATTCAAATTTTGAATTTTCCCCCTCCTTTCTCCTTCCTCTTTGAGAAATTCTCCCCCCTTTCTCTTCTCTCTTGGCCGTCGGCCTTCTATCTCTCCGACTCTTAGTGGCTCGGCCACCTTCCCCCTCCCCTCCTCCTCCTCCTCCCTCTCCAAGGGTTTGTCAAAAGGAGAAAACGGCGAGCGTCTTCATCGTCCGGTGCGGATCCGAGGATTTCTGCGTGGAAATAGAGAATATACCACCGTCAACGTGTGTTCCTCCACTCATCTCTGTGGAAGGTTTTCTTGGGATTTGGGTAACGATTCCTACACCTCTTTGTGAGATTTCTTCTAATTTATTTTGTGAGGTTTTGGTGGAATTAGAAGGCTAGTTTTTAGTCCGGATTTATATTGAAATTAGAGCTTAATAAAATCTGAATTTTCAAGCATATATTTCCCGAATATTTTTCGTATAACTTGGAGCGGGTAGATCTCGTGAACACTTGAAGAAATCGGGTTCATCACCTTTGATTTCCCTCTGCGTTCAAGTGATTTGGTAAACCCTCATTTTAATTAATTTGAGATTGATATTAGGACTTCATTTTAATCACTAATTTAGCCTGAAACTTTCTTTATTGGAATGGTAAATTGCTTGCGCATAATCTAATTTGAATAGCTAACTGTCCGGATCGTGTGGGTCCTTTTTCGCTTGAGCGAACATTGGCCTATAGCACTTGTTCGATCTATAAAAGGGGTTGCGTCCCTTTGCATTGATGGTTGTGGAATTTTTGTCTTTTAATGCTTGAGTATTTGATAGTACTAAGTAGAGAAACCGCGCACTAGATATTTAATTAAATTGTCGAACAGAAGAACATGTAGTTTAATCTGTCGAAACCTTGAGCCTGCATCAATTTGGTATCAGAACCAGGTTGTGCTAATTTCTTAATTAGTACCATCCTAGGAAATATTTCTTTAGTACGCCGACACGCACTTGCCCGTTTCATTGCACAACATATAAATTAATTTTTAAATTTGGTCTGCCAATAGCGGTCTATATTTTTATTTTTTTAGCAAAAAATATCAAAAAAATATTTTAATAATCTTTTATTTTTTGTCAGTAAGAAAATCACAAAAAATATTTTCTTGCCTTAGTTATTAAGCGGGAATAAATACATATGTTGCATTTTATACAGGGTCAGGTTCATTATTCATTGCATGTGCACCAGTTCCGGGTGAGTTTTCTCTCTGGTTCTCATTATTATGGCCTATGACGTTTATGCTTCCCGTTTAGATTACTGGTATGTTAATCCCATGGCTAAACACACCCCAGCCTTGCCTTCATACCATGGGAACACCAACCGTCCCCACGCTCATCCTCCCACTAGAATTGAGGCACCTACTTATGACGGTTTGGGGTATCCCCAAAATTTTAGAGACTGGCTTAAGGGAATAGAAAATTATTTTAATTGTCACTTATGGGACGACCACCAAAAGGCTAACATAGCTCGAGATCGATCAGTAGGTCAAGCCCGCGTGTTTTGGCTAAACGAAGAGCGTCGTGTTGGTAGTTATAAACATGCTTGGCCTGCAATGCGTAGTCTACTCTCGGATCAATTTGATCCCGCCTACCTCCGCACTACTAACACCAAGCTTGTGAGTGAGTATCGTTATGGCGCTAGTCCCATACCTGCCTATAGGAATGATTATATACGTAACGCTAGATCATTTGTCCCCAAAGGTCGGTCTGCTCTTAGTGTACCTACTACCACCTTTAGGGAAACCATTCTTACTAGATCTTACGCCTTGGACTCAAAAGATGTTACTCCTAGAATTTTGACTCCTTTATCCTCGACGCCTAAGCCTCCTGATGTAGTGACTGATAGCCATGAGGATGCTGATGTAGATGTGGTATCTCTTGATCTTGAGGATAACCAACTAGGTGACTGTATTCCATCATGTATGTTAGTGCCCGACGATTCTACTGAGTCTGAAATTGAGATTGGATACCCTAGTGATTTGGAAGATGATGTATGGGATGATTACATTTCGATCTGTGAGAGTATTACGTTTCCTATTACGTGCCCTACTAGCGTTGTGTCTGTTCACCCTAGTATTGAGTGCCCTCTCCATGATACGATCTCCATTGCGTTAGATCCTACGATTGCACCCACTGAGATTATATCTGAGTTTTCTGAGGAGTCTGAGAGTGAGGATGTCCCATGTATTATTGTGGATGAGTTACCATCTAAGGGAAGGGTATTTTTTGACGATTCATTGGTTATACACCCGGATGAGAGATCTTTGATGTCATCACCGTTGGGTGAAATTTTTACTGATTTGGATTTTATCCCGGGTTTGATTTTACTGACCCTTCCCCCTATTTATTTTCCTGTCTTAGATGACTTTTTAGGACGTGGAACCGGTATCCCTAGTCTGAGTTGTTGTGTCACGCACACTTTATTAGCTCCTACTTTGACGTTGACTCAGTGTGTAGATATTACTATGTTGCGCGCACTAGTATTTGGACTATTCACCGCACCTCATAGTCATGACTACGTGTCACTTTTGGCAGCTCCTTTTTCTTCGTGTCCGTCTACGGTTCTGTCGCCTACTACAAATGACTCTATTTCTTTGGCGACTGTGCCTCTGGATGTGGTGTCCCTTATACATACTTATATACCACACCCGATCGCACGCATTTACCCGCCGCCATTTGATGACCCTCATTTCCCCACATTAGCGACTATAGTTGGGTCTCTTGAGTTGTTTCGCTCGCATACCTTTGCACATTCGGGGGCATCCAACTATATTGGTTATGATGCGCGGTTCTCCTTGGCATATATTCATGCCAAGCGTGAAAATATTAAAATTGAAATTAAGACTGCGGTGTCAGAGCCCATAAAAATTATCTCTGATTACAAGGCTGCCGTGCCACCTGACTTACCCCCCTTATCCTCTGCTCTTGGGTCAAGTCATATAGCACATGGATTCTCTCCTCATGTATCTAGGCCATTAGTGATTCATTTTAAGTTTTATCGCATGCACTTCTACGCCTTTTTGAGACTGTCTGATGCTAGATATAGTGATTTGGGTTTAGTCTGGTCAGTCCCCGAGCGGATGCCTTCTGGCTCCGTTAATAAATTAATATGTAGGAACACCGACCCATCCGTGATTATGAAGAACGTCGGATTTTATGCTTTTACTTTAGATTTTTATATAGCACATGGTGTTTCACTTTATTTCAAGTTTCCGGACTTTTTACTGTACGTCTCTGTTTCACTTGAGCGCCTTTCTCCGTCGTCTCTTCCTACCACTAAATATTCTCTTGGGATGGGGAGTGTTAGTACTGTCGTGTCTATTTTCCATGTTGACTCCTTTGTTCTTGAACCGGTCGGTAAGATTCTTATTTATTTTCTTTTGCTTGACACCCTTTCGAGTTTTCTCGAAAGTCTTGTTGTTTGTGTGCCAGACAGGTTCTCAGTGCTATGGGATGTTCATGCTACCAAGACACGGATTGCGGGGCCATATTTGCCCCATGTTGCTGCTGCTTTAGACGGTTCCCCCCTCACGGGCCACTCATCGGTGATGAGTAATTTTGAGTGGGGGAGGATTGATGGCGATGATGCTGATGCGGCCATGGATCTACGACATCGAGAGTTCGTGGATTGGGACGGTCGTTGCCGCATGCTCGAAGATGAGAGTCTACCACGATGTTTCTTCGCTAACGCCACCACCGCTACATGTTTTGCTCGACGTCCGCCGCCACCAATAAATAAAATATATAATTATAAATTACATAATTATAATTATATATTTTATCAATTTTTATTTTAAGCAATCTATTTTAAAAGTACTTTATTTCATGCATTTTATTTAGTTAGTGAATTATTTAATTTCATGTATTATGATGAGTGCATATAACCATCATAATTTCTTTTTGAGTTTTGAATTTTGAATGGATGATGATTGAGTGGTGTAGGCTATATATAGCCATGGTTATTAAGGAATAATTAGAGAATGAAAGAAAGAAATCCTAAGAATTCAAATTTTGAATTTTCCCCCTCCTTTCTCCTTCCTCTTTGAGAAATTCTCCCCCCTTTCTCTTCTCTCTTGGCCGTCGGCCTTCTATCTCTCCGACTCTTAGTGGCTCGGCCACCTTCCCCCTCCCCTCCTCCTCCTCCTCCCTCTCCAAGGGTTTGTCAAAAGGAGAAAACGGCGAGCGTCTTCATCGTCCGGTGCGGATCCGAGTATTTCTGCGTGGAAATAGAGAATATACCACCGTCAACGTGTGTTCCTCCACTCATCTCTGTGGAAGGTTTTCTTGGGATTTGGGTAACGATTCCTACACCTCTTTGTGAGATTTCTTCTAATTTATTTTGTGAGGTTTTGGTGGAATTAGAAGGCTAGTTTTTAGTCCGGATTTATATTGAAATTAGAGCTTAATAAAATCTGAATTTTCAAGCATATATTTCCCGAATATTTTTTGTATAACTTGGAGCGGGTAGATCTCGTGAACACTTGAAGAAATCGGGTTCATCACCTTTGATTTCCCTCTGCGTTCAAGTGATTTGGTAAACCCTCATTTTAATTAATTTGAGATTGATATTAGGACTTCATTTTAATCACTAATTTAGCCTGGAACTTTCTTTATTGGAATGGTAAATTGTTTGCGCATAATCTAATTTGAATAGCTAACTGTCCGGATCGTGTGGGTCCTTTTTCGCTTGAGCGAACATTGGCCTATAGCACTTGTTCGATCTATAAAAGGGGTTGCGTCCCTTTGCATTGATGGTTGTGGAATTTTTGTCTTTTAATGCTTGAGTATTTGATAGTACTAAGTAGAGAAACCGCGCACTAGATATTTAATTAAATTGTCGAACAGAAGAACGTGTAGTTTAATCTGTCGAAACCTTGAGCCTGCATCAGTAAGACAACTAAACATTTTCAATTAGTATCAGAGGGAGGTTGTTCATAAAAAGGTTAACACCTTGAATAGATCTGCCCAAGTTGTCTTTTGAGTAATCCAAGCATGGACAAGGCCAAGGATTTTGCAAAGCTTCCTCTGTGCACAAAGACTAACTTTCCCATGTGGAAAGAAAATATTAAGTTTTTCATGGAAGTTGTGGATCACAGGATCTTCATGATTGTTGAATAAGGTCCTTATGTTCCAATGACCATCTCCACTATAGATCCTACCAAAAAGGTTCCTAAGAAAATAATGGATCTAGATAAAAATGAGATTGCACTTGTCTCGTTGGACAAGAAAGATAAAAATATTATAGCAAGTTCAGTCGATGATTCTATGCTGCATAATCTGATACACTGCAAATCTGCTAAGGAAATGTGGCAGTCTCTTGTCACCTTGATGGAAGGCACTGAAGAAATTAGAGATGACAGAAGATCCCTATTGAATCAAAAGTGTGAAGCCTTCCGACAAGGATCAAATGATTCAATTGCAGATACCTTTGAGAATTTCTTCAAGATTGTTAACGGCCTAAGAGTATATGGCCGAATATTTACAAATGGAGTGCTGAATGATAAGTTCCTAAGGTCCTTGACTAAGGAGTGGGAAAATAAAGTCTGTGCTATCAGGGAGTTTGGCAAGTTAGCAGAGACTGACCCCTAGAACCTCTTCGAAAAGCTAATGTCATATGAACTGCAAATCAATTCTAGAAAGGCTGAAGAAGAGAAGAGCCGGTCGTCATCCAAGGAGAAGTCTGTCGTACTGAAGGAAGACAGCTCTAGGAAGGTCAAAGCTGCTTCACATGCTCTTGCGCAGGAAGATAGTGATGAACAAACTTCAGAGCCAAGCACTTTAGGCTCAGAATTATCTGAAGGAGAGTTTTCTCTACTCTCATGGCAGTTCAAGAAATTCTTTAACAAGAAGAAGCAATGGAGATGCAAAGATGCCTCGCACAAAAGATCACGTCATGATGTTGATCGACACAAGAAAGGCTCAAGCTGCCATGACAAGTATAATACTATACATAATAAACATATTTCTACTAACATAGTTTGCTACTATTGTAATAAGCCATGTCACATCATCGCTGATTGCCCTCACAAGAAGAAGGAGGGTGAAAAGAGAGATGAAAAGAAATCTTCATACAATAAGAAAAGATCTTAAAGAAGCCTAATAGCCAAGAAGGGTAAAACTCTTAGCGACACAAACTCATCTAAGTCAAGTAAAGAAGAGGAAGCCTATTTTGGGCTAATGGCACAAACTGATGATGAACAAGAATCACATTTCACTAGGAAGGTAAATTCTCATACTCCTCTTTCTGAATCTGATGTTTCTGATCATGATCATGAGGACAGCTCTTCTAACAATGAGTCTTAACGCATGGCCCAGTATAAGGAGTTAATCAAGGCTTACGACAAATGTCGAAGAGTCGTGAAAAATCAAGCCAAAGAGATAAAGTCTCTCAAGGCTGAAGAGAGCACTTTGAGAGAGGAAGTCGCCAAGACAGACTCACTTAGAGAGAACTTCAATGCTGCTATTGAAGAATATAACAAGGATCTTGAGCACTGGATCTGAAAGAGAAGATCATAAAAGAATTAGAAGAACAACTTACTACGAAAAAGAAAATTGTTGAAAGTTTCTCAAAGCCCAAGACTGTCCTTCCTTTTTGTTGCTAAATTCTCAGCTATGGGCAAAGGTGCTGGCCTAGGCTATGTTGAAGCTCCTAGTAAATCCTCTAGGAGAAATAAGGTTCAAAGAAAGAATAAGGCGACCAAGAAGGCTTTGGCCAAGGAGAAGGGGAAAGCTCCTCAAGATCAGACTTCTTTTAAGAAGGTCATATTTCCAACAAACGAGTTTGATCTTGACTCGTCCTATGGTCACTTTGCTAGGCCTACTAATGTAGATCCCAAGTCTCATTACCAAGGATGGACCCATACCTGGAACTTTGGTGAAAGTGTCTTTAAGGCACCTTATGAAGAAATTACTCTTTAGAGCTATGACCCTTATAATCATGGTCATAACATCAAAAGGGCACCAAAAGAAAAATCTGTTGTGGAAAAGCCTCTCAAGGAGAAGAAGACATGTGATTGCCATGACCATGAAGCTTCTTCCTCCAAGATTGCTGCCCCTGCTAGACCACAATCTCAAAAGGTCAAGCAAGAGAATTTCAGGCAAAGATACAACAGGTTTGACTGTTGGTGCTGTGGCAAAATTGGTCACTTCGCCATTGATTGCTGGTTTAATTCCAGAAATTATATGACTTCTCAAGTTAGCAATATGAGAAAGACCACTCATAGTGCTAATACACGTAGGGGGAGTGTTCTAACTAGAGACCAAGGACCCAAACATGTTTGGGTTCCTAATACAAGTTGATTTGTGATTGCAGGTATGTCGAAAGGCCACCAAAACTCCTATCTGGTATTTGGACAGTGGATGCTCTCGGCATATGACCGGTGAAAGTTTATAGTTGCCTACCTAAATCACCTAGAGGGGGGTGAATAGGTGAGATGTGCGTCTTTTTGCGGAATAAAAAATTACAAACCAAAGCACAGAACTATCTACCAATCAAACACAGACGAGGCAAGATTTATAGTGATTCCCCAGCCTTGGGTACATCCACTTTCCCTCACCGATCTAGCAATACACTAGACTCGGCTACTCCACTATCTCGGATTGAAAATCAATCCTACCCTCGGAACAACGTTCCTACAAACTCGATCCACAAACCGGATCTACACTCGGAAGGTAAAACTTCCTACAATCTCAGAGTTGAAAAACTCCTACACTCGGAGAAAACTTCTCCTACAATAATGAAATAAATTTGTAAAGAAATACAAACAGTAATCTTCTTTTTCAGATCTGCACACTGTCGACCAGGATCTTCTTCTTCTAAGCGTTGAGGCTTTATCAGAGAGGTGAATAAAATCTCGGCAAAATCAGATCTGGATCTTCTTGACTTTACACGATCGAATAGAGGATGAATAGTTGAGCGGAAATCTCGATCTGTAAAATCTTCTTAATCTGAATCCTCTGAAAATGAAAACCCTAGTCGGTCAGTAATCTGCGACAGCGGCGACGGCGGATTTCATTTCTTGGAGAGAGAGAGAGGAGACAGAGATTCTTCAGAGAGTACTGATGCAAAAACTTTCTTAGAATAATCTTCGAATAGTTAGGGTTTGTCGGTTTAGACAAGACCTTTTATAGGAGAGGAGAAGATTAGCCATAATTGAGTCATTATGAGAGATACGTGGACCAATCACGTCAAAGTTTATGAATAAGACCGTTAGATTGGACTTAACGAATTTTCAGAAAAGTCAAAGTAAAATACTCGAGATATACAAGATTACTCGAGTACATGCAACACTACTCGAGTAGGTAGAATATGACTACTCGAGTATATGAGAAGAATTACTCGAGTATATGAGAAAAACTACTCGAGAGATAATGGGATGATTACTCGAGTACATGGAGTCAACTACTCGAGTAAATAAAAATTCAAGGAATCAGCTACTCGAGTAACAAGAGTAATATACTCGAGTACCTGAGTACTTACACGAGAGGTGGAGTAAATTACTCAAGTAAAAGAAATACTACTCGAGTATATAAGAGACTACTCGAGTCATAGCCTTAGAAAATTTCTGGAATAGGAAAAAACTAACTACTCGAGTATAGAAGATAAACTACTCGAGACAAATAGAACTACTCGAGTATATGGAGATGAACTACTCGAGATAAATATAACTACTCGAGTATATAAGATGAATACTCGAGTAATTCACTTAAAGAAATTTTCTGGAATAAAATTCTGGATTACTCGAGTATAAACACTGGACTACTCGAGTAGTAGATGAACTACTCGAGTACATGACTTAGATTACTCGAGTAAATATGAACTACACGAGAGTCAGAATTCAACTACTCGAGACAGAAGATAGAACTACTCGAGTACTATATAGTACTACTCGAGTATTTAACTTAGAAAAATTTGAGAAGATAATTTCTATAAACTCGAGAGGTAAAAGGAAACTACTCGAGTAATATCTTAACTACTCGAGTATGAACTCAGTAACTTACTCGAGTAAGTAAAGAACTACTCGAGTACTTTACTTAGGAAAATTTTTCTAGACAGAATTTTTCTTCATCTAAGGGAAATCAGCATCAAGTCTTTTCACATAGTCCTAGAGCTTGTATATGAAGTGTATCCCAATAGAGAGGCTACACATGAGTCAACACCTTGGAGCACACAATGAGGGATTACATTGTGTGGTCCTGTGTTTGGTGACCCATTGTAAACTGACATTGGTCTACACTTTCCATAAGAATTCCTGCAAACACATAACTCAAACCAAACATCAAATACAACTTAATTCATCTTAGTTCAAGGATGACTTCATCAAAGCTGGGTTAGTGTGGATACAATACCGAACAATCTCCCCCTATTTGTAAAAGTCAGAACCCTTTACACTAAGGTGAATTATGGACATAAAAAGAATACTAAGTATATAAAGCAGTGCAAGCAAGCAAAGGACTATGAAAAAGATAATAATATCAAAACTTAGAATTATATAAGTGTGATTATCCAGAAATGTCATTAACAACAAAAATCATTTCAACATCTCATGAGTCCTTTTGGCTAGTTCTGATGATGTTGTTTCTCCTGTTGTCTCCTTTGATAGCTGTAAGGCTTAGGATAATACTTGGGGGGTCTTGGAGGAGCAGCAGGATTGTTTCTTCCATATTCTCTGTCATATATCCTTCTCTTGGTCATAGATTTCTCATACAACTCCCATTCCTGGGAACTGTAGTGAATATTTCTGCTCTCATGGTAGTCCATAACTAATTTGAGAGTGTCCAAAATGAGGGACTTGGAAGTGGGAGACCAAACCTCAGCATGTTCAGGAGCTGGAGTAGGAATGGACTTGCTGGCAGAAGGACCTTCACCATACTTTCTTTTCTTTTTCTAAGTCTGAATCTCAGGAGGAGCTTTGAAGAAAATATCTGCAGGATCTTCATCCCAACCCTGAGTATAGGAATCAGGAGGAGCAACAGAATCACCAGGCCTAGGAGAGAATGTGGGTTGAGGAGCTTGAGCAGGAACATTTGCAGCTAGTGGGTTCAGATGATGAGAAATGACATTAGGATATGCAGCAAATTCAGGAAGGATCTGGTTATGCATCCAGACAGCAGTGTCATAGGTGTGGAATTTGACACTCTGAATTCGAGCTAGGACATCATCATGGATCTCTTTCACTTTTGCTTTCCAAAGCTCTTGCATGGCAACATCTGATTTTTCTAAGTATTTTTTTTACCCCCTTTCTGACTTCAACAGATAGCTGAGAGATGACATCATCTTTGAAAGTGCCAACTTCTTCACAGATTTTCATCTTGGTGGCTTCAGCTCTTTTGTCCAATTCCATCTGATTATTAGCAAGAGTCAGACCTTGGTCCATCACTTGACCAACACTAGTGATGGTGTGGTCTAATGCTTTGCCACCAATTTGGAATAGATATTTGAGCTGATCAATATTATGCTGGATCTCACCAAATCCTCTGCTCATCTCAGTTTCTAGAGCAGTTACCTTATTAGTGACAGTCTTGATACAAGTATCAAAGTAAGATTTCTGTTCTTGAAGGAGAAGTACAATCTGAGTCATCAAATCTGAGGAGGCAGGAGCTGTAGTAGCAGGAGGATCAGAAGTAGATGGAGTAGAAGGAATAAGAGGAGCTACCCATGGAGTTATTTCTGAGAGGTCAACAGAGCTCTTAGCTCTTGTAGTATGTAAGAGGCCATCTCCTTCTTCCATTATCTGAGGGAGAGAGAAATCCAAATTCCTGAGAGGAGCATCAGCTGGCTCAGGTGAGAGCTCATCAGAAATGAAGATTATTTTTGGCTGTTCTTGGTGAGATTGAGCTGGAGTTCTTTCTGGAGAGATTTCTGGAGACTGTGCTGGAAATTTTTCTGGAGACTATTCAGGAGACTGTACAGGAGTGGGGGTCCTTGGGAATTTCAGTGAGTGGAGCTTTTGGAGATAGAGGAGGAGGAGATTCAACTGCAGTTAATTCCTCTATCATGTCATTGATGGCAACATCAGTGGATAGGAGAATTTCTTGAAGTTGTTGATCTGTAGGGATATCTTCTGGGGTGACTGGTGGAGGAGTAGGTGCTGGAGGAGCAGGCATCCTGACTGAAACAGAAGGAGCAGGCTCCCCCTCAATAGGTGCACCAGAGGAGCTGGGGACCTGATATGTAGAGGGAGATAAAGTCATATCCTCTGTGTCTATAACTTCTGTAACCTTAGCAGCTTGAGAAGGATTCTGCAACTTTAACTCCCATCTCTATATGGAGGAAATGAAGACTTTCTTCATGTGGTGAATAATACTCCCCTTGGAGAAACTAAATACCTCTGGATTTATCTCATGGAGAAGCAGAGAAATGATTCTGGCATAGTTGGGAGATTGAATGCTCTCCTTAATCTTGTTCAGAATCAACAAGCCAAACTGAAAGACTTTTCGACAGACAATTGCTTGCATCAATTCAAAGAAGTAAAGGGGTATGTCTATGATGGAGTTTGTTTTGCATAGAAGAATTTTACCAATGACATCAACCAAGAATTTTCCTTCAGCATTCATATCAGACCTATTGATGTATTTTGCATCAGCAGAAATTCCACAGAATAAGCAAGTTATGGCATATTCTTTATCACCCAAAAAATCATCTGCATCTGGAACTAGCAGTCGAAGAAGTCGAGAAACAGAGGTTGGAGTAAGTTTGATGTTGATACCTTTAACTGTAGACTTCAAAACTGTCCCATGGTGCTTGACCTTGAGGTTCCTGAAAAACTCTGTAACTTCGGGGAAGAGGATTCGACATTGTTCTTGGAGAACGAAGGTTAATCCGGCGGTGTTGAGCAAAATCATTAGATTATGGAAGTCGTCAGAGAGTTCTGCAATCCCGGCGACGACTAACTCCAAACCCACACCGATTTTAGAGGCGGCGGCCATGATTCAGAAGTCTTGGAGATGCAGAAACCCTAGACAGGTTCGACGGGGTGAAGGAAATCGCGCGGCTCTGCAACTGACGGAGGAAGGCGAAGAGGCAGCCGGGTACTCGAGAGAGCGGAAATGATTTCGTGCAGGGAAATTTCCAGATTTTCTTATTTATATAACCCTAGTTTTAGGTCTAATTATACAACAATGAAGAATTTAAGCATAGAAGAGGTGGCATAAGCCTTGGTTTGCGCATAAGAAAATTTGAAAAACAAACGACTCGGCATATACACGAGTGAGGAAAATTGACTCGAGTAGATAACTCTGGAATTACTCGGGTAAGTATACAAAAGTACTCGAGTAGATGAACTGAAGTACTCGAGTAGGTCAGTGAGGTACTCGAGTATGTGAAGTTGACTACTCGAGTATGTTAGTCTGCTACTCGAGTAGGTCATGTCGACTACACGAGTAAATCATTCCACTACACGAGTAGGTCAAGTCGACTACTCGAGTATGTCATTCTACTACTCGAGTAGGTCATATGCTTACTCGAGTAGGTTGTGTCTTACTCGAGCCAAAGAGTTAGAATTTTGAAAAATTTCAGTTTTTGACTAACCTTAGAGCCTTGAGACTTCTTGAAAATCCATCTTCTCTAGTCTTCTTTGTTGAGCATCCCAAGTTCTGTTTTGAAGAACGAGAACTTGGTCTCGTCCAGCGGCTTCGTGAAAATGTCTGTAATTTGCCTATCTATAGAGACATTGAAGGTCTATGTCCCCATGCTCCCGGATGAAGTGATACCTTAGCTCTATATGCTTTGTCTGACTGTGCGAGACTGGGTTGTTGGCTATTGCTATTGCGGTGGAAGAGTCGCAAAACAATGAAATCTTTTCAAACTTCATGTTGTAGTCCTCAAACTGATTCTTTATCCAAAGTAACCGTGCACAACAACTGCCTGTAGAGATGTACTCTGAATCGGCCGTTGAGATTGCCACACAGTTTTGCTACTTGCTACTCCAGGAGATAAGTCTTCTTCAAAATAATTGACATGTCCTGAAAGTGCTTTTCTTGTCATCTTTGCTCCCTGCAAAATCTGTATCTGAAAAACCTATTAATTCGCTGTCATTACTTCTTGGGTACCATAAGCCAAGATTTGGTGTACCTTTAAGGTATCTCAGAATCTGCTTTGCAGCAGCGTAGTGAGATTCCTTACAGTTCACCTGAAATCTAGCACAGACACATGTTGAGAACATTATGTTAGGTCTACTCTCAGTAAGGTAGAGCAAGATTCCAATAATGCTTTTGTACTTGGTTTCATCAAAAGGTTTCCCTTTTTTCATCCTTGTCCAGAGACATAGTTGAACCTAATGGAGTTCTCATCGAGGTTGCGTTCTCCATTCTGAATTTCTTAATCAGCTCTTTGGTGAACTTGGTTTGTGAGATGAAAATTCCATCTTCAGACTGTTTCACTTGAAGCCCTAAGAAATACTTCAGCTCGCCCATACTACTCATTTCAAACTTCCCTTGCATAAGTTTTGAAAAGTTCTTGCAGAGTTTGTCATCAGTAGAGCAAAACATAATGTCGTCGACATAGATTTACACTAGCAAAATCTTGCCTTTAATTTCCCTAATAAATAATGTCTTGTCTATCTTTTCCCTTGTGAACTTGTTCTCAAGTAGAAAACTGCAGCGTCTCATACCAAGCTCGAGGAGCTTGTTTCAGACCATATAACGCTTTATGCAGTAAATAAACATAATCAGGAAAGTTAGAATCAACGAAACCTGGAGGTTGTTCCACATACACCTCTTCCTCTATGTCACCATTAAGGGAGGCAGACTTCACATCCATCTGGTAGACAGTGAAGCCTTTGAGTGCAGCATATGCTAGGAATAACCTTATGGCCTTCAGTCTTGCCACTGGAGCGTACGTCTGGTCGAAGTCGATTCCTTCTTCTTGACGATAGCCTTTTGCGACAAGTCTGGCCTTGTTCTTTACTATCGTTCCATCCTCGTCCATCTTGTTCCTGTAGACCCATTTTGTCCCAATGACGTTCTTACCTTTGGGTCTTGGAACAAGCTTCCATACTTTAGTTCTTCTTCCATCGCCATTATCCACGATGTGTCTGAGATTGCTTCCTCAAACTTCTTTGGTTCAACCTGCGAGAGAAAACTTAAATATAGATTCTCATTAGTTGTACCTCTTCGAGTTCTGACACTATCCCGGGGATCTCCTATGATCTGATCCATGGGGTGATCCTTTAGATGTCTGAGCTCTAGAATCCTTGCATCTGGATTGTCTTCTATCACCGGAGTGACTTCTTCATCTTGCATGACTTCTTCATCTTGATCATCAGTCTCTCCAATAGGGGTTGGAGTGGTGAACTTGATGAACTTTTCACCTTTATCTTCAGACGGTCCATCCAAGCTAATTTCTTTCAGCTTTGCACCTGCATCTTCAATAAGCACACTAGAAGAGTTGCTTTGAAGCAAACTCGTCTCATCAAATACAACATGTATCGATTCTTCTACCACCAGGGTTTTTCTATTAAAAATCTTATGTCTTACTATGGCTACTATAACCTACAAAAATACCTTCAAAAATCATTTCGCTAAACTTAGTAGTATGATACTTGCCATTGTTGAGCACTAAGCATTTACAGCCAAAAATTCTAAAATATGAGACTGTCGGTTTCCTGCCCTTCAGAAGTTCTTAAGGTGTCTTATCGCGGTTTTTGTTTATGAGGGCTCGATTTTGCACGTGGCATGCAGTGTTGACGGCTTCAGCCCAAACGTACTCCGGAAGTGAAGCATCACTCAACATGGTCCTGCAGGCCTCTATGAGTGTTTTATTCCTTCTCTCGGCCACTCCATTTTGTTGAGGAGTGCGAGGAGAGGAAAACTCATGAAAGATACCTAAGCTTTCACAAAATTCTGTCATGGCCCCAGACTTGAACTCTATTCCATTATTACTTCTGATTTTAACTATGGAGCAGTTGTACTCATTCTGAACTTGCCTGACAAAATTAGCAAAGATGTTGAAGGTATCTGACTTGTGTTTCAGAAAGAACACCCACGCAAAGCGCTAGTAATCATCAACATACTTGACATTTGAAGGGAGTTTTACATGAAGAGTTATGTCAATTACAAAACTATTAATAAATTATTTTCAATGAACTTAGTACGTGATGCCTCAAATGTCAAGTATGTCAAAGATAGACATTGTCATGCATGTGTAAAAGGCAAGCAAACTCTTAACGCCGACTAACTTCAAGAAGTGGAAGTCGTGCATGAAGAGTTATCTTCTTGGCGAGGAGCTGTGGGAAGTCGTCGGTGGTGACGACAGGCAGGAAGTCACTGCTTCTTTCGGTACTTCTAAGCAGGTTAGGCTCTGGAGAAGAACAAATGCTAAGGCGGAGTTCATTCTGAAGAGAGCCGTTTCTCCGGAACTATTTGATCACATCGTTTGGTGTGAGTCGGCTGCTGATATTTGGACAACCATTGATGAGTTGTTTAATAGGAAGAATGTGGCGCGGCTTCAGTTCCTGGAGAATGAGTTGGCCAGGGTAACTCAGGGAGAACTTTCCATCTCCAAGTACTTCTTAAAGATGAAGAGCTTGTGTGCTGAGCTGTCGGCACTGGATCCTGATGAGCCTATCTCTGAGGCGAAGATGAAAAGGAACATTATCCGCAGCTTGCGGAAGGAGTATGTGGCCTTTGTCATATCTGTTCAAGGGTGGGCTACTCAGCCGTCGTTGTTGGAGCTGGAGAATCTGCTTGCCTCGCAGGAGAGATTAGCAAGGCAGATGGCTGGAGTGAACCTGAATCAGGAAGGCAGCGAAGCTCTCTTCTCAGGCAAGAAGAAAGGATGGGAAGGGAAGAAGAAGAAGAAGGTGCAGGCCACTGGTGAGAAGGAGACTTCAACTTCATATCCGCCGGAGAGGAGCAATGCTCCTAAGGATTGAAAGAAGAACTTGAAGTGCTACCGGTGTCATCAGCGAGGGCACTTCAAGCGGGACTGCAAGGTCAAACTGCAGCCTAGGCATGCTGCGGGAAAGGAGGAAGCTTGCTCGAGAAGTGAAGAAGCAGAATGGGGCGGAGCCTTTATGACGGGCACTTGTATCCGGGCCTTGTCTGCTGAGGACTTCAACGGTGAGTGGATCGTTGACTCCGGGTGTGGTCATCACCTCACCGGAGACAAATCGAAGTTCACCTCCATGCAGGCTTACTCAGGTAATGAAGCTATTATCACTGCTGATAATACTGTTTATGCAGTAGAGAAAGAGGGGGTCGTGTCTTTGGGTAGTGATCAGGGGCCACTCACGTTAAGGAGTGTGTATCACGTGCCGGGCATGAAGAAAAACCTCTTCTCGGTGACCAATGCGGTGGACGCTGGTTATCACGTTCTGTTTGGGCCAACAGACGTGAGGTTCCTTCGCAACGTATCAGCGGTGAAGGCTGATGTTGCTCATGTAGGGAGGAGGGTGAAGAACTTGTTTGTTCTTGCCACCAATTCTTATGTTGATAAGATGAGGGCCAATGATTGCACTGCTATCTTGCATGAGAGGCTGGGGCATGTTGGCATGGACAAGCTAAAGGCGATGGCGAGTAGAAGTCTGGTGAAGGGGTTGCCAAAGTTGTCCTCCTTTGGTGATGGGCATGTTTGCGCGGGCTGTCATTACGGTAAGGCACATCGCCATCCGTTTGATAAATCACAAACAAGGAGCAAGAAACCATTGGAGTGCATTCATGGCGACTTGATGGGACCGACGGTTACTGCCAGCCTTGGTGGAAGCAGATACATGCTTGTCTTGGTTGATGACTACTCAAGGTATACTTGGGTGCACTTCTTAAAGGAGAAGTAGGAAGCCTTCCGTTTGTTTGTGGAGTTTAAGGAGTTGGTAGAAGGCCGGCTTGGCCTGCGGATTAAGAAGCTTAGAACTAATAACAGGGGTGAATTTATTTCCTCCGAGTTTTCTAACTTCTACAGGAAGCACGGGATCCAACGAGAGCTTACTTGTGCTCACACTCTACAACAAAATGGGGGTAGCGGAGCGGAAGATCCGTCATCTGACGGAGACCTGCAAATGCTGGCTTCATGCGAAAGATATCCCAAGGTCCTTTTGGGTGGAGGGGATGTCTTATGCTGCTTACGTCATCAACAGGATGCCACTCAGCCCTATCAACATGAAGACTCCTATTGAGCTGTTGCTGAAGGAGAAGCCGAGTGTGGGACACCTTCGGGTGTTCGGTTCAACTTGCTACGTGCATGTCCCGGATGCTTCACGGACTAAGCTGGATGCGAAGGCAAGGAAGCTTGTGTTTATTAGCTACGATGAGCGGAAGAAGGGATGGAAATACATGGACCCTGTGACGAAGAAGTTCGTGGTGTCAAGAGACTTTGTCTTTGACGAGCTGACGTCATATGGAGGTGGCTCAATTGAGCTAACCGGAAGTAGCAAGGTTGATGAAGCACCGGTGGTGGCTGCTGAAGGCTTGGAAGAGGAGCTTGCTGTTTCACCAACAGCTCCTGTTGCTTCTAACTCCGAGGCTGAGCCTTCTGGCTCAGGAAGCAGGGGGAGCACTGCTCAATGCTTGCCCTAGGTAGGAGTGGAGCTCGAAGAAGCAACAGAAGCAGTGAGCAAGGAGCCGGTTCTTCGGAGATCGAAGAGGGTGGTTAAGCCACTGGCTCGGTACTGTGATGGGAATGTGGTGAGCTTTGTCTCCTGCTTCTTTGCAGGTCCTCTAGATGAGCGAGAGCCTGCAAACTTCAACGAGGCCACTGGAGTGAAGGAGTGGGAAGGTGCCATGAAAGAAGAGATTGATGCTCTGAAGAAGAATGAAACCTGGGACCTTGTGCCCAAGGTTGATGGCATTACTCCAGTTACTTGCAAGTGAGTGTATAAGTTGAAGAAGAAGGCTGATGAGAGCATTGATCGGTTCAAGGCTCGCCTGGTCGCTAGAGGATTCTCACAGCAGTATGGAGAAGACTATGAGGAGACATTCAGTCCAGTTGCGAAGATGACTTCAGTAAGAGTGGTGATCGCCTTGGCTGCTAGCAAGAGATGGAGGTTGTGGCCACTCGATGTGAAAAATGACTTTCTTTACGGAGAGATTGACAAGGATATCTTCATGGATCAGTCGCTTGGTTTTGTCTCTGAAAAGCATCCGGACTATGTCTGCAAACTCAGGAAGTCTCTCTATGGGTTGAAGCAAGCTCCTAGAGCGTGGTATGGGAAGATTGCAGAGTACTTGCAATTTTGTGGATACCTTGCTTCAAACTCGGATTCAAGCTTGTTCGTCAAGAAGAAGGGGGAGCTACTAGTCTTGGTCCTGCTGTATGTGGATGACATGATCATCACAGGGAACTCGGAGGGGGAAGTAGCAAGGCTCAGGGCAGAGCTTGCTATACACTTCGAGATGAAAGACTTGGGAGAGTTGCATCACTTTCTCGGTCTTGAAGTGGAGAGGAAGGAGTGCGGGGTTCTCATTTGCCAGAAAGGGTATGTTGATCGCATTGTGAAGCGGTTCGGCATGGGCGAAGGGAAGAAGTGCTCTACTCCACTGGAACCTGGGCTAAAGCTTCGACGAGATGAGGGAAGGGTTCTTCATGATCCCTTGGTGTTCAGGGCTCTTGTTGGGAGCTTGATCTACCTGACGATTACAAGGCGGGATATCGCTTATGCTGTTGGCCGAGTAACTCGGTACATGGCTGAACCAAGGCAATCTCATCTAGTGGCGGCGAAGGGTATTCTGAAGTATGTCAAGGCTTCTTCTGACATGGGACTCCTCTATAGAAGGGACTCGGAGTTTGCGTTGCTCGGGTACACGAATGCTGACTATGGCGGTGATTCGGATGATCAGAGGTCTACTTCAGGTTATGTGTTCACTTACGGTTCAGCTAGCATCTCGTGGTGTAGCAAGAAGCATGACTCGGTGTCGGTTTCAACAACGGAGGCGGAGTATAAGGCTTCGGCCTTGGCTGCTCGGGAAGCCGTTTGGTTGAGGAGGCTTATAGAGGATGTTCATGAAGAAGTGCAAGGGCCTACTTTACTCCGGGGTGACAATTAGAGTGCTCTCAAACTGGTTAACAATCCAGTGTGTCACGCCAGGACCAAGCATATAGAGATTGATCACCACTTCATCAGGGAGTAGGTGTTGGAGGGGTCTCTGCTGGTCGGGCATGTTCGGAGTGAAGATAATCTTGCTGACATCTTCACGAAGCCACTGTCGAAGGGGCCCTTTGAACGCTTGCGCAGCTTGCTGGGCTTGGTCACCACTTCCCACTTCAAGGGGGAGTGTTGAATTTTGTGAAGTGGAAGTGGTTGACGGGACAGGCCGGGCGGCCTGGGCGGACAGCATTGGCGGACTAGGCGGACTGGGCGGACTGTGATGTGCGGCCTGGTGGAAGGTCTAGTGGAAAGTCGGCTGTCTTCTGAGCGGGTTGTTTGCATGGAGTCCGCGGACTATGCGGCCTGGTATCTGCGGATAAGGCGTTGGCTTGGTTTTGCCAAGGAGCGGCCTGAGCAGATGGAGGCTTGCAGACTGGTGCATTGCTCAGTGGCCGTTGTACAAGCTTGTGCTGATAGGCGGTTTGGCTCATGTTCGCGGGTAGCTTGCGGACTGGCGTGTCTGCGGTTTGGGATGTTGCGGACTGGGCTTAGAGCTTGGCTGAGGCCTTGTCGAGCTCTGGTGGCACAGCAGGTGCTTTGCTGTGGAGGTCGATTGGCGGATGGTTTTTGGAGTCTGAGAGATGGCTGCGGCGAGAGGGTAGGAGTGCGAGGAGCTTGCGGACTACTGGCGGTCTGTGCTTTGGTGTTTGGCGGACGGGTGTTTGCGTTCGCCATGCCCGCATTGGCCCTTGATGGCTTTTGGACTTGGTCACACTCTGTGCCAAGTTCATGGTGTCCGCCGTATCCGCCAAGTCCGCTGTGACCGGGCGGACTGTTGCTATCTGCCTTTGGTCGTGGACTTGTGGCGGATTGAGGTGTGAGTCTTGCGGACTGCCTCGGGTTGGTGCGGACAGCCATTGAAGGGGGTTGCTGTTCTGCAGTGGTCGGAAGCTTTGCGGGCTGATGCCTTGTCCGCATCGCTTGGGCGGACTGGAGAGGGTTTGCCAATGTTTGCCTTGCTCCTGGCGGTTTTCCTTGGTATCCGGCTAAGTCCTTGCGGACTCGGAGGATGGTGTTTTGATTTCGCGCGGGCTGGGGCAGTGTCTCTATCTCTAGGGCGGTGACCACACTCCTCACCTCGCCTATAAATAGGACCCCCCTGGCAGGTCTACAGTAACTTGAGTGAACAGTAAGTTGGGTTGGGCAAGGAGCTGCGGTCTCAGTTGTCTGTCCGCGAGGATTAATTCAGTGCTGACGTTTGCTGTGTGCAGGTCGCGCGGGTTGCTTCAAGGAGCCAGGAGTTTGGCTGTGACTTCGGTCAAGTACTTGGAAGTGGGCGGTCTCTGCGGATTCAGCAGGAGGTCGCTTTGCGGCTTGTCAGCTTTGTTTCATCTTTCCCAGCCTCAATAACCTGTCCGCCGGCTTCAGGCAGGTAGGTGGTGTTCCTCAGTTCAGCTTCAGTAGGAGACGAATAATGGTGTGTCCGCGCGGCCTCGCGGCTTCGGCGGACTCCATGGCTATTCGGCGGATTGCAGCTTAGCTTGGGCGATCTCAGCGGACTCGGCGACCTCGGCGGTCTCGGCGGACTCCGGTGCTGTCCGCCCGGCTTATTTTTTGGTGCTTTCTGTTTACAGCTGTTATACTAGCGAAATCATGTCTCGATATGTATGCCTCGTGTTGTAAAGAAGTGAATGATAAAAGACCTGCTTGTGCTTCCATTGTTTGTTGGGATTAACCTTTATTCCTTGGTTTTCCGCTGGTTCAACGTGAGAACTGGGTAGTTCCGAAAATATTAATTTGGCGTTTGGGCTATCTTGCTGACCACGTTGAGAAAATTTAACAAAAAATATTTCTGCTTCTAGTATCAGATAGAATTGTTTCCATATTGTCAACAGATATTATCAAGCACTTATCAGCATGAAACTCAACTATATATCCTTTATCGCAGAGTTGGTTTATGCTTATAAGGTTATGTTCCAAACCTTCAACGTAAGCCACATCTGAGAAGGATACATTACCATTCGTAATCATACTGTAGCCTTTAGTGATCCCACGGTCTGAACCTCCAAAGATGACCTTCAGTCCGTTCACGACTGGAGTAAAGTTCTGAATTAGGCTTCTTGTCCCGGTCATATGTCGAGAGCATCCACTGTCCAAATACCAGATTGACATTTTGGTGGCCTTTGGACATTCCTGCAATAAGATCAGTTTGCCTTAGGAACCCAAATACGTTTGGGTCCTTGGTCACGGGTTAGAATACTCCCCCTACGAGTATTAGCATCATGAGCGGTCTTACTCATATTGCCAACATGTGAGGTTGCAGCATTTTTGGGATTAAACCAGCAATCAATGGCAAAGTGACCAATTCTGCCACAACACAAACAGTCAAATCTATTGTATCTTTGCCTTATGTTCTCCTGCTTGACCTTTTGTAATTGTGGTCTAGCAGGGGCAGCATTCTTAGAGGAAGATGCCTCATGATGATGACAATCACATGGCTTCTTCTCCTTTACAGGCTTTTCTACAACAGGCTTTGCCTTTGGTGCATTCTTGAAGTTATGACCATGATTGAAAGGGCCATAGCTTTGAAGAATAACTTCTTCATAAGGTGCCTTAAAGATACTTTCGTCAAAGTTTTTGGGGCGAGTCCATCCTTGATAGCGAGACTTTGGCTCTATATAAGTAGGCCTAGCAAAGTGTCCGTAAGATGAATCAAGGTCAAACTCATTTGAAGGAAATATAACCTTTTTGAACGAGGTCTGATCTTGAGGGGCTTTCCCCTTCTCTTTGGCTAAGGCCTTTTTGGCAGCCTTATTCTTCCGTTGAGCCTTGTTTCTCCTAGAAGACTTACTAGGAGCTTCTTCATGGCCTAGTCCAGTACCCTTGGCCTTGGCTGAGAATTCAGCAATGAATGGAAGAACTGTCTCGGGCTTTGAGAAACTTTCAACTAGTTTCTTTTCAACAGCAAGTTGGGCTTCCAGCTCTTTGATGATTTTCTCTTTAAGGTCGAGGTGCTCAAGAGCTTTGTTATATTCTTCAATAGTATTATTGAAGTTCTCTTCGAGCGAGTCAGACTTTGCGACTTTCTCTCTCAAGATGCTCTCTTCAGCTTTGAGAGACTTTATCTCTTTAGCCTGAGTTTTCACGACTCGGCGATATTTGTCGTAAGCCATGATTAACTCCTTATATTGGGCCATGAGTTCTGACTCATCGTCAGAAGAGCTATCCTCACAATCATGTTCAGAAACTTCAGAATCAGAAAGAAGAGTGTGGGAGTTTACCTTCCCAGTGAGCTGGGGCTCTTGTTCATCATCAGTTTGAGCCATGAGCCCAAAATAGGCTTCTTCTTCTTCACTCGACTCAGATGAGTCAGAGTCACTAAGAGTCTTGCCGTTTTTAGCTATTAAGCTCTTTTCTGTCCTCTTCTTGTTGTACGAGGACTTCTTTTCCTCTCTTCTACCACCCTCCTTCTTCTTGTTAGGGCAGTCAGCGATGACGTGTCCTGGCTTACTACAATAATAGCAAATAATGTTAGTAGAAACATGTTTGTTCTGTTTAGAATTATACCTGTCATGGCTGCTTGAGCCTTTTCATTGACGATCACCATCGTGTCGTGATCTTCTATAGGAGGCATCCTTGCCTTTCCATTGCTTCTTCTTGTTCAAGAATTTCTTGAACTGCCGAGAGAGCAGTGAGAACTCTCCTTCTGATAGTTCAGAGGCTGAGGTGCTTGGCTCTGAGGTTTCTTCTTCACTAACTTCTTATGCTGGAGTAGGAGGAACAACCTTGGACTTCTTAGAGGTGTCTTCCTTTAGAGCAATAGAATTTTCTTTGAATGCAGACCTACTCTTCTCTTCTTCAGCCTTCCTGGTGTTGAGTTGAAGCTCATATGACATAAGCTTTCCGAAGAGATTCTGAGGATCTATCTCGGCAAGTTTTCAAAACTTCCTTATGACACTGACCTTGTTATCCCATTCCTTAGTTAGGGATCTCAAGAAATTATCGTTTAGTTCTCCATTAGCGAAGACTCTGCCATAGACCTTTAGCCCATTCACTATCTTGAAGAAATTCTCAAAGGTGTCAGCAATGGTATCTTTGTTTCCTTGTTAGAAAGCTTCATACTTCTGATTAAGAAGGGATCTTCTATCATCCCTCACTTCTTCTGTACATTCCATTAAGGTAACTAGTGAATGCCACATCTCTTTTGCAGAGTGGCAGTGAATCAGGTTTTGCAGCATTAAATCATCGACTGCACTTGCTATAATATTTTTTGCCTTTTTGTCCAATGAGACAAGTGCAATCTCATCCTTATCTATATCCATAAGTTTCTTTGGGACTTCATTAGTTGGATCTATAGTGGAGACGGTCATGGGAATGTAAGGACCTTCTTCAACTATCATGAAGATCCTTGGATCCACAGCTTCCATAAAGAACTTGATTCTCTCTTTCCACATGGGAAAATTATTCTTGGTGCACAAAGGAAGCTTGGCAAAATCTTTAGCCTTGTCCATTTTTTGGTAGATCTCAATGACAACTATTGAAGGATCTGATCAAGGAGTTAACCTTTTAACGATCAACCTCCCTCTGATACCACTTGAAAGTTTTTAGTTGCCTACCTAAATCACCTAGAGGGGGTGAATAAGTGAGATGTGCGTCTTTTTGCGGAATAAAAAATTACAAACCAAAGCACAACTCTATCTACCAATCAAACACAGACGAGGAAAGATTTATAGTGGTTCCTCAACCTTGGGTACATCCACTTTACCTCACCGATCTAGCAATACATTAGACTCGACTACTCCACTATCTCGGATTGAAAATCAATCCTACCCTCGGAACAACGTTCCTACAATCTCAATCCACAAAACGGATCTACACTCGGAAGATAAAACTTCCTACAATCTCAGAGTTGAAAAACTCCTACACTTGGAGAAAACTTCTCCTACAATAATGAAATAAATTTGTAAAGAAATACAAACAGTAATCTTATTTTTCAGATTTGCATAGTATCGACTAGGATCTTCTTCTAGGCGTTGAGGCTTTATCAGAGAGGTGAAGAAAATCTCGGCAAAATCAGATCTGGATCTTCTTGACTTTACACGATCGAATAGAGGATGAAGAGTTGAGCGAAAATCTCGATTTGTAAAATCTTCTTAATCTAAATCCTCTGAAAATGAAAACCCTAGCCGGTCGGGAATCTGCGGCGGCGGAGGCGGCAGATTTTGTTTCTTGGAGAGAGAGAGAGGAGACAGAAATTCTTCAGAGAGTACGGCTGCAAAAACTTTCTTAGAATAATCTTCTAATAGTTAGGGTTTGTCAGTTTAGACAAGACTTTTTATAGGAGAGGAGAAGATTAGCCATAATTGAGTCATTATGAGAGACATGTGGACCAATCACGTCAAAGTTTATGAATAAGATCGTTAGATTGGACTTAACGAATTTTCGGAAAAGTAAAAGTAAAATACTCGAGATATACAAGATTACTCGAGTACATGCAGCACTACTCGAGTAGGTAGAAGATGAGTACTCGAGTATATGAGAAGAACTACTCGAGTATATGAGAAAAACTACTCGAGAGATAATGAGATGATTACTCGAGTATATGGAGTCAACTACTTGAGTAAATAAAAATTCAAGGAATCAACTACTCGAGTAACAAAAGTAATATACTCGAGTACCTGAGTACTTACACGAGAGGTGGAGTAAATTACTCGAGTAAAAGAAATACTACTCGAGTATATAAGAATGAACTACTCGAGTATATAAAAGACTACTCGAGTCATAGACTTAGAAAATTTCTAGAATAGGAAAAAACTGACTACTCGAGTATAGAAGATAAACTACTCAATACAAATAGAACTACTCGAGTATATGAAGATGAACTACTCGATACAAATAGAACTACTCGAGTATATAAGATGACTACTCGAGTAATTCACTTAAAGAAATTTTCTGGAATGAAATTCTGGATTACTCGAGTATAAACACTGTACTACTCGAGTAGTAGATGAACTACTCGAGTACATGACTTAGATTACTCGAGTAAATGTGAACTACATGAGAGTCAGAATTCAACTACTCGAGACAGAAGATAGAACTACTCGAGTACTATATAATACTACTCGAGTATTTAACTTAGAAAAATTTGAGAAGATAATTTTTGTAAACTCGAGAGGTAAAAGGAAACTACTCGAGTAATATCTTAACTACTCGATTAAGAGTATTATTACTCGAGTATGAACTCAGTAACTTACTCGAGTAAGTAAAGAACTACTCGAGTACTTTACTTAGGAAAATTTTTCTAGACAGAATTTTTCTTCTTCTAAGGGAAATCAGCATCAAGTCTTTTCACATAGTCCTAGAGCTTGAATATAAAGTGTATCCCAATAGAGAGGCTACACACGAGTCAACACCTTGGAGCACACAATGAGAGATTATATTATGTGGTCCTGTGTTTGGTGACCCATTGTAGACTGACATTGGTCTACACTTCCCATAAGAATTCCTGCAAACACATAACTCAAACCAAGCAGCAAATACAACTTAATTCATCTTAGTTCAAGGATGACTTCATCAAATCTTGGTAAGTGTGGATACAATACCCAACAACCGGGACAAGAAGCCTTCTCCAAAATTATTCTCCAGTCTTGAATGTGCCAAAGGTCATCTTTGAATTACTAAAGGCTATAGTATGATCACTAACAGTAGTGTATCCTTCTCAGATGTGGCTTTTGTTGAAGGATTGAAACACAATCTTATAAGCATAAGCCAACTCTGCGATAAAGGATACGTAGTTGAATTTAATGCAAATAAGTGCTTGATAAAATCGGTTGACAATATAGAAGCGATTCTATCAGGCACTCGTAGTAGGAACATATTTTGTTTGAATTTTATTTGCATAGACTCTTCTACACCAGTGTGCTTTTTGGCTAAAGATAGTGCATCTCTTGATGATCAATGACACAAGAGACTAGCACATATTAATTTCAAAACTATTAGTAAATTATTTTCACTTAATTTAGTACGTGATGCCCCAAATGTCAAGTACGCTAAAGATAAACCTTATCATGCATGCGTAAAAGGCAAACAAACAAGGGCTACCTTTAAAAGGATTATTGGCAAAGATTCTAATAGATGTTTACATCTACTTCATATGGACTTGTTCGGTCCACTGCAAGTTAGAAGTTTGAGAGGTAAGGATTATACATTGGTTATTGTTGATGATTACTCGCGCTTTGAGTGGGTGTTCTTTCTAAAACACAAGTTAGATATCTTTGATATCTCTACTAATTTTATCAAGTAGGTCCAGAATGAATACAACTATTCTGTAGTCAAAATCAGAAGTGACAATGAAACCGAGTTCAAGTCTGGGGCCATGACAGAATTCTGTGAAAGCTTAGGTATCTTTCATGAGTTTTCCTCTCCTCGTACTCCTCAACAGAATGTAGTAGCTGAGAGAAGGAATAGAACACTCATAGAGGCCTGCAGGACCATGTTGAGTGATGCCTCACTACCAAAATACTTCTGGGTCGAAGCCCTCAACACTGCATTTCATGTGCAAAATCGAGCACTAATAAACAAAAACCATAATAATACACCTTAAGAACTTCTAAAGGGTAGGAAACCGACTATTTAATATTTTAGAATCTTTGGTTATAAGTGCTTCGTCCTTAACAATGACAAGTATCACACTACCAAATTTAGCGAAAAGAATTTTGAGGTATTTTTGTAGGGTATAGTAGCCATAATAAGGAATATAGGATATTTAATAGAAAAACTTTGGTTGTAGAAGAATCTATTCATGTTGTATTTAATGAGAAGAGCTTGCTGCAAGACAACTCTTATAGTGTGTTTATTGAAGATGCAGGTTCAAGGGTAAAAGAATTAAACTTGGATGAGCAAATTGAAGAAAAAGGTGAAAAGTTCATCAAGATCACCACTCCAACCCTAGTTGGAGAGGTTGATGATCAAGATGAAGAAACCATTCAAGTTGATGAAGTCACTCCTATGATTGAAGAAGCTCTAGATGCAAGGACCTTAGAGCTCAGACACTTGAAGGATCACCCAATGGACCAAATCATAAGAGATCCTCGTGATAGTGTCAGAACTCGTAGAGGTATAGCTAATGAGAATTTATTTTTGAGTTTTCTATTACAGGTTGAACCGAAGAAGTTTGTGGCGGCAAACTGAGACGCATCATGGATAATGGAAATGGAAGAAGAATTGTATGAGTTCAAGCGTTGCCAAGTCTGGAAGCTTGTTCCAAGACCCAAAGGTAAAAATGTCATCGGGACAAAATGGGTCTACAGGAACAAGATGGACAAGGATGAAACAATCATAAAGAACAAAGCCAGACTTATTGCCAAAGGATACCGATAGGAAGAAGGAATTGACTTCGACCAAATATATGCTCTAGTGGCAAGGCTGGAGGCAATCAGGTTGTTCCTAGCATATGCTGCACTTAAGGGCTTCACCGTCTATCAGATGGACGTGAAGTCTGCCTTCCTTAATGGTGTCATAAAGGAAGAAGTGTACGTGGAACAAGCTCCAGGTTTTGTTGATTCTAAGTTTCTTGATCATGCTTATCTTTTATTTAAAGCATTATATGGTTTGAAACAAGCTCCTCGAGCTAGGTACGAGACGCTATCTAACTTTCTTCTTGAGAACAAGTTCACAAGAGAAAAGATAGATAAGATATTATTTATTAGGAAAATATAAGGTAAGATTTTGCTAGTGCAAATCTATGTCGATGGTATTATATTTGGCTCTACTGACGACAACCTCTGCAAAAAGTTTTCCAAACTTATGCAAGGGAAGTTCGAAATGAGCAGCATGGGAGAGCTGGAGTATTTCTTACGACTTCAGGTGAAGCAATCTGAAGATGGAATTTTCATCTCTCAGACGAAATTCACTAGGGAGTTGATTAAAAAATTCGGAATGGAGAACGCAATCTCTATGAGGACTCCAATGGGTTCAACTATGTCTCTAGACAAGGATGAGAAAGGGAAACCTTTCGATGAAACCAAGTACATAAGCATAATTGGATACTTTCTTTACCTTACTGCTAGTAGACATGATATAATATTTTCAACATGTGTATGTGCTATATTTTAAGTGAACTCTAAGGAATCTCACTACACTGATGCAAAGCGAATTTTGATATACCTTAAAGGTACACCAAATCTTGTCTTATGGTACCCAAGAAGTAATGACAACAAACTAATTAGTTTCTAAGATACATACTTTGCAGGTAGTAAAGATGATAGAAAGAGCACTTCCGGGACTTACTAATTCCTTGGAAGGAGGCTCATATCATGGAGCAGCAAAAAGCAGAATAGTGTCGTAATCTCAACAGCCGAGTCAAAATACATTTCTGCCCGTAGTTGTTGTGCATAATTGCTGTGGATAAAGAACCATCTGGAGGATTACAACATGCAAGTCCAAAACATTCCTTTGTTTTGCGACTCATCCAGTGAGATTGCAATAGCCAACAATCCAGTCTCTCACAGCCGGACAAAGCACATAGAGCTGCGATACCATTTCATCCGGGAGCATGTGGAGCATGGGGACATAGATCTACAATATGTCCCAACTGACAGACAAATTGTAGATATTTTCACGAAGCCGCTGGACGAGCCCAAGTTCTCATTTTTCAAAACAGAACTTGACATGCTTAACAAGGATGAAGAAGAATGAAGACAAAGACAACAGGCAAGGTAAAGATCTGATTTTACTTCAAAATCAGAAATTTTAGATTCTGGACTTAATTTCTCGAGTACAAGTATTCTACTCGAGAATAACAAAACTCATCTCGAGGACAACAAAATCACTTCTCGAGTTCAAAGAAATTATTTCTCGAGAAGAAGTATTCTACTCGAGAACAAAAAATCTCTTCTCGAGAACAAGACTTATTCTACTTGAGACCAAGGACTCTTTTATTTGAGTGCTGATAACATTCTTCTCGAGAACAATATGTCCTCTCGAGAAACGTGGTGTCATTTTCTTCTTCAAGGTCAATTTTTCATATCGGCACACATGCACTTAGCCGCCTCCTTCCAGGTATTTTAATGATTATTTATATGTTTAATCATCAAAATTAGCGGTAAATATAAATAGAAATAAGTCCAAGAGATTTTTAGTCTCGATTTCAAAACCCTTCTCGAGAAAAGTCGTTTCATCTTCCTCCGTCTACGCCATCTACCGCAAGCCCGATTTTCTCATTTGCCGGCCAACCTAGATTGATTTCTCTACATCAATGGCTTCGTCCTCAAAGATAGGGATCGGGAGTGAACTCTGCTCTATCGAGATTGCAGAAATATCAGATGATTTCAAGAATGTCTTACTTCTGCTAGATACAGCAGGGTTGTCATTTATTCTTAAACATCCATGTCGAATTCTCTCTTCTGAAGTTGAAGAATTCTTCCAGAACGCCAAGGTGAAGAGAAATGGAAAAGTAACCAAGTCTAAAGTTCAGAATATAAAGGTAAATATGTCTGCTCTGTCTATTTCTCAACTTCTACAACTTCCAGTAATAGACATGGAAGATGATCTGATAGGCAGTGATTATGAGAGAGCCTATAGTTTCTGTGGTATCCCTCAAACCTTTAACACTATCAGAAGGCAATATATGTATGCTGAAAGCAAGCTATTGGTTGATATCCTAGGAAAAGTCCTTATATGTAAAACACGTTATATAAGTTATATTACTCCAGAATTTTTTGATTACATGACAGCAGTCATTTGTAGAAAGAAGTTCCAATGAGGAATGATGCTGTTTGAGAAGATAAAGGCATGCATTAAGAGCCCCAACTATGGAAGGATAATTTCTTTGTATCTAAATTAGATGAATCTAGATGCATTTCCAATGAAAAAGGGTATAACCCTTCACCACATGAAGAAGGTGTCAATTACCTCCATCTAGAGATGGGAGGTCAAGTTAAAGAAGTCAGACACATCTCCAAAAGAAATAGAAGATGTGGACAGGACCCCATCTCCTCCTTCACATCAAATAACTGATTCAGTTATTGAGGGGGAGCCTGCACCATCTGTCTCATCCCAGCCATCTCAAATTCCTGCTCAAGGTATTCCAACTGCTGCCACAGAACTTCCAACCACAATTACTCCTGCTGTTCTTCATTCAGACCAACAAGAAGTTATTCCACCTGCTGCTACAAATCTTCCATCTACCTCTGCTGCTACTGCAGCCTCTTCCTCTTTGCTGCATTCAGATACAGACTTTCCTGCTGCTGAAGAAATTCCCGTATAGGATGATCTGACAGATTCCCATACACAAACTTAGATTCTTTCTACTGAAGAAGACATAAATAAGATGATAGAGGAACTTTCTTCCAAAGAAGCTCCTTTCCATATCCTTGAAGATCATCCTCCATCTATAGCAACTTCTCCTAAGTCTCTAGCATAATCATCCCCTCCTCAACCAGAAAAATCTCCAACTCCAGCATAGTCTCCAGAACATCAAGAATCCTCTCCTCCAGCTGATAAGTCTCCTGCTGAAGATATGCCTGCTGATGACATTGTCTCTATTCATGATTCAGATGATGAAGTACCAGTTGAAGCTGCTGATCCACCCCTTCCCAATCCTCATTTCCAAATCCCAACCATTATGCCAACAATCAATGAGGATGAAACTAGCACAGTACAAAGAAGGAAAGCTTCTACTTGTACAGTTGTAATTGAGGAAATCCTTCCATGGACTGTTCTTGCTCAGCCTCCTCCAACTACTCAGCCATAAATCTTTCCTGAAGGTACAATTCTCCATAAAATTAAAGAAATGCTTGCTGCTCAGAGAAAGTACTTTGATGATTCTCTGAAAATTATCACTGATAAAATGACTGCTTTAGAAAAAGAAATGAGTCGAGGATTTGCTGAAATCCAAGACAACACAGGTGAATTTAAGAAACTATTGCAAGTTGGTGGTAAAGCTATTGATCACACAATTACTAGCATTGGTACTGTTATGGAGCAATCAGTCACCCTTGCTAATAATCAAATTCTACTGGACAAAAGAGGTGATGAAAGGAATTTTAAAACTTGTGAAGAAATTGGCAAATTCAAAGAAGAAGTCATAAACACCCTCTCCCTAGAAGTCAGAAAGGGGGAGAATCAAGTGAAGGAACTGCTAGAAAAACAAGCTTAGAACATGAAAAATCAATGGGAAGAATAGTTAAAAGAGATTCAGACCTCTGTACTCAAAGAAATCAAGAGTACTAAATTATATACATATGATACTACTATATGGATGCACAATCAGTTATTTCCTGAACTTGCTATGGATCTAAATGCTCCACCTCCTGCCAATCTAGATGTCAAGATGCCTACATTCTCTCCACCTCCAGAGTATTTTGAAGGACCTCCTCCAGTATATTTTGAAGGACCTCCTCCAGATTACTATGAAGGTCCCCCTCCTGATATGTATGAATAAGTATGGGAATCTGAACAAACAGGACTGCCTCCTCATCCTCCAGAAGTACAAAAATCAAAAAGAAGAAGATATGGGATGAAGCCTCTGCTAGTAGATGAACTCCACATCAAGAAGCTGAAGGAAAAAAGAACTCAAGAATATACTGAAGTTTGGAGTTCCACCTCCAAGTCTCTTATTCTTGAGACTCTAAAGCTTGTTGTTGACTTTAATGAAAACATGAACCTTCACTATAGCCCTCGAGAATGGAGCTATATGAAAAGTCCCTCATCAAGATAAGAATTTATGACAGGGAATATGGAAGAAATAATCGTAAGGCTCCACCAAGACCACCCAAGTACTTCCCCAAGCCTTTCAGTTATCAAAAAAGACAACAGGAGAAGCAAGAAAGACATGGAAAGCAACATGCATAGGATCAGTAAACTTAAGATGATGGGAGTTCATTTTTGAAATTGTAGAATTTAATTCTCTTGGACAATTTTCTACTTATATGAACTTTTAATTCTGATCTGATTTTTTTACATATTACTGCATTTCTTCAAATTATCATGCTATTGGTATCTTTATTTGTTTTTCTCTTAATGTAATTCACCATAGTGCAGAGTTCTGACTTCTACAAATAGGGGGAGATTGTTGGGTATTGCATCCACAATAGCCCAGATTTGTATGAAGTCACCCTTCAACTAAGATGAATTAAGTTTATATTTGATGCTCTTTTTGTTAAGTGTTCACATGACTTAATTTCTAAGTGTAGACCAATGTCAGTCTACAATGAGTCTCCAAACATAGGACCATACAATGTAATCCCTCATTGTGTGATCCATGATATTGAATCATATGTATCCACTCTATTGGAACACACTTCCCTTTCAAGCACTAAAGACAAGAGATATGATGGATGCTGATTATTATGAAGAATCAAGATTTTAAGTTTTTTAGAAATTGTCTAAGTATAGTTCTCGAGTACTATATTTGTACTCGAGAAGGACTTATGAAATTTCTTGAGTAAGACTTGTCTTCATTTCGAGTGGCAGAAGTTGTTCTTGAGAAAGCTTCATGCTATTCTCGAGAAGGGCTTTTGTTCTCGAGTAATATATGACATTTCTTCTCGGGATGTTTCTTTTCCAGATAAATATTTTTTCTAAGTCCATTTTTCGAGAAGACCAATATTATTCTCGAGAAGACTATCTTTTGTTCTCGAGATGTAGAAGTCATTTCTCGAGAACTAGAGTGTTTTTCTCGAGAGCTAGCTATTTGTTCTCGAGATGATTATTTATTCTCGAGTACTAGAAAGTTTCTTCTCGAGAACAAAACTTCATTTTTCTCGAGTACTTCTATCATTCTCGAGACTGCAGATTTCCATCTCCACATACTTTTTCTAAGTGTTTTTCTCGAGACAACCTTTTGTTCTTGAGTACCAAAACATTTCTTCTCGAGAACAATAAACAATTTTCTCGAGTACTTTTCTTCTTTCCCGAGAATGCTGTTTTCTTCCTCTACATCATTTTCTCTAAGTCTTCTTCTCGAGAACTTCCTTATTGTTCTTGAGAACTAAAGTCATTTGTTCTCGAGCACTATACTACTTCTCGAGAACACCTGTACTATTTTTCTGAAAAATGCTAAGTCCAGATAGACGTGTATTTCAAACTTCATTAACGCGTGATTTGTCCACGTGGATGTCATTAATGACGATTATGACTGTTAGGGTAATCCTATAAAAGGTCTTGTCATTTCGACTAACCCTAAGCAGTAACAAGAAGAAATTAAGAAGAATTACAAGCCTCCGCTGAAGTAATTCCAAGTTTTCTGAATCCGATTTTTCTTTCCAAATCGAGAGCCGCCGATCATCGTCTTCATCGCCAAAGCGCTTTTGATCCAGAAGATTCAGAGAAGTTGATTCACAGATCGAGTTTCTTTTCCAACGATAGATCTTCTACTTGATCATGTGAATCCAAAAATTTTCAGATCCAGAGATTACCGATTCTTCTTCAACAAATTATGATAAAGCCGCAAAGCTCTAAGGAAGAAGAACATGCAGAAGAATTTCAAATATGAAAATAAATCACTGTTTGTATTTATTATTTCATTCTATTCTTATAGGAGATTTTCTCTGAGTTGTATTCTCCAAGTTCTTGTAGGAAGTTTTATCTTTCGAGTGTAGATCCAGTTTTCAGATCGAGTTGTAGGAACGTTGTTCCGAGGTGTAGGATTGTTTTCAATCCATGATTAGTGGAGTAGCCGAGTCTAGTGCTTTGCTAGATCGGTGAGTGGAAAGTGGATGTACGCAAGGTTGGGGAACCACTATAAATCTTTGTGTCCTCTGTGATTGCTTGGTTGATTTTCTGTGCATAGATCGTTAAATTTTTTATTCCGCAAAAGACACACAACTCACCTATTCACCCCCTCTAGGTGATTTAGGTAATACAACTAAACATTTTCAGTGATTTAGCTATCCTTGAAATAAAGACTTTCAACACTTGATTTGTCTCGACACAATTTTACTTAGTATAATTTTCAGTCTTCTTTGTGTCGAGATAGTTGTATTGTCTCAACACTTGTTCTTTGAATCTTCTATGTGTCGAATTCGCTAACTTGTCTCGACACAACTGACTTGGCCTTCAAAGTGTCGAGTTAGCTGACTTGTCTCGACACTGCCCTTGCAATGGTGTCGACACAGTTGAAGTGTGTCGACACATTTGTACTTAGCCATTTTTTTGCACTGCAAGTTGCTAGATATAGACTGTTCTGACTTCACTCAGCACTATCCTGACTTAACTCGACACTGTGCTGACTTCACTCGACGCTTTTGTACTTGGACAATTTTCTTCACTTTTTAGTCAGCTTCTTTGAGTCCACCTGTCAATATGACTTGAACCACCTGTATAATCAATATGATATAGGCAACCTGCATACATAAACTGAAACATATATCAAATACACACTTATATATATCATTGAGTTGAAAGAGATTCTTCAAATCAAGTATATTGTGTCCAATGTACCCAACAATCTCCCCCAATTTGGAGAAGTCATAAACCCAATTCAATGATATACACCACAATACCAAAATATAATAATTATGATATAAATTCAAAAGTGCTGAACAAAAGATAAATTAACACAAATGATAACACAGATAGAATACAGTGCAACCCAATTGTTTCATTATAATTTGTCAAAAGGTTACATTTTTTGAATTTGTTACACTGTTCTTTAAAGCAAAAATTACATAATGCCTAGAAAATATATTCTTAGAATTCTCTAGCTCTCTAATGACAATGCATTTTTCAGATTGAATTTTAACTTGCACTTCTAGAACTTTGTCATTAGTCACTTTCTCCTTTCCCTTGACATTCTTGGCTTTAGTAATTTCTTCTTGCTTGATTCTTTGCCTTTCATGATAGTGATAGGGCTTGGGGAAATACTTGTTGGACTCTATTGAGTCAGCTGGAATCTTCCCTGCCTTCAAATCTTTTCTGAATTTCTGGATGATCTCCTACTGCTTTGTATATTTTGCCCATTCTTATTCAGAATACCACTTTCCCCTATCAGTTGTATTGTTGTTGACTGCCTTCCATGCAGTGAGTATAATTGATCTAGATTTTGGACTTCATTTCTCAGAGTCAGGTTTAATCTCAGCTTGCTCCATGAATCTCTTCTTTGATAAATGAGCTTCTTTTTCCTTTAATAATGCAAAATCAGTCATCTCCACCTCCTCACATACTACATTCTGAATTTGAGGTGGAGGACTGTACATGGATTGGACAGCAGTTTGAATAGCTTCAAAAGGAATTTGTGCAGGAGGATTGTACCTGGATTGCGCAGCAATATGAATAGGCTCAAACAGAGCTGGTTGTCAACCAGACTCAGGATTTTAGTCTCCATCATACCATAGGGGAGGATGACCTAGAGTGTATCTAATGTTATTTGATATCCAGGTAGCATGCTCGGAGCTTGACTTTATCATTACTCTCTCCCCCTTTATGACTTCTCTTTCAACATGCTTTTTAAGTCATTCTTGTGAAATCTTACTTGATTGCCCAGATAATTAATTCCTGATGTTAAAGCATTCTTTACTTTTTGTAAATGGTCATCCAAATCCTTATTAGAAGCTTTGATATCCTTAATCAACGAGGCTGAATGAGTTGTCAACTGAGTTTCAATTTCCTTTGTGCTAGAAGTTATCTTGGTTTCTAAAGAAGTAGTCTGTTCAGCCAGCTTAACAAGTAAAGTATTATTTAGTTCAATCATATTTTCATTCATCCTATTTTGATTTTCAAGGACATAGCCTTGTTTTATAACTATATCATCTTCAGTTTTTGAAAGAAATAGTGCCTAAGCACCTAGACGAGGGGGTGAATATGTGTTCTTTTTCTTTTGACTTTTAAGGCAGATCAATCGTAAATAACTTTAAAGAACAAATGCACTTCTACAGCTATCACAACACAGTAATCACAGATACAAACATTCACAGAGTGCACACAGTATTTATAGTGGTTCCCCAAGGTCTGGGTACATCCACTTTCCCCCTTTGCCTATCTAGTAGTGTACTAGATTCGGCCTAACTTCTCCACTTCTTCTCAGATCCTCAGATCTTACAACTCAGAACCCCAAACAGGTTCCTATAACTCAGAGTGACCTCACTCCTACAACTCAGGCACAAAGCCTTACCACTCAGTCTTCACCAAGACCTACACTCAGGCTAAAACAGCCCTACCTCAGCCTTCAATCAATGCCTACACTCAGAGAATAGAATCTCCTACACTCAGGCACAAATCCTTACCTCAGCCTTTATAGTTTAGGCTTACAGCTCAGATCCTTTAGGATCCTACAAGAATTTAATAATACAAGGTAATTAACCACAACTCTGACTGAGAAAGATGAGTTGACTGGCTTCTTGATGAGTTCTTGGAAGAACTTGGCAGAGATCAACCACCCTTGGCTTTCTTCAAAACTTCTTGAATTAGAACACAGTGGCGTTGAATCTCCTGTGCAGATGATCTTCAATCAACTGCTGTCTTGAGATTCAGATCTCAATTTGAATCTTACTTTGCAGCCCGGTTCAGCAGCTGCTCTTCTTAGAAGGAGCTCTCTCTCTCCAACTTCTTAGATCTTCTATTGAAGGTCTTCTTTTTGTTGTTAGATCTCTTGATTGATTGTTGTCAATCTATTCCACTTCTTTTTGTTGAAGGAGAAAGGTCTTTAAATAGTCTTCCTCCAAGGTAACCGGCTGATCCAGTTTCTAACAACTTTCTGACGGCTCTGACAGTTACAGTTGACCGGTTGAAATGGCAGCTGTCAAGTCATCCAGTCACTTCTTGAAATCTCTATCACTATCTGAAAGTATCGACACAGATAGTCATTATGTGTCGACACAAATATACTAAGTGTCGACACAAGTAGACTAAGTGTCGACACTAGCCTTCGTGGTGTCGACACAACTCCCTGTGTTGTTGTAACAGCTTCTTGACACTGCTTCTTCAGAATGTGTCGACACTGATTCTGTGTGTCGACACAAGTCTTCTGTTGAATGTGTCGACACTGATTCTGTGTGTCGACACAAGTACTTCTTCTTTAATACTTAGTTGAAATCTACTGTGTGTCGACACAACTCTTTTGTGTCGACACATCTTCTTGTGTTGAAACTTTGCTGAGTGTCGACACATCTCCTTTGTGTCGACACATGCCTTCATGTGTTGAAACTTTACTGAGTGTCGACACATCTCCTTTGTGTCGACACATGTACTTTAACTTTGTTGAAGTTTGCTGAGTGTCGACACTGCCTCTAAGTGTCGACACTTTTGCTGTCGACAAAGTTTCTCTGGCTGTCGACACTGCCTCTAAGTGTCGACACTGATTCTTCAGACAATTCTTCACTGTGTGTCGACACTGATTGTATGTGTCTACACTTTCTTCTGGTGTCGACTCTGCCTTCCTGGTGTCGACACAATTACTCCAAGTGTCGACACAGCTTCTCTGGGTGTCAACACATGCCTTCATAAATGTCGACACTTCACCTCTAGGTGTCGACACATGGACTTAGAAACTTTTATGCTTTTCCTGCAATTACTTAACCTGCACATATAAACTCAAAACACATCAAATACACCTTGATGTATATCATTGAGTAGGGTGAGGCTTCTTCAAATCAGGTACATATATTCCAATGTACCCAACAATCTCCCCCTATTTGGAGAAGTCATAACACTTAGTCAATGATATACACCATTCATAACAAATACTCAATATGATGTATAACAGTATTATATGACATGGTAAGAACTAAACATGTATAAACAGAACATGTATAAACAATTATCTCAGAAAAATAATGTAATAGATTGAACATATAACATTGTTCTTACAACTTCAAAAAGTTTTATTAATTAGAAGTTTACATGGAGTTTAATGCAAAAGATTACATGATTGTAAACTTAAGAAAAATTCTATCCTATGGCTGCTCTGGCTCCTTGATAACAATGCCCTTTACAGATTGAATCTTTGCTTGAACTGGAGTATCATTGTCATCAGCAAGCTTCTTTCCCTTAAGATCTTTCTTTTTCTGTTCTTCAGCCCTTATCTTCTGTCTCTCAAAATAGTGATAAGACTTAGGGAAATACTTGCTAGGATCCTATGCATTAGGAGGTAGCTTCCCTAATTTAGCCTTCCTTTTATATTGTACTATGGCCTCTTGCCTAGCCTCATGTTTCTTCCATTCCTGGTCAGAATACCATTTGCCCCTCTCTAGAAAATTATCTTTTGCAGCCTTCCAAGCAGTTAATATGATATTCCTAGAGGTTGGGCTCCATTGCTCAATGTCTGGCCTTAATTCAGCTTGCTCTCTGAACCTTTTCTTAGATAATTAGGCCTCTTGTTCTTTTAGGACTGCCTCTAGCACAGGCTGTATAACTTTCTCAAGAATAACATTCTTATTACCCTCAGGAGGACTATACATAGACTGTACCTCCTGATGTATCATGTCAAAGTCTGTAGGAGGATATATCACTTGAGCTACTTCAGCATGTTCTCCTCCAAAATATGCAGGATTTATACCAGACACTGCTACATTATTATCATCACATAAAGGTAGATATCCAAGGGTGGCTCTGATGATGTTTGAAATCCATTTTGCATGATCAGAGCCTGCTTTGACTAACACCCTCTCCCCCTTTATGACTTCTCTCTCTATATGATCCCTAAGATCATCCTTCTGGAATCTGATTTGTGTATTCAAATAGTTGACTCCATCTTTATAAAAATGGTTTAACCTTTGGAGCCTGTCAGTAATAATCTTCTGGGAATCCTCCATTGTAGATGTAACAGCAGTTATACCTTCTTGTAATGCCTGATCAAATTCTGCCTTTGCTTTAGTCATGGCTGCAGTGTGGGCAGTGGCAAGTTTCTGCATCTCAGTGACTATCACATTATGTGATTCAGTTAGATTCTCATTCATTCTAATCTGATTTTCAAGAACATAGCCTTGTTTTACATCCATGTCATCAACCTGTTTCTTGATATTCTCTTGATGAGTAGCCAGATAGACCACTGCATTGCCTCCTTTATGGAAACAATCAGTCATTTCCTTCTTGTTTTGATTTACTTCAAATCTGATAGATTTGATGTCTTGTGCCAGATCAAATTACAGAGATTTATGCCCTTTATCCATATACTTTTCTAGAGCTTTTCTTTGCTCATCCATCTTGATTTGCAATGCCACCAACAGAGAACTATAATCAGTTGTTGGAGCTTGTTATGGTGCAACTGTTTGTAAAGCTTTCTTGTAGCTTTGACTTCTTCTCTTGAAGACCTGGAACTTTCTTTTCTTGCCTCTAGCAGCCTCTTCATCCTCTAAAGCAGAAGTACTGACAATGTCTACCCTGTCCTTAGGACTAGGAGGTAACTCCTTCTCAGTTCTTTATATTTCCTCAGCATCCCTTTGCTCCACAGTCTCTTTTCTTACAGTTTCCTCTACATGCTTCACATGCTCCCCCTCAAAGTCTACCTGCTCCCCCTCAACAGCTTCTTTTTCTCCCTCTAAGTCAGTTTATAAAAGATCAGGGAACAGCTCTTCTAATGTAAACTCATGTTGAGGTTGGACTGGAGAATCTCTGATCTCACCAGCCACTTTATCTGCAACTGATGTGTCCTCCATGACAACATCTTGTGGTTGACTATGTGACTGTGTATGCTGATTAACATCAAGTAATGATTCAGTCAGAACTTCATCCTCAATATTGAAATTTAATTGATTAACTTCAGTGATTACCTCTAGAATGGTTTGGGTAGCCCTTTCACTCTCTAATTGAGTTGGCTCATCCACATGTAGAGGCTCCCCCTGGAGTGGATCCAGGTGAATAGGGCTAGCTGATGGTAGCTCCCCCTGCCTCTGAGCATCTTCTTGTCTTGCTGGTGACTGTCCAGCATTGCAATCCTCTCCATCATCTGAACTAAACACCACTTGCTCCTCTGAGCTACTTGAGGATTCTTGTGTCATAATGGCTGTCCTCTTCTTCTTCTTCTGAGGTGTTTCCTTTTCTGGAGTTGGCAGTTCCTTTGTCAATACTCTATCCCACCTTGACAAAATTCTAAGATCCATTCTCCTCATATGATTTATCTTTGAACCTGTAGCTTGGTTCATTACTTCAGGGATACTTCCTGCCAAGTATAAGCTCAGAATCCTACCCAGATTTGGCTTCTTCAGACTTTTCTTTATCTTATCAAACATTACTTCTGACCAATCAGTATTAAGTTTGAAAATTATCCTTGTCATCAAACTGAACATGTGAGCTGATATCCTATCATGCCCACCAGGCTTGCTCAGTATCACCTTGCCAACTATCTCAGATAAAAACTTGCCCTGCATGTTCATGCCTTTCCTGTTGAAAACTGATCCAATCTTCAGGCTTGAATCAAGTCCACACCATGTCAGTGCCTCCCTTGTCTTTGAAGCAGAAACATCTTCCTCTTCTTTAGTTCTAGGGAGATGTAGAATCTTTCTTAGACTTTTCAGAGTAATCTTGACTTTTGCCCCCATGAACTTTGGACTTAATCTTGAGTCCAGATTCATCAAGAGTAGCTGCACTCAAGAATTCAAGGACCTCCTTCTTCCAGATTTTGATTGGTTCTGATACAAGATACTCTAATCCAATCTCTGCAATTAGGGTTACCACACCTTGGATTTTGGGTTCCGCGTCATCAAAGGCGTGTCGCACGAGCTCATATCCTTCATTAATGTTCTCTTCTAGCTTGGACGCCATTAGGGTTTGAAGAAATTTTGAATTTAGAGAAGAGAAATGTCGACACACAAGTTTGGTCTCGAAACTATGGTGAGCGTATCGACAAACAATGGTGAAGACCTATTTATACCTTTCTAAAATCGAAGGTGAAAAGACGCGTCAAAATACTTGAAATGTGTCGACACTGTTGAAAAGTGTCGACACTTACTTCTAATGTCTCGACAACTATGTGTTGACACAAATATAGTCGACAGAATATATGTGTCGACACTTATATATCTCAGCTCGACACTTAGTCGAGACTCTACTCGACGAATTCTGAGTAAATCCTAAGTGTCGACACCACCCTGTATATGTCGACACCTACACTGCATGTGTCGACACTAATTCTCTGAAATGTCGACACAGACTTTCTAGATGTGTCGACACTATTTCTCTGAAATGTCGACACCACTACTATGTGTCGACACAGACAACTCTGTGTGTCGACACTATTTTACTTAGCCAATTTTTGTAAACTATTCTAAGTTTATCATTCCTAATTCAATTTTAAATTTATTGAATTTGGTTTCATCTAAGGGCTTAGTAAACATATCAGCTAACTGATTATCTGTCTTAACATACTCTAGCGAAATGTCTTCTTTTTCTACATGTTCTCTTAGAAAATGATATTTTATTTCTATGTGCTTAGTCCTATTATGTGAGACAGGATTATTTGCAATAGAAATGACACTAGTAGAATCACAAAATAAAGGTGTTCTACTTACTTGAATACCATAATCTTCTAGCTGATGTTGAATCCATAGAAGTTGAGCACAACAACTTCCTGCAGCCACATACTCTGACTCAGCTGTGGAGATAGCCACACTGGTCTGCTTCTTGCTACTCCATGACACCAACCTTCCACCTAGAAATTGACAGGTTCCTGTAGTACTCTTTCTATCTTCCTTGCAGCCTGCAAAATCTGCATCTGAATAACCTGTCAGCACAAAATCTCTATTCCTAGGGTACCAAAGGCCTAGATAAGGTGTACCCTTAAGATATCTCAAAATTCTTTTGACTGCTATCAAATGAGATTCTTTAGGGCAAGCTTGGTACCTAGCACAGACACATGTAGCATACATGATATCTGGTCTACTAGCAGTCAAATATAGTAGGGAGCCAAGTATCCCTCTATACAAAGTTTCATCTACAGGTTTCCCTGCATCATCTTTGTTTAGAGACATGCTTGACCCCATAGGAGTTTTCATGGTAGTGGAAGATTTCATACCATACTTCCTTATCAACTCTAGGGTGAACTTAGATTGGCATATGGATAATCCATCTTCAGTCTGTCTAACTTGGAGACCCAAGAAGAACTTAAGTTCCCCCTTACTGCTCATTTCAAATTGTCCTTGTATTAGTTTTGCAAACTTCCTGCAAAGACTACTTTCTGTAGACCCAAATATTATGTCATCTACATATATTTGGACTAAGATAATCTTGCCTCTGGATTCCCTAAGGAATAGAGTCTTCTCTATTTTCCCCCTTGAGAATTTATTCTCAATGAGGAAACTAGAGAAAGTTTCATACCAAGCCCTTGGGGCTTATTTTAACCCATACAAAGCCTTCCTAAGTCTATAAACATAATAAGGTTTAATAGAATCAACAAAACCTGATGGCTGCTCTACATAGAATTCTTCCTTCAGATTTCCATTCAAAAAGGCTGACTTAACATCCATTTGATAGACCTTAAATCCTTGATATATTGCATAGGCAAGGAACATCCTTATTGCTTCCAGTCTTGCTACTGGAGCAAAGGTTTGATCAAAATCAATACCTTCTTCTTGCCTATATCCCTTTGCAACAAGTCTAGCTTTATTCTTTATGATGATTCCATTCTCATCTAACTTGTTCCTAAAGATCCACTTAGTTCCAATAATGTTGTGGTCCTTGGGTTTAGGAACTAGCTCCCAGACCTTGCATCTTTTGAATTGATTCAGCTCCTCTTGCATGGCCTCAATCCAATGAGGGTCTAGGATTGCTTCTTCAAATTTCTTTGGCTCAACTTGAGATAGGAAACTGGAGTAAAGAACTGTACTTAGATTCCTGCTCCTTGTTTGCACTCCTAATCTAAGATCTCTAATTATTTGATTTGCTGGATGATCCTTTAAATGCCTATTTGCTGGAGGCAGCCTGTCTTCTGGTTATACACCTTCAGTCTCTTCATTTAGCTGCATCTCTTGGTCTTCTTCAGCATTAGGAGTATCTTGTACTTCTCCTGGACAACAGCCACCATCTTCCACTTGCTGACTTGCAGAAGAACCTTCTGTTAAGGTAAGCTTGTCCATCCTTTCAGTTACACCTGTGGAGCTGCAAACACTTCTTGGCAATTCATTGTTAATGAGTCTAGCTTCATCAAAGACTAGATGAACAAACTCTTCTACAACTTGAGTAATCAAGTTGTAGACCCTATAAGCCTTACTATTATTGTTGTACCCAACAAAGATCCCCTCTTAGGATTTGGCAGCAAACTTGGTTAGATAAGACTTACCATTATTAAGTATATTACACTAGCAACCAAAGAACCTGAAATAGGATAAATTTGGTTTTCTGCCCTTCACAATCTCATAGGGGGTCTTCTTGTGGCTCTTGGTGATAGTAGCCCTATTGATCACATGACAAGCAGTGTTTACTGCCTCAGCCCAGAAATATTCTGGGAGAGATGTGTCACTCAATAAGGTTCTACCAGCCTCTATCAAGGTTATATTTTTCCTTTCAGCAATACTATTTTGCTGAGGTGTTCTTGGTGAGGAAAATTTCTGAAAAATTCCAAATTCTTCACACAGTTTTATCATACTTTCAGACTGAAATTCAGTAACATGGTCACTTCTGATTTTGACCACTGTACTGTCCAATTCATTCTGAATTTGTTTAACAAAACTGTATAAGATACTTGGGGTTTCAGATTTTTGTCTAAGGAAGAACACCCAGGAAAACCTTGAATAGTCATCTACAACCACAAATATGTAGACCTTCCTACCTAGGCTGTGAACTGGCATATGACCAAAAAGATCCATATACAAGAGGTATAGACACCTCACAGAATCCTTGTTCTCAAGGCTATGAAAGGTGGATTTGGTCTGCTTGCCCTTTTGACAAGCTGAGCATATCCCATCCTTTATACACTTAATCTGAGGACCATTCCTCACTAACTCTTTGCGAAAGAGTTAGCCAATTGTCTTATAGTTAAGATGAGCCAGCCTCTTGTGCCATTTAATACAATGTGAGACTTTCTCATCAGCTACAAGACAAATAGGAGAAACATTGTTCTCACATACAAAGTCAAGATAATAGATATTTCTCTTCCTATACCCTGTCAATATGATCTTTTGATCACTTGACCTTTTGATATGACAACCATCCTTGACAAATGAGATGTCATATCCTAAATCACTCAGCTGACTTATGCTAATGAGGTTATGTTTCAAACCCTTTACATAAGCCACTTGAGTAATTGTAATTAGGTTACTAGAAATGTTACCAAAGCCTTTGATGATTCCTTTTTCTGAACCACCAAAGGTAACTTTTGGACCATACATAATAGGTGTATAGTCCTTCAGCAACCCCCTTGTTCCAGTCATGTGCCTGGAACTCCACTGTCCAAGTACCATATAGGGGCATGGCCACTTGGACTCACCTGCAAAACAGATTACTTAACCTTAGAACCCAAATAATTCTTGGGTCCTTGGTGCAGGTTAGTTTGACTTTTATCAAAACTACATGTAGCTCTTCTAGCAGGTAGTTTGCTACACTCCTTGACACTTGAATTGTGCCAACAATCTATGGCAAAGTGGCCTATCTTGCCACAGCACCAGCACTCAAACCTGTTGTACCTTTGTTTGTGTACAACCTTGGCTGGATTATCTACTGCAGCCTTCTTATTTAGTGCTGGGGCTTTGCCCTTAGATTTGGACTTAACTGTCCAGGCAGGTTTTGTAAACCCCAATCCAGTTTTACCCTTATGAGGTACAAACTCATCTATCAAAGGTAAAACAGATTTTGGTTTAGAAAAACTTGCTACAATCTCTCTCTCCTTCTGAAGTATAGCCTCCAGATTTCTAATTTGATCATTCTTAAATGTAATAGTACTCGTCTGAATAACAGTAATGTTCTTCAGCCTGGCTATTTCATTCAGTTTCTGATCAAATAACTTGTCTGAATCAGCAGCAGTCAATTTAATACTAGCAATCTCCTTTGCCTGAGTTTTGGCTAAGGTTTTGCTTTTCTTCAAGGCCTGCAACAAGTCCCTATATTCATCAATTAACTGATGAATATCTCCTTCAGATTCAGACCCACCCACATCATTGGATGCAGATGTATCTGATTCTGACTCAGTACTAGAAATTGAACTAGAAGAACAACTTTGTATCTTACTTGGTCCAGACTGATCCTGTATTTTGTCTCCTTCAGATAAGGCCATCAGTCCCTTGCACTGAATGTCCTCATGCTCATAAATTGAGTTCATTAGCTACATGAACTCATCTTCTTCTTCAACAAATAAACCAATATAGGCTTCATCTTCTTAATCTGTTTCTGAAGATGACTGATCAGTCAAACTTTTGTCTTTCTTGGCAATAAAGGACTTTTCCTTTTTGCCCTTAAACTGAGTCTTCTTTTTGTCAGTTGACTCCTTCCTCTTTTCAGGACAGTCAGCCACTACATGTCCCTGTCTATTGCAGAAATAGCACATAATTTTTGAAGATGTAGCTTTGCTTGGCTTGGACCTGCTTCTTTCATTCCTTGATGACTTTCTTTTCTGATAATAGTCATCTTTTGGTTGAGAAGTGGAAGGCTTAGACCTCCACTGCTTCTTCTTCAGAAACTTTTGAAAATGTCTGGTGAAAGTTGCAAAATCTTCATCACTTTCACTGCTATCTGAATTCTTGCTTTCTGAATTATCTATCTCAGCCTCAGCAACTATTTGAGATGGAGATTGAGACTTGCTTCTATACTTCCTAGTGGCTTCAGTTTTGAAGGCCACAGATATTTCCTTGTGCTCCACTCTAGTAGTCTTCTCTTCCTCCTTTCTAACCATTAACTGCATCTCATAAGATAACAGTTTTCCAAACAAAGTTGGAGGAGGTATATCAGCTAATTTGGCCATTTCCCTAATGACACAAATCTTGGTGTCCCAGTCTTTAGTCAGGGATCTTAAGAACTTATCATTCAGCTCATAGTTGCTGAATTCTCTTCCATAGGACATCAATTTATTTACTATCCTATAGAACTTCTTGTAGCATTCAGTAATGCTATCAGACTTTCCTTGTCTGAAGCTTTCATATTCCTGATTTAACAAAGACTTCATGTCTTGTCTTACATCTTCTGATCCCTCCATATAGACTATTAATGTGTCCCACATTTCTTTAGAAGTTTTACAATGAATTAAATTCTGAAATGTTGCATCATCAATTGCACTAACACTAATATTCTGGGCCCTCTTGTCCATAGTGACCAGAATGATTTCATCTTTGGTCATTTCTGAATAGTCCTTAGGAGTTTTCTGATTTGCATCTAGACTGGATATCTTCATTGGCACATATGACCCTTCTTTGACTGTGATGTATATTCTTGGGTCAGATGCTTCCACAAAGAGTCTAACCCTCTCTTTTCATATGCCAAAAATATCTTTTCTACTGATTGGCAATTTCATGGACCCCAGCTCTTTGTGATTCTCACTAGAACCCATTTTCTTGAATCTTGTTTATGCTGATTCTGCCTACAGGATCTTACTCAGACTGTTATGTCCTTTTTTGATTAACCTGGATCTGATACTGTTGGGTACATTGGTTTAAATGTACCTGATTTGAAGAAGCCTCACCCAACTCAATGATATACATCAAAATGTATTTGATGTGTTGTTGAGTTTACTTGTGCAGGTTAAGTATTTGCAGGACTGAAGCAAAACGTTTCTAAGTACATGTGTCGACACCCAGAGGGAAAGTGTCGACACTTAAGAAGACTTGTGTCGACACCCAGACAAGCAGTGTCGACACTTGGAGTCATTGTGTCGACACTAAGGATGCAGAGTCGACACCAGACACAAAGTGTCGACACAAGGAGCTGTGTCGACACTCAGTGAAAAAAAGTGCAGTAAAGCTGTGTCGACACTTAGCAGCAGTGTCAACACCTAGAAGAACTGTGTCTACACCAGAAAGTGTCGACACCTGGAGCTGTGTCGACACTCAGCAAAAGTTAGCAGAGACTAAGTATAAGTGTCGACACCCAGAACAATGTGTCGACACTCAATAGAAGAGTCAGCATTTGAAGAAAGTGTCGACACCCAGAACAATGTGTCGACACACAACAGAAGAGTCAACACTTAAAGAAAGTGTCGACACAAGACAGTATGTGTCGACACTCAGCTGAAGACTCTACACTTGAAGAAAGTGTCGACACATGGAGCTGTGTCGACACTTAGTGAAGAACAGCAAGATCAACAAATTATTCTAAGTACAAGTGTCGACACTATGGGAATGTGTCGACACTCAGCTGAAGTCTCAACAAGAAGAAGAATGTGTCGACACAAGGAGCTGTGTCGACACTCAGCAAGTATCAACACTGAAGACATGTGTCGACACCAAGAAGTAGTGTTGACACTTAACAGATTCAACATATGAAGATGTGTCAACACAAAGGAGATGTGTCGACACTTAGAAGAATTCAGCAAAATACAGAAGATCAAGTACTTGTGTCGACACTAAATTTCAGTGTCGACACAAGAAGAAGAAACAGTGTCGAGACATAGAATCTACAACACAAGAAGTTGTGTCGACACCTTGTAGACTTGTGTCGACACTTACACAACTTGTGTCGACACTTGGTCCATAAGTGTCGACACTTAAAGACAGAAAGTCTCGACACTATCAGACAGTTAGAGAATTTTCAAGAACTGACTGGATGACTTGACAGTTGTCGTTCCAGCCGGTCTACAGCACTTGTCAGATTTGTCAGAAAGCAGTTATGAACCGGACCAGCCGGTTACCATGAAGAAGGCCTATAAATAGTCTTATGCAGTCTACAGAAAAGTTGTTGTTGAAGATTGATAAAGTTCAAATTATTGATCAAGTATCTAACAAAGAAGATCTAGCTATTCCTTGAAGAATAAAGTGCAGATCTAAGAAGTTGGAGAGAGAGAGCTCCATCCAAGAAATCAGATGTTGGAACTAGGCATAGAAGAAGGGTTCAGATTTATTCTGGATCTTAAGAAGCAGAGATCAAGGATCAACTGTAGAAGGAGTCAATCTCATTGAGTTCTACTTTCAAGAAGCTTTGAAGAAAGCTAAGTCAGATTGATTTCAGCTGAGTTCTTCCAAGAACTCATCAAGAAACTCACAACTCCTCTCTCTTGTCTCTGGGTTGCTGAGTTAACAATTGTATAATCATTTTTATCTTGTAGGATCTTTTGGATCTGAGTTTTTGTAAGCCTGTAATTATAAAGGCTGAGTGTAGAGCTTGAGAGCCTGAGTGTAGGAGATTAAAATCTCTGAGTGTAGGCCTTGGTGGCTGAGTGTAGGCCTTTGTGGCTGAGTGTAGGCTTTGTGGAAAAGCTGAGTTGTAGGGCCTTGGGCCTGAGGTGTAGGAACCAGTTTGGGTTCTGAGATAGTGGAGAAGTTTGGCCTAATCTAGTACACTGCTAGATAGGCGAAGGGGGAAAGTGGATGTACCCAAACCTTGGGGAACCACTATAAAACTGTGTGTCTTCTGTGTGCTGTGATTTGCTGTGAATACTGTGTGATTGCTGTGCAATAGTAGATTAGATTCTATGTTAAAAACTGATTGCTGCCATAAAAAGTTAAAAAGAATTTGGTCACCTATTCACCCCCCCCTCTAGGTGTTTAGGTACTATATCTTTCAAGTGGTATCAGAGGGAGGTTGCTCAAAAAGGACTAACAGTCTGAGGAGATCCTGATTGGCAGTTTCAGTCTAAGTCAAATTACAGATTCAAGACAATCAAGAACCATGAGTTCCACAGATAATCACAAGGAATTGGGATCCATGAAATTACCTATATGTAGGAAAGAGATTTTTGGGATCTGGAAGGAAAGGGTAAGGCTGTTTATGGAAGCCTCAGACCCTAGGATTTATATCACAGTCAAAGAGGGGCCATATGTAACCATGAAGATATCAGTTCTAGATGCAAATCAGAGAACACCAAAGGATTTCTCTGAAATGACAAAGGATGAGATTGTCCTAGCCACCATGGACAAAAGGGCTCAAAACATTATAGTGAGTGTCATAGATGATGCAACTTTTCAGAATCTTATACACTGTAAGACAACCAAAGAGATGTGGGATACTCTTATTGTGTATATGGAGGGTTCTGAAGAAGTAAGGCAAGACAGAAAATTCTTGCTAAATCAAGAGTATGAAAGTTTTAGACAAGGAAAGGGTGATAGCATAACTGAGTGCTATAAGAAGTTCTATAGGATAGTGAATGAACTCATGTCTTATGGAAGAGAGTTCAGTAATTATGAACTCAATGACAAGTTTCTAAGGTCCCTAACTAAAGATTGGGACACCAAGATCTGTGCCATTAGAGAAATGGCTAAGTTGGGAGAAATTTCTCCACCTACACTGTTTGGCAAATTGTTGTCATATGAAATGCAGTTGATAGTGAGGAAAGAGGAGGAGAAATCAACAAGAAATGAACATAAGGAAAGAACAGTAGCTTTCAAGACAGAAGCCCCCAGAAAGTACAGGAGTAAGTCACCAACTCCACCTCCAAAGGTTGCTGAATCAGAGTCAGATGAGTCTGTCAGCACAAAGTCTGAAAGCAGTGAAAGTGATGAAGACTTTGCTGCCTTCAGTAGACATTTTCAGAAGTTCTTAAAGAAGAAACAGTGGAGGTCAAGACCTTCTACTTCACAGGGAAAAGAAGACTTTTATCAGAATAAAAAGGCTTCAAAGAAGGACATGAAGAGGACTAAATCTAGTAAGGCAACTGTTTCAAAAATAGTGTGCTATTGCTGCAATAGACAAGGCCATGTTGTTGCAGATTGTCCATAAAAGAGAAAGGAGTCTGGTGACAGGAAGAAGACTCATTTCAAAGGCAAGAAAGAGAAGTCTTTTGTTGCCAAAAAGGAGAAGACTCTGTCAGATATTTCTTCTTCAAAAACTGAGTCAGATGTTGAGGCATACATATGGCTGTTTGCTGAAGAAGAAGAAGAAGAGTTAATGCAGATTATGGAGTCTATATATGAACAAGAAGATAGTCAATGCCAAGGACTGATGACATTGACTGAAAATGACAAAATCCTGGAGCAGCCAGGACCCAGTAAGGTACAAAGTTCAACTTTAAGTTCAGTTTCTTGTTCCAGTACAGAATCAGATTCATCATCATCAAATGATGAGAGTGCATCTGAGTCTGAAGAAGATATTCATCAGCTAATAGATGAATATAAAGTACTGTTGCAAGCTTACAAGAAGAGCAAGTCCCTAGCCAAAAGTCAGGCAAAGGAAATTGCTGATCTCAAAGCTGCTGTAACAGATTCTGAGAAGTTATTTGATCAAAAGCTTAATGAGATAGCTAGACTGAAGCACATAACAGTGATTCAGATGGGAACTATATCATTTAAAAATGATCAAATCAAGAGTCTGGAGATTAATCTTCAGAAGGAGAGAGAGCTTGTTGCTAGGTTTTCTAAACCTAAGTCAGTGTTACCCATAATTGATGAATTTGTTCATCACAAGGGTAAAGCTGGACTGGGATTTACTAGACCTGCAAGGACTGAGCAGTCCAAGTCCAAGTCCAAGGGAAAAGCCCCAACACTCAACAAGTCAGCTGTAGATAAGACAGCAAAGACAGTACCTAAGCAAAGGTACAATAAGTTTGAATGTTGGTACTGTGGCAAGGTTGGCCATTTTGTAATGGACTGTTGGCACAATGCTAGTGCCAAAGTGAGTAACAAACTACCTGTTGGAAAGCCTGCAGGTAGCTTTGTCAGGTTGCAAACTAACAAGTACCAAAGACCCAAGAATTCTTTGGGTTCTAAGGTTCATTAATCTGTTTTGCAGGTGAGTCCAAGTGGCCATGCCCCAACATGGTACTTGGACAGTGGATGTTCCAGACATATGACTGGAACTAGAGGATTACTAAGGGACTACATTCCAATAAAAGATGGTCCAAAAGTCACCTTTGGTGGTTCTGAAAAAGGAATCATCAAAGGATTTGGTAAAATTTCTAGTAACTTGGTTACCATTAATCAAGTGGCTTATGTTAAAGGGTTGAAACACAACCTAATAAGTATAAATCAATTAAGTGATGTAGGGTATGATATCTCATTTGTTAAAAATGGTTGTCATATCAAGAGGTCAACTGATCAAGAGATCATTTTGACTGGTTATAGGAAAAGGAATGTCTATTGCTTAGACATTATGGTTGAGAACAATGGTTCTCCAGTGTGTCTTGTAGCTGATGAGACAGTCTCTCATTGTGTCAAATGGCACAAGAGGCTTGCCCATCTTAACTACAAGACTATTAGCAAACTCTTTAGCAAAGAGTTAGTGAGGAATGGTCCTCAAGTTAAGTGTGTTAAAGATGGTATTTGCTCAGCTTGTCAAAAGGGCAAGCGGACTAGATCCACCTTTAGAAGCATAGAAAACAAAGATGCTGTGAGGTGTTTATACCTCTTGCATATGGATCTCTTTGGTCCAATGCCAGTTCACATCCTAGGTAGGAAGGTCTATACCTTTGTAGTTGTAGATAACTACTCAAGGTTTTCATGGGTGTTCTTCTTAAGACAGAAATCTGAAACACCTAGTATCTTCCATAGCTTTGTCAAGCAAATTCAGAATGAACTAGACAGTACAATGGTCAAGATTAGAAGTGACCATGGTACTGAATTTCAGTCTGATAGCATGACAAAACTATGTGAAGAATTTGGGATATTTCAAGAATTTTCTTCACCTAGAACACCTCAGCAAAATGGCATTGCTGAGAGGAAGAATAGGACCTTGATTGAGGCTGGTAGGACCCTATTAAGTGATACATCACTACCAGAATATTTCTGGGCTGAAGCAGTTAATACTGCATGTCATGTTATAAATAGGGCTACCATCACTAAAAGCCTCAACAAGACCCCCTATGAAGTTGTGAAAGGCAGGAAACCAAACCTATCCTACTTCAGGATCTTTGGTTGCAAGTGCTTCATACTTAACAATGGTAAGTCTTACTTAACTAAGTTTGCTGCCAAGTCCCAAGAGGGAATTTTTGTTGGGTACAGCAACAACAGTAAGGCTTATAGAGTCTACAACTTGTCTACACAAGTTGTAGAAGAATCTGTACATGTAGTATTTGATGAGACTAAACTTATTAACAATGAGTTGTCTAGTAGTGCATGCAGCCCCACAGGTTTAACAAAGAAGATGGACAAGCTCACTATAGAAGAAGATAGTGGCAACTGTCCAGGGGGAGAACTACATGTACCAATTGCTGATGAAGTTCAAGGAGTACAACATGATGGAGATGTTGAAGAGGTTCAACCAGAAGTCAGGATGCCACCAGCCAATAGGCATCTTAGAGATCATCCAGTAGAGCAGATTATTGGAGATCCAAGACAAGGAGTACAAACAAGGAGCAGAAATCTGAATGCAGCAATCTACTCCAGTTTTCTATCTCAAGTTGAACCAAAGAAGTTTGAAGAAGCCATTCTAGATCCACAATGGACTGAAGCAATGCAGGAAGAGCTGAATCAGTTCAAGATGTGCAAGGTCTGGGAACTTGTTCCTAAACCTAAAGACCACAATATAATAGGAATCAAGTGGATCTACAGGAATAAGATGGATGAACAAGGGGTCATCATTAAGAACAAAGCAAGATTGGTTGCTAAAGGATATAGGCAGGAAGAAGGTATTGACTTTAATCAAACTTTTGCTCCAGTAGCCAGACTGGAAGCCATAAGGATGTTTCTTGCCTATGCAACCTTTCAAGGATTCAAGGTTTACCAAATGGATGTCAAGTCAGCATTTCTAAATGGTAATCTTAAAGATGAAGTCTATGTGGAACAGCCATCAGGTTTTGTTGATTCAACTTTACCTAATCATGTCTATAGACTTAGGAAAGCTTTATATGGGTTAAAGCAGGCCCCTAGGGCTTGGTATGAAACCCTATCTAGTTTCCTCATTGAGAACAAGTTCTCAAGGGAGAAAATAGATAAGACTCTATTCCTTAGGGAATCTAGAGGCAAAGTTATACTAGTCCAAATATATGTAGATGACATTATATTTCGGTCTACTGAAAGCAGCCTTTGCAAAAAGTTTGCAAAACTTATGCAAGGTCAATTTGAGATGAGTAGTATGGGAGAGCTGAAGTTTTTCTTGGGTCTCCAAGTTAAACAGACTGAGAGTGGTTTATCCATTTGTCAGTCTAAGTTCACCCTAGAACTCATAAGGAAGTATGGTATGGATTCATCCAATACCATGAAGACTCCTATAGGGTCAAGTATGTCTCTTAGCAAGGATGATGCAGGGAAATCTGTAGATGAAACCTTGTATAGAGGGATAGTTGGCTCCCTATTATACTTGACTGCAAGTAGAACAGATATCATGTATGCTACATGTGTTTGTGCAAGGTATCAAGCCTGCCCTAAAGAGTCTCATTTGACAGCAGTCAAAAGGATATTGAGATATCTAAAGGGCACTCCCTATCTAGGCCTCTGGTACCCTAGGAATGGGGATTTTGAACTAACAGGTTATTCAGATGCAGATTTTGCAGGATGCAAAGAAGATAGAAAAAGCACTACTGGAACCTGTCAATTCCTAGGTGGGAGACTAATTTCATGGAGTAGCAAAAAGCAAACAAGTGTGGCTATCTCCACTGCAGAGTCAGAGTATGTGGCTGCAGGAAGTTGCTGTGCTCAACTTCTGTGGATACAACATCAGCTTGAGGACTATGGATTTCAGGTAAGTAGAACTCCACTCTTCTGTGATTCTACAAGTGCTATTTCAATTGCACATAATCCTGTATCTCATAGTAGAACAAAACATATTGAAATTAAATATCATTTTCTTAGGGAGCATGTAGAAAGAGAAGATATTTTACTTGAATATGTTAAAACTGATAATCAATTAGCTGATATGTATACTAAGCCCCTAGAAGAAGCTAAGTTCAATAGGTTTAAAATTGAACTAGGAATGATAAACTTAGAGTAAGTTTACAGAATTGGAAATGGCTAAGTAAAAAGGTGTCGACACATAGAGATTTCTGTGTCGACACAGAAAGTAGGTGTCGACACTTCAGGAAAAAGGTGTCGACACATCTAGGAAGTTGGTGTCGACACTTCAGAATATTAGTGTCGACACATGTCTAGTAGGTGTCGACACATTCAAAGTGGTGTCGACACTTAAATCTTACTCAGATTTCTCTAAGTAAAGTCTCGACTAAATGTCGAGTTGAGTGGTGTCGACACATAAATAAGTGTCGACACATATTATCTGTTGACTAAACTTGTGTCGACACATATGTGTCGAGACATTATAAGTCAGTGTCGACACTTATTGCTAGTGTCGACACAATTTAAGTTAGCTGTCCCGCCTGTTCATCTTCAAACCTAGAAAGGTATAAATAGAATTTTGCCTTTGTTTGTCGACACGCTTTCAAAAGTTTCGAGACCAAAACTTATGTGTCGACACCTCTCTTCTCTCAAGACAAATTCTACAAACCCTAATTGCGCCAAAGCTTGAGGAGAATGTCAACGAATGGTACGAACTGGTGCGGAATGCTTTTGAGGATGCCGATCAAGAAATCAAGAACGTGATAACCCTAGTAGCAGATTCAGGGTTAGAATATCTTGTTTCAGAACCTACTAAAATATGGAAGAAAGAAGTACTAGAATTCCTCAATGGAGCTGAAGTAGACGAATCTGGATACAAGATCAAATCCAGAGTTCATGGAGCAAAGGTTAAGGTTTCACCTAAAAGTCTGAGGAAGGTACTTCAGTTGCCCAGAACTAAAGAGGAAGATGAGGTTACTGCTTCTAAGACCAGAGAAGCTCTAACCTGGTGTGGACTGGATCCTAAGATGAAGCTTGGATCAGTGTTTCTTAGAAAGAGCATGAACAATCAAGGGAAATTCCTTTCAGAGATTGTTAGCAAAGTAATACTCAGTAAGCCAGGAGGGCATGACAGAGTGTCTACCCATATGTTTAGTATTATGACAAGGATAATCTTCACTCTAAACACTGACTGGTCTAATATAGTGTTTGAGAAAATCAAGGAAAGCCTAAAGAAGCCCAACCTGGGCAGAATTTTAAGTCTATACCTAGCTGGTACCATACCAGAGGTTATGCAACAAGCTGCTGGAAGCAAAATCAACCACATGAGAAAAATGGATATGAGAATTTTCTCCATATGGGACAGGGTGTTGTCTAAGGAGATGCCAACCCCTGAGAAGATCATTCCTGAGAAAGAAATTCCACCAAAGAAGAAGAGGAAAACTGCTCCAGTGGCTCAAGTGTTCACTAGCAGCTCAGACAGTGAAGAACAAGTTGTCTTCACACCAGATGAGATTGAGGAAGAGCCTGCTGTGAAGTCTCCAGCACATCAAGGTGTTGCTGAGATCCAGGGGGAGCTACCTCAAGCTTGCCCCATACACAAGGATCAAAGCCAGGGGGAGCTTCTAGTTGTAGATGAACCCACTACACTGGAAAGTGAACAAGCAACCAACACAATACTAAAGGTAATCACTGAACTAAATACTTTGGTTTTTCCTATAGAAGATACTGATTTGTCTGATGTTCATCAGCAAACTCAGCTGGATAACCAAGTCCCAGATGCTGTCATAGAAGACACATCTGCTATTGTTCAAGATGTTACTGATCCAGTGGTTGAAGAGCCAAGAATTTCTCCAGCTAAGTCTCCAAAAGAATATACCATGGAAGATCTTTTCTTAAATCTAGATCAAGAAGACTTTGGAAAGGACACTACTGCTGCTGAAGGAGAGAATGCTCCAGTTGAGGGGGAGCACATGCAAATTCTGGAAGAGCCTGTAAGGCAAGAACCTGAGACAGCACCAGATGTGCAAACTGAAAGGCCCCCAAGCCCTAAGGAGAGGGTTGAAATTGCTAGCACCTCAGAATCTAAAGATGAGGAGGCTACCAAGGCAAAGCAAAAGAAATTCCAAGTGTTCAGAAGAAGAAGCCAAAGTTATAAGAAGGCTTTGCAAACTATAGCTCCACAACCTATAGTTCAGCCAGCCCTATCAATAGACTATAGTGATCTGATGTTTGCCATGCAGCTCAAGTTGGATGAGCATAGAAAAGCACTAGAGACTTATGTGGATGTAGGGTAGAAATCATTGCAATTTGATCTAGCCCAGGACATAAAATCTATAAGGTTTGAAATGAACCAAAATAAGAAGGAGATGACAGACTGCTTACACAAAGGGGGGAATGCAGTGGTGTACTTAGCTACACACCAAGAAAAGATAAAAGCACAAGTGGATGACATGGCTGTGAAGCAAGGTTATGTTCTTGAAAATCAGATAAGAATGAATGACAACCTTACTGCATATCACAATGCAATAGTCACATAACTAAAGAATCTAGCTGCAGGGCAGACTCCAGTTATAGCAAAGGCAGATTTTGACAAAGTATTCCTAGAAGAACTCACTGCTCTTAAAACTGCCATTCAAGAATCTCAAAAGAATATAACTGACAAACTCCAAAGGTTAAAACCTTTCTTTAAAGATGGAGTTAATTACTTGGATAATCAGGTGAGATTTCAAAAAGATGATGTGAGAGATCATATCGAAAGAGAAGTCATAAAGGGGGAGAGGGTTTTAGTCAAGGCCAGCTCTGATCATGCCAAATGGATATCAAATTCTATCAGAGCTACACTGGGTTATCCTCCTCTTTGTGATGATGATAATGTTGCTGAATCTGGCATTCATCCTGCCTATCTTAGAGGGGAGCAACCTGAAGTGGCTCAAGTCATATATCCTCATCCAGATTTTGACATGATTCATGCAGATGTACAGTCCATGTATAACCCACCTGGGGGTAAGGACAATGTCATAATAGAGAAAGTTGTTCAGCCTGTCTCTGAAGCTTTACAGGAAGCCATCTTGAAGGAGCAAGCTGAAGAGGAAACCAGATTATCCAAGAAGAGGTTCAGGGAGCAAGTTGAACAAGACCTGACTTTGAGCAGTGGAGCCCTACCTCAAGGAATATTATATTGACTGCCTGGAAAGCTGCCAAAGATAACATTCAAGACAGGAATAAGTGGTTTTCTGAAACTGAATGGAGGAAACATGAATCTAGACAGGAGACAATAGTCCAATATAGAAGGAAGGCCAAGGTGGGAAAGCTACCTCCTACTGCTCAGGAGCCTAGCAAGTACTTTCCTAAGCCTTACCATTATTTTGAAAGGCAAAAGATCAAAGCAGAAGAGCTTAAGAAGAAAGACTTGAAAGGCAAGAAGCCTGCTGATGCTGAAGTTGCTGATGCTCCTGTTCAAGCTAAAGTTCAAGTTGGAAAAGGAATTGTGATTAAGGAGCCAGAACAGAAATAGAATTAGAATTTTCTTGAAGTTTACTTTGTAATCTTTTTGATGTAAAATATTTTGTGAACTTCTGAAAAAGAATATGACAGATATTAGAACAATGTGTTATATGTTAAATCTATTTCATATTTGTTCTGTGATGATGTCTATGTCTATTTCATATTTGTTCTGTGTTGATGTCTATGAATACATGTGTGATTGATACATGTTTATGTTTACCCTGCTATATATAATCCTGCTTTACATCATTTTGTAATTTTATTTATGAATGGTGTATATCATTGACTAAGGGTTATGACTTCTCCAAATAGGGGGAGATTGTTGGGTACATTGGTTTAAATGTACCTGATTTGAAGAAGCCTCACCCAACTCAATGATATACATCAAAATGTATTTAATGTGTTGTTGAGTTTACTTGTGCAGGTTAAGTATTTGCAGGACTGAAGCAAAAAGTTTCTAAGTACATGTGTCGACACCCAGAGGGAAAGTGTCGACACTTATGAAGACTTGTGTCGACACCCAGACAAGCAGTGTCGACACTTGGAGTCATTGTGTCGACACTAAGGATGCAGAGTCGACACCAGACACAAAGTGTCGACACAAGGAGCTGTGTCGACACTCAGTGAAGAAAAGTGCAGTAAAGCTGTGTCGACACTTAGCAGCAGTGTCGACACCTAGAAGAACTGTGTCTACACCAGAAAGTGTCGACACCTGGAGCTGTGTCGACACTCAGCAAAAGTTAGCAGAGACTAAGTATAAGTGTCGACACCCAGAACAATATGTCGACACTCAATAGAAGAGTCAGCATTTGAAGAAAGTGTCGACACCCAGAACAATGTGTCGACACACAACAGAAGAGTCAACACTTAAAGAAAGTGTCGACACAAGACAGTATGTGTCGACACTCAGCTGAAGACTCTACACTTGAAGAAAGTGTCGACACATGGAGCTGTGTCGACACTTAGTGAAGAACAGCAAGATCAACAAATTATTCTAAGTACAAGTGTCGACACTATGGGAATGTGTCGACACTCAGCTGAAGTCTCAACAAGAAGAAGAATGTGTCGACACAAGGAGCTGTGTAGACACTCAGCAAGTATCAACACTGAAGACATGTGTCGACACCAAGAAGTAGTGTCGACACTTAACAGATTCAACACATGAAGATGTGTCGACACAAAGGAGATGTGTCGACACTTAGAATAATTCAGCAAAATACAGAAGATCAAGTACTTGTGTCGACACTAAATTTCAGTGTCAACACATGAAGAAGAAACAGTGTCGAGACATAGAATCTACAACACAAGAAGTTGTGTCGACACCTTGTAGAATTGTGTCGACACTTACACAACTTGTGTCGACACTTGGTCCATAAGTGTCGACACTTAAAGACAGAAAGTCTCGACACTATCAGACAGTTAGAGAATTTTCAAGAACTGACTGGATGACTTGACAGCTGTCGTTCCAGCCGGTCTACAGCACTTGTCAGATTTGTCAAAAAGTAGTTATGAACCGGACCAGCCGGTTACCATGAAGAAGGCCTATAAATAGGCTTATGCAGTATACAGAAAAGTTGTTGTTGAAGATTGATAAAGTTCAAATTATTGATCAAGTATCTAACAAATAAGATCTAGCTACTCCTTAAAGAATAAAGTGCAGATCTAAGAAGTTGGAGAGAGAGAGCTCTATCCAAGAAATCAGCCATTGGAACTAGGCTGAGAAGAAGGGTTCAGATTTATTCTGGATCTTAAGAAGCAGAGATCAAAGATCAACTGCAGAAGGAGTCAATCTCATTGAGTTCTACTTTCAAGAAGCTTTGAAGAAAGCTAAGTCAGATTGATTTCAGCTGAGTTCTTCCAAGAACTCATCAAGAAACTCACAACTCCTCTCTCTTGTCTCTGGGTTGCTGAGTTAACAATTGTATAATCATTTTTATCTTGTAGGATCTTTTGGATCTTAGTTTTTGTAAGCCTGTAATTATAAAGGCTGAGTGTAGGGCTTGAGAGCCTGAGTGTAGGAGATTGAAATCTCTGAGTGTAGGCCTTGGTGGCTGAGTGTAGGCCTTTGTGGCTGAGTGTAGGCTTTGTGGAAAAGCTGAGTTGTAGGGCCTTGGGCCTGAGGTGTATGAACCAGTTTGGGTTCTGAGATAGTGGAGAAGTTTGGCCGAATCTAGTACACTGCTAGATAGGCGAAGAGGGAAAGTGGATGTACCCAAACCTTGGGGAACCACTATAAAACTGTGTGTCTTCTGTGTGTTGTGATTTGCTGTGAATACTGTGTGATTGCTGTGCAATAGTAGATTAGATTCTGTGTTAAAAACTGATTGCTGCCATAAAAAGTTAAAAAGAATTTGGTCACCTATTCACCCCCCCTCTAGGTGTTTAGGTACTATATCTTTCAGATACCACTTGAAAGAAATAGTGCCTAACCACATAGAGGGGGGGGGTGAATATGTGTTCTTTTTCTTTTGACTTTTAAGGCAGATCAATTGTAAATAACTTTAAAGAACAAATGCACTTCTACAGCTATCACAACACAGCAATCACAGATACAAACATTCACAGAGTGCACACAGTATTTATAGTGGTTCCCCAAGGTCTGGGTACATCCACTTTCCCCCTTCGCCTATCTAGTAGTGTACTAGATTCGGCCTAACTTCTCCACTTTTTCTTAGATCCTCAGATCTTACAACTCAGAACCCCAAATAGGTTCCTACAACTCAGAGTGACCTCACTCCTACAACTCAGGCACAAAGCCTTACCACTCAGTCTTCACCAAGACCTACACTCAGGCTAAAACAACCCTACCTCAGCCTTCAATTAAGGCCTACACTCAGAGAATAGAATCTCCTACACTCAGGCACAAAGCCTTACCTCAGCCTTTATAGTTTAGGCTTACAGCTCAGATCCTTTAGGATCCTACAAGAATTTAATAATACAAGGTAATTAACCACAACTCTGACTGAGAAAGATGAGTTGACTGGCTTCTTGATGAGTTCTTGGAAGAACTTGGCAGAGATCAACCACCCTTAGCTTTCTTCAAAGCTTCTTGAATTAGAACATAGTAGGGTTGAATCTCCTGTGCAGATGATCTTCAATCAACTGCTGTCTTGAGATTCAGATCTCAATCTGAATCTTACTTTGCAGCCCGGTTCAGCAGTTGCTCTTCTTAGAAGGAGCTCTCTCTCTCCAACTTCTTAGATCTTCTGTTGAAGGTCTTCTTTTTGTTGTTAGATCTCTTGATTGATTGTTGTCAATCTATTCCACTTCTTTCTGTTGAAGGAGAAAGGTCTTTAAATAGTCTTCCTCCAAGGTAACCGGCTGATCTGGTTTCCAACAACTTTCTGACGGCTCTGACAGTTACAGTTGACCGGTTGAAATGGCAGCTGTCAAGTCATCCAGTCACTTCTTGAAATCTCTATCACTGTCTGAAAGTGTCGACACAGATAGTCATTATATGTCGACACAAATAGACTAAGTTTCGACACAAGTAGACTAAGTGTCGATACTAGCCTTCATGGTGTCGACACAACTCCTTGTGTTGTTGTAACAGCTTCTCGACACTGCTTCTTCAGAATGTGTCGACACTGATTCTGTGTGTCGACACAAGCCTTCTGTTGAATGTGTCGACACTGATTCTGTGTGTCGACACAAGTACTTCTTCTTTAATACTTAGTTGAAATCTATTGTGTGTCGACACAACTCCTTTGTGTCGACACATCTTCTTGTGTTGAAACTTTGCTGAGTGTCGACACATCTCCTTTGTGTCGACACATGCCTTCATGTGTTGAAACTTTGCTGAGTGTCGACACATCTCCTTTGTGTCGACACATGTACTTTAACTTTGTTGAAGTTTGCTGAGTGTCGACACACCCTCTAAGTGTCGGCACTTTTGCTGTCGACAAAGTTTCTCTGGGTGTTGACACTGATTCTGTAGACAATTCTTCACTGTGTGTCGACACTGATTGTATGTGTCGATACTTTTCTTCTGGTGTCGACTCTGCCTTCCTGGTGTCGACACAATTACTCCAAGTGTCGACACAGCTTCTTTGGGTATCGACACATGCCTTCATAAGTGTCGACACTTCACCTCTAGGTGTCGACACATGGACTTAGAAACTTTTATGCTTTTCCTGCAATTACTTAACCTGCACATATAAACTCAAAGCACATCAAATATACCTTGATGTATATCATTGAGTAGGGTGAGGCTTCTTCAAATCAGGTACATATATTCCAATGTACCCAACAGTTTTCTTTGATTCTTGTTATTGTTTTGCAATGTATACGACAACATTTGCTCCTCTCTCAAAGAAATCTGTCATATCTTTCTTTAGTAAATTTACTCCAAATCTTATAGATTTGATGTCCTGAGCCAGTTGAAACTACAACTCTTTATTTCTTTCATGTACATACTTCTCAAGTTGTGTTCTTTGTTGGTCAAGTATTATCTGTATTTTAACTAAAAGTGAACTTAAGTCCACTGCAGGAACAAGAGTTGTTCCAGACTGAATAGTTTTCTTATAACTTTTGCTCCTCTTTTTAAGTTCAGTTAATTTCCTCTTCTTTATCTGAGAGTCTTCTTCATCCTCAGATTCTGATGAACTAACCATTTCAACAGAAGTAGACTCTTTTACTATTTCAGTAGTTGGTGCCTGATCTGTTAACTCCTCCCAATCATTGCACCTTTTTCATCAATATTGATGTTTTCCAAGTTAGAATCATCTTGCTGAACTTCAACATCAGGAGCATAGTCCTCTAGAATAGCAGTTACTTCCCCCTGGATATCTAGATTTGTATTCAAAATAATTTCTTCTTCTGTCTCCTTGGAGATGCTTCCTCATATTCTCTATTAGTCTGTTCTTGTTCAAGTTCTTGTACTACTTTCATTACTATAGTATGTACAACATCCATATCAATATCAGGTGGAACATTGAGGTTCTCCCCCTCAATTCTATCCATCTCTTGCATTGTCTCCCCCTCCACCTGATCACCAGTTCCAGGTGAGGTCCTTGGAGATTTCTCAACTATTGTATCATCTTGTTTTTTAGAGCTAGAACTTTCTTGTTCTTAAGATTTACTAGAAGAATCTTCTTCCACAATTACAGCCTTCTTCTTGTTCTCTTTCACCTTCTCAACTACAACTATTTCTTTGGATAAGAATCTATCCCACCTTGCTAATATCCTCATATCCATTTTTCTCATATGGTTAATTTTAGATTCAAGCTTTAGGTTGAGGCTGTCATGAATGACATGAATCAGATATAGACTAAGAATTCTGCCCATGTTGGCTTCTTGATGCTCTCTGCAATCTTGTCAAAGGCTATTTTACTCCAGTTAGTTTTGACTTTAAAGATTATTCTAGTCATTATTGCAAACATAGATCCAGAGATCTTGTCATGTGCTCTTTTCTTGCACATCAACACCTTTCCTACTATCTCAGATAGGAATTTACCCTGAGAATTCATACCCTTTCTGTTCAGGGTACTTCCAATTCTTGTGGTTGGGGCCAACCCACACCACACTAATGCATCTGCAGTCTTGGCAGTGTCTATGTCTTCTTCTTGATCAATTCTTGGTAAGTGAAAAATCTTGACCAGCCTTTTGGTAGTAGGTTTAACCTTATCTCCATTCACTTTAGACTTGATTTTATCTGAGTCTTAATCCAGCTTAGCATTGGAGAAGAATTCTGTTACTTCTCTTTTCCAGATTTTTGTAGGTTTTGAAAGCAGATATTCCAATCCTGCTTCAGTGATTAGGTCAATGACTTTTCTAATTTCTTCTTGCGTCGTGCCAAATCCATTGCGTAGAAGCTCATATCCTTCAAAGATGTTGTCATCATTCTTGGGTGCCATTGGAGTGGATAGAAGGGATTGACGAATATCGACTTATCTGAGTTCTGGGTCTCAACACTCAGGAATCAAAAGCTTAAGAAATCAATAAAGCGTAGTTGACTTTTAATCTCATACCATATTTATAGTCTAATCTTTCCTGAAGACGAAAGGGAACGCTGCATTTAGACTATTCTAAATTTTTGGGTAAATACCTAGTGTCGACACAGGGAAAAGATTTTTGTCGAGATGTGCCGACACAAGGATTATGTCTCTCGACACATACCTCTGGGTCTCGACACACTTATGTCTTGACACTTACTTTAGTGTCTCGACACTTTGCAGTGATGAAGTGTCGACACAGTTTCTGATGACTTGACACATTACTATCTATAGTGTCGACACACTTTCTGGTATCTCGACACTTTCTAAGATGTCTCGACACATTCTCTGGTTTCTCGATACAACTTCTGACTTAGTCAAAATTTTGTTTTCTAAAATGTAGATTCTTGACATTTATGAGGTTTATCCTTGATATTTTAGGTAATTAAACTTAATTAATGACCAATTATTTTTATTCTTATTTTATCTGTTTTTATATGTGCATCAATTACCCAAGATTCAACATTCCAAGTTCAAACTTAAAGAAATTAATTTTTTCTTCTTCTAGGGGCTTAGTAAAAACATCAGCAATTTGTTTATTTATTGGAACAAACTCTAAACTAATATCTTCATTTTCTACATGATCACTAATGAAGTGATATCTAATTTCAATATATTTTGTTCTACTATGTGAAACATGATGGTTTGTAATTGATATAGCACTAGTAGAATCACAAAATAAAGGACTTTTACTTGGCTGTAAGTTGTAATCTTGTAACAGATGCTGAATCCAAAGTAACTGTACACAACAACTTCCAGCTGAAATGTACTCAGATTCAGCTGTGGATATTGCTACACTTGTTTGCTTTTTGCTGCTCCATGACACCAGCCTCCATCTAAGGAATTGACATGAACCTGAAGTTCTTTTCCTGTCTTCTTCACAACCTGCATAATCTGCATCTGAAAAGCCTATCAGTTCAAAATCACTTTTCTTGGGAAACTATAGACCAAGATTAAGTGTGCCCTTTAGATATCTTGAAATTATTTTAACTGTTGTATAATGAGATTCTTTAGGGCAAGATTTGTTGAAATTTGTGAAGTGGAAGTGGGTGACGGGACAGGCCGCGCGGCCTGTGGCGGACAGCTTTGGCGGACTGGGCGGACTGGGCGGACTGAGGTTTGCGGCCTGGTGAAAAGTCTGGTGGAAGCCGGCTGTGTTCTGAGCGGGTTGTTGCATGGAGTCCGCGGTTTGGTGCGGCTTGGTATCTGCGGATAGAGAGGCTTGCGGACTGGTGCTTTGCTCAGTGGTCGCGGGTGCAAGCTTGTGCTGAAAGGCGGGTTGGCTCTTGTCCGCGGGAAGCTTGCGGACTGATGTGTCCGCGGTATTGGCTGTTGCGGACTAAGCTTAGAGCTTGGCTGAGGCCTTGTCGAGCTCTGGTGGCACAGCAGGGAGTTGCTGTGGAGATCGTTGTGGCGGCCTGGTTTTGGAGTCCGGGATTAGATCGCTGTGATAGGGCAGGAGTGAGAGGAGCTCGCAGACTGTGGCGGTCTGCGCTGTGGTGTTTTGGCGGACTGGAGTTTTGCGTCCGCCAAGCTCGCATTAGCCCCTTATGGTTTTGGGCTTGGTCACACTTGGTGCCGAGTTCAGTGTGTCCACCGTATCCGCTGAGTCCGCTGTGACCGGGCGGTCTGTCTTTAGCTGCCTTTGGTCGTGTACTTGTGGCGGATTGAGGTGTGTGTCTTGCGGACTGCCTCGGGTTGGTGCGGACAGCCATTGAAGGGGGTTTGCTGTCCTGAAGCGGTTGGAGCTTTGCGGGCTGATGCCTTGTCCGCTTAGCTTAGGCGGACTGGAGAGGGTTCGTCAATGGTTGCCTTGCTCCTGGCGGTTTTCCTTGGTGACCGGCTAAGTCCTCGCGGACTCAGCGGATGGTGGTTTGTATTCGCGTGGGCTGGGGCGGTGTCGCTATCTCTTGGGCGGTGACCACACTCCTCACCTGGCCTATAAATAGGACCCCCTGGCACATCTACAGTAACTTGAGTGAACAGTAAGTTGGGGTGTGCGAAGTGTGCGGTCTGTGTTTGCCAGTCCGCACGGATTGTTTCAGGCTGCCGGTTTGCTATTTGCAGGTCGCGCGGATAACGTCAAGGAGCCAGGAGTGTGGCTGTGACTTCGTTCAAGTGCTTGGAAGTGTGCGGTCTCTGCGGTCTCAGCAGGAGGTCGCTCTGCGACTTGTCAGTTCTGTTTCATCTTTGCCAGCTTCAATAACCTGTCCGCCGGCTTTAGGCGGGTAGGGGTGTTCCTCAGTTCGGGTTCAGCAGAAGGCGAATAACGGTGTGTCCGCGCGGCCTCGCGGCTTCGGCGGACTCCGTGGTATTCAGCGGATTGCAGCATAGTTCGGGCGGCTTCGGCGACCTCGGCGACCTCGCGGTCTCGGCGGACTCGGGTTCTGTCCGCCCGGCTTGTTTTTTGGTGCTTCTGTTTTTCAGCTGTTATACTAGCGAAATCATGTCTCGCTATGTATGCCTCGCATTGTAAAGAAGTGAATGAATAATAGACCTGCTTGTGCTTCCATTGTTTGTTGTGATTTACCTTTGTGCCTCTAGTCCTTGGTTTCCGCTGGTTCAACGTGCGAACTGGGTAGTTCCGAAGATATTAATTTGGCGTTTGGGCTATCTTGCTGACCACGTTGAGAAAATTTAACATGGTATCAGAGGGAGGTTACTGAGGTTCAGTTGCGTGAGCGGAAGTCAGCCAGTGTTGTTACTCTGTGATTGAGTGGTGATCAACCTGTGTTGTTGCTCGGAGCTGCTGAAAGGTTGCCAACAGGTGTTGCAATGGAAGGGAGCTTAGCAAGAGGTCTGGGCATTGAACTCTTAACGCCGACTAACTTCAAGAAGTGGAAGTCGTGCATGACGAGTTATCTTCTTGGCGAGGAGCTGTGGGAAGTCGTCGGTGGTGATGACAGGCAGGAAGTCACTGCTGCTTTCGGTACTGCTGAGCAGGTTAGGCTCTGGAGAAGAACAAATGCTAAGGCGGAGTTCATTCTGAAGAGAGCTGTGCCTCCGGAGCTATTTGATCACATCATTGGATGTGAGTCGGCTGCTGATATTTGGACAACCATTGATGAGTTGTTCAATAGGAAGAATGTGGCGCGGCTTCAGTTCCTGGAGAATGAGTTGGCCAGGGCAACTCAGGGAGACCTTTCCATCTCCAAGTACTTCTTAAAGATGAAGAGCTTGTGTGCTGAGCTGTCGGCACTGGATCCTGATGAGCCTATCTCTGAGGCAAAGATGAAAAGGCACATTATCCGCGGCTTGCGGAAGGAGTATGTGGCCTTTGTCACATCTGTTCAAGGGTGGGCTACTCAGCCGTCGTTGCTGGAGCTGGAGAATTTGCTTGCCTCGCAGGAGAGCTTAGCAAGGCAGATGGCTGGAGTGAACCTGAATCAGGAAGGCAACGAAGCTCTCTTCTCAGGAAAGAAGAAAGGATGGGAAGGGAAGAAGAAGAAGAAGGTGCAGGCCGCTGTTGAGAAGGAGACTTCAACTTCATATCCGCCGGAGAGGAGCAATGCTCCTAAGGACTGGAAGAAGAATCTGAAGTGCTACCGGTGTCATCAGCGTGGGCACTTCAAGCGGGACTGCAAGGTCAAACTGCAGCCTGGGCATGCTGCGGGAAAGGAGGAAGCTTGTTCGAGAAGTGAAGAAGCAGAATGGGGCGGAGCTTTCTTGATGGGCACTTGTGTCCGGGCCTTGTCTGCTGAGGACTTCAACGGCGAGTGGATCGTGGACTCCGGGTGTGGTCATCACCTCACCGGAGACAAATCGAAGTTCACCTCCATGCAGGCTTACTCAGGTAATGAAGCTATTATCACTGCTGATAATACTGTTTATGCAGTAGAGAAAGAGGGGGTCGTGTCATTGGGTAGTGATCAGGGGCCACTTACGTTAAGGAGTGTGTATCACGTACCGGGCATGAAGAAAAACCTCTTCTCGGTGACCAATGCGGTGGACGCTGGGTATCACGTTCTGTTTGGGCCAACAAACGTGAGGTTCCTTCGCAATGTATCAGCGGTGAAGGCTGATGTTGCTCATGTTGGGAGAAGGGTGAAGAGCTTGTATGTTCTTTCCACCAGTGCTTATGTTGATAGAATGAGGGCCAATGATAGTGCGGCTATCTGGCATGAGAGGCTGGGGCATGTTGGCATGGACAAGCTAAAGGCAATGGCGAGTAGAAGTTTGGTGAGGGGGTTGCCGAAGTTGTCCTCCTTTGGTGATGGGCATGTTTGTGCGGGCTGTCAATACGGTAAGGCACATCGCCTTCCGTTTGATAAATCACAAACAAGGAGCAAGAAACCATTGGAGTGTATTCATGGCGACCTGATGGGACCGACGGTTACTGCCAGCCTTGGTGGAAGCAGATACATGCTTGTCTTGGTTGATGACTACTCAAGGTATACTTGGGTGTACTTCTTAAAGGAGAAGTCGGAAGCCTTTCGTTTGTTCGTGGAGTTCAAGGAGTTGGTAGAAGGCCGTCTTGGCTTGCGGATTAAGAAGTTTAGAACTGATAACGGGGGGGAGTTTGTCTCTTCCAAGTTTTCTAACTTCTGCAGGAAGCACGGGATCCAACGGGAGCTTACTTGTGCTCACACTCCACAACAAAATGGGGTAGCGGAGCGGAAGATCCGTCATTTGACGGAGACCTGCAAATGCTGGCTTCATGCGAAATATATCCCAAGGTCCTTTTGGGCGGAGGGAATGTCTTGTGCTGCCTATGTTATCAACCGGATGCCACTCAGCCCGATCAACATGAAGACTCCTGTTGAGCTGTTGCTGAAGGAGAAGCCGAGTGTGGGACACCTTAGGGTGTTCGGTTCAACCTGCTATGTGCATGTCCCGGATGCTTCACGGACAATGCTGGATGCGAAGGCAAGGAAACTTGTCTTTGTTGGCTATGATGAGCGGAAGAAGGGATGGAAATGCATGGACCCTGTGACGAAGAAGTTCGTGGTGTCAAGAGATGTTGTCTTTGACGAGCTGATGTCATATGGAGGTGGCTCGGTGGAGCTAACCGGAAGTAGCAAGGATGTTGAAGCACCGGTGGAGGCTGCTGAAGGCTTGGAAGAGGAGCTTGATGTTTCACCAGCAGCTCCTGTTGCTTCGAATTCCGAGGCTGAGCCTTCTGGCTCAGGAAGCAGGGGGAGCACTGCTCAATGCTTGCCCCAGGTAGGAGTGGAGCCTGAAGAAGCAACGGAAGCCGTGAGCAAGGAGCCGTGTCTTCGGAGATCGAAGAGGGTGGTTAAGCCACCGGCTCGGTACTGTGATGAGAATGCAGTGAGCTTTGTCTCCTGCTTCTTTGCAGGTCCTCTGGATGAGCGAGAGCCTGCAAACTTCAACCAGGCCACTGGAGTGAAGGAGTGGGATGATGCCATGAAGGAAGAGATTGATGCTCTGAAGAAGAATGAAACCTGGGACCTTGTGCCCAAGGTTGATGGCGTTACTCCGGTTACTTGCAAGTGGGCGTATAAGTTGAAGAAGAAGGCTGATGGGAGCATTGATCGGTTCAAGGCTCGCTTGGTCGCTAGAGGATTCTCACAGCAGTATGGAGAAGACTATGAGGAGACATTCAGTCCAGTTGCGAAGATGACTTCTGTAAGAGTGGTGATCGCCTAGGCTGCTAGCAAGGGATGGAGGTTGTGGCAACTCGATGTGAAGAATGCCTTTCTTTACGGAGAGATTTACAAGGACATCTTCATGGATCAGCCGCTTGGTTTTGTCTCTGAGAAGCATCCGGACTATGTCTGCAAACTCAGGAAGGCTCTCTATGGGTTGAAGCAAGCTCCTCGAGCGTGGTATGGGAAGATTGCAGAGTACTTGCAGTTCTGTGGATACCTGGCTTCCAACTCGGATTCAAGCTTGTTCGTCAAGAAGAAGGGAGAGCTAAGAGTCTTGGTCCTGCTGTATGTGGATGATATGATCATCACAGGAAACTCGGAGGAGCAAGTAGCAAGGCTCAGGGCAGAGCTTGTTATACGCTTTGAGATGAAAGACTTGAGAGAGTTGCATCACTTTCTTGGTCTGGAAGTGGAGAGGAAGGAGTGCGGAGTTCTCATTAGCCAGAAAGGGTATGCTGATCGCATTGTGAAGCGGTTTGGCATGAGCAAAGGGAAGAAGTACTCCACTCCACTGGAATCTGGGCTGAAGCTTCGACGGGATGAGGGAAGGGTTCTTCATGATCCCTTGGTGTTTAGGGCTCTTGTTGGGAGCTTGATTTACCTGACGATTACAAGGCCGGATATCGCTTATGCTGTTGGCCGAGTAAGTCGGTATATGGCTGAACCAAGGCAATCTCATCTAGTGGCGGCGAAGGGAATTCTGAAGTATGTCAAGGCTTCTTCTGACATGGGACTCCTCTATAGAAGGGACGCGGAGGTTGCGTTGCTCGGGTACACGGATGCTGACTATGGCGGTGATTCGGATGATCGAAGGTCTACTTCAGGTTATGTGTTCACTTGCGGTTCAGCTAGCATCTCGTGGTGTAGCAAGAAGCAGGACTCGGTGTCGGTTTCAACCACGGAGGCGGAGTATAAGGCTTCGGCCTTGGCTGCTCGGGAAGCCGTTTGGTTGAGGAGGCTTATAGAGGATGTTCATGAAGAAGTGCAAGGGCCTACTTTACTCCGGGGTGACAATGAGAGTGCTCTCAAACTGGTAAACAATCCAGTGTGTCACGCCAGGACCAAGCATATAGAGATTGATCACCACTTCATCAGGGAAAAGGTGTTGGAGGGGTCTCTGCTGGTCGGGCATGTTCGGAGTGAAGATAATCTTGCTGACATCTTCACAAAGCCACTGTCGAAGGGGCCCTTTGAACGCTTGCGCAGCTTGCTGGGCTTGGTCACCACTTCTCACTTCAAGGGGGAGTGTTGAAATTTGTGAAGTGGAAGTGGGTGACGGGACAGGCCGCGCGGCCTGTGGCGGACAGCTTTGGCGGACTGGGCGGACTGGGCGGACTGAGGTTTGCGGCCTGGTGAAAAGTCTGGTGGAAGCCGGCTGTGTTCTGAGCGGGTTGTTGCATGGAGTCCGCGGTTTGGTGCGGCCTGGTATCTGCGGATAGAGAGGCTTGCGGACTGGTGCTTTGCTCAGTGGTCGCGGGTGCAAGCTTGTGCTGAAAGGCGGGTTGGCTCTTGTCCGCGGGAAGCTTGCGGACTGATGTGTCCGCGGTATTGGCTGTTGCGGACTAAGCTTAGAGCTTGGCTGAGGCCTTGTCGAGCTCTGGTGGCACAGCAGGGAGTTGTTGTGGAGATCGTTGTGGCGGCCTGGTTTTGGAGTCCGGGATTAAATCGCTGTGATAGGGCAGGAGTGCGAGGAGCTCGCAGACTGTGGCGGTCTGCGCTGTGGTGTTTTGGCGGACTGGAGTTTTGCGTCCGCCAAGCTCGCATTAGCCCCTTATGGTTTTGGGCTTGGTCACACTTGGTGCCGAGTTCAGTGTGTCCGCCGTATCCGCCGAGTCCGCTGTGACCGGGCGGTCTGTCTTTAGCTTCCTTTGGTCGTGGACTTGTGGCGGATTGAGGTGTGTGTCTTGCGGACTGCCTCGGGTTGGTGCGGACAGCCATTGAAGGGGGTTTGCTGTCCTGAAGCGGTTGGAGCTTTGCGGGCTGATGCCTTGTCCTCTTAGCTTAGGCGGACTGGAGAGGGTTCGTCAATGGTTGCCTTGCTCCTGGCGGTTTTCCTTGGTGACCGGCTAAGTCCTCGCGGACTCAGCGGACGGTGGTTTGTATTCGCGCGGGCTGGGGCGGTGTCGCTATCTCTTGGGCGGTGACCACACTCCTCACCTGGCCTATAAATAGGACCCCCTGGCACATCTACAGTAACTTGAGTGAACAGTAAGTTGGGGTGTGCGAAGTGTGCGGTCTGTGTTTGCCAGTCCGCACGGATTGTTTCAGGCTGACGGTTTGCTGTTTGCAGGTCGCGCGGATAACTTCAAGGAGCCAGGAGTGTGGCTGTGACTTCGGTCAAGTGCTTGGAAGTGTGCGGTCTCTGCGGTCTCAGCAGGAGGTCGCTCTGCGACTTGTCTGTTCTGTTTCATCTTTGCCAGCTTCAATAACCTGTCCGCCGGCTTCAGGCGGGTAGGGGTGTTCCTCAGTTCGGGTTCAGCAGAAGGCGAATAACGGTGTGTCCGCGCGGCCTCGCGGCTTCGGCGGACTCCGTGGTATTCGGCGGATTGCAGCATAGTTCGGGCGGCTTCGGCGACCTCGGCGACCTCGCGGTCTCGGCGGACTCGGGTTCTGTCCGCCCGGCTTGTTTTTTGGTGCTTCTGTTTTTCAGCTGTTATACTAGCGAAATCATGTCTCGCTATGTATGCCTCGCATTGTAAAGAAGTGAATGAATAATAGACCTACTTGTGCTTCCATTGTTTGTTGTGATTTACCTTTGTGCCTCTAGTCCTTGGTTTCCGCTGGTTCAACGTGCGAACTGGGTAGTTCCGAAGATATTAATTTGGCGTTTGAGCTATCTTGCTGACCACGTTGAGAAAATTTAACAAGATTGATACCTAGCACATACACAAGTGGTATACATTATGTCTGGTCTAATGGCTGTTAGATAGAGCAGTGATCCAGTTATGCCCTATACAAGGTAATATCAATTGGCTTGCCATCATCATCCTTGTCTAAAGACATACTAGACCCCATAGGAGTTCTCATAAAAGTGGATGTTCTTATGTCATACTTCTTAATTAACTCATTGGTGAACTTAGATTGACTAATGAAAAGTCCATCTATAGTTTGCTTAACTTGGAGACCCAAGAAAAACTTGAGTTCACTCACAAACTTACCTTGCATAAGTTTGGTAAACCTAGTGCAAAGTGACACATCTGTAGAACCAAATATAATGTCATAAATATATATTTGTAATAAGATGGTCTTGCCTTTGATTTCTCTTAGGAATAGTGTTTTGTCTATTTTCCCTCTTGAGAATTTATTCTCCAGAAGGAACTTAGACAGAATCTCATACCAAGCCCTTGGGGCTTGTTTTAATCCATAAAGAGCTCTTAATAGCAAATAAACATGAGTAGGTTTAGTAGAATCAAAAAAAACATGAGGGTTGTTCAACATAGACCCTTTCTTTGAGGTTACCATTAAGGAAGGATGACTTCACATCCATTTGGTAAACCTTGAATCCTTTGTAGGCTGCATATGCCAAGAAGAGTCTTATATCTTTTAATCTAGCCACTGGTGCAAATGTTTGATCAAAATCTATGCCCTCTTCTTGTCTATATACATTTGCAACTAGTATAGCTTTGTTCCTGACTATAACACCATTTTCATCCAGTTTGTTCCTATATATCCATTTAGTTCCTATGATGTTACAGTCATCTGGTCTGGGAACCAGCTTTCAGACTTTACATCTCTTGAACTGGTCCAATTCTTCCTGCATTGCACCTATCCAAAAAGGATCTACATTGGTTTCTTCAAATTTCTTTGGTTCTGTTTGAGACAGAAAACTTGAGACCATCACTGTGTTGTGATGTTTTCTTCTTGTGGTCACACTCTGGGCTGCATCTCCAATGATTAATTCCCTTAGATGATCCCTTAGATGTCTGACAGCTACTGATAATGTAACTTCTTCTCTTGGACCAGCTACATCTTGTTTTTGTGTTTATTCTCCTTACTGTTCCTGCGCAAGAACTTATTCAACAATGTTGACTCCATCTTATATATTTTGGCTTGCTGGAACTGAATCTTTTATAGACAGCTCTTTTAGCTTCAAGTATACTCCTATTGTGCTTGATGAACCTGACTTATCATTGTAAAACATGGAACTTTCATCAAATACAACATGAACATACTCCTCTACAACTTGATCCTCCAAGTTGTAGACCCTATAGGCCTTATCGTGGTTACTATAACTAACAAATATGACATCATAGGACTTCTCAGCAAACTTAGTTATGTATGTTTTCCCATTATTTTGGACAAAACATCTACATCCAAAGATTCTAAAATAGGTCAAGTTTGGTTTTCTTCCCTTCATTAGTTCATAAGAAGTTTTATTCAACCTTTTGTTGATTGAAGCTCTATTGAGAACATGATATACTGTGTTAATAACTTCAGCCCAGAAAAATTCTGGGAGTGAAGAATCACTCAGCATGGTTCTTCCATCTTCAATGAGAGTCAGGTTCTTTCTCTCAGCAATTTCATTTTGCTGGGGTGTTCTTGGAGAGAAAAAACTCCTGTTGAATCCCAAGTTCTTCACAAAATTTTGACATATATTCAGATTGAAATTCAGTTCCATGATCACTTCTGATTCTGACCACTGAACTGTTTATTTCATTCTGAATTTATTTGACAAATGTCTTGAAGACATTAGGAGTTTCAGACTTTTTTCCTTACGAAGAAAACCCAAGTAAATCTGGAATAATCATCTACAATCTTAAAAGTGTAGACACTCCTTCCTAAACTATGAACTGGAATAGGACCAAACAAGTACATATGCAAGAGGTATAAACACCTCATTGAGTCTTTGGATTCAATACTTTTGAATGAAGCTTTGGTCTGCTTGCCTTTTTGGCATGTATAGCTCTTCTTAGAGCATTTAATGTTAGGACCATTCCTAATAAGCTCTTTGTTGAAAAGTTTGTCTATGGTCTTATAGTTCAAATGAGGTAGCCTCTTGTTCCATTTAACACAGTGCGAGGCTTTCTCATTTGCAACTAGACATAAGGGTGAGTCTGACTTTAAACAAAGAAAATTTAAGTAATATACATTCTCACACCCAGTGCCTATCAAAATAACCTCTTGGTAACTTGACTTCTTTATTAGACACTAATCTTTATGGAATGAAATGTCATAGCCAAGATCACAAAGTTGGCTTATGCTTATAAGGTTGTATTGCAACCCTTCCACATAAGCTACATTGGTGAAAGTGACCAAGACATTTGTAATCTTACCATAATCTTTGGTAATTCCTTTATCAACTCCACCCAAGATCACCTTTGGTCCATTCTTCATAGGGATAAATTCCATCAAATTGCTCCTTATTCCAATCATATGTCTGGAACATCCACTATCCAAGTACCAGATTGGTCTTTCTCTGGTGCTTGGACATTCCAGCAAAATAAGAATTTATTTTTATTTAGGAACCCAAATTGTTTTGGGTCCTAGGTTCTTATTATTTGTGGCTCCATTGAGACCACCTGTAAACTTCTTAACTGGATAACTTTTCTGAACATGAGACACAGTGTAATTGAACCAACAGTCCAAGGCAAAGTGTCCCATCTTTCCACAACACCAGCATTCATATCTGTTATACCTCCTCTTTGGAGGAATAGAAGGAACTTTGTGCTGACATTCCTTGGGATAGGAATCAGCAAATTTGACAGTTGTATTTTGACTGTGAGCAAAATGGTTATTTTGTCTCTCAATTACAATAAACCTCCTTGGAGCAGGCATATTAGGAATAACTTTACTATTCACATATGAACTTGGTCCAACTGGTCCGGACTTTTTGGTTTCTTTTCCCTTAGTATGAAACACAGGTTGTTGGGTATTATATCCACAATAACCTAGATTTGTATGAAGTCACCCTTGAACTAAGATGAATTAAGTTGTATATGATATACTTTGAGTTATGCGTTTGTGGGACTAAATTGCCAAGTGTAGACCAATGTCAGTCTACAATGGGTCACCAAACACAGGACCATACAATATAATCTCTCATTGTGTGATCCATGGTGTTGACTCAGGTGTAGCCTCTCCATTGGGATACACTTCATTTTTCAAGCACTAGGATTGTTGGAGAAAGACATGTTGCTGATTCCATTGAAGGAAGGAAAATCTTCATAAACCAAATTTTTCTAAGTGTTTCACTCGAGTAGAATTCTAGTACTCGAGTAGAACCTTTAGTCGTACTCGAGTAAGTCTAGTCTGGATTTCGAGTAAAGGAAATGGTTCTCAAGAAATTTGAATCTAGTTCTCGAGTGGCCAAGTCCATTACTCGAGTAGACTTCTTCTCTTTCTCGAGTTGACAGATTTTTCATCTCAGAAATTTTCTAAGTATTATACTCGAATAGTCAAGTTCACCACTCAAGTAGATGAACACTTTGGCTCGCATGACAGAAGGAAAGTTCTCGAGAAGTATCTATCCCACTCGATTAGTGTAGTTCCTGTACTCGAGAAGTCTGTTTACTTCTCGAGAAATCTAGATCTAGTACTCGAGTAATCAGTTTTATTTCCCAGAATTTTTTTCTAAGTCTTCTTCTCGAGAAGTTCACTTTCACCTCTTGAGTAATATTTCTAGCACTCGAGTAACCCTCATTCCACTCGAGCAATAATGAATTCTGTTCTGAATTTCCTGAAGGGCTTCTTCTCGAGTAGTCTGATATTGTCTTCTCGAGAACTCATCTTAGTACTCGAGTAGTTCTTCTTTCACTCGAGTAATCCAGTCATTGTTTTTCAAAAAATTTCGCTAAGTCCTAACAGACGCGATTTTCAAAATGACTTGACATGATTGAGCCACGTGGCCATCATTAATGATAATTATGACCGTTATGGAGATCTTATAAAAGGTCTTGTCATTCTGACTAACCCTAAGCACATTAAAAGAAGCATTTTAAGAATTCTGAATAGGCGATTTTATCTTTCCTAAATCGGAAGCACGCGCCGCTCACCTTCCTCATTGCCAAGGGCTGTCGATCCAGAATGATTCAGAAAGGTTGACTTGCAGATCTGTCAGAAGATTGTTAGAAACCGGATCAGCCGGTCACCATGAAGAAAGTGACTGGACAGAGATTTCAAGAAGTGACTATCTGTCTCGACACTTTCAGACAGTGACAGAGATTTCAAGAAGTGACTGGATGACTTGACAGCTGCCATTTCAACTGGTCAACTGCTACTGTCAGAGCTGTCAGAAGATTGTTAGAAAACAGATCAGCCGGTCACCATAAAGAAAGCTTATATAAAGGCTTATTCCTTCAACAGAAGAATGATCATTAGAAGAAGCAATCATTGAAGTGAAAAACAACACAACAAGAAGAAGACCTTCAAGTGAAGATCTAAGAAGTTGGAGAGAGAGAGCTCCTTCTAAGAAGACAGCTATTGAACCAGGCTGATAAGAAAGTTTCAGATTGAGATCTGATTCTCAAGTCAGCAGTTGATTGAAGATCATCTGCATAGAGATACAACCCTATTGTGTTCTAATTCAAGAAGCTTTGAAGAAAGCCAAATGGGGTTGATCTCTGCAAAGTTCTTTCAAGAACTCATCAAGAAGCCAGTCAACTCATCTTTCTCAATCAGAGTTGTGGTTATTAATCTTTGTACTCTTTATTTTCTGTAGGATCCTAAGAGATCTGAGTTGTAAGCCTATATTTATAAAGGCTGAGTGGTAGGGCTTGTGTGCCTGAGTGTAGGAGATACATTTCTCTGAGTGTAGGCCTTGTTGAAGGCTGAGTGTAGGCCTTGTTGAAGGCTGAGTGTAGGTCTTGGCGAAGACTGAGTGGTAGGGCTTTGTGCCTGAGTGGTAGGAGTGGGTTCACTCTGAGTTGTAGGAACCTGTTTGGGTTCTGAGCTGTAAGATCTGTGGATCTGAGAAGTAGTGGAGAAGTTAGGCCGAATCTAGTACACTACTAGATAGGCGAAGGGGGAAAGTGGATGTACCCAGACCTTGGGGAACCACTATAAAAACTGTGTGTACTCTGTGTGTGATTTATTCTGTGATTGTTGTGTTATATGTGCTGAATTGCTGTGGAGAATTGCATAAACAGGTCTAATAATTCAGTGTTTCTGCCTTAAAAGTTAAAAAGATTAAGTGCACCTATTCACCCCCCCCCCTCTAGGTGTTTAGGCACTAGTTCTTTCAATGTTGTCACCGTCTTAGTCATTCAAGTGGAGAAGCTTCACCAAAAGATGAATAACATTTCCTTAGCATCACCCTCCATGGTACCTCAACAATCGGACCTTCATATAGTGGAATGTCGGGTTGTGAATCTCAAGTGCAAGAGCATGTTGCTATATGGGTAATAATATCAGACCTCCTTTCAACTAAGCAAACAACCTGTATAATTCTACATACAATCCTGGATGGAGGAACCATCCCAATTTCTCATGGGGAGGACAAGACAACCAAGGGAAGCAACCTGTTTATGGACAACCACAACAACCGGAACCAAGGAAGCCAATATTGGAAGATGTACTTACAAAGTTCATGCAAACTACCGATGTAGCCTTCCAGAATCAAGAGGGTTCAATTCATAATTTGGAGAACCATATTGGTCAGCTTGCAAGGATGGTATCTGAAAGACAACAAGGAACACTTCCGGGAAATACTGAGACAAATCCGAGGGAGCATGCAAAAACCATTCAATTGAGGAGCGGAAAAGAGTTACAAGACCAAAGGCCTATGAAAGAAGCACCCCAAGAGGAGCCTAGCGGCGAAGGACCGAGCGAGATGAACGTGCAACTAATGGAGTATCAACCAACAATACCATATCCAGCAAAGCTTAACAAGGAGCGCATGGATGCGCACTATGGTAAATTTTTATCTATGTTTAAACAATTACATGTCAATTTAACTTTTTTTGAAATCATTCAAATGTCTATGTATGCTAAATTTCTTAAGAATTTAATTTCAAATAAAAGGAAAATAGAGAAATTATCTTTAGTAACACTTAGTGAAGAATGTTCCGCTATTTTGCAAAATAAATTACCACAAAAACTTAAGAATCCCGATTCATTTTCAATTCCATGTTTAATCAGAGATTTACAAGTAAATAAAGGTTTAGCGGACTTAGGAGTTAGTATAAACTTAATGTCTTACAAACTATATTTGAAACTAGGTTTAGGAGAACTTAGCTCAACTAGAATGAGTATTCAACTAGCAGATCCCATGGTGACTGATCTCATCAATTTTTTTGGGCAGTAGGATCAGGACATACTTTAGAAATAGTTTAATGAGACAATCATTCTTCGTGCCCTCTCGCCATTCCTCTTTCATTTCAACCTTCTCCGGAGATAGGATCACATTACCAGACCACTCCCTTTGCCCCACATTGGTCGCTCTTGGGCTTGGAAGACAGCTACACCCCCCCCCCCCCCCCCCCCACCCCCCCCCCCCCCCCCCCCCACCCTCACACACACACACACATTTCATTCCTCTTTCATTTCAACTTTCTCGGAAGATGGGATCGCATATTGCTTTCTTTGAAAGTTTGTGCAGAAGATAAAGCTTCCGAAACCCAACTTGTTTATTTAGACATGCCTACCATTATTTTCCTGGAGCCAAAACAGGATAAGAGTTTCCCAGATCGACACATGTTGACTTCTTAGAGGCCATCATAACCATAATGCACAGCTATGTAATTAGGACCAATAACCCAAAAGTTTCATATTCTTAGGTTCCATTTGAGGTACTTATTTTCACCGGTTAAGTATTTACGACCGACCGGACCTTAATTCCAGTTCATGCGGTCGAAGGCGCTTGATCCGTGAAAATAAGTCCCCCAAAGAGAGCCTTAAATAAATTATTCTATCTCACGCTTTTAAAATCAATCCTGCAACACATCGAGATCTTAATCGCGTACTATTTTAGTCTCGAATCACGATAAGGTCGCACTAAGAGGAATAGGATTTTGTCTGATCAAGTGTTTCTAATTTTCCTTACTATGCTGCAAGATATTCTACTCTAAAGAATGCATTTTTTTTCCTGCTGGTAAACTACTTATTTAAATAAGATGCTTCTCTCAATCATTAAAGTAATTATTTTGAAATCATCAGCCAATTAAATGTATTTATTGCTTGAAAAATGATTAGTTGAAAGCTTAGAAATTTCTGGAAGAGCATCGAATGACGAATTCACTCAACAATTAGCACGAATTATTTTGATTTTTCTCAAATTATGGAGTTGAACTCGGCTTGAATTTGTCTTCAGATAAAATTACTTTCAATGGTTCCAGGTTTGACTTGAATTGAATCAGATTCTGCTGAAGGTGGAATTTCAACTGACTTGAAGTCAGTCGACAATCAAGACCGAAAAAAAATAATACTGTTTTGTAAAAAAAATCGAGATGGGAATTCGAGAACTGATTGAAATTCGACTAAGAAATCACGACAATCGAAAATTCATGCCGAACATATTAAATTGTACAAATTAATTAGGAGGAAAGGATTGAAAATATGAACATTGCATAAACCACTCCGTTGCTTTCTTCTATACTCGAATATACACATCCAAGTAGTAGCAGTAGTAGTAGTAGAACAAGAAGAAGAAGGGCGAGGGATAACTCAGTAGCGTCATCACACCGTGCCCTTCTCTCTCACACCCAAATCCCACCTTCCTCTATACAATACACAGCCACCAAACGAAACGGCGCACCATAACATAAACAGCATAGAGAAACCTACCGAGATTGATGCCTCCGCTCTCACCACACCGGAAAAGCCCCGCCTCCGCCGCCGCCGCCGCCGGAAGCATCATCAGTCGGAAGGAGGTGCGAGCGGCAGAGCGGGCACGTCTCGTTCTGATAATCGAGCCACTGCTCCACGCAGCTCTTGTGGAACAGATGACCGCAAGGAAGCCGATTCACGACCGAATCCATTTCAAACCGGGCCAGACAAACCCGGCAGTCGGGGTGCCACTCCGCTGCCCGCCGGCGGCCCACCGCAGATCCGAATCGCACAGGCTTAATCCTGCTCCGAAACTTTTCCGTCAAACTAGGCTCGGCTGAGGGAGCAGGGAACCACAAGTACGGCAGCTCCACCAAACCATCAGCCGCCGACGGCGACGCCTCAGGCGATATCCCAAACACGTGGAGCACAGATCGGAAGATCTCTTTAAGTAGGGAGATCGTAAGGGCTGTGTTCACCAGAAGGAGAGTGAGCACCCCCTCCGATGGCGTCGGCAGGCTTGAAAGCCCCATCGCTGTCGGATAGCCAGATCTACGCAGAAATCCGATGAGAACTGCAATCGGAAGCCTGAATCGAAAGAATCACATCAAAATCATCACAGATTCGAAGAAGAAATGATGATCGACTAATCGTGATGGAAAACTTACTCCAATTATGCGATTCGCAGAGCAGTCTGCTGAGATCAGGAAACCCAATAGCAGCTTATAAATAGCCGTCGGTCACCTAACGTACCCTAACCTACTATTTAACGGCGGTTACTTTGGATCGCTCGTCACCATAAATGATCGCCTTTTAAGTTCCCCGCTAGCAATTCCGGAAATTCTGATTGAGCTATGTTTGGCGTAGCTGATGAAAAAGCTGCAGTTTGAATAGAGTTGATTGAATAGAACTGTCAGAAAAGCTGTTGATCGAATAGAGCGGTTAGAAAAGCTAGTGATGAGAAAGCTGTAGTTCAGACTGTTTGAAATCTATTTTTTTAACAAAAACATTAAAGATCAGCAGGGTTCTACATTAATTAATGAAAAACACCTAAATTTGAGTTAGAATGAAGATCGCCATGAATATTTGTATAACTAGTAAGAATCAAGAAACAAATAATGTTCACCTAGCAACATGTTTAGGTTTGCACCGGGCTCTGTTCCGAAATTCAAGTCCGGATTTCTTGCTGCGTGGAGGAACGAAGGTTGGCAATCAAAACTAAAAAGTCGAAGGGGCATGAGAAACTTGTTCAAACCACGCATGATCTTCTCAGAGATCAAATTTAGATCTACTAGGAGATCAATCCGGAGTCTGAACTCTGGACAAAAAAAATTTTGATTCCACATGTCCCTTATGCACGGTGCCAAATCCCCTTCTTCTAGAATGCATACTCGTCTGAAGTTCAAGGTTGCAGCTACAGGTTCCTGGAAGGTGAAGATTCTAGCAGAAAAATCCCTTCCAGAACTCTCCTCTTTTTATCCAACGCCTCCCTTGTGGAAGGGTTGATCGCTCAAAATATTCTACAATACCGCATCTAATTATGGAATGAGTATTTATAGTACTTCCAGCGTAGAGCAAGACCCTAGTATGACACGAACCCATTAACCTATTCCGAGTCGGCCTCGACACGTGCAGACATATTATTAAATAACCTAACAATCTCCTCCTATGTCCGCTGTGAACCCAGACTTCAAATAGAGGGTGGTTTGTGCAAAGTTCAACCAACTGTGAATCATACACAACCGTGTTCAGCACCTGTTTCAAACAAAATTAGACTTAAGCACAGAACAGTATGCACACATAAGTAAAACAAAACTCAGCTGCAACACAGAATAGTCTCAGGTACAACAAGACACAGACCCAAAACGTCTGGTGTCCCAAACAAACAGAGAGCTAATAGTCCAATCAAACAGTGCATAAAATAAGAGCTAAACAATGCTCTGAGCAGAAGTAGCAAAAGATAAACTACAAATACTCCAAAACTCATCATCCAAAAGAGCATCTTGATCTGGATTCCAGTCAACCAGTGCTCCTCCTATCCCAGCAACCCCTGCAATTTCAACAGAGAATTTCATTTCAGAATGAATTCTATCCTTTGCAAATTTGCAAATATCTAGTTCTTACAAAGAGAACTTAGTATTAAATATTTTAATTTGGCTGGGAGGACACGTTCACAGAGTATTATAGTTTTATCTCAGAACCTGATATCTGTTTCAACTGAAACGATTTCAGACTTCTGGACACCGCAGCTATATCTGTGATCCTATATGGAATGTCACGGTTACTGTCCTTCTAAAGTTAATTGGAACTCATCAAGTTTGGAATGGAACCAATCTCCAGAAGAAGAGACAAGACCAAGTTAGATTGTGTTATCAAGTTTGGAATAACACTCTCCTCCAAGGCAAAAGCCGAATCAAGGTGAAGTTGTTAGCATCAAGTTTGGAATGAAACAACTTACCAGATCCGAGCTCAGGAACCAAGAGCATCAACGGAACACAACATGCTTGCTTGACAAAGGAAATCAGAATAATCAAAACTTTCGGACAAAGACTGAACTGAATCACCTATTGCTAAACTAAGCCCAAACTAAATCGCCTTTAGTCTCATTTCCCCCACAGTTTTGATTAAACGGTCTTTTGACATTCCTTTCGTCAATGGATCAGCCAGGTTATCCTTTGAACGTACATCGATCAAAGTGATAATTCCTTTTTCTTTCAGATAATTCAACAAGGCATGTCTCAGTCGTACATGTCTCCTCTTAGTATTATAGAGGGTATTCTTAACGACTTGAACTGCTGCTTGATTATCACAATACAAGCTCAACGAGTTGACTTGTAACTTACACAAGAGAATGTCTAGAATCAAATTCCTGATCCAATCTGCCTCTTCACCGGCCAAGGCTAAGGCAAACAACTCGGCTTCCATAGACGATAATGCTATACAGGTCTGTTTTTTGGATTTCCAAGTGATAGCAGCTCCACCCAAAGTGAATATTTATCCACGGGTGAACTTGCTGTTCCCTACTTCTGAACACCAAGATGCATCAGAATGTCCCTCCACAGAAGGTGGGTAACCAGTGTAGCACAGAGCATGATCTTTAGTACCTTTCAGGTACCTCAACAGCCTATCTAGGGCTTCCCAATGCTCTTTGCCTGGATTACTGGTAAAACGACTCAGCATGCTAACCGAAAAAGCAATGTCTGGTCTAGTACAACTTGTGGCATGCATGAGACTACCAATTATTTTGGAATATTTAACTTGATCAATGCTGGTCTCTACGTTAGGACTCAACTTCACATTATGATCAAATGACATCTCAATCGGCCTACAGTTATCATATCCCCGGGTAGAAAGAAGTTGCCCAATATAATGAGCCTGACTAAGAGTAACTCGACCCTTGTCAACTCTAACCTTCATACCTAACAGGGTATCCACAGGACCAAGGTCCTTCATGTTAAAAACTTCTGACAGAGTGGATTTAATATCCCTAACTGCAGCAAGATTAGACCCCAAAATCAACATGTCATCTACATATAAGCATATAATGACCGTCAGATTCGACAATGAGCGGTGATAAAGGCATTTATCTGAGAGACTGGACTGAAATCCGAGGCTCTTTACCACCTTGTCAAACTTCATGTGCCACATCTTAGGCACTTGTTTAAGCCCATAGATTGATTTATCCAATTTACACACTTTATCTTTTAGATCTTTCTGCACATAACCTTCAGGTTGTGTCATATAGATCTCTTCATCAAGCTCTCCATTTAAGAAGGCTGTTTTCACATCTATATGATGAACTATAAAGTTCTCGATAGACGCTAGGGCCAGAAGAATCCTGATAGTCGACGGGTGACACACAAGTGAATAAACATCAAAATAGTCTATCCCCCCTTGTTGTTTATAACCTTTAGCTACGAGACGTATTTTATACCTGGCTATAGACCCATCACTATGTAGTTTCTTATTCAACACCCACTTGCATCCTAGGACTTTAGCACCTTTCGGCAAGTTAACTAGATGCCAAATATTGTTATGTAACAGCGAGCCCATCTCATCATCAATGGCTTCTGCCCACATCAACGAATCTCTAGATCTCATTGCCTCCTGGTAGGAGAATAGATCATCCTCTAAGTGGTAGGTGACGAAATTCTCACCAAAGTTCTTAGGGATTCTCTCTCTTGTAGATGCTCTAAGTGGAACAGATTCCACCTCTAGAGGTTGGGGAGTAGTGTCAGAAGGGCCAGCTACAGGTTCTACGATAGATTCTGAAATCATATCATTAGACCCGGAAACAGACAAACCATGATCCTTGACAAATTTATCTTCAAAGAATATGACGTCTCTAGACTCTATCATGACATTCGTGGATAGATCGAGAAATCTGTCGGCTACACTATCTTCTGCACTACCTAGATAAACGCATGTTGTCATCCTAGGTCCCACCTTAGGCCTCTTAAGGTCTTGTAATCGCACATATGCGATACAGCCCCAAGTCTTTAGAGTATCGTATCTACAAGGATGACCGTGCCACAGCTCATACGGGGTAGCAGTGAGCTGAGAATGAGGCACCCTATTCAGAATGTGATTTGCAGCACGAACTGCTTCTCCCCAAAAGGAATTAGGCATGCCAGCTGTTAGTAGCATAGAGTTCAACATTTCTGTTAAAGTTCTATTCTTACGCTCAGCAACACCATTTGACTGGGGTGAGTAAGTAGCTGTGGTTTCAAGAATTATTCCCTCAAAGGCACAAAATTCCTTGAACCCAGAAACAGTGTATTCTCCTTCGCGATCACTCACAAATCTCTTAATTTTCATGTTCAAATGATTTTCTATACCAGACTTAAGGGTCTTAAACGTCTCAAAGGCTTCGTCTTTCAATTTTAATAGATACACATGATAATATCTCGAAAAATCGTCTATGAATGTAATCAGATACTTCCTTCCCCCTCTAGTGACGTGGCTACGAAAATCACAGAGGTCTGAATGTATCAACTCAAGAAGTTTCGTGCTCCTAGAAACCGATTTGAATGGCTTTCTAGTGATTTTGGTTTGAGCACACACCTCGCACTTGCCAAATCGAATCGACAGATCTAAGGGAATGTTATGACTCTTCGCTAGATCTAGTATTTTCTTATAGTTCACGTGTCCAAGTCTGTTATGTAACAACTTAGGATCAATAAGGTTCGAACTTATTTGGTTAATGCTATCATTGTTTAAGCTAAGTCTATACATTCCGTTGATCAGATACGCACACCCAAAATAATGTGAATTTACCATTAAGGTCATTATACCGTTTTGAGTTGTGAAGGACATCCCAGCCTTATCTAACAGACTCATAGAAATCAAATTTTTAGTTAAAGATGTCACTACTTTAACATTATGCAGAAAAAGAGTTTTACCTGATGAGAGGACCAGCTCGGCTGTCCCAGCATGGGTCACCTCGGTCTCTCCTCCATTGCAGTTCTCCACCTTCTCCTGGACCGCCTTAAACTCAGCAAGTAACCCTCTGTCATTCGTCACATGACAGGTATCACCGCTATCAAGCCACCACTCAGAGGACGAACTGCGGTGACTGCTCCCGATCATAGCCACGAAGGACTTGGGATCTGAGGAATCAGCCAGCATGTCCGCCACATTTTGCGGGACATCCTCCTTTTTCTTTTTAGGAGCCTTGCACTCAGCCGCCCAGTGTCCCCACTTGCCGTAGTTGTGGCACTTGCCCCTCTTCTTTTTGAAAGAGAGCTTTTTAGGCGTCAATTGTGTAGAGGCCTCACCTTTGGGTGCTGGTGGCTTCCTTCGAGGCTTGCTGGGTCGAGAAACGAAGTTGACAGCCTGTGAGGACTGACCAACTTGTTTCAAGCTCTTACTAGCGATGTTTTGATCCTCGATATGAATGAACCTTTTGAGTTCATCCAATGCGATCTTTTCCTTCAGTCTGTGCATTTCAGTCTTGAAGGTCAACCACTCAGGAGGTAGCTTGCTAAGAATCAGACATACAAAGAGATTATCCGAGATATCAGACTTATCGTCCGCCAACTTGAGACGCAGTCTCTCTAGTTCAATTATTTGAGAGCTGATTGACGAGTTTAAATTAAACTTTGAAGGGAAGAGTCTCTCCCCAAGGAGAGTCCTCGACAACCCCTCTTCCTTCTGGAAGTGCGCATTCAAGCGATCCCAAATCTCCTTTGCAGTCTTATGACTGCTGTAGGTCAGGGCGAGTCTAGGGTTCAGAGAATTTAAGAGGTAGTCCCTGCAGAAGTATTCATCTTTTCTCCACTGAAGTTCGTTCACATCATCTTCGGTAGTGGCAAAATCACTCAGGACCGTGTAGAAAATCTCACGTTCCTTCATACCAAGTTGGACGTGCAGCTTCCAAGCATGGAAGTCGGAAAGATCGAACGACTGAAGCTTGACGATGTCGTAGGAGGTAATCTTCGACATCTCGCTAAAGCTAGAACAGTAAAAACCAGAAAGAAGTCACCTGATCCGTGCAGAGACGACCCAGTGTCTTCGGATCCAATCCAGAAATAGTGTTGGTGCTCCTCTCCGACTAAATAGGATCGCCAAAGGCTAGAACTTCTCCAAGGAGCTCAGAGAATTCAAAGACCAAGATCAACAAACTAGAAATCAGAGCAAGTAATTTCCTTCTCTAGATCTGGACAAGATCTCTCCTTCCTCCAAAGTCGAATCGGCCAAGACTTCTTCAAGCAATGCACCACTGGATCTCTATCTGATGCAAGATCAGCTTGGTCTTCCTCCAATCTGCTCCTTTTTCTTGCAATGAAGAGTGGGATCTGACCTAACTCTTCCCAATCTTCCAGATCTAGAGTAACCCCACCAGATCTGATTTATTTCTCTGGATTTGGCCGGATCTGAAGAGCGGCGGCCGAAACCGAGAAGTGGCGGCCGAATGTACTCCATAGGCGGCGATACAGGAGATCCACGAGTTAAAGATCGTCGATTTCGTGGAGCCCCAACACAATCGTTTGCCTTTGCTCTTCCAGATCTGAGACGGGAAGCCAAGATCTCCTACGATGATGGCAACGGGAAGAAGAACAACGCCTGGAGAAACTCGGGAGCGGCGCTGTAGAATAACGGTGGAATCGCAAGACGCGCAGAGCACCGTGAGCACCGGAGGGGGAGAAGAACACAGCGGATTCGATCTTTCTGCAATCCTTTGCTCTTCACGGCGGATCAGATGCGGGAAATCGCCGAACTAGGAAGCGCTGATTCGTGAAATGGCAGAACGAGAACGACGGATTCGGGAACTCGTAGAACACGGGAGTGTAAAACCTGGGAGCGGTTACTTTGAGAATGTGGAAGGGTTGATCACTCAAAGTATTCTACAATACCGCATCTAAGTATGGAATTGGTATTTATAGTACTTCCAGCGTAGAGCAAGACCCTAGTATGACACGAACTTGTTAACCTATTCCGAGTCAGCCTCGACACGTGCGGATATATTATTAAATAACCTAACATCCCTCTTAGAACCATCCAACTGTGCCCTTTGCAAAATATTCACAGGCTCCTTAGGCTTCTTTTGTTTAGGCGGTGGCAGGAGCAGCCGGGGTTTGGAAAGGAGGCATTAGAACTGGAGAGGGAAGGAGGGGCTGAGAAGGGAGCTTTTACCTGACTTTTCCTCTGTCCGGCGAATGCAAATGGAGCAAACGCCTCCGGGGCCTGTTTGTTTACACGCCATCTGATGGCATTTACTCTAAATGGAGGCAATGAAACACTGAATCAAATGTAGCCTAATCAAAACTGTTTCTAACGTTCGATCCTACCATATCAGGAAAAAGTGGAAGAAAGTTCTCTAATCTTTAATCTTCAAATAGAAGACATCATCCTAGATAAGTAATCAGTGCACTTCTCACCTCCTTACACGACATAAACAATGTTCATTGAGAAATTTTCCCGGATATTAACCCAAAGATTGCGTTTGTTTGCAGTGTTTTACCTTGTCTGATTTGATTTTGGGGTTTTGAAAACTATTTTTTTTTGCTTGTTAAGTCATATTTTGAAACTGTAAGGAAAGACATGATATACTTAGGCATTAGTGAGATTATGACAAAAGATAGGGCACAATGATGAAAAAAGATCCATATAGCCGACCCCACTATAGTGGGATAAAAGTTTGAGTGTTGTTGTTAAGTCATATTTTTGGTTGTTTTGATTTTGGGATGAAAACAGACTGTTTTATATTTCCTTCTATAAGATCCCTGCTCCAAAATAGACCTAGTCATGTCTGTTTTCACGATTTAGAGAATAGGCGAGCTGCCCACTCTTCTGTGATTTCGGGATGATGAGTGATGTTTCCACCGGTGCTATCGTGGAAGACACGGAGCTTGTTATCCTTACCGTTGCGGAGCCAGGGCTCCGAGGGGCATCGTCGTATGTGTGGGGGTACGTAACAAAACACCGGTGATCTTCAGTTGTTGATGGAGATCACTACCGCATGTTGGGTTGGCTCCCCTCAAGATAGTTTATATGCCCCCATCAAGTTTAGGATATGGTTTATATAGTATCTTCAGCATAGAGTCTAACCCTATAGTGACACGAACCCAATAATACACTCCAAGTCGGTATCGACACGTACAGACATATATTAATATATCTAACAATCCCCTCATATGTCCGTCGTAAACCCGACTTCGAAAAAGGTTAGTTTGTGCAATGTTCAGCCAATCGTGAATTATTCACAACTGTGTTCAGCACCTGTTAAATAAATTATACTTAAATGAAAAATAGTATGCTTGCATAAGCAAAAATAAAACTCAGTCACATCACAACATTGTTTCAGGTCCAATCAGGGCACGAGCCCTATAAGCACAGCATCCCAAAATCAACTAGAGAGCAACAAAATAGTCCAAACAAACAGGTGAATAAAAAGAGATAAACGATGATCTAAAATAGAGATAAACAAAAAAAATCTACCAATACTCTAACTGTCGTCATGCAGAAGATCTTCCTGATCAAGATCCCAGTCTACCACTACTCCTCCTATGTCAGCAGCCCCTATAATTTTCAACATACAATTTTCATTTAAGAATGAATTCAATCCTTTAAAAATGTACAAATATCTAATTCTACTGAAAGAACGTAGTGTTTTTTATTATTATTAGCTAAGAGGACACATACACAAAGTATTATAGATTTACCTCAGAATTCGTTATCTATTTTCAAATGAAACAATTCTCGGACTTCTGAACACCGCAGATATATCTGTGTTCCTATATGAAATGTCACAGTTACTGTCCTTCTAAAGTTAACTAGAACTTATCAAGTTTAGAATAAAACCAATTAACAAAAAAAGTCAAACCAAGTCAGATTATATTATCAAGTTTGGAATAGAACTCTCCTCCGAGACAAGATAGTTAAATCCAGGTGAACTTATTAACATCAGATTTGTTATGAAACAACTTACCAAATTCGTACTCAGCAACCAAGAGCATCAACGGATCATAACATGCTTGCTTAGATAAAGAAAATATGCAAATCAAAATATTTGGACAAAGGCTGAACTAAATCACCTAACCTTGAACTAAGGCAAAACTAAAACGCCATTAGTCTCATTTCCCTCACTATTTTGATTAATCGATCTTTGGACATTACTTTCATCAATGAATCAGCCAGGTTATCTTTCGAACATACAACGATAAAAGTGATAACTCCTTCTTTCAGATAGTTAAACAAAACATGTCTCAGTTGTACGTCTCCTCTTAGTGTTATAGATGACATTCTTAAAGACTTGAACTACTGCTTGATTATCATAATAAAAGTTCAACGAGTTGACTTGTAACTTAGACAGAGGAATGTATAAAATCAAGTTTCTAATCCAATCTATCTCTTCACCAGTAGAAGCTAAGGAAAACAACTCGGTTTTCATAGATGACAATGCTATACAGGTCGGCCTTTTATATTTCCAAGTAATAGCAGCTCCACCCAAAGTGAATATATATCCACTGGTACACTTGATGTTTCCAATTTTTGAACACCACGAGGCATCAATGTATCCATCTATAGTAGGAGGGTAACTAGTGCAGCACATAGCATGATCCTTAGTACCTATCAGGTATCTCATTAGCTTGTCTAGGGCATCCTAATGCTCTTTGCCTGGACTACCAGTACAACGACTCAGCATGCCACCAAGATGGCAATGTCTAGTCTTGTATAACTGATGACGTACATGTTGTTGGAGCATGCGTTCCGCCCTCCTTGGTTTGAAAATAATAAATTCCAAATGTATTTGATCATATTGTGTTTGTGGTGTGCAGATATAACAGGTACAACACTCTGATAATTTTGGATGGGTGACGTACATCAATATTTACAAAGTTGAGATATCGTGGGCAATATTTACTACTGCCCCGCGTTACCGTGATGATGTCAGCCATGATGTAGGCCACAATTCCAAACAGTTACATGATGCGCATTATCAGAGATACCACCAGACGATATTGTGCTATCGCGGCGCGATAGGCCCACGACCGTACACGATCACCAACATCGCGGTGCGATAGGCCCACGACTGTTCACAATCTTCAGCATCTCGGCGCGGTTCTTATATAGTGGGGCATGTGATATCCATTGGAGATATCGCAGGTGATATCACGATATCCCTGCACGATAGTGGAAAAACTATAAAAGGGCTGGAATTCTAGATTTTGATGTTACATACCTACAGGAGCCTTGATCATGTGCATCTCTAGCTAGATAACTCTGTGGAACTAGAAAAACTTCTAAATATTCATGAAATCTCAAGAGCGAAGAAAGGACTGTTCGTGCTTCTCATCTCCGACGATCTTCGCAAGGACTTTCCGGCCTCTTCGGCGTTAAAGACCAAAGAGAGTTTTTATTCTTAGATTTCTTTTTCTTTTTCATTCACTTTATAATCGGTAGAGAATTCGCCGCCTTGTGAGTGATGACTAGACCCGTGTTTGGTTTAGGGGGAAATCACCGTTGTGTGTGCACTAACTAGGTCATGGTGAGATCTAGGGGGAGGCTAGTTGTTGTATCTATGGATATATAGGCTTTAGTCGGTCGGTCCTTGAGAGAAGGACCGGTAAATTCAAAAAGGAGAATTTTTCATCACAACCTCGATTTCAAGCTTTATTGAAATCTTTTATTTATGATATTCATCACTTATGTAATAAATATACATTTCAATTTTTTCATTAATTTTAAGTGTTTGTTATGAATATTTGATTGTGAAAAAGTTTACTTGTTTTCTGTGATATTTTGGCTAAGTAAATTGTTAAGAGAAAAATTATAATTTGTCCTTATTCACCCCTCCCCCCTCCCCTCTAAATGAGCCTCAAGATTCAACACTTGGTATCAGAGGGAGGTTTCTCCAAAATAATTTTACCACAGGGAGAAATGGTACATAACAATCATGCATTTTCTAAGGGGCAAGGAATTAATAAACCTCCTTTATTCACTGACACATATTACAATTGCTAAAAAACACGAAAATAAAGTTTTTTTATTGCGTTAGATATAGATGTCTGCAGAATGGTAGAATAGTGCTACACTCCACCTACAATTGTAGTTAGAAGTGTTACTATGGCAAAATCGAAGGATAAATTGGACTATCTGGACAAACTTCGTTGCAAAAATAATGCTAAGGCTATGAACGCTTTATTTTATGCAGTAGATAGAATTGAATTAAATAGAGTTTGTGTTTGTGAAACTGCTTATGATATTTGGAATTTACTTGAAGTTCCTCATGAAGGTACATCACAGGTGAAGGACTCAAAGCTGTTTCAATTGGAGTCAGAATTTGAAAAGTTCAGGATGGAGGTTGACGAAGATGTTGATTCCATGTACACAAGATTTACAAAAATCGTCAACGATTCTAAAGTTCTTAGAAAGAATTTCTCCAACGGTGATTTGGTGAGAAGGATTTTAAGATCCCTTCCCCTGCAATTCAATCTGAAGGTGACCGCCATCTCAAAATCACATGATCTTAAAACTCTTCAAATTGAGAGCCTCATCAGAAATCTGAAAACCCATAAAGTAGAATTGAAAATTCAACAATAAGAGTGCAAATTCGAGGCCAAGAAGAAGGCATTGGCGTTGATGTTTAAGAAAGAAGTGGAGAGTGAAACATATGAAGATGATGAAGCAGATGAAGAAGATGAGGAGAGTTTGTTTGTGAGAAAATTTAAGAGATTTATGAGGAATCCAGAGAAGAGAAATTCATTCAAGAAGTACTTTAACAAAAAAGAGTCTGGAGTTAAAAAAGCAGAGAAAAAGTTGATGTTGAGGAAGATGAAGAGTGCCCTCCACCGGTGTGCTATCATCGTAAAAGGATTTGTCATATCAGAAGCAAGTGGCCAAAGTATCTGAAAGAGTAAAAAGAGAAGCGACACGATAAAAAGAACAAGAAGAAGGTTTTGGAGGCAGAAACTTGGGACGATTTGTCATCTGAAGGTTCAAATGATTCAGGTTCAGAAGACAATGAGGAAGCCAACATGTGTTTGATGGGAAAGAACGTTTTACCATCTGAAGATGAATATAGTGTTTAGAGCGACATCGAGGTAACTCCTACTTATGAAAAATTATATTCTGAATTTTTACAAAAATGCAAATTTTTTGATAAAAGCCTTAAAGATATTGATTTATTAAAATATGAAAAATAAAATTTTATTAAAACAAAATAAAAAAATTAACTAGTGAATTGAAAGTGCTGGGAAGGAGAAGGTCACTTATCAAGAGTGCAATCACTCTTCGATAAGGGTAAAAGAGTTAGAAGAAGTTCTTGCTAAGTCCCAATCCAAAGTAGATTCTTTTACTAAAGAAAAAAAGGGACCCAAAGAGATCTTTAAAAACTTCTCAATCTCAAGTAGAAAGTGGCAAAAAGGCATTTGCAGATCGCTGTGTTATGTTAGTCACTGAAAATACCGTTTTTGTTGAAACCGAAAACTCGGTCTCTTGTGGAGTTCACCCTTGAGGAAGGGATGATCGCACACTTACTTCTCTCCTGCAAACCAGATGTCAAAGGAAAATTGACCCAAGGGCTCGGCGTGTAGGTCCCACCACACACTTGGAAGATCTTAGAGTGCTTCCCCTCCTTAGACAAAGGTCGAGCTAAGGCTACCTCAGAAAGCGCTGGAAGACTAGGGAACAAGTGAGCATGCCGTATGAGGTACCCCTTGGTTCATATTTATAGATTTCTGAAAACGTCCTGCAAATAGCTAATCTCCGCTATTTTGAACATCTATGTGCAGCCCAACCAGGTCTGCCAACTGTGTAACTCCGCTGTTTTAGTAGGTTATGGGCAGGCCAGTGGGGGCAAAATGGTAAAAATACCTCACAGATCAATGAGCGAGTAGCCCTCAGCAACCTCTGCTCGGCAAGGGCGGCGAGTGCTCGATGGAGCTGGCACTCGCCACCTCCACCAGGCCTTTGGCGAGTACGGGTCCGGACTGTCCTGCTCGCATATCGCGAGTTTGTTCAGCGGTCAGAACTCGACGAGCGGCCTGGGACTCGACGAAAGGCCCAGAGCTCGATGAACACCGAGTTCCGTTTGACGAACGCAGAGCTCCGTTCGACAAACTGAGTGGACTAGACATGCTTCTCTTAATTGCCAAGGCAGAATGGTGGTGTCTAGACTGGCTGGTACTCGCCGCCTCTACTCACCTCCCGGCGAGTGCGGGCCCGGCTGGCCCTACTCGTGTGCCACTAGCCGGGCTCGCCTTGGCGAGCTGGAGGCTACCGATATCTAGCCCCCACCCCCCCTTTATGTTTGGCTGAGACTTGAGAAAAGAGAGTCGACCGGTTTGGTTCCTGGCGACCCCACTTGCCGGATACGGGGTTGTACACAATCCCCGCTCTTTTTGAGCTTGGCAAAGCTCGGAAAGAATCATCCAACCCCAAGTGTTCGGCGAGTACGGTAGGAACTAGAGAGAATCTTTGGGTGGGGTCCACCTGCGGCTATATATATGTGCCTGCATACTTGGGTGACTTTTGTCATTCCCCTCGCTCTAACCCTGCCGAGATGCTAATCCCAAAGGAGATCCAAGAGAAGCTCACCCGAGTTCGCGAGGCATCCTCTGCTTGCATTGCCAGCCTGACCGCGGTTCCACTTGTCGTCCCGTAGAGCGACTCGACCGAGCTCAATCCCGCCAAGAGGTCAAAACCATTTCCCCAGGTGGCCGACCCGATATTTGATGACCTGAAAATGACCCTGGAGCACGGGACCAGCTCCATCAATCTGCCTGCCCTTGAGAAGGGAAAAAATGTTGTTGACCTCTGCGACGACCCAGACAGCCAACGGGATGGCGCCAAAGATTCTGCGCCGCGAGCCAAGAACACCCAAGGCGACTCGTGGCTTAGAACTCTAGAGAATCGCCTGCGGGACCCATCAGCCCCTTCGGGACCCTGGGGTTGGATTCGCAGGGGCCAAACTCATCGGTTCGTGCCCCTTCCCCTCAGCGGCCTGCCGGGACCGTAGGGGGAGGTGTCGAAGCCATCCCCATTCCGGTCTTCAACCTCCTTTTGCCAGGAACACGCTGCCCAGGCCGTGGTAAGAATTTGAGATTGGTCACTCCCCGTACTTTCTTGGGGTTGCCGAGCTCGTTAGTTAAGCCGGCCTCTGGTTTTTGCCCTGTAATTGTCCGGGATATTCGCCTTCCATACTAATACTTAACTGTCTTCACAGCTCTTCCCAGCCAGGCTGAAGAGTCTTCGCAACCAACCTGTTATTCCCCTCTCTCCTCTCTGTATAACACCCCCTATCCGTCGCATAGCATATAACAGTAGGTCCGGTCGGGGCCCGACGTCATATACCACAGACGCCGGGAGGTTACTCAATGGAAACCATCCAACTAATAATCAACGTCCTACACAGATTCATTCTAGCAGAAGCAATTATTAAAAGTTGCAAATTAAAGAACTCAACCACAAGCATGAATGTCCACTACAAAACCCATTAGGAATGAAACACAATACACAAGTACTGGCCTTATGGCCTTACAATTGCTTACTCAAATATAAGTGTTTTCCAAACCTCGGCACGCAGGCCGGTCACACATGAATAAAACAAGTAAACACTCAAATTAGGCCTTCGAGGCCGGCTTCACAACTTGGGCTTTGGCCCGCTATTTACTGCTCGGCTCCGCAGCACCTGCAAACAACAATCCACCGCACGATGACAAACAAAAGCAACGCTCAGCTATGCTGACCAAATTATAACGATCTCGCCCCCAAATTCGGGGCGGCGATGCTCCTTTCCCTGCACTTTGTTAGCATAACTAAGCAGTATAGATAAACACTTCATCACAGGCGTGTGCACGTACGGCCACACACCTCGTGCTCTCAGGGGACATTCTCGGTGAATCGGTCAACGTCACGTCAATTTAAGCCATAGACATCTCGGTCTCACCACCGCCACTAGGACGGCCAATCTTGCGAGCATTTTTATCTTCCCGGCATGGGTCACGTCAATTTAAGCCATAAACCGCCGAAGACCCTCATCTATGTCAATGGCTCCCACCGAATGACATAGAGCGGGTATGGTTCCTCCTGACCCGTTGCTCACACCGCAACGTCAATTTAAGCCATATGCGTGGGTCAAACCTCCTTGAGTCCCGTTTCCATCACACACTTCACATAACCAGTTATACTCAAGTTGTCTCCCAGGCCACCATGTTGGCAGAATCATGCATCTTCCCAGTATTCCGGGTGTACCTTGGAGTTAGTCCCCAAGACTCCCTGTTGCAATCTACCGCGCAGAAAACCCGAAAAACAACCATTCGTGCGGAGTCTTCATCTGGACATTCATGCAATGAACATCACCAATCCATACCAACTTGTTCGGGTAGGCTTCAAACATCATGCCTATGTCTGATTCTCGATTACAGACTCTACATGTACACAACAGGGACTATTCATGTCTAACCGAAGGAACGCCTCAACCTCACCGCAAACTAGCAAGAGCTGGCTTCCTATGCAAAGGAAAAGAGGACTTCACATGTCCTATGATGAGAATCGTTACCCTAGCATTTTTCCTTGGTGCCATGGAAATCTATGCAGATGAAAAGCACTGCAATATCCTTCCCTCCGTAGATCCGAAGTCGGCTCGCGATTTGGAGCTCCGAGGCTCCGCCGGTGACCGGATCTAGCCTCCTTCTTCTTGCTTGCTCTCCCCTCTCTCTACTTTAGAAAGAGATTGAGTTTGAGAAATGAGGGATTTGGAACCCTATTCCCGGGTATATCCCAGCAGGAACAACCCCCAGCCATCAGATCCCAAAATAAGGAAACGAACGACCACGATTCACCATTGAAATCCAAAATCTGGGCCGAACATGGCCTGTGACACGCCCGTGTCTAGGGCCGTGTTCCCAATTCGCCGTCGAAACCGACGTGTCCCAAAAAGAACACGGGCACCTAACACGCCCGTGTCAAACTTGACATGCCCATGCCATCCAAAACACGGTCGTGTACTGTGCCGTGTTACTCCATCGACATAGGACCGACACCAACCCGAGAAGAACACGGGTCTTGGACACGCCCGTGTCCCATTTAACACGCCCGTGTCTACCCGACACGTCCCGTGTGCTGACCCCGCGTAACAAACACGCAACAGCATGGCTTCAACCCGTGAAGGACACGACATGTGACATGCCCGTGTCACAGGCCGTGTTCGCTGCTCGACGATCGTCGACTCCAAAATTCGTCGACTTCTCGGCCAGATCGTCGACCCGAGCACGACACGCCATGGGATACGCCCATGTCCCAGGTCGTGTGACCCCTACCAAGTTCCAAACTTGGCCCGAAACGTTACCCGTCGCTCTTTTGAGTTTCAGGGTGTTACAACTCTCTCCCTCTTAAAAGAATTTCGCCGTGAAATTACAATAAGGGAAATAAAGCACAAAACTAAAACGGTACCTGAGTGGAACAACTCCGGGTACTCGTCAAGCATGGTCTGCTCTCGCTCCCAAGAGAGCTCTTCCCGACCGCAATTGTCCCAATGGACCTTGGCCATCCCGATCTCTTTGTTGTGTAGCCGCTTGACTTCCGAGTCCTCAATTCGAACGGGCTTGACCTTCGTCGTCAACCCATTATCCACCGACACTTGACCACCGCGATCACATGCGAAGGCTCTTGCACTGCCTTCTGTAGCACAGATATATGGAATACATCGTGTAGACCACTAAGCTCCTCTGATAGATTCAACCGATACGCTGCTTCGTCAATCCGCTCCAGAACCTTAAACGGTCTAAGGTACCTCAGGCTTAGCTTCTTCAAGAGCCGTACCCGCGAGACACCCTTGAACGGCTTGATCTTCAAGTACACCCAGTCGCCAACAGCGAACTCCACGTTCCTATGCTTGACATTATAGTACTTAGCCTAGCGGTCCTGAGTGATTAGCAACCTCTCTCGAATCATTCGAACCAGCAATGTAGCATCTCCACCTCTTGTCGCTTGTACAACTTTGACTCGCCGTTTCCAACCAAGACAACGACATGCGACATCTTCTACCATAAAGGGCCTCGAAGGGCGCTATTTGTATGCTCTCCTGGTAGCTATTGTTGTACGCGAACTCCACCAAGTATAGGTGATCTTCCCACTGCTTCCTGAAATCCAGGACGCACATGCGAAGCATGTCTTCCATTGTCCTATTGACTCTCTCGTTTTGACCATCCGTCTGCGGATGAAAGACCGTACTGAAACTCAGCTTTGTTCCCAACGACTGATGCACCAGTCTCCAATCATTGGACGTGAACCGCCCATCTCAGTCACTCACGATGATGCGGGGCACACCATGAAGCTGCACAATATTGTCCATATACATCTTTGCCAATTTATCAACCGGATCATCTTTCCTATGCGGAATGAAGTGCGACACCTTCGTTAGACGATCTACGACCACCCAAATTACATCGTTCCCCTTTTACGACCTTGGCAACCCCTGCATAAAGTCTATAGTAATGTCGTCAAACTTCCACTCCAGAATAGGAAAGGACTTCAAGAATCCTCGAAGCTTTTGGCATTCCGCATTCACCAAGGCGCAGGTCTGACACTTCGCCACATACAGTGCCACATCCTTCTTAAGTCCTGGCCACCAGAACAAATTCTTCACGTCGAGGTACATCTTTGTGCTCCCTGGGTGAATCGAGTACTTGGTATGATGCGCCTCGTACAACAATTCTACCCACAAATTGCCCACGCTTGGGACGCACAGACGACCGTCTTTCCAAATCAATCCATCCTCAACAACAAATTGGGAATTTGACCCATCCAGAGCCTCAACCATGATTTGCCTCATGCTGATATCCATATCCAAAGCCTGTCGAATCCGATCATCCAGATCACACTGAACTTCAGTCCAGTTCAATAGCGCTTCAGCACTTGACTGTTTATCTACCCAAGAGATCTCCAATGCCTCCAACTCCCGAACCAACCGCTCGTCATGGACTGACATCCAATTGGCTTGAGCTGGGGCCCTTCGACTCAACGCGTCCGCAACCGCATTGCTTTTACCAGGCACGTAATGGATCTTGAATGTGTAGTCCCACAGGAACTCCATCCATCTACGCTGTGTAACACCCCAGTTTTGCAAGAGGTTCAGTCTGAAGTTCTGGAAAATTTTTTGGGTTTCTGGCAGGAGGCACACGGCCTGCGACACGGGCGTGTCGCAGGGCGTGTCGAGGCCGTGTCGACACTCGGCCCAAGTGTCGACACTTTCGCTCGACATTGTGTCGAGGGTAGTGCACACGGCCTGTGACACGGGCGTGTCGCAGGGCGTGTCGAGTCCGTGTCGACACTCGGTCCGGGGTGTCGACACTTCGCTCGACGAGTGTCGAGACTGGGGCACACGGCCTGTGATACGGGCGTGTCACAGGGCGTGTCCGCCTTGGTCGACGATCTTCGCTCGACGTTTTTCCGCGGTGTCGACACAAAGCCTGTCGACGGGTGTCGAGACTTGGCACACGGCTTGGGACACGGGCGTGTCCCAGGCCGTGTCACCTCTCGGGTTGGTTTCGGGGCCGTGTCGATGGAGGCACACGATCGGCCACACGGCCGTGTCACTGGGGACACGGGCATGTCGGATTGAACACGGGCGTGTCGGATTCCCGTGTGCGATTCCAGGCGCGTCGATTTGAGATGTCGAATGAGACACACGGCCCTGGACACGGGCGTGTGCAAGGCCGTGTTCAGCCCAGATTTTCTATTTTCCAGGCGAATCGTGGCCATTCTTTTCTGGTTTTGGGATCTAACGGTTCAGGCCATCTCTTGGGAAGTTAAGTCCGATTTAAGGGCTGGAAACCCTCATTGTTTTCCAAGTCTTCTCTTTCAAAGTTCTAAAGAGAAGCTAGAACAAGGAGGAAGGAGAAGAAGGTCTTGGGCTGTAGGAAGGGTTTCGGTGCTCCAATCGCGAATAGAGTCCAGATCCGTTGAGCTTAGATCGTTGCGAAGGTTTTCATCCGGCTATTTTGCCATGGCAAGGAAGAGGAGTCGGAAGGTAACGACATCTCTCCTCTCGGTCTTTAGGATGCATGTTTTTAGCATCGTTTTCTTCTAGGTTTTGGGCACCAACCACTCAAATGAGAGATGTTTTGGTTGCCAAGGTTCAAGAGGAACCTCCGGGTTGATTGAGTCCGTCCTCGGCATATTTTGCATTAGAGATCCGCTCCGCTAGTGGATTAGGCATGGTGGGTGAAGCCGTAGTCGTGACCGTTAGTCCGACTCGGTGATGTTGCATATGAACTTAGGGATTCGTAGAGATTCTGTTGCGGCAAGATACCGTTTGTGTAGTGGTGGTGAGTTCCCTTTTGTTTGAAAAGGTACGTGTAGTCGGAACCGGACATGGTTAGCTCCTCGTGGCGGTAGATGGTTTTCTTGAGGGACAAGGTTAGCTCCGTATGAGTTGGAGATGGTTTCCTTGGTGGACAAGGTTAGCTCCGCACGAGTTGGAGATGGTTTCCTTGGTGCGCGGGAACGCTGCAGTACAAATGAGGGATTATGGTGATTTTAGTCTTGGATTGTGATGTGCCAAGGCGTGGCTATGTCTCCGTGGTCGGCTGGCTATCCCGTGACATGTGCGTCATGTGTGGAGAGTGTCCCGGCGAGACTAGTCCCCTTCTGTGAGACTGACGAGAATGCCAAGCTTGGGGCAAGCCCGGGCAATGAGGCCATGAGCGGGTGGGGTCCAGCAAGGCTTCTTAGAATCGGTCAGTCTGTGTTTGTTGGAATCCTGACATGAGACGTCAGAGCTTGCAGGCAAGCCCGGGGCTAAGCCCTCGAGCGGGTGGGGCCTTGGCAAGAATTCCATGTGGCGGCCTGTGTGCCGTTTGAGGGAGTCGTGTCTCCCTTAGTGTTTGCGGCTTTATGCCAATGGGGAAATGTGAGTACCCAAATGTTGTGATGTTGTTCTAGATGCATACGCAGTAGGGTGCCTTGGGTTAAGCCCGGGTGTTGCATTCATGTTGCATAGTAGGCCCTTTTATTATATGCTCAACCAATAGAGAACATGTGTGATGATTGAGACATCCAAGCCTGTTTTAAAGCTTTTCTGTTATAGATATTTATATTGCATATGAAGTGCTGACTTGCAGGTTGGAGGGTTCCCCGGGGTCCGTTAGGGACGGCCGGGAGGAGATGTGTTGTTACACAGTTTGAGGTCAGCCTTTGCTGACCCACGTTACTAATAATTTTTACAGGGCAAGGATCGCATGCAGGAGCTAGCACGCCGGCCAGAAAGGCCTAAGCCCCATGAAGTGTTTTTCCCTCTTTTGTAGCACTACATTTTTGATGATGTTTGTTTGAGACTCTTTTGTCCGGCTTGCATGCCGAGGTAGACTAGGAGTGCTATGCACATTCATGATTGTAATTTTACTTGAGTATGGACTTTTGTGGTAGGCCTTAAGGCCTTAGTTGTAACTCTTTTGGTTAGTGGATAACTTCTAGTTGTGCTTTGTTTCTGCTGTGTTGTGCAAGTGTTTTGAGTTTGGGTAGCTATATCAACTTATAATACTAAAGCTGTGGCGTTCGTATGTTGTGGGGCCCCGGCCGGACCCATATTATACGGTCATTACAGGGGAGGTGTTACAATTTGGTATCAGAGCCAGGTTCGATTCAAGGTCAGTGCGTAGAGAAGTTATCCACATAAGAGTAGCGCGGGACCGTGAGTGTCCTTATGTTTTAGTCTTGAGATTGGCGACTAATCCCTTATTTCTTGTTTTCCTGAAGAGTGCAAGCAACGAGGAGGGCACTTCAAGAGCAAGGGATGATCTCTCGGCGAGCAGTGTCACTGCTCCAGGCCTTTTGGGCACGGTTGTAAACCCGGCCGACTTCTGTCGTATGCTTGTAGAAGCGATGGTGGCAGCCCAAGCGGCGGCTGTAGCCCAGGTAGCAACCCCTGCTACACCGGACACGGCGACGGCCATGCCAGGCGGAGAAGCTAGGCGAGTGGAGCCTTTGGCAGAAAGGGTGGTGGTAGGACATGGAGACCGACACATGAAGTATTTCCTGAGTTTCCATCCCCCGTCTTTCAAGTGTGTTGGAACGCCAACGGATGCGGAGGATTGGTGGGTTCGTATTCAAGAACTTTTGAGGGCGGCGGAGACGCCAGCAGAAAAGAAAGCTGAGTATGCGGCGTTCATGTTGGAAGGAGACGCCAAGTTGTGGTGGGTGAGCCATAGTGGCCGCCAGTTCCCTGGACGCACCCCGTCGGTGGAGGAATTTGGGGACGCTTTTCTAAAGAGATATATCCCAGTTTCTACGCGGTTGGCCCTGCAGAGGCAGTTTCTGCATCTAATGCAGCGAGACAAGACGGTGGACGAATACGTGCGAGAGTTCACCCATTTGGGTCGTTATGCGGGAACGACAATGGCGGATGATGTAGAGAGGGATAACCTCTTCTACCAAGGGTTGAGGGAAAATCTGAGACAACCCCTCATCTCCATGAAGAGGGCGGGATTTAATGAACTAGTTGAAGCCGCCAGGAGTTTGGAGAATGATTTGGAGCGAACCCAGCGTCGAAAGGGTTTTACTCCCAAACAAGGGGAAGGGAAGCCTTCCCAATCTCATGTAAAGTCTGATGGGAGTAGGTGGAGGAAGAAGCCTCACTTTTCCGGGTCCGGTGAAAAGAGCAAGTGGGTGCCAGGAGGTTCTCACTCTAGGGGACCGCCGACGTGTTACAACTGCGGGAAGGTTGGGCACATAGCCCGTGCTTGTCAGCAAGGGGGAGTGGGGCAAGATACAAAGCAGGAGCAGTCTGTGCGCTCGGGCCCCAGTGCTGTAGAGAAAGGAAAGATGGCGGAGTCGAGCGCTTCTCGGTTCCAACCGGTGCAACCAAGGGCTTACAACCTTGGACAGCAAGAAGCGATCCGTCAAATCGATGTGGTGACAGGTATGAAGAAAACTTAAGTTTGCATTTGTGCTTCATACTTTTAGACCCCCCCTTTTGTGAGATGTCTTGTTGTAGGCTTCGTGTTAGTTTCCGGATACCCCGCTAGGGTATTGTTCGATACGGGAGCATCGCACTCCTTTCTTGCGGAGAGCTTCGTCCGAAAAATAGGAGTTGGGTCTTTCTCGTCAGGAGCAGAGCTGAAAGTGCGCATGCCCAATGGGTCATCTATGACCACCGGGGCTAAAGGGCGCATTTCTTGGGAGCTAGACAGAGTTGTCTTCGTTTTGGAAGCAGCAGTGTTACCATTAGTAGAGTTCGATGTCATTTTGGGCATGGACTGGCTTGCAGAGCAGCGCGCCAGCATTGATTGTTTATCCAAGGTAGTGACCCTAAAAAGTAAGGGGCAAGCGGTAGTCAAATTTGTGGGCCTTTGTGGAGTAGCCCATTCCCTAGTTACGGCCATGCAAATGATGCGGGCGGTTAACTAGGGTGGTGTGGCGCTGGTAGCGTTGTTGGAGGTTCGTCTCTCCCAACTATCTATTGGGAAAGTGCCCGTTGTGGCAGAGTTCAAGGATGTGTTTCCGGATGAACTTCCTGGAGCGCCTCCTCGGCGGTAGACCGACTTCTCGATCGAGTTAGTGCCGGAGGCTAGACCGGTGTCGCGTCCTCCATTTAGGATGGCACCAAAGGAGTTGGCGGAACTTAAGGTACAGTTACAGGAACTGTTGGAGCAAGGGTATATTAGACCCAGTTCTTCACCGTGGAGCGCACCAATGTTGTTTGTAAAGAAGAAAGACGGTAGCATGCGCCTATGCATAGACTACCGAGAGCTGAATAAATTGACCATCAAGAATAAGTATCTGATTCCTCGGATAGATGATTTGTTCGACCAATTGGTGGGGTCAGTGGTATATTCAAAACTGGACTTGAAGTCGGGCTATTATCAGCTGCGAATTCGGGACGAGGACATACCCAAGACTGCTTTTGGGACAAGGTACGGACACTTTGAGTTTACAGTGATGCCGTTCGGGTTGACGAACGCACCATCGGTGTTCATGGATCTGATGAATCGAGTATTTCGGGATTACTTGGATTCGTTTGTGGTTGTCTTCATTGATGACATCTTGGTGTACTCCAAGTCTGAAGTGGAGCATGAGACCCACTTGAGAGTGGTCCTGCAAGTATTGAGGGAGAACCAGCTGTTTGCAAAGTTCTCAAAGTGCGAGTTCTAGTTAGCCAAGGTGGCGTTTTTGGGCCACGTGATTAGTGGTGATGGGGTGGCAGTGGATCCAGCAAAAGTGGAAGCCATCAGAGATTGGCCGGTGTTGAGGACCGTGGCGGAGGTCAGAAGTTTTCTTGGACTAGCCGGGTATTATAGGAGATTCGTGGAGAATTTCTCGAAGATAGCTCTACCCCTCACCTCTCTCACTCGTAAAGACCATAAGTTTGAATGGACCAAAGAGTACAGTCAAGCATTTGAGGCACTGAAGGAGAGGCTTATGATGGCTCCAATCCCGAGTCTCCCGCAAGGGACCGAGGGATTTCAGATCTTCAGTGACGCATCAGGATGCGGTTTGAGTTGCGTTTTGGTGCAACATGGGAGGGTGATAGCTTTTGGGTCTAGACAGCTGAAACCTCATGAGAGGAATTACCCCGTCCATGACTTGGAGTTGGAGGCGGTAATCTTCGCGTTGAAGATATGGCAACACTATGTGTATGGCGCAAGGGTGGAGATCTTCACGGATCACAAAAGTCTGAAGTATCTTCTGGACCAAAAGGACTTGAACATGCGGCAACGCAGATGGGTTGAGTTTCTTGGAGACTACGAAGTGGCGATTCAGTATACGCCGGGTAAAGCCAATGTGGTGGCGGATGCCTTGAGTAGGAAGTACTCGGGGCAAGGAAATTGGATCGAAGCTCATGATGAGCGGTTGGTACGGGAATGGGAGTCCCTTGGATTGGAATGTGTTGCGAGAGGCGAGTCTAGCGTGGCTCGGTTGAACTGGATTGAAGTGCAAAACGACTTGTCCGATCGTATTCGGGAAGCGACTCGATTGGATGTGGAGTTTCAACCTTTTGTGTTGGAGGCTCAAAAGGGTGAGAGCAGCGCCTGGGAGATGATTGGTGGAATCTTGAGAAAGGATGGAAGGGTTTGTGTACCGCAGTTTGGCAATCTCCGTGAGGAGTTGATGTTTGAGGCTCACTTCTCAAAGTACTCCATTCACCCGGGCAGTACAAAGATGTACTTGGATATGAAGAAATCCTTTTGGTGGCCAGGGTTGAAGCGAGAGGTAGCTTTGTATGTGAATCGTTGCCAAACATGTGCCTTGGTGAAGGCCGAATGTCAGAAACCTGGCGGGTTCCTGAAGCCCCTTCCAATTCCTGAGTGGAAATTTGAGGACATCTCCATGGATTTTGTGCATGGTTTGCCTAGATCGCAGCATGGTAATGATGCTATTTGGGTGATCGTGGATCGCCTAATCAAGGTGGCACACTTCATCCCAAATCGGAAAGAGGACAGCGTAGATAAGCTGGTGGAGTTGTATGTTCGCAACATCGTGCGACTGCACGGAATTCCTAAAAGCATAGTCAGTGATCGCGATGGACGGTTTACGTCCAAGGACTGGAGATTGGTTCAGAAGAGCTTGGGCACGAAGCTAAAGTTCAGTACAGCGTTCCATCCTCAAACTGATGGGCAAACTGAAAGGACGAACCGTACTATGGAGGATATGTTGAGGATGTGCGTTCTTGATTTTGGAAAGAGGTGGGAGGATCACCTCTTCATGGTAGAATTCGCGTACAACAATAGTTTTCAAGAAAGCATAAAAATGGCGCCATACGAAGCTTTGTATGGGAGGCGGTGTCGAACGCCAATGTCTTGGGCAGAGGCGGGAGACACCAAACTTTTGGGAAAGGATGTGGTAGTTGACGCTTGTGAGTTGGTACGGACCATCCAAGAACGTATGAAGGTGGCGCAGGACCGTCAAGCTAAATACTTTAATGCTCGTCACCGGAAGGTGGAGTTCGCGGTAGGCGATTGGGTCTACTTGAAGATCAAGCCGTTCAAAGACATCTCACGTATTCGCCGGCTCAAGAAGTTGAATCCAAGGTTTTTGGGGCCTTTTGAAATTGTTGAGTGGGTAGGAGAAGCAGCCTATCGGTTGGCGTTGTCCGCAGATTTGAGTGGATTGCATGACGTCTTCCACATCTCCGCTTTGAGGAAGGCCTTGGTGGAGGCTAGCGTAGTGATTGAGCCGGCATTGGTGCTGATTGAGGAAGACTTGAGGACGCGAGTCCTCCCAATTGCTATAGAGGATTCAGAGACTCGACAGTTGCAAAATAAAGAAGTTAGACTCGTGAAAGTTCGATGGGACAACTGCGGTCGTGAGGAGTTCTCTTGGGAGCGAGAACAGGCCATGCTAGAAGACTATCCAGAACTCTTTTTGTCAGGTACAATTTAAGTTTTGTACCTCCTTTGTTTTGAAATTTCGGGACGAAATTCTGTTAAGTGGGGGAGAGTTGTAACACCCCAGTTTTGCAAGAGGTTCAGTCTGAAGTTCTGGAAAAATTTTTGGGTTTCTGGCAGGAGGCACACGGCCTGCGACACGGGCGTGTCGCAGGGCGTGTCGAGGCCGTGTCGATACTCGGCCCAAGTGTGGACACTTTCACTCGACATTGTGTCGAGAGTAGTGCACACGGCCTGCGACACGGGCGTGTCGCAGGGCGTGTCGAGTCCGTGTCGACACTCGGTCTGGGGTGTCGACACTTCGCTCGACGAGTGTCGAGACTGGGGCACACGGCCTGTGACACGGGCGTGTCACAGGGCGTGTCCGCCTTGGTCGACGATCTTCGCTCGACGTTTTTCCGCGGTGTCGACACAAAGCCTGTCGACGGGTGTCGAGACTTGGCACACGGCTTGGGACACGGGCGTATCCCAGGCCGTGTCACCTCTCGGGTTGGTTTCGGGGCCGTGTCGATGGAGGCACACGGCCAGCCACACGGCCGTGTCACTGGGGACACGGACGTGTCGGATTGAACACGGGCGTGTCGGATTCCCGTGTGCGATTCCAAGCGCGTCGATTTGAGACGGCGAATGAGGCACACGGCCCTGGACACGGGCGTGTGCCAGGCCGTGTTCGGCCCAGATTTTCTATTTTCCAGGCGAATCGTGGCCATTCTTTTCTGGTTTTGGGATCTAACGGTTCAGGCCATCTCTTGGGAAGTTAAGTCCGATTTAAGGGCTGGAAACCCTCATTGTTTTCCAAGTCTTCTCTTTCAAAGTTCTAAAGAGAAGCTAGAACAAGGAGGAAGGAGAAGAAGGTCTTGGGCTGTAAGAAGGGTTTCGGTGCTCCAATCGCGAACCGAGTCCAGATCCGTTGAGCTTAGATCATTGTGAAGGTTTTCATCCGGCTATTTTACCATGGCAAGGAAGAGGAGTCGGAAGGTAACGACATCTCTCCTCTCGGTCTTTAGGATGCATGTTTTTAGCATCGTTTTCTTCTAGGTTTTGGGCACCAACCACTCGAATGAGAGATGTTTTGGTTGCCAAGGTTCAAGAGGAACCTCCGGGTTGATTGAGTCCGTCCTCGGCATATTTTGCATTAGAGATCCGCTCCGCTAGTGGATTAGGCATGGTGGGTGAAGCCGTAGTCGCGACCGTTAGTCCGACTCGGTGATGTTGCATACGAACTTAGGAATTCGTAGAGATTCCGTTGCGGCAAGATGTCATTTGTGTTGTGGTGGTGAATTCCCTTTTGTTTGAAAAGGTACGTGTAGTCGGAACCGGACAAGGTTAGCTCCTCGTGGCGGTAGATGGTTTCCTTGAGGGACAAGGTTAGCTCCGTATGAGTTGGAGATGGTTTCCTTGGTGGACATGGTTAGCTCCGCACGAGTTGGAGATGGTTTCCTTGGTGCGCGGGAACACTGCAGTACAAATAAGGGATTATGGTGATTTTAGTCTTGGATTATGATGTGCCAAGGCGTGGCTATGTCTCCGTGGTCGGCTGGCTATCCCGTGACATGTGCGTCATGTGTGGAGAGTGTCCCGGCGAGACTAGTCCCCTTCTGTGAGACTGACGAGAATGCCAAGCTTGGGGCAAGCCCGGGCAATGAGGCCATGAGCGGGTGGGGTCCAGCAAGGCTTCTTAGAATCGGTCAGTCTGTGTTTGTTGGAATCCTGACATGAGATGTCAGAGCTTGCAGGCAAGCCCGGGGCTAAGCCCTCGAGCGGGTGGGGCCTTGGCAAGAATTCCATGTGGAGGCCTGTGTGCCGTTTGAGGGAGTCGTGTCTCCCTTAGTGTTTGCGGCTTTATGCCAATGGGGAAATATGAGTACCCAAATGTTGTGATGTTGTGCTAGATGCATACGCAGTAGGGTGCCTTGGGTGAAGCCCGGGTGTTGCATTCATGTTGCATAATAGACCCTTTTATTATATGCTCAACCAATAGAGAACATGTGTGATGATTGAGACATCCAAGCCTGTTTTAAAGCTTTTCTGTTATAGATATTTATATTGCATATGAAGTGCTGACTTGCAGGTTGGAGGGTTCCCCGGGGTCCGTTAGGGACGGCCGGGAGGAGATGTGTTGTTACACAGTTTGAGGTCAGCCTTTGCTGACCCACGTTACTAATAATTTTTACAGGGCAAGGATCGCATGTAGGAGCTAGTACGCCGGCCAGAAAGGCCTAAGCCCCATGGAGTGTTTTTCCCTCTTTTGTAGCACTACATTTTTGATGATGTTTGTTTGAGACTCTTTTGTCCGGCTTGCATGCCGAGGTAGACTAGGAGTGCTATGCACATTCATGATTGTAATTTTACTTGAGTATGGACTTTTGTGGTAGGCCTTAAGGCCTTAGTTGTAACTCTTTTGGTTAGTGGATAACTTCTAGTTGTGCTTTGTTTCCGCTGTGTTGTGCAAGTGTTTTGAGTTTGGGTAGCTATATCAACTTATAATACTAAAGCTGTGGCGTTCGTATGTTGTGGGGCCCCGGCCGGACCCATATTATACGGTCATTACAGGGGAGGTGTTACACGCTGCCACATGTTTAGATCCTTTTGATCCAACAAATATTTCATGTTTTGTGGTCGGTATAGATATCGACCTTCACCCCATACAAGTAATGTCTCCATAGCTTCAAGGCAAAAATCACGGCCGCTAACTCCAAGTCATGGACCGGATAACTCCTCTCGTGCACTTTCAGCTGTCGCGAGCCATACGCTATAACGCTTCCATGCTGTAGTAGCACACAACCCAAGCCACTGCCCGAAGCATATCTATAGATCTCAAAACCTTCGGTCCCACTTGGCGAACTCAGCATAGGCGCCGTGGTCAACCAACTCTTCAACTCCTCAAAAGCTCGTGCGCACTCCGGCATCCAAACGAACTTCTTCTCCTTCCTCGTCAAAGTAGTGAGGGGTAACGCTATCCACAAGAAGTTCTCCACGAAGTGCCTGTAGTAGCCGGCAAGCCCCAGAAAACTCCGGACTTCTGCTACCGAAGACAACACAAGCCACTCCCGTATAGTAACAATCTTCATCGGATCCACCGCAATTCCCTCTCCACTTACTATATGACCAAGGAACGCCACTGAGGACAACCAAAACTCGCATTTGGAGAACATAGCGTATAGTTGATTCCTCCTCAGCATCTCCAACACCAAATGTAGATGCTTGAAGTGATCCTCCTCACACTACGAGTCCACCAATATGTCGTCGATGAAGACGAACACAAACTGGTCTAGGTACTCCCTGAAAGTCCTGTTCATCAAATCAATGAACACCGACGGCACATTCGTCAGCCCAAATAGCATGACCGTAAACTCGTAATGCCCGTATCTTGTACTAAAAGCTGTCTTGGGGATATCACTCTCCCTTATCCTCAACTGATAGTAACCGGACTTAAGATCCAATTTAGAGTACGCCGATGACCCGACTAACTGATCGAATAGATCATCAATCCTTGGTATCGGGTATTTGTTCTTTTCTGTTAGCTTGTTCAGCTCTCGATAATCGATACATAGTCTCAAGCTTTCGTCCTTCTTTTTAAATAATAGGACAGGTGCGCTTCAAGGCGAAGAACTTGGACGCACATAACCTTGCTAAACAACTCTTGAAGTTGCACCTTCAGCTCTGCCATTTCATTAGGCGCTAGCCAATACGGAGAGCGTGACACAGGTTTCGCACATGGCACTAGCTCAATCGTGAAATCTATCTCCCGTTGAGGCGGGGCTCCAGGAAGATTGGCAGGGAACACATCAGGGTACTCTGCTACCACTGAAATACTGCCCAATGTAGGCTTAGGCTTTGCAACCTCCACTAGCGTGAAAAACAGCTCTGCTCCAACACGAACCGCCTTCACCACCTGAAGAGCAGACATCAAAGTCTTGCTCGACCCTTTCAAACCCTAAAAGTCGTCTCACGACCTGTTCCCAACTTGACTTCCTTGCGACCGCAATCAATAAAAGCTTGCTGCTCCGAGAGCCAGTCCATGACAAATATTACGTCGACCATCACCAGCGGCAGTAACGACGCTAGCAAATGGAACTCCTGACTCCCAATACAAATCTTTATGCCACAGAGTCTATCCGCGTGCATGAAACACCCATTTGGCAACAACACATCCAGTTTGTCCTTCGTCATTGAAGAAGGTACTCCGATGAGCGATATGAATCCTTCGAACAAAAAGGAGTGCGAAGCTCCCGTATCAAAGAGTGCTCTTACCGGATTCTCACAAATCAAAACAAATCCTAAACAAACAGTGGTAAGATAACACGCACATAACAAGTATTTAAAAATTGCTTGCTATAAATTTAAACTGTACCTATCACCACATCCGCTTGTTTGATGGCCTCCTGCTGGCCAAGATTATAAACTCTAGGTTGAGCCGGAGCATAATGGGACGTGGTTGACTCCACCGCCTTTCCCTTCTCTTCATATGTTGCTCCTGGCTTCCTCTCAGACTTGGGACGTCCGCTCCAGCAGTCACGGGAAAAGTGCCCCAGCTTTCTACAAGTAAAGCATGCGCCCAGGGTTCGACCCGTAGTCACCCCAGAAGCACTAGAAGAAGAATCTGGACCCGAAGTCCTAGCCTTCTTAAAAACTTACGGTACCCAGACTTTGAGGTAGTCGGCACCTTGAACTCAGTCTTCTTATCACCAGAGTGTTTCTTTGCTTGCACATTCTTCAAGTCTTTCTCCAAAGACCGGGCTATATTGACCAGGGTCAAGAAGCCCTGCGTCATAGGCCCCGAGAGCAGTAGCCTCAAGTCATCTCTCAAACCTTCATAAAATCGGTTCGTCTTGCGCTCCTCATCTGTGATTATGGAGCTAGCGTACCCACCCAATCGAGTAAAGTCGTGGAGATACTCATCCACGCTACTCTCTCCCTGCACCAGCCTCTGGAACTCATTCTCCAATGTTATCCTCTGAGCCGAAGGGAGGAACCTTGCCAAGAATAGTCTCAAGAACTCCTCCACCGAGACGTCCGTAAGTTGCCTTCCTCTCAAGATATGCAGCTCTAAACCTTCCCACCACAGCCTCGCATCCCCGTCCAATAGGAATGTAGCTATAGTGTCATCTGCCACTCCTCCGTTTCAGTAGCTGTCAGGACTCTCTTCACTCGGGAGAGCCAGTCTTCAGCTTGAGATGGGGTTCCTAACCCCGAGAACACCGGAGGATTGAAGCTCATAACGTGCTTGAGCTTCCTTTCAGTTGCTCTCCTCGGACACCAAAGGTTCCACCACTACTTGCTCCACCTTTCTTGGTTTATCCCATTGAAGCGGTACCTGCTCCATCGTAGGAGAGGGCTGCTGTATTTTCCATGCAGGCTGCGCATTGATCATGACAAACACTGCTTCGGCTACTAATCATATGATTTCAGCCGAGGGAGGTATTGTAGGAGCATCATTCAGTGCACTGCTAGCCTCAAAAACTGGGCGTTCTGACGGCCCTGCACCACTTCTAGTCACCTATAGTTGTACAAAACACCGTTAAGCGACCAAACAAAACAGCAAAAAACAATTATAGGAACATGCAGGTCCTCAAAAATGTGTATTTTCATTCCTAAGTGGACATTCATGGGTTCTTTTGATGTTATAACGATGACGCACACACATGTGCTCACCACCCCTTAAAAAGAATTCGCCCACAAATTCATTTTAAGCCTGACCGAAACCAGTAGTCTGATACCAAATTGTAACACCCCCTATCCGTCCTATATCATATAGCATTAGGTCCGGCCGGGGCCCGACGTCATATACCACAAACAGACTGGGAGGTTACTCAATGGAAACAATCCAACTAATAATCAACGTCATACACAGAGTCATTCTAGCGGAAGCAATTATTAAAAGTTGCAAATTAAAGAACCCATCCACAAGCATGAATGTCCACTACAAAACCCATTAGGAATGAAACACAATACACAAGTACTGGCCTTATGGCCTTACAATTGTTTACTCAAATATAAGTGTTTTCCAAACCTTGGCACGCAGACCAGTCACACATGAATAAAAAAGTAAACACTCAAATTAGGCCTTCGAGGGCCGGCTTCACTACTTGGGCTTTGGCCCGCTATTTACCACTCGGCTACGCAGCACTTGCAAACAACAATCCACCGCATGGTGGAAAACAAAAGCAACGGTCATCTATACTGACCAAATTATAACGATCTCGCCCCCAAACTCGGGGCGGCGATGCTCCTTTCCCTGCACTTTGTTAGCATAACCAAGCAGTATAGATAAACACTGCATCACAAGCGTGGGCACACACGGCCACACACCCCGTGCTCTCAGGGCACATTCTCGGTGAACCGGTCAACGTCACGTCAATTTAAGCCATAGACGTCTCGGTCTCACCACCGCCACTAGGATGGCCAATCTTGCGAGCATTTTTGTCTTCCCGGCGTGGGTCACGTCAATTTAAGCCATAACCGCCGAAGACCCTCATCTATGCCAACGGCTCCCACCGAACGACATAGAGTGGGTACGGTTCCGCCTGACCTGTTGCTTACACCGCAACGTCAATTTAAGCCATATGCGCGGGTCAAACCTCCCCGAGTCCTGTTTCCATCACACAATTCACATTACCCGGTAATGCTCAAGTTGGCTCCCAGGCCACCATGTTGGCAGAAACACGCATCTGCCCAGTTTTTCGGGTGCACCTTGGAGTTAGTCCCCAAGTCTCCCTGTTGCAATCTACCGCGTAGAAAACCCAAAAAACAACCATTCACGCGGAGTCTTCTCCGACCATTCATGCAATGCAACATCACCGATCCATACCAACTTGTCCGGGTAGGCTTCACACATCATGCCTATGTCCGATTCTCGATTACGGACTCTACATGTACACAACGGGGACTATTCATGTCTACCCGAAGAAACACCTCAACCTCACCGCAAACTCGCGAGAGCAGGCTTCCTATGCAAAGGAAAAAAGGACTTCACATGTCCTAGGATGAGAATTGTTACCCTAGCATTTTTCCTTGGCGCCATGGAAATCTATGCAGATGAAAGGCACCACAATCTCCTTGCCTCCGTAGATCCAAAGTCGGCTCGCGATTTGGAGCTCCGAGGCTCCGCCGGTGACCGGATCTAGCCTCCTTCTTCTTCCTTGCTCTCCCCTCTCTCTAGATCTTTAGAAAGAGATTGAGTTTGAGAAATGAGGGATTTGAAACCCTATTCCCGGGTATATCCCAGCAGGAACAACCTCCAGCCATCAGATCCCAAAATAAGGAAACGAACGGCCACGATTCACCATTGAAATCCAAAATCTGGGCCGAACACGGCCTGTGACACGCCCGTGTATAGGGCCGTGTTCCCCATTCGTCAACGAAACTGACGCGTCACGAAAAGAACACAGGAACCTGACACGCCCATGCCAAACTTGACACGCCCGTGTCATCTAGAACACGGCCGTGTATTGTGCCGTGTTACTCCATCGAAACAGGAACGACATCAACCCGAGAAGAACACGGGTTTTTGACATGCCCGTATCCCATTTGACATGCCCGTGTCTACCCGACAGGGCCCGTGTGCTGACCCCGCGTAACAACCACGCCACAGCCCGACTTCAACCCGTAAAGGACACGGCCTGTGACACACCCGTGTCACAGGCCGTGTTCGCTGCTCGACGATCGTCGACTCCAAAATTCGTTGACCTCTTGGCCAGATCGTCGACCCGAGCACGACACCCCCTGGGACACGCCCGTGTCCTAGGCCGCGTGACCCCTGCCAAGTTCCAAACTTAGCCCAAAACGCTACCCGTCGCTCTTTTGAGTTTCGGGGCGTTACACTCCGAACACGCTAGACTCCTATCTGGGCTCTGAAGTGGAGAATGTGGAGCTGACGAGGAGGGGGATTGGGCTCTTCAAGATGCTGGTGCGCAGCCTACGCCAGGTGTAGGAGGTAAATGAGGCACTGCAGCGTGACTACGTACGTCTCGCGAACGAGGTGAGGGGCAACCCGACCAGAGAGGCGATGTCCCCCTCCCGGCTTTTGGATGAGATCGACGAGGGCCTCCTAGTAACTCAGAGAAACTCGGGGCGGATTCGCGAGCTCCTCCACTCGCGACAATCTTGGGGGCGGGGGATGCGAGGCCGGGGTAGATAGAAACATCTCTGTTGCCGAGCCTACCGGCACTCGCCTCCTGACCCCCTCAGCTCGCGCATATTATTCCTCTTTTTCTCTTCTGTACCTGATTTCGTCAAACAATATTCATTCCTTGGCCTGTAATAACTTGGATATACTTTTTTTTATTTTAATGCTTGGCATCCGAATAATAATATATATCCTAGTATACTCAGCTCGACATGTGATGGGATAAGTCATAGAAGTCGACGAGCTGGGGTTGGCGAGCTGGGATAGGCGAGCTGGACTGATCGGTCAACTCGACCTCTGATTTCTTTGTTCTATAATATCCCCCGTCACCAACCCCCTATCACCGCCTTTACTGCCTTCATACCCTCTTCTTGCTTTCTCTCTCTTTTCGTATTCGCGTTCTAACCCTCCCACGAGCATGGGTAAGACAAACCCTAATGCCGACGACCGCTCAAAATGCTCCCAACACTTCACCGACTATTGCTTCTTTTAGGGGAACACGACCGAGGTGGAGCTCGCCGAATTCATCACCGACTACATCCCCTCTAGCTTCGAGGCGCGCCGGCCGAGGGAGAAGGAGGCCATCAACACTTTCTACTCTGACGAGCTCGCCTTCCCCATCTTGCATTTCGAGGTGGGGTTGCGCCTACCACTCTGGCCGGAAATCTGCCAGTTACTAAAGTACTACGGTGCGGTGCCCGCGCAACACAACTCGAATGTCATCGCCATGATGGTGGCGTTCGCGTGCCTCCTCTGCCGGGAGCGAATAGAGTTCAACCTGACCGTCTTCAGGAAACTCTTCACCTACAAGTCGACTCCGGATGACGTCGCCTACTTCGGGGGCTCGTTCATAAAAGTTCGCGAGATCGCGAATAAACACCATAACTGGATGACCAAGATCGCCTTCATTAAGGGCGATCTCGGCAACATCCCATACTCTGCCAGCAAAAGGGTGAGGACTTGTACCGCCCTCCCGCCATGTCCGGCAACGACGCCGAGATCCACAAGTTTTTCCTCCACAAGGATTTCGAGGTCGCCTTCCGGCGAAGGGGCCTCGACTCGCTCCGCCCCGTTCTTCCCGGCGAAGATATTTTCCTCCTTTTTGCTCAGCCCGCCGAATCATCATTGAATTTTTCTAAGTCTTTTTATGCAGGGGAAAGGCTGATTCCCGCGAACCCGCCATTCGTGGACTCGGGATTATTCTCTGACCCCCTCGCTCGTGAGAGGGCGGCGGCGGCGGTCTGCCGAGACGAGCTGGCTTCCTCCAAAGCCTCATCCAGCAAGAGGCGACATTAGCCTGCGGGACCGAGCCCTCCCCATCGCCAATAACAGCCAAAGAAGATGAAGAAAGTAGTGGTGGTTCCCCGGGCGAGACATCAACAACAACAACAACAACAAAACCCTGAATATATGAGCTCACCCGAGACCATCCCGGATGGGTCGCCGGAGAGCCCGCTGAAGGAGATCACGAGCAAGGGGCAGGGGGCGGCGAGTCCTCTACTCCCCATGATGCAAAGAAGATGACCCGCAAGCCAGCTGTGCCAAAGAACCATCCCCTCTTTGGCTTCGGGGGAAGGTGGAAGGACTCGGCCGGCGAACCCATGGTCCAGTGAGACGAGCTATCCCACCGAGCCTCCATCTCTACCCTTCACCCTTCTTGGGCCGACCACGAGCTCTCCACCGGTCATGCCTACGCGCTCAGCTTCGGCCTTTATGGCCGCGAGGATGCCAAGGCCTATAAGGGCATGGCCCTGCAGCAGCTCGGCCATGAAGGTATGCATGCCTATATGCGGGCCATGGAGCTTCATAATATGATGATCCACCGCAGCTTCAACCTCAACAACCACCTCCAGAAAGCCGAGCAGGCATGCGACATCGCCAAGGACAAGACCGTCAACCTGGTGAGGCAACTCAACATCGTCGAGAACTTACTCTCCCAAGCCACCGACGGACTGGTAGGCATCGGGCTGCTTCCTATACTTTTGACTTAGAATTTTCCGTCATGTTATTAACATGTTTCCTTTCTCTTCTTTAGGATGCCAAGGCCCCTGAGGAGTTACGGGCTCGCGCTGCCGGGCTGGAAGAGGAGAACAACCAGCTGCGCGCCCGCCTTGCCGGGGTGGAGGGTGAGAATGAGGCGCTGAAGGAGGAAAACAAGGGCCTCCATTGCGAGGTCCATCGTAAAGTGCAAATCTTCTTCCCCTCGGGCAGCAGCGAGCCCACCTTCCCATATAAGAGCCCAAGGATCTTTGGCAAGGCCGACGTAGCTGAGAGGCTGCAGTTCAATTCAATTGAGTACGCCGAATGCACCCTTCAAATGATAAAGGATACTGGCGTGCTGGTGGAGGGCTGTGAGGAGATCACGGCCCGGGACCTCATTCCGAGTCTGTTCCTGGCGATGCCTCCTAGCGAGAAGGAGGACAGCCTCGACCTACTCTTCGGTAAGGGCTTCCAAGATGACCTGTCCGCTGGAGGGGGTGAAGATCGCCAGTCCGGCCGGGGGGGGGGGGAGTTGATTTCTTTTTGTCTCTTTTTTGGTAATCTCGCCTATGTAAGCTCCCCTTGTAATCAACATTATACAATTGAAAACATTTTTTATATGAACTTTGTCTTTTTTCTATCTTTTTTCTGGGCTTCCCTGTTGTGACGTACTTTCTTACGAGCTCTCTTCCTCAGGCGACCTCACGAGGATAAGTCTTACCATTAGGATGGATGTTAGGACTCGTTCCCGAGAGTAGACCTTGAGAGCTCGCCAACCCTAGACGATCCGGGGGTGGACTACTCGCCGTACTGGGCTCACCACCCCCCAGCTCCCTCGCGAGTTGCCTATTTTTTCACCAATGTGGAACCAAAAATCGCCAAAACTTTCACATGTAAAACTAAAGGGGGGTGAAGTGCCCTGCCAGAGCCTGCCTTCCTCGGCGGGAGCCAAGGACGGCTCATCACCCCTCTGCCGAGCTGGGCTCGCGAGTCTCGACTCACTTGTGAAGATTCTTCTCTTCCTATTTTTAGAAAGGCTAAACTTCTTAATATCTGGAGATTATAGGACTTTCCTGAGTGACATCCAGCCCTGCCAGCTAGGTGAGAGGTTGATAGAGGGATATGCTCGGGGTTTGGGTAGACGCCATCGAGTGACATCCATCCCTTCCAGCTAGGTGAGAGCCTGACATCGGGATCAACTTAGGGTTTGGGTAGACACCATCGAGTAACATCCAACCCTGCCAGCTAGGTGAGAGCCTGGCAGTGGGATCTGCTCGGGGTCTGGGTAGACACCATCGAGTGACATTCAGCCCTGCCAGCTAAGTGAGAGTCTGGAAGCGGGATCTGCTCGGGGTCTGGGTAGACACCATTGAGTGACATCCAGCCCTGCCAGCTAAGTGAGAGCCTAACAGCGGGATCTGCTCGGGGTCTGGGTAGACACCATCGAGTGCCATTCAGCCCTGCCAGCTAAGTGAGAGCCTGGAAGCGAGTTCTACTCGGGGTCCGGGTAGACTCCATCGAGTGACATCCAGCCCTTCCAGCTAAGTAAGAGTCTGGCAGTAGGATCTGCTAGGGGTGTCTGTAGATGCCATCAAGTGACATCCAGCCCTGCCAGCTAGGTGAGAGCCTGACAGCGGGATCTGCTTAGGGTCCGAGTAGACGTCGTCGAGTGATATCCAGCCCGACTAGCTAGGTGAGTGCCTGACAGCGGGATTTGCTCGGGGTCCGGGTAGACACCATCGAGTGAAATCTAGCCCTGCCATCTAAGTGAGAGCCTGACAGCTGGATCTGCTCGGGGTCCTGGTACACGCCATCGAGTGACATCCAGCCCTGCTAGCTAAGTGAGAGCCTGGCAGCGGGATTTGCTCGGGGTCCAAGTAGACGCCGTCAAGTGACATCCAGCCCTGCCAGCTAGGTGAGAGCCTGACAGCGGGATCTACTCGGGGTCCGGGTAGACGTCATCAAGTGACATCCAACCCTACCAGCTAGGTGAGAGCCTAGCAACGGGATCTGCTCGGGGTCCGGGTAGACACCATCAAGTGACTTCCAGCCCTGCCGTCTAAGTGAGAGCCTGACAACAGGATCTGCTCGGGGTCCGGGTAGACACCATCGAGTGACATCCAGCCCTGCCAGCTAAGTGAGAGCCTGATAGCAGAATCTGCTCAGGGTTTGGGTAGACACCATCGAGTGACATGCAGCCCTGCCAGCTAGGTGAGATCCTGACAGCGGGATCTGCTCGAGGTCTATCAAATGTACACTTCACCCTCTCATACGAGTTATTGCAATAAGATTAGCATGTCAAAATGTTTTATTATGAACAAGATAGTACGTATATATCTCAAATATAAAAACGTTTCAAGTCATCACTGCTCCAGGTGAGACTTAGGGTCTCGCCCTCCATATTTTGCAGGTGATACCCTCCTGATCTTAATGTTTCTTTTACAATGTATGGACCCTCGCAGTTGGGGTTGAGCTTCCCTACGGCTGCCGATCTTCCCGCTGCAACTACCTTTTTCAAGACCAAGTCTCCCTCTGCAAATTGTTTGACTCTGACGTGCTTGTTAAAGTACTTAGCCATTCTCCTCTTCACTTCTTCCTGTCGAATGGTGGAGAGGTCATGCAGCTCCTCCACCATGTCAAGGGAGAGTCACAGCTCCTCCTCATTCTCGACATGCAATTCTTCTCTACATTCCTCCGTCGTGATCACCCGAGGCATTTGAACTTCAAATTCTACGGGAGTACTGCCTCGCATCCATGGGAGAGCTTGAAAGGGGTCTCCCCTATGGCTGTGTTGGGGGTGGTCCTCAGGGCCCAGAGGACCGAGGGAAGCTGCTCCACCCAGCTCCATTTCAGGTTTTTTACTTTCTTCTTCAAGAGGTTCACAATAATCTTATTCGTGGCCTCTACCTGCTTGTTGCTCCTGGGGTGGTGGACCGAGGCAAATTTGAGGTCAATTCCGAGCTGCTCGCAGAAGTTAGTGAATTCTGCATTGGCGAACTGTAATACCCCAAATCCCAAGTTTGGGTTTAGGCTAGGCAACACGGCCTGGGACACGGGCGTGTCCTAAGCCGTGTCGTGCTTTGTGTGGTTGAGCAGCCTGTCGAGTGCTCGACGAAATGCACTCGATGAATTCTCAAGAGGGAACACGTCATGCGATACAGGCGTATCCAAGGGCGTGTCCTCCTCTGGTTCGTCAACCTCCACTTGAGTAAATGTGCTCGACGATCCTTGAGTGGGGAACACGGCCTGTGATATGGGCATGTCACATGTGACACGGGCGTGTCACATGTGACACGGGCGTGTCACATGGCCGTGTCTTTCTCTAGAAGTGGCCAAGGCATTGAGGCCTTGTAAACACGGGCAGGACACAGGTGTGTCTCTAGGCACACGGCCTGTGACACAGGCGTGTCACATGGCTGTGTCCTGTTCGAGTTGAATTGGGAGTGTGCCACCTAAGGTTTGCGGCCTCAGACATGGGCGTGTCTGAAGGCGTGTCAGGGCACATGCCTATGACACGAGCGTGTCACATGGTCATGTCCCGCTCTGGGTAAGTCGGTTGTGTGCCGCTTAAGGTACACGGCCTGTGACATGGGCGTGTCACAGGCCGTATCAGCCCAAAAATAGACTTTTGTGGAAAATTTATGGCCGTTCATTTCCTTCATCTGGGATCTGATGGCCCAGGCTTCTCCCTGCTGCTTTAAGGTCAGAATTGAGAAGATGATTCTCATTTTTGTTTGGTCCATTCTATTTCTACAAGAGCTAGAGAGAAGGGAGAGCAAGGAGGAGGAGGAGCTAGGGATCCAGTCACCGGTGGAGCTGCCAAGTTCTGAAGTGAGATCCGAGGCCAGATTTGCGGAGGCAAGGCCGCTGCGGCACTGTCCAACCGGCCAGACATCCATGGATCCAAAGAGGTCGTCGAGGGTAACGATTTTCCTTCTTGGACATGTGAAGTCCTTCCTTTTTGGCATGTGCATGGATTTCCCCCACCATAGGGTGGATTGCAAAGCGATTTCCTTGGGTTGATTCTTGGAATCCTCAATAGTCTTGCATATATATCCGAAAATGTGTAGTACGGAATAGACATACTGTGTGAAGCCCATCTGGATAGGTTGGTCTGGATTGGTGATGTTTCATTTGTACACTGGAGAAGACTCCGTGGTTAAATGTGTAGTTTATGAGTCGATGGGTTGAACCTGTGAAGGGCAATAGCAGGAAGTACTGGAGTGGTAGTCCAAGAAAATATCCTTGTGATGCTTGTGTTGTATGCTATGGCAAGACCAGTTTTCTGGCACTGCAGGATACTGCAGGGTTTGGGCAGAGTTGGGTGCAGAAAGTGAGTTCTGCGGAACCCGCTAGACGATCGTGAGAGACGCTAGCATGAACTCCCCTTGTTGATTGTGAAGTTAGTCTCGTGGTGGACATTCTGGCTATTGTGAAGCCAGTCTCATGGTGGACATTGCGGCTATTGTGAAGCCAGTCCCGTGGTGGACATTGTGGCTATTTTGAAACCAATCCCTTGGTGGACATTGTGGCTATTGTGAAGCCAGTCCTTGGTGGACAGTGTGGCTATTGTGAGCTTGATGAGCTCTTGAAGGCCTCATGCCGAACAGGAAAGGTGAAACTGACCCGTGCCTTTGATTTGGCCTCGAGTACATTGGTATTCGGTGATGACAAGGTGACTTGAGCAATGGGGGGTGGCTGATCCGTACCTGCATTATGTCTATCCGACTTGAAGACCTGGAAGTGCGGTCAGTTAGAGCGCATAATGAGAATCTTAGGCCTGCGCGCCGGAAAGACTAAATGCTCAATTTTACCATTGGGTGTTGGACCTGGAACGGTGGTGGGACCCTGGTTCGCTAGTACACCAAGAATGTGTCCTGAGTGCACGGATCGTCGGGCCGCGTGTCTGACGGTTGTGATGAATTGTTTGTGTATAAGAGCACAATGTGTGATATATATATCTGCCTATGAATTGCTATGCCTGCAGGGAAGGAATACCACTGCCCCGGGAAAGGGGTAGGGTCGTTATAAATTGTTCATCTGAATGCTGACCGTTGCCTTGTTTCCCACCATTTGGTGGGTTGTCCTTGTGCAGGTGTGGGAGAGCCGAGCGGGACACATAAGGGCTGAATTCCCTGCTGCTGTTATTGTTGCTGCTGCTAGCCCTTGAAGGCTAAGCAAAAAATGCTGTGTTTTGCTCATGTGTGGCCGACCTGCGCGCCGATGTATGGCATTCAAATTTGTAAAGAGTAACTGTAAGGCTATAACGCCAAACGATATTATATTTGCTGTATATTCCTTCGAGAGTTGATATATAAATGTGGATGTTTATATATATAGTGGACATTCATGGTTGGGGTTCTATATTATTGTTAAAATCTTCCGCTAGCATGCTCTGAGTTAGGATGCAATTGTGTTATGGTATTAACTAGTAACCTCCCCGCCTATTTTGTGGTATATGACGTGTGGCCCCGGTCGGACCTTCTATTATATGCTATATGAATGGATGGAGACGTTAAATTTTGGTATCAGACTGTTTCGTTCTTTTCCTTTTGAATTTGTGGTCGACTTCTTTTGTGGGGTGGAGAGCACGTGTACGTGCGAACCGCATTAACACTAATGAACTCTTGAATGTCCACTTAGGAATGCAAAAACACTTGTTTGAGGAACCTGCGCATTCCTATATTGTTGTTATTGCTTGTGTGTGGTCGCTAATGTGTGTCTTGTTCACCTATATGTGACTCGTAGTGGTGCTGGGCAGTCGGAGCCCCAGCGTTCTGATGAGAGTACGGCACCAGCTGAGGTGCCGACACCTCCCCCTTCTGTGGAAACTGACCGCTTTGTTGTTGAGGCGCTGTTTGCAATGTTTCAAGCACAACCTGGTGGGCAAGCGCAGCAGGCAGTGTTGGGAGAACAGGTTGATGGAAGGCAAGAACCTGTTGCGGCTGTTGATGCCCGAGCAGTTGAACGACAATTGAAGCAGTTCATGAGCTTCAATCCACCAACGTTTACGGGTGTGGGATCCCCTACACAGGCAGAGGATTGGTTGTCGCGCGTCAAGCGTATATTGACGGCGATTAGGCTGGAGGAAGATCAGAAGGTCACCTTCTTATTGGAAGGAGAGGCTCGACTCTGGTGGGATGAGATCAAGTTATACCACTTAGTGGGCAGGCAGTTAACACAAGTTTCGATCGAGGAGTTCTCGAGACTATTCCTGGCAAAACACCTACCAGCGGCACAACGCATTGCCATGGAAAATGAGTTCCAATGGCTAAAGTAAGGAGAAAGTAGTGTTGAGACTTACCTGCATGAGTTCACAATATTGAGACGTTATGCGGGTTCTATCTTTGCCGATGAGCAGCGAAAAACCAATAGGTTTTACGAAGGATTGCAGGATGAGTTGCGATTCCTGCTCTCGAGTTCCGTAAACCAAGGGTTTCAGGCGTTGGTTGATACTGCGTGTGCGGTGGAGAAAGATATGAAGCTGGTGCAAGGGAAAAGGGCCTTGGCTGTGACAAAGCCAGAGTTTAAAGCGCCCCGACCTAGAAAATCATACTATCAAAAGAAATGGGGCAAGAGGTCCAAGACTTCTGGACAAGCTCCTTCAACAGTTCTGTCGGGGGCCACTTCGAGGTGAGAGACTCATACCTGCTTTACATGTGGCAGAGTGGGGCATATAGCCCGTGATTGTTGGGTTGGTCCACTGAAGGGTGATAAGAAGATGAGAGCGTCTTATGCTGAGATGGGAAAGGCAGTGGTGGAGTCCTCTGCATCCCAGGCACAGCCCCGAGTTTATAATCTTGGCCAGCAGGAGGCCATAAAGCAAAGTGACATCGTCATAGGTACGAGTTAAGTTATGGATTGCTTTTCTTATTGCATGTTTTGTATGTGGCTTGTGTGTGATGTGGTTGCCACATGGTTTGTTATGATTCGGAACACACTGGCGAGAGCACTATTTGATATGGGTGCTTCACATTCATATATGTCTAAGGACTTTGTAGCTGGAATTGGAGTACCTAGTCATGTAAAGACAGAGAGCGTAAAGGTGTTATTACCCAATGGTTGTTTGATTCTTGCGGATAGGGCTTGCGATGTGGCAGTTTAAATTGGAAGTCAGGATTTATTTTTCAATGCATCTGTGCTACCGATATCGGAATTTGATGTGATCTTTGGTATGGACTGGCTCTCGGAGCAGCGTGCCTGTATTGATTGTAGTTCAAAAGAGATCACACTGGGCCAAAATACCGAGCTTGAGACTAAGTTCGCGGGTATGCGAGGAGTGAGCGGGACCTTGATATCTACACTCCAAGTCGTCAATGTGTTCAGAACAGTGCAAAGTTATTCTTCACGCTGATTCAGGCTGTTGAGCCAAAGGCCAATGTGAGTGATGTTCCAATTGTATTGGATTTTGCTAATGTGTTTCCTAAGGATCTTCCTGGCCTACCACCCTAGCGGGAGATTGACTTCACTATTGAGTGGGTGACAGGTGCGAAACCCGTGGCCCGCTCGCCATATCGCGTCGCGTCAAAGGAAATGGCTGAACTAAAAGTCCAATTGCAAGAGTTGCTGGAGCAGGGATATATACGCCCAAGTATGTCACCTTGGAGCGCACATGTTTTGTTTGTGAAAAAGAAGGACGATGGTTTGCGGTTATGTATTGACTACTGTGATTGAATAAGCTGACAGAGAAGAACAAGTATCTGATTCCATAGATAGATGAATTGTTCGATCAGCTAGTGGGATCAACTGTCTATTCCAAATTCGATTTGAAATCTGAGTATTACTAGTTGAGGATTCGGGAAAGTGACATTCCCAAGACTGCATTTGGAACACGGCACGGTCATTATGATTTCACGGTAATGTCGTTTGGGCTATGTAACGTGCCATCGGTGTTCATGGTCCTAATGAACCGAACGGTCCGAGAGTACTTGGACTTGTTCGTGATTGTATTCATTGATGATATCTTGGTGTACTCTCAATCGAAAGCTGATCATGCTAACCACTTGCGGTTGGTGTTCCATACTTGGCGAAGGAATAAGCTCTATGCCAAGTTCTCAAAGTGTGAATTTTGGCTGTCGTCGGTCGCTTTTCTTGGCCTTGTGGTAAGTGGAGAGGGCATAACAGTGGATCTAGCAAAGATAAAAGTCATTCAAGAGTGGCTGGTGTTGTCTTCGGTGGCCGAAGTCAGGAGTTTCCTTGGACTGGCAGGCTACTATAGACATTTTGTCAAAAACTTCTCGCGGATCACTTTGCCTCTGACCACACTGACGAGGAAGGATCGGAAGTTCGTTTGGATGCCAGATTGTGCGCGAGCTTTTGAAGAGCTAAAGAGTTGTTTGACCACGGCGCCTGTATTGACGTCGCCATGTGGTACAGACAGCTATGAAATCTATAATGATGCATCAGGGAGCGGCTTAGGTTGCGTTCTTCTACAATTTGGAAAGGTGATTGCTTATGCCTCATGCCAGTTGAAAGTGCATGAGCGAAATTATCCCGTCCACGACTTAGAGTTGGCGGCGGTGATATATGCACTTAAGTTATGGCGACATTATCTTTATGGCATAACAGTGGATATCTTTTTGGACCATAAGAGCCTAAAGTACTTGTTGGATCAGAAGGATCTGAATATGCTACAACGAAGGTGGATGGAGTTCCTTGGGGACTACACCTTTGATATTCATTATACTCTCGGGAAGGGAAACATGTTCGCTGATGTCTTGAGTCGTACGACTCCGTCAAGGGCAAATTGGTTGCAGATGCATGATGAACGTCTGATCCAGGAGTTGGAAGCATTAGAGATTTGTTGTGTTGACAAGACTTTCACAGCCGATGCATGCTTAAACTAGACGGAGGTACAATATGACCTTGCAGACAGAATTTGACGAGCAACGGAGCTGGATGAAAGTCTCAAATGCTATGCAAAAGATGGGATAGATGGCCAATTCTACGAGGATGACGGCCTTTTGCGGAAAGAAGGTCATTTGTGCGTCCCAAGTATGGGTAAGTTGAGAGAAGAGTTGATGTATGAAGCTCACTTTACAAAATACTCAATTCACCCTGGGAGCACAAAGATGTTCAAGGAACTGAAAAAGTTATTTTGTTGCCCAGGACTAAAGAAAGACATAGCTCATTATGTGGCTAAATGTCAAACTTGTGCTTTGTTAAAAGCGGAATACTAGAAGCCCGGAGACTTTTTGAAATCGTTACCGATTCCAGAATGGAAGTTTGGTGATATTTCAATGGATTTCATGCACGGGTTGCTGAGATCTCAACGCGGGAATAATTCAATCTGGGTGATTGTAGACCGGTTGACGAAAGTGGCTCACTTCCTTCTGAACAAGCGTGACGATTCAGTGGAAGTCTTGGCAAAACTCTATGTGGAGCAGATTGTACGGCTGCACGGTGTTCCTCGTAGCATCGTGAGTCATCGTGATGGGCGATTTACATCGAACGATTGGAGGCTAATCCATCAATTGTTGGGAACGAAATTGACGTTCAGTACGACCTTTCATCCCCAAATATATGGCCAGTTTGAGAGGACCAACAGAACAATGGAGGATATGCTTTGAATGTGCGCCCTGGATTTTGGTAAGAGATGGGAAGATCATCTCTATATGGTGGAGTTTGTCTACAATAATAGCTACCAAGCGAGCATCGGTATGGCACCGTTTGAAGCGTTGTATGGGCGTAAATGTCATACACCGTTAGCTTGGTCAACTGAATGCTGACCGTTGCCTTGTTTGCCACCGTTTGGTGGGCTGTCCTTATGCAGGTGCTGGAGAGCCAAGCGGGACACATAAGGGCGAAGTCCCTGCTACTGTTGCTACTGCTGCTAGCCCTTGAAGGCTAAGCAAAGAATGATGTGTTTTGCTCATTTGTGGCCGGCCTGCCCGCCGATGTATGGAATTCACATTTGTAAAGAGTAACTATAAGGCCATAAGGCCAAACGATGTTGTATTTGCGGTACATTCCTTCGAGAGTTGATATATAAATGTGCATGTTTATATATATAGTGGACATTCATGGTTGAGGTTCTATATTATTGTTAAAATCTTCTGCTAGCATGCTCTGAGTTAGGATGTGATTGTGTTATGGTGATGTGTTTCACATATCTGTGCTTCGAAAAGTAGTCAAAGTTCCAGCTCAAGTGATCGACTTCACTATTGAGTGGGGCAAGATACAAAGCAGGAGCAGTCTGTGCGCTCGGGCCCCAGTGCCGTAGAGAAAGGAAAGATGGCGGAGTCGAGCGCTTCTCGGTTCCAACCGGTGCAACCAAGGGCTTACAATCTTGGACAGCAAGAAGCGATCCGTCAAATCGATGTGGTGACAGGTATGAAGAAAACTTAAGTTTGCATTTGTGCTTCATACTTTTAGACCCCCCCCCCCTTTTGTGAGATGTCTTGTTGTAGGCTTCGTGTTAGTTTCCGGATACCCCGCTAGGGTATTGTTCGATACGGGAGCATCGCACTCCTTTCTTGCGGAGAGCTTCGTCCGAAAAATAGGAGTTGGGTCTTTCTCGTCAGGAGCAGAGCTGAAAGTACACATGCCCAATGGGTCATCTATGACCACCGGGGCTAAAGGGCGCATTTCTTGGGAGCTAGACAGAGTTGTCTTCGTTTTGGAAGCAGCAGTGTTACCATTAGTAGAGTTCGATGTCATTTTGGGCATGGACTGGCTTGCAGAGCAGCGCGCCAGCATTGATTGTTTATCCAAGGTAGTGACCCTAAAAAGTAAGGGGCAAGCGGTAGTCAAATTTGTGGGCCTTTGTGGAGTAGCCCATTCCCTAGTTACGGCCATGCAAATGATGCGGGCGGTTAACTAGGGTGGTGTGGCGCTGGTAGCGTTGTTGGAGGTTCGTCTCTCCCAACTATCTATTGGGAAAGTGCCCGTTGTGGCAGAGTTCAAGGATGTGTTTCCGGATGAACTTCCTGGAGCGCCTCCTCGGCGGTAGATCGACTTCTCGATCGAGTTAGTGCCGGAGGCTAGACCGGTGTCGCGTCCTCCATTTAGGATGGCACCAAAGGAGTTGGCGGAACTTAAGGTACAGTTACAGGAACTGTTGGAGCAAGGGTATATTAGACCCAGTTCTTCACCGTGGAGCGCACCAATGTTGTTTGTAAAGAAGAAAGACGGTAGCATGCGCCTATGCATAAACTACCGAGAGCTGAATAAATTGACCATCAAGAATAAGTATCCGATTCCTCGGATAGATGATTTGTTCGACCAATTGGTGGGGTCAGTGGTATATTCAAAACTGGACTTGAAGTCGGGCTATTATCAGCTGCGAATTCGGGACGAGGACATACCCAAGACTGCTTTTGGGACAAGGTACAGACACTTTGAGTTTATAGTGATGCCGTTCGGGTTGACGAACGCACCATCGGTGTTCATGGATCTGATGAATCGAGTATTTCAGGATTACTTGGATTCGTTTGTGGTTGTCTTCATTGATGACATCTTGGTGTACTCCAAGTCTGAAGTGGAGCATGAGACCCACTTGAGAGTGGTCCTGCAAGTGTTGAGGGAGAACCAGCTGTTTGCAAAGTTCTCAAAGTGCGAGTTCTAGTTAGCCAAGGTGGCGTTTTTGGGCCACGTGATTAGTGGTGATGGGGTGGCAGTGGATCCAGCGAAAGTGGAAGCCATCAGAGATTGGCCGGTGTTGAGGACCGTGGCGGAGGTCAGAAGTTTTCTTGGACTAGCCGGGTATTATAGGAGATTCGTGGAGAATTTCTCGAAGATAGCTCTACCCCTCACCTCTCTCACTCGTAAAGACCATAAGTTTGAATGGACCAAAGAGTACAGTCAAGAATTTGAGGCACTGAAGGAGAGGCTTATGATGGCTCCAATCCTGAGTCTCCCGCAAGGGACCGAGGGATTTCAGATCTTCAGTGACACATCGGGATGCGGTTTGGGTTGCGTTTTGGTGCAACATGGGAGGGTGATAGCTTTTGGGTCTAGACAGCTGAAACCTCATGAGAGGAATTACCCCATCCATGACTTGGAGTTGGCGGCGGTAATCTTCGCGTTGAAGATATGGCAACACTATGTGTATGGCGCAAGGGTGGAGATCTTCACGGATCACAAAAGTCTGAAGTACCTTCTGGACCAAAAGGACTTGAACATGCGGCAACGCAGATGGGTTGAGTTTCTTGGAGACTACGAAGTGGCGATTCAGTATACGCCGGGTAAAGCCAATGTGGTGGCGGATGCCTTGAGTAGGAAGTACTCGGGGCAAGGAAATTGGATCGAAGCTCATGATGAGCGGTTGGTACGGGAATGGGAGTCCCTTGGATTGGAATGTGTTGCGAGAGGCGAGTCTAGCGTGGCTCGGTTGAACTGGATTGAAGTGCAAAACGACTTGTCCGATCGTATTCGGGAAGCGACTCGATTGGATGTGGAGTTTCAACCTTTTGTGTTGGAGGCTCAAAAGGGTGAGAGCAGCGCCTGGGAGATGATTGGTGGAATCTTGAGAAAGGATGGAAGGGTTTGTGTACCGCAGTTTGGCAATCTCCATGAGGAGTTGATGTTTGAGGCTCACTTCTCAAAGTACTCCATTCACCCGGGCAGTACAAAGATGTACTTGGATATGAAGAAATCCTTTTGGTGGCCGGGGTTGAAGCGAGAGGTAGCTTTGTATGTGAATCGTTGCCAAACATGTGCCTTGGTGAAGGCCGAATGTCAGAAACCTGGCGGGTTCCTAAAGCCCCTTCCAATTCCTGAGTGGAAATTTGAGGACATCTCCATGGATTTTGTGCATGGTTTGCCTAGATCGCAGCATGGTAATGATGCTATTTGGGTGATCGTGGATCGCCTAATCAAGGTGGCACACTTCATCCCAAATCGGAAAGAGGACAGCGTAGATAAGCTGGTGGAGTTGTATGTTCGCAACATCGTGCGACTGCACGGAATTCCTAAAAGCATAGTCAGTGATCGCGATGGACGGTTTACGTCCAAGGACTGGAGATTGGTTCAGAAGAGCTTGGGCACGAAGCTAAAGTTCAGTACAGCGTTCCATCCGCAAACTGATGGGCAAACTGAAAGGACGAACCATACTATGGAGGATATGTTGAGGATGTGCGTTCTTGATTTTGGAAAGAGGTGGGAGGATCACCTCTTCATGGTAGAATTCGCGTACAAGAATAGTTTTCAAGAAAGCATAAAAATGGCGCCATACGAAGCTTTGTATGGGAGGCGGTGTCGAACGCCAATGTCTTGGGCAGAGGCGGGAGACACCAAACTTTTGGGAAAGGATGTGGTAGTTGACGCTTGTGAGTTAGTACGGACCATCCAAGAACGTATGAAGGTGGCGCAGGACCGTCAAGCTAAATACTTTAATGCTCGTCACCGGAAGGTGGAGTTCGCGGTAGGCGATTGGGTCTACTTGAAGATCAAGCCGTTCAAAGACATCTCACGTATTCGCCGGCTCAAGAAGTTGAATCCAAGGTTTTTGGGGCCTTTTGAAATTGTTGAGCGGGTAGGAGAAGCAGCCTATCGGTTGGCGTTGTCCGCAGATTTGAGTGGATTACATGACGTCTTCCACATCTCCGTTTTGAGGAAGGCCTTGGTGGAGGCTAGCGTACTGATTGAGCCGGCATTGGTGCCGATTGAGGAAGACTTGAGGACGCGAGTCCTCCCAATTGCTATAGAGGATTCAGAGACTCGACAGTTGCAAAATAAAGAAGTTAACCTCGTGAAAGTTCGATGGGACAACTGCGGTCGTGAGGAGTTCTCTTGGGAGCGAGAACAGGCCATGCTAGAAGACTATCCAGAACTCTTTTTGTCAGGTACAATTTAAGTTTTGTACCTCCTTTGTTTTGAAATTTCGGGACGAAATTCTGTTAAGTGGGGGAGAGTTGTAACACCCCAGTTTTGCAAGAGGTTCAGTCTGAAGTTCTGGAAAAATTTTTGGGTTTCTGGCAGGAGGCACACGGCCTGCGACACGGGCGTGTCGCAGGGCGTGTCGAGGCCGTGTCGATACTCGGCCCAAGTGTGGACACTTTCACTCGACATTGTGTCGAGAGTAGTGCACACGGCCTGCGACACGGGCGTGTCGCAGGGCGTGTCGAGTCCGTGTCGACACTCGGTCCGGGGTGTCGACACTTCGCTCTACGAGTGTCGAGACTGGGGCACACGGCCTGTGACACGGGCGTGTCACAGGGCGTGTCCGCCTTGGTCGACGATCTTCGCTCGACGTTTTTCCGCGGTGTCGACACAAAGCCTATCGACGGGTGTCGAGACTTGGCACACGGCTTGGGACACGGGCGTGTCCCAGGCCGTGTCACCTCTCGGGTTGGTTTCGGGGCCGTGTCGATGGAGGCACATGGCCAGCCACACGGCCGTGTCACTGGGGACACGGGCGTGTCAGATTGAACACGGGCGTGTCGGATTCCCGTGTGCGATTCCAGGTGCATCGATTTGAGACGGCGAATGAGGCACACGGCCCTGGACACGGGCGTGTGCCAGGCCGTGTTCGGCCCAGATTTTCTATTTTCCAGGCGAATCGTGGCCATTCTTTTCTGGTTTTGGGATCTAACGGTTCAGGCCATCTCTTGGGAAGTTAAGTCTGATTTAAGGGGTGGAAACCCTCATTGTTTTCCAAGTCTTCTCTTTCAAAGTTCTAAAGAGAAGCTAGAACAAGGAGGAAGGAGAAGAAGGTCTTGGGCTGTAAGAAGGGTTTCGGTGCTCCAATCGCGAACCGAGTCCAGATCCGTTGAGCTTAGATCATTGTGAAGGTTTTCATCCAGCTATTTTACCATGGCAAGGAAGAGGAGTCGGAAGGTAATGACATCTCTTCTCTCGGTCTTTAGGATGCATGTTTTTAGCATCGTTTTCTTCTAGGTTTTGGGCACCAACCACTCGAATGAGAGATGTTTTGGTTGCCAAGGTTCAAGAGAAACCTCCGGGTTGATTGAGTCCGTCCTCGGCATATTTTGCATTAGAGATCCGCTCCGCTAGTGGATTAGGCATGGTGGGTGAAGACGTAGTCGCGACCGTTAGTCCGACTCGATGATGTTGCATACGAACTTAGGAATTCGTAGAGATTCCATTGCGGCAAGATGCCGTTTGTGTTGTGGTGGTGAATTCCCTTTTGTTTGAAAAGGTACGTGTAGTCGTAACCGGACAAGGTTAGCTCCTCGTGGCGGTAGATGGTTTCCTTGAGGGACAAGGTTAGCTCCGTATGAGTTGGAGATGGTTTCCTTGGTGGACATGGTTAGCTCCGCACGAGTTGGAGATGGTTTCCTTGGTGCGCGGGAACACTGCAGTACAAATAAGGGATTATGGTGATTTTAGTCTTGGATTATGATGTGCCAAGGCGTGGCTATGTCTCCGTGGTCGGCTGGCTATCCCGTGACATGTGCGTCATGTGTGGAGGGTGTCCCGGCGAGACTAGTCCCCTTCTGTGAGACTGACGAGAATGCCAAGCTTGGGGCAAGCCCGGGCAATGAGGCCATGAGCGGGTGGGGTCCAGCAAGGCTTCTTAGAATCGGTCAGTCTGTGTTTGTTGGAATCCTGACATGAGATGTCAGAGCTTGCAGGCAAGCCCGGGGCTAAGCCCTCGAGCGGGTGGGGCCTTGGCAAGAATTCCATGTGGAGGCCTGTGTGCCGTTTGAGGGAGTCGTGTCTCCCTTAGTGTTTGCGGCTTTATGCCAATGGGGAAATGTGAGTACCCAAATGTTGTGATGTTGTGCTAGATGCATACGCAGTAGGGTGCCTTGGATGAAGCCCGGGTGTTGCATTCATGTTGCATAATAGGCCCTTTTATTATATGCTCAACCAATAGAGAACATGTGTGATGATTGAGACATCCAAGCCTGTTTTAAAGCTTTTCTGTTATAGATATTTATATTGCATATGAAGTGCTGACTTGCAGGTTGGAGGGTTCCCCGAGGTCCGTTAGGGACGGCCGGGAGGAGATGTGTTGTTACACAGTTTGAGGTCAGCCTTTGCTGACCCACGTTACTAATAATTTTTACAGGGCAAGGATCGCATGCAGGAGCTAGTACGCCGGCCAGAAAGGCCTAAGCCCCATGAAGTGTTTTTCCCTCTTTTGTAGCACTACATTTTTGATGATGTTTGTTTGAGACTCTTTTGTCCGGCTTGCATGCCGAGGTAGACTAGGAGTGCTATGCACATTCATGATTGTAATTTTACTTGAGTATGGACTTTTGTGGTAGGCCTTAAGGCCTTAGTTGTAACTCTTTTGGTTAGTGGATAACTTCTAGTTGTGCTTTGTTTCCGCTGTGTTGTGCAAGTGTTTTGAGTTTGGGTAGCTATATCAACTTATAATACTAAAGCTGTGGCGTTCGTATATTGTGGGGCCTCGGCCGGACCCATATTATACGGTCATTACAGGGGATGTGTTACACGCTGCCACATGTTTAGATCCTTTTGATCCAACAAATATTTCATGTTTTTGTGGTCGGTATAGATATCGACCTTCACCCCATACAAGTAATGTCTCCATAGCTTCAAGGCAAAAATCACGGCCGCTAACTCCAAGTCATGGACCGGATAACTCCTCTCGTGCACTTTCAGCTGTCGCGAGCCATACGCTATAACGCTTCCATGCTGTAGTAGCACACAACCCAAGCCACTGCCCGAAGCATCTCTATAGATCTCAAAACCTTCGGTCCCACTTGGCGAACTCAGCACAGGCGCCGTGGTCAACCGACTCTTCAACTCCTCAAAAGCTCGTGCGCACTCCGGCATCCAAACAAACTTCTTCTCCTTCCTCGTCAAAGTAGTGAGGGGTAACGCTATCCACAAGAAGTTCTCCACGAAGTGCCTGTAGTAGCCGGCAAGCCCCAGAAAACTCCGGACTTCTGCTACCGAAGACAACACAAGCTACTCCCGTATAGTAACAATCTTCATCGGATCCACCGCAATTCCCTCTCCACTTACTATATGACCAAGGAACGCCACTGAGGACAACCAAAACTCGCATTTGGAGAACATAGCGTATAGTTGATTCCTCCTCAGCGTCTCCAACACCAAATGTAGATGCTTGAAGTGATCCTCCTCACACTACGAGTCCACCAATATGTCGTCGATGAAGACGAACACAAACTGGTCTAGGTACTCCCTGAAAGTCCTGTTCATCAAATCAATGAACACCGACGGCACATTCGTCAGCCCAAATAGCATGACCGTAAACTCGTAATGCCCGTATCTTGTACTAAAAGCTGTCTTGGGGATATCACTCTCCCTTATCCTCAACTGATAGTAACCGGACTTAAGATCCAATTTAGAGTACGCCGATGACCCGACTAACTGATCGAATAGATCATCAATCCTTGGTATCAGGTATTTGTTCTTTTCTGTTAGCTTGTTCAGCTCTCGATAATCGATACATAGTCTCAAGCTTTCGTCCTTCTTTTTAAACAATAGGACAGGTGCGCTTCAAGGCGAAGAACTTGGACGCACATAACCTTGCTAAAACAACTCTTGAAGTTGCACCTTCAGCTCTGCCATTTCATTAGGCGCTAGCCGATACGGAGAGCGTGACACAGGTTTCGCACATGGCACTAGCTCAATCGTGAAATCTATCTCCCGTTGAGGCGGGGCTCCAGGAAGATTGGCAGGGAACACATCAGGGTACTCTGCTACCACTGAAATACTGCCCAATGTAGGCTTAGGCTTTGCAACCTCCACTAGCGTGAAAAACAGCTCTGCTCCAACACGAACCGCCTTCACCACCTGAAGAGCAGACATCAAAGTCTTGCTCGACCCTTTCAAGCCCTAAAAGTCGTCTCACGACCTGTTCCCAACTTGACTTCCTTGCGACCGCAATCAATAAAAGCTTGCTGCTCCGAGAGCCAGTCCATGACAAATATTACGTCGACCATCACCAGCGGCAGTAACGACGCTAGCAAATGGAACTCCTGACTCCCAATACAAATCTTTATGCCACAGAGTCTATCCGCGCGCATGAAACACCCATTTGGCAACAACACATCCAGTTTGTCCTTCGTCATTGAAGAAGGTACTCCGATGAGCGATATGAATCCTTCGAACAAAAAGGAGTGCGAAGCTCCCGTATCAAAGAGTGCTCTTACCGGATTCTCACAAATCAAAACAAATCCTAAACAAACAGTGGTAAGATAACACGCACATAACAAGTATTTAAAAATTGCTTGCTATAAATTTAAACTGTACCTATCACCACATCCGCTTGTTTGATGGCCTCCTGCTGGCCAAGATTATAAACTCTAGGTTGAGCCGGAGCATAATGGGACGTGGTTGACTCCACCGCCTTTCCCTTCTCTTCATATGTTGCTCCTGGCTTCCTCTCAGACTTGGGACGTCCGCTCCAGCAGTCACGGGAAAAGTGCCCCAGCTTTCTACAAGTAAAGCATGCGCCCAGGGTTCGACCCGTAGTCACCCCAGAAGCACTAGAAGAAGAATCTGGACCCGAAGTCCTAGCCTTCTTAAAAACTTACGGTACCCAGACTTTGAGGTAGTCGGCACCTTGAACTCAGTCTTCTTATCACCAGAGTGTTTCTTTGCTTGCACATTCTTCAAGTCTTTCTCCAAAGACCGGGCTATATTGACCAGGGTCAAGAAGCCCTGCGTCATAGGCCCCGAGAGCAGTAGCCTCAAGTCATCTCTCAAACCTTCATAAAATCGGTTCGTCTTGCGCTCCTCATCTGTGATTATGGAGCTAGCGTACCCACCCAATCGAGTAAAGTCGTGGAGATACTCATCCACGCTACTCTCTCCCTGCACCAGCCTCTGGAACTCATTCTCCAATGTTATCCTCTGAGCCGAAGGGAGGAACCTTGCCAAGAATAGTCTCGAGAACTCCTCCACCGAGACGTCCGTAAGTTGCCTTCCTCTCAAGATATGCAGCTCTAAACCTTCCCACCACAGCCTCGCATCCCCGTCCAATAGGAATGTAGCTATAGTGTCATCTGCCACTCCTCCGTTTCAGTAGCTGTCAGGACTCTCTTCACTCGGGAGAGCCAGTCTTCAGCTTGAGATGGGGTTCCTAACCCCGAGAACACCGGAGGATTGAAGCTCATAACGTGCTTGAGCTTCCTTTCAGTTGCTCTCCTCGGCACCAAAGGTTCCACCACTACTTGCTCCACCTTTCTTGGTTTATCCCATTGAAGCGGTACCTGCTCCATCGTAGGAGAGGGCTGCTGTATTTTCCATGCAGGCTGTGCATTGATCATGACAAACACTGCTTCGGCTACTAATCATATGATTTCAGCCGAGGGAGGTGTTGCAGGAGCATCATTCAGTGCACTGCTAGCCTCAAAAACTGGGCATTCTGACGGCCCTGCACCACTTCTAGTCACCTATAGTTGTACAAAACACCGTTAAGCGACCAAACAAAACAGCAAAAAACAATTATAGGAACATGCAGGTCCTCAAAAATGTGTATTTTCATTCCTAAGTGGACATTCATGGGTTCTTTTGATGTTATAACGATGACGCACACACATGTGCTCACCACCCCTTAAAAAGAATTCGCCCACAAATTCATTTTAAGCCTGACCGAAACCAGTAGTCTGATACCAAATTGTAACACCCCTTATCCGTCCTATATCATATAGCATTAGGTCCGGCCGGGGCCCGACGTCATATACCACAAACAGACTGAGAGGTTACTCAATGGAAACAATACAACTAATAATCAACGTCATACACAGAGTCATTCTAGCGGAAGCAATTATTAAAAGTTGCAAATTAAAGAACCCATCCACAAGCATGAATGTCCACTACAAAACCCATTAGGAATGAAACACAATACACAAGTACTGGCCTTATGGCCTTACAATTGTTTACTCAAATATAAGTGTTTTCCAAACCTTGGCACGCAGACCAGTCACACATGAATAAAAAAGTAAACACTCAAATTAGGCCTTCGAGGGCCGGCTTCACTACTTGGGCTTTGGCCCGCTATTTACCACTCGGCTACGCAGCACTTGCAAACAACAATCCACCGCATGGTGGAAAACAAAAGCAACGGTCATCTATACTGACCAAATTATAACGATCTCGCCCCCAAACTCGGGGCGGCGATGCTCCTTTCCCTGCACTTTGTTAGCATAACCAAGCAGTATAGATAAACACTGCATCACAAGCGTGGGCACACACGGCCACACACCCCGTGCTCTCAGGGCACATTCTCGGTGAACCGGTCAACGTCACGTCAATTTAAGCCATAGACGTCTCGGTCTCACCACCGCCACTAGGATGGCCAATCTTGCGAGCATTTTTGTCTTCCCGGCGTGGGTCACGTCAATTTAAGCCATAACCGCCGAAGACCCTCATCTATGCCAACGGCTCCCACCGAACGACATAGAGTGGGTACGGTTCCGCCTGACCTGTTGCTTACACCGCAACGTCAATTTAAGCCATATGCGCGGGTCAAACCTCCCCGAGTCCTGTTTCCATCACACAATTCACATTACCCGGTAATGCTCAAGTTGGCTCCCAGGCCACCATGTTGGCAGAAACACGCATCTGCCCAGTTTTTCGGGTGCACCTTGGAGTTAGTCCCCAAGTCTCCCTGTTGCAATCTACCGCGTAGAAAACCCAAAAAACAACCATTCACGCGGAGTCTTCTCCGACCATTCATGCAATGCAACATCACCGATCCATACCAACTTGTCCGGGTAGGCTTCACACATCATGCCTATGTCCGATTCTCGATTACGGACTCTACATGTACACAACGGAGACTATTCATGTCTACCCGAAGAAACACCTCAACCTCACCGCAAACTCGCGAGAGCAGGCTTCCTATGCAAAGGAAAAAAGGACTTCACATGTCCTAGGATGAGAATTGTTACCCTAGCATTTTTCCTTGGCGCCATGGAAATCTATGCAGATGAAAGGCACCACAATCTCCTTGCCTCCGTAGATCCAAAGTCGGCTCGCGATTTGGAGCTCCGAGGCTCCGCCGGTGACCGGATCTAGCCTCCTTCTTCTTCCTTGCTCTCCCCTCTCTCTAGATCTTTAGAAAGAGATTGAGTTTGAGAAATGAGGGATTTGAAACCCTATTCCCGGGTATATCCCAGCAGGAACAACCTCCAGCCATCGGATCCCAAAATAAGGAAACGAAAGGCCACGATTCACCATTGAAATCCAAATTCTGGGCCGAACACGGCCTGTGACACGCCCGTGTATAGGGCCGTGTTCCCCATTCGTCAACGAAACTGACGCGTCACGAAAAGAACACAGGAACCTGACATGCCCGTGCCAAACTTAACACGCCCGTGTCATCTAGAACACGGCCGTGTATTGTGCCGTGTTACTCCATCGAAACAGGAATGACATCAACCCGAGAAGAACACGGGTTTTTGACATGCCCGTATCCCATTTGACATGCCCGTGTCTACCCGACAGGGCCCGTGTGCTGACCCCGCGTAACAACCACGCCACAGCCCGACTTCAACCCGTAAAGGACACGACCTGTGACACACCCGTGTCACAGGCCGTGTTCGCTGCTCTACGATCGTCGACTCCAAAATTCGTTGACCTCTTGGCCAGATCGTCGACCCGAGCACGACACCCCCTGGGACACGCCCGTGTCCTAGGCCGCGTGACCCCTGCCATGTTCCAAACTTAGCCCAAAACGCTACCCGTCGCTCTTTTGAGTTTCGAGGCGTTACACTCCGAACACGCTAGACTCCTATCTGGGCTCTGAAGTGGAGAATGTGGAGCTGACGAGGAGGGGGATTGGGCTCTTCAAGATGCTGGTGCGCAGCCTACGCCAGGTGTACGAGGTAAATGAGGCACTGCAGCATGACTACGTACGTCTCGCGAACGAGGTGAGGGGCAACCCGACCAGAGAGGCGATGTCCCCCTCCCGGCTTTTGGATGAGATCGACGAGGGCCTCCTAGTAACTCAGAGAAACTCGGGGCGGATTCGCGAGCTCCTCCACTCGCGACAATCTTGGGGGCGGGGGATGCGAGGCCGGGGTAGATAGAAATGTCTCTGTTGCCGAGCCTACCGGCACTCGCCTCCTGACCCCCTCAGCTCGCGCATATTATTCCTCTTTTTCTCTTCTGTACCTGATTTCTTCAAATAATATTCATTCCTTGGCCTGTAATAACTTGGATATATTTTTTTTTTTATTTTAATGCTTGGCATCCGAATAATAATATATATCCTAGTATACTCAGCTCGACATGTGATGGGATAAGTCATAGAAGTCGACGAGCTGGGGTTGGCGAGCTGGGATAGGCGAGCTGGACTGATCGGTCAGCTCGACCTCTGATTTCTTTGTTCTATAATATCCCCCGTCACCAACCCCGTATCACCGCCTTTACTGCCTTCATACCCTCTTCTTGCTTTCTCTCTCTTTTCGTATTCGCGTTCTAACCCTTCCACGAGCATGGGTAAGACAAACCCTAATGCCGACGACCGCTCAAAATGCTCCCAACACTTCACCGACTATTGCTTCTTTTAGGGGAACACGACCGAGGTGGAGCTCGCCGAAATCATCACCGACTACATCCCCTCTGGCTTCGAGGCGCGCCGGCCGAGGGAGCAGGAGGCCATCAACACTTTCTACTCTGACGAGCTCGCCTTCCCCATCTTGCATTTCGAGGTGGGGTTGCGCCTACCACTCTGGCCGGAAATCTGCCAGTTGCTGAAGTACTACGGTGCGGTGCCCGCGCAACACAACTCGAATGTCATCGCCATGATGGTGGCGTTCGCGTGCCTCCTCTGCCGGGAGCGAATAGAGTTCAACCTGACCGTCTTCAGGAAACTCTTCACCTACAAGTCGACTCCGGATGACGTCGCCTACTTCGGGGGCTCGTTCATAAAAGTTCGCGAGATCGCGAATAAACACCATAACTGGATGACCAAGATCGCCTTCATTAAGGGCGATCTCGGCAACATCCCCTACTCTGCCAGCAAAAGGGTGAGGACTTGTACCGCCCTCCCGCCATGTCCGGCAACGACGCCGAGATCCACAAGTTTTTCCTCCACAAGGATTTCGAGGTCGCCTTCCGGCGAAGGGGCCTCGACTCGCTCCGCCCCGTTCTTCCCGGCGAAGATATTTTCCTCCTTTTTGCTCAGCCCGCCGAATCATCATTGAATTTTTCTAAGTCTTTTTATGCAGGGGAAAGGCTGATTCCCGCGAACCCGCCATTCGTGGACTCGGGATTATTCTCTGACCCCCTCGCTCGTGAGAGGGCGGCGGCGGCGGCCTGCCGAGACGAGCTGGCTTCCTCCAAACCCTCATCCAGCAAGAGGCGACATTAGCCTGCGGGACCGAGCCCTCCCCATCGCCAATAACAGCCAAAGAAGATGAAGAAAGTAGTGGTGGTTCCCCGGGCGAGACATCAACAACAACAATAACAACAAAACCCTGAATATATGAGCTCACCCGAGACCATCCCGGATGGGTCGCCGGAGAGCCCGCTGAAGGAGATCACGAGCAAGGGGCAGGGGTCGGCGAGTCCTCTACTCCCCATGATGCAAAGAAGATGACCCGCAAGCCAGCTGTGCCAAAGAACCATCCCCTCTTTGGCTTCGGGGGAAGGTGGAAGGACTCGGCCGGCGAACCCATGGTCCAGTGAGATGAGCTAGCCCACCGAGCCTCCATCTCTACCCTTCACCCTTCTTGGGCCGACCACGAGCTCTCCACCGGTCATGCCTACGCGCTCAGCTTCGGCCTTTATGGCCGCGAGGACGCCAAGGCCTATAAGGGCATGGCCCTGTAGCAGCTCGGCCATGAAGGTATGCAGGCCTATATGCGGGCCATGGAGCTTCATAATATGATGATCCACCGCAGCTTCAACCTCAACAACCACCTCCAGAAAGCCGAGCAGGCATGCGACGTCGCCAAGGACAAGACCGTCAACCTGGTGAGGCAACTCAACATCGCCGAGAACTTACTCTCCCAAGCCACCGACGGACTGGTAGGCATCGGGCTGCTTCCTCTACTTTTGACTTAGAATTTTCCGTCATGTTATTAACATGTTTCCTTTCTCTTCTTTAGGATGCCAAGGCCCCTGAGGAGTTACGGGCTCGCGCTGCCGGGCTGGAAGAGGAGAACAACCAGCTGCGCGCCCGCCTTGCCGGGGTGGAGGGTGAGAATGAGGTGCTGAAGGAGGAAAACAAGGGCCTCCATTGCGAGGTCCATCGTAAAGTGCAAATCTTCTTCCCCTCGGGCAGCAGCAAGCCCACCTTCCCATATAAGAGCCCAAGGATCTTTGGCAAGGCCGACGTCGCTGAGAGGCTGCAGTTCAATTCAATTGAGTACGCCGAATGCACCCTTCAAATGATAAAGGATACTGGCGTGCTGGTGGAGGGCTGTGAGGAGATCACGGCCCGGGACCTCATTCCGAGTCTGTTCCTGGCGATGCCTCCTAGCGAGAAGGAGGACAGCCTCGACCTACTCTTCGGTAAGGGCTTCCAAGATGACCTGTCCGCTGGAGGGGGTGAAGATCGCCAGTCCGGCCGGGGGGGGGGGGAGTTGATTTCTTTTTGTCTCTTTTTTGGTAATATCGCCTATGTAAGCTCCCCTTGTAATCAACATTATACAATTGAAAACATTTTTTATATGAACTTTGTCTTTTTTCTATCTTTTTCTGGGCTTCCCTGTTGTGACGTACTTTCTTACGAGCTCTCTTCCTCAGGCGACCTCATGAGGATAAGTCTTACCATTAGGATGGATGTTAGGACTCGTTCCCGAGAGTAGAACTTGAGAGCTCGCCAACCCTAGACGATCCGGGGGTGGACTACTCGCCGTACTGGGCTCACCACCCCCCAGCTCCCTCGCGAGTTGCCTATTTTTTCACCAATGTGGAACCAAAAATCGCCAAAACTTTCACATGTAAAACTAAAGGGGGGGTGAAGTGCCCTGCCAGAGCCTGCCTTCCTCAGCGGGAGCCAAGGACGGCTCATCACCCCTCTGCCGAGCTGGGCTCGCGAGTCTCGACTCACTTGTGAAGATTCTTCTCTTCCTATTTTTAGAAAGGCTAAACTTCTTAATATCTGGAGAGTATAGGACTTCCCTGAGTGACATCCAGCCCTGCCAGCTAGGTGAGAGGTTGATAGAGGGATATGCTCGGGGTTTGGGTAGACGCCATCGAGTGACATCCATCCCTTCCAGCTAGGTGAGAGCCTGACATCGGGATCAACTTAGGGTTTGGGTAGACACCATCGAGTAACATCCAACCCTGCCAGCTAGGTGAGAGCCTGGCAGTGGGATCTGCTCGGGGTCTGGGTAGACACCATCGAGTGACATTCAGCCCTGCCAGCTAAGTGAGAGTCTGGAAGCGGGATCTGCTCGGGGTCTGGGTAGACACCATTGAGTGACATCCAGCCCTGCCAGCTAAGTGAGAGCCTAACAGCGGGATCTGCTCGGGGTCTGGGTAGACACCATCGAGTGCCATTCAGCCCTGCCAGCTAAGTGAGAGCCTGGAAGCGGGATCTACTCGGGGTCCGGGTAGACGCCATCGAGTGACATCCAGCCCTTCCAGCTAAGTAAGAGTCTGGCAGTGGGATCTGCTAGGGGTGTCTGTAGACGCCATCAAGTGACATCCAGCCCTGCGAGCTAGGTGAGAGCCTGACAGCGGGATCTGCTTAGGGTCCGAGTAGACGTCGTCGAGTGATATCCAGCCCGACTAGCTAGGTGAGTGCCTGACAGCGGGATTTGCTCGGGGTCCGGGTAGACACCATCGAGTGAAATCTAGCCCTGCCATCTAAGTGAGAGCCTGACAGCTGGATCTGCTCGGGGTCCTGGTACACGCCATCGAGTGACATCCAGCCCTGCTAGCTAAGTGAGAGCCTGGCAGCGGGATTTGCTCGGGGTCCAGGTAGACGCCGTCAAGTGACATCCAGCCCTGCCAGCTAGGTGAGAGCCTGACAGCGGGATCTACTCGGGGTCCGGGTAGACGTCATCAAGTGACATCCAACCCTACCAGTTAGGTGAGAGCCTAGCAGCGGGATCTGCTCGGGGTCCGGGTAGACACCATCAAGTGACTTCCAGCCCTGCCGTCTAAGTGAGAGCCTGACAACAGGATCTGCTCGGGGTCCGGGTAGACACCATCGAGTGACATCCAGCCCTACCAGCTAAGTGAGAGCCTGATAGCAGAATCTGCTCGGGGTTTGGGTAGACACCATCGAGTGACATGCAGCCCTGCCAGCTAGGTGAGATCCTGACAGCGGGATCTGCTCGAGGTCTATCAAATGTACACTTCACCCTCTCATACGAGTTATTGCAATAAGATTAGCATGTCAAAATGTTTTATTATGAACAAGATAGTACGTATATATCTCAAATATAAAAACGTTTCAAGTCATCACTGCTCCAGGTGAGACTTAGGGTCTCGCCCTCCATATTTTGCAGGTGATACCCTCCTGATCTTAATGTTTCTTTTACAATGTATGGACCCTCGCAGTTGGGGTTGAGCTTCCCTACGGCTGCCGATCTTCCCGCTGCAACTACTTTTTCAAGACCAAGTCTCCCTCTACAAATTGTTTGACTCTGACGTGCTTGTTAAAGTACTTAGCCATTCTCCTCTTCACTTCTTCCTGTCGAATGGTGGAGAGGTCATGCAGCTCCTCCACCATGTCAAGGGAGAGTCACAGCTCCTCCTCATTCTCGGCATGCAATTCTTCTCTACATTCCTCCGTCGTGATCACCCGAGGCATTTGAACTTCAAATTCTACGGGAGTACTGCCTCGCATCCATGGGAGAGCTTGAAAGGGGTCTCCCCTATGGCTGTGTTGGGGGTGGTCCTCAGGGCCCAGAGGACCGAGGGAAGCTGCTCCACCCAGCTCCATTTCAGGTTTTCTACTTTCTTCTTCAAGAGGTTCACAATAATCTTATTCGTGGCCTCTACCTACTTGTTGCTCCTGGGGTGGTGGACCGAGGCAAATTTGAGGTCAATTCCGAGCTGCTCGCAGAAGTTAGTGAATTCTGCATTGGCGAACTGTAATACCCCAAATCCCAAGTTTGGGTTTAGGATAGGCAACACGGCCTGGGACACGGGCGTGTCCTAAGCCTTGTCCTGCTTTGTGTGGTTGAGCAGCCTGTCGAGTGCTCGACGAAATGCACTCGATGAATTCTCAAGAGGGAACACATCATGCGATACAGGCGTATCCAAGGGCGTGTCCTCCTCTGGTTCGTCAACCTCCACTTGAGTAAATGTGCTCGACGATCCTTGAGTGGGGAACACGGCCTGTGATATGGGCATGTCACATGTGACACGGGCGTGTCACATGGCCGTGTCTTTCTCTAGAAGTGGCCAAGGCATTGAGGCCTTGTAAACACGGGCAGGACACAAGTGTGTCTCTAGGCACACGGCCTGTGACACAGGCGTGTCACATGGCTGTGTCCTGTTCGAGTTGAATTGGGAGTGTGCCACCTAAGGTTTGCGGCCTCAGACATGGGCGTGTCTGAAGGCGTGTCAGGGCACAGGCCTATGACACGAGCGTGTCACATGGTCATGTCCCGCTCTGGGTAAGTCGGTTGTGTGCCGCTTAAGGTACACGGCCTGTGACATGGGCGTGTCACAGGCCGTATCAGCCCAAAAATAGACTTTTGTGGAAAATTTATGGCCATTCATTTCCTTCATCTGGGATCTGATGGCCCAGGCTTCTCCCTGCTGCTTTAAGGTCAGAATTGAGAAGATGATTCTCATTTTTGTTTGGTCCATTCTATTTCTACAAGAGCTAGAGAGAAGGGAGAGCAAGGAGGAGGAGGAGCTAGGGATCCGGTCACCGGTGGAGCTGCCAAGTTCCGAAGTGAGATCCGAGGCCAGATTTGCGGAGGCAAGGCCGCTGCGGCACTGTCCAACCGGCCAGACATCCATGGATCCAAAGAGGTCGTCGAGGGTAACGATTTTCCTTCTTGGACATGTGAAGTCCTTCCTTTTTGGCATGTGCATGGATTTCCCCCACCAGAGGGTGGATTGCAAAGCGATTTCCTTGGGTTGATTCTTGGAATCCTCAATAGTCTTGCATATATATCCGAAAATGTGTAGTACGGAATAGACATGCTGTGTGAAGCCCATCTGGATAGGTTGGTCTGGATTGGTGATGTTTCATTTGTACACCGGAGAAGACTCCGTGGTTAAATGTGTAGTTTATGAGTCGATGGGTTGAACCTGTGAAGGGCAATAACAGGAAGTACTAGAGTGGTAGTCCAAGAAAATATCCTTGTGATGCTTGTGTTGTATGCTATGGCAAGACCAGTTTTCTGGCACTGCAGGATACTGCAGGGTTTGGGCAGAGTTGGGTGCAGAAAGTGAGTTCTGCGGAACCCGCTAGACAATCGTGAGAGACGCTAGCATGAACTCCCCTTGTTGATTGTGAAGTTAGTCTCGTGGTGGACATTGTGGCTATTGTGAAGCCAGTCTCATGGTGGACATTGCGGCTATTATGAAGCCAGTCCCGTGGTGGACATTGTGGCTATTTTGAAACCAATCCCTTGGTGGACATTGTGGCTATTGTGAAGCCAGTCCTTGGTGGACAGTGTGGCTATTGTGAGCTTGATGAGCTCTTGAAGGCCTCATGCCGAACAGGAAAGGTGAAACTGACCCGTGCCTTTGATTTGGCCTCGAGTACATTGGTATTCGGTGATGACAAGGTGACTTGAGCAATGGAGGGTGGCTGATCCGTACCTGCATTATGTCTATCCGACTTGAAGACCTGGAAGTGCGGTCAGTTAGAGCACATAATGAGAGTCTTAGGCCTGCGCGCAGGAAAGACTAAATGCTCAATTTTATCATTGGGTGTTGGACCTGGAACGGTGGTGGGACCCTGGTTCGCTAGTACACCAAGAATGTGTCCTGAGTGCACGGATCGTCGGGCCGCGTGTCTGACGGTTGTGATGAATTGTTTGTGTATGAGAGCACAATGTGTGATATATATATCTGCCTATGAATTGCTATGCCTGCAGGGAAGGAATACCACTGCCCCGGGAAAGGGGTAGGGTCGTTATAAATTATTCATCTGAATGCTGACCGTTGCCTTGTTTCCCACCGTTTGGTGGGTTGTCCTTGTGCAGGTGTGGGAGAGCCGAGCGGGACACATAAGGGCTGAATTCCCTGCTGCTGTTATTGTTGCTGCTGCTAGCCCTTGAAGGCTAAGCAAAAAATGCTGTGTTTTGCTCATGTGTGGCCGACCTGCGCGCCGATGTATGGAATTCACATTTGTAAAGAGTAACTGTAAGGCTATAACGCCAAACGATATTATATTTGCTGTATATTCCTTCGAGAGTTGATATATAAATGTGGATGTTTATATATATAGTGGACATTCATGGTTGGGGTTCTATATTATTGTTAAAATCTTCCGCTAGCATGCTCTGAGTTAGGATGCAATTGTGTTATGGTATTAACTAGTAACCTCCCCGCCTATTTTGTGGTATATGGCGTGTGGCCCCGGTCGGACCTTCTATTATATGCTATATGAACGGATGGAGACGTTAAATTTTGGTATCAGACTGTTTCGTTCTTTTCCTTTTGAATTTGTGGTCGACTTCTTTTGTGGGGTGGAGAGCACGTGTACGTGCGAACCGCATTAACACTAATGAACTCTTGAATGTCCACTTAGGAATGCAAAAACACTTGTTTGAGGAACCTGCGCGTTCCTATATTGTTGTTATTGCTTGTGTGTGGTCGCTAATGTGTGTCTTGTTCACCTATATGTGACTCGTAGTGGTGCTGGGCAGTCGGAGCCCCAGCGTTCTGATGAGAGTACGGCACCAGCTGAGGTGCCGACACCTCCACCTTCTGTGGAAACTGACCGCTTTGTTGCTGAGGCGCTGTTTGCAATGTTTCAAGCACAACCTGGTGGGCAAGCGCAGCAGGCAGTGTTGGGAGAACAGGTTGGTGGAAGGCCAGAACCTGTTGCGGCTGTTGATGCCCGAGCAGTTGAACGACAGTTGAAGCAGTTCATGAGCTTCAATCCACCAACGTTTACGAGTGTGGGATCCCCTACACAGGCAGATGATTGGTTGTCGCGCGTCAAGCGTATATTGACGGCGATCAGGCCGGATGAAGATCAGAAGGTCACCTTCTTATTGGAAGGAGAGGCTCGACTCTGGTGGGATGAGATCAAGTTACACCACTTAGTGGGCAGGCAGTTAACACAAGTTTCGATCGAGGAGTTCTCGAGACTATTCCTGGCAAAACACCTACCAGCGGCACAACGCATTGCCATGGAAAATGAGTTCCAATGGCTAAAGTAAGGAGAAAGTAGTGTTGAGACTTACCTGCATGAGTTCACAAGATTGGGACGTTATGCGGGTTCTATCTTTGCCGATGAGCAGCGAAAAACCAATAGGTTTTACGAAGGATTGCAGGATGAGTTGCGATTCCTGCTCTCGAGTTCCGTAAACCAAGGGTTTCAGGCGTTGGTTGATACTGCGTGTGCGGTGGAGAAAGATATGAAGCTGGTGCAAGGGAAAAGGGCCTTGGCTGTGACAAAGCCAGAGTTTAAAGCGCCCCGACCTAGAAAATCATACTATCAAAAGAAATGGGGCAAGAGGTCCAAGCCTTCTGGACAAGCTCCTTCAACAGTTCTGTCGGGGGCCACTTCGAGGTGAGAGACTCATACCTGCTTTACATGTGGCAGAGTGGGGCATATAGCCCGTGATTGTTGGGTTGGTCCACTGAAGGGTGATAAGAAGATGAGAGCGTCTTATGCTGAGATGGGAAAGGCAGTGGTGGAGTCCTCTGCATCCCAGGCACAGCCCCGAGTTTATAATCTTGGCCAGCAGGAGGCCATAAAGCAAAGTGACATCGTCATAGGTACGAGTTAAGTTATGGATTGCTTTTCTTATTGCATGTTTTGTATGTGGATTGTGTGTGATGTGGTTGCCACATGGTTTGTTATGATTCGGAACACACTGGCGAGAGCACTATTTGATATGGGTGCTTCACATTCATATATGTCTAAGGACTTTGTAGCTGGAATTGGAGTACCTAGTCATGTAAAGACAGAGAGCGTAAAGGTGTTATTACCCAATGGTTATTTGATTCTTGCGGATAGGGCTTGCGATGTGGCAGTTTAAATTGGAAGTCAGGATTTATTTTTCAATGCATCTGTGCTACCGATATCGGAATTTGATGTGATCTTTGGTATGGACTGGCTCTCGGAGCAGCGTGCCTGTATTGATTGTAGTTCAAAAGAGATCACACTGGGCCAAAATACCGAGCTTGAGACTAAGTTCGCGGGTATGCGAGGAGTGAGCGGGACCTTGATATCTGCACTCCAAGTCGTCAATGTGTTCAGAACAGTGCAAAGTTATTCTTCACGCTGATTCAGGCTGTTGAGCCAAAGGCCAATGTGAGTGATGTTCCAATTGTATTGGATTTTGCTAATGTGTTTCCTAAGGATCTTCCTGGCCTACCACCCTAGCGGGAGATCGACTTCACTATTGAGTTGGTGACAGGTGCGAAACCCGTGGCCCACTCGCCATATCGCGTCGCGTCAAAGGAAATGGCTGAACTAAAAGTCCAATTGCAAGAGTTGCTGGAGCAGGGATATATACGCCCAAGTATGTCACCTTGGAGCGCACATGTTTTGTTTGTGAAAAAGAAGGACGATGGTTTGCGGTTATGTATTGACTACTGTGATTGAATAAGCTGACAGAGAAGAACAAGTATCTGATTCCATAGATAGATGAATTGTTCGATCAGCTAGTGGGATCAACTGTCTATTCCAAATTCAATTTGAAATCTGAGTATTACTAGTTGAGGATTCGGGAAAGTGACATTCCCAAGACTGCATTTGGAACACGGTACGGTCATTATGATTTCACGGTAATGTCGTTTGGGCTATGTAACGTGCCATCGGTGTTCATGGTCCTAATGAACCGAACGTTCCGAGAGTACTTGGACTTGTTCGTGATTGTATTCATTGATGATATCTTGGTGTACTCTCAATCGAAAGCTGATCATGCTAACCACTTGCGGTTGGTGTTCCATACTTGGCGAAGGAATAAGCTCTATGCCAAGTTCTCAAAGTGTGAATTTTGGCTGTCGTCGGTCGCTTTTCTTGGCCTTGTGGTAAGTGGAGAGGGCATAACAGTGGATCTAGCAAAGATAAAAGTCATTCAAGAGTGTCTGGTGTTGTCTTCGGTGGCCGAAGTCAGGAGTTTCCTTGGACTGGCAGGCTACTATAGACATTTTGTCAAAAACTTCTCGCGGATCACTTTGCCTCTGACCACACTGACGAGGAAGGATCGGAAATTCGTTTGGATGCCAGATTGTGCGCGAGCTTTTGAAGAGCTAAAGAGTTGTTTGACCACGGCGCCTGTATTGACGTCTCCATGTGGTACAGACAGCTATGAAATCTATAATGATGCATCAGGGAGCGGCTTAGGCTGCGTTCTTCTACAATTTGGAAAGGTGATTGCTTATGCCTCATGCTAGTTGAAAGTGCATGAGCGAAATTATACCGTCCACGACTTAGAGTTGGCGGCGGTGATATATGCACTTAAGTTATGGCGACATTATCTTTATGGCATAACAGTGGATATCTTTTTGGACCATAAGAGCCTAAAGTACTTGTTGGATCAGAAGGATCTGAATATGCTACAACGAAGGTGGATGGAGTTCCTTGGGGACTACACCTTTGATATTCATTATACTCTCGGGAAGGGAAACATGTTCGCTGATGCCTTGAGTCGTACGACTCCGTCAAGGGCAAATTGGTTGCAGATGCATGATGAACGTCTGATCCAGGAGTTGGAAGCATTAGAGATTTGTTGTGTTGACAAGACTTTCACAGCCGATGCATGCTTAAACTAGACGAAGGTACAATATGACCTTGCGGACAGAATTTGACGAGCAACGGAGCTGGATGAAAGTCTCAAATGCTATGCAAAAGATGGGATAGATGGCCAATTCTACGAGGATGACGGCCTTTTGCGGAAAGAAGGTCATTTGTGCGTCCCAAGTATGGGTAAGTTGAGAGAAGAGTTGATGTATGAAGCTCACTTTACAAAATACTCAATTCACCCTGGGAGCACAAAGATGTTCAAGGAACTGAAAAAGTTATTTTGTTGCCCAGGACTAAAGAAAGACATAGCTCATTATGTGGCTAAATGTCAAACTTGTGCTTTGTTAAAAGCGGAATACTAGAAGCCCGGAGACTTTTTGAAATCGTTACCGATTCCAGAATGGAAGTTTGGTGATATTTCAATGGATTTCGTGCACGGGTTGCTGAGATCTCAACGCGGGAATAATTCAATCTGGGTGATTGTAGACCGGTTGACGAAAGTGGCTCACTTCCTTCTGAACAAGCGGGACGATTCAGTGGAAGTCTTGGCAAAACTCTATGTGGAGCAGATTGTACGGCTGCACGGTGTTCCTCGTAGCATCGTGAGTCATCGTGATGGGCGATTTACATCGAACGATTGGAGGCTAATCCATCAATTGTTGGGAACGAAATTGACGTTCAGTACGACCTTTCATCCCCAAATATATGGCCAGTCTGAGAGGACCAACAGAACAATGGAGGATATGCTTCGAATGTGCGCCCTGGATTTTGGTAAGAGATGGGAAGATCATCTCTATATGGTGGAGTTTGTCTACAACAATAGCTACCAAGCGAGCATCGGTATGGCACCGTTTGAAGCGTTGTATGGGCGTAAATGTCATACACCGTTAGCTTGGTCAACTGAATGCTGACCGTTGCCTTGTTTGCCACCGTTTGGTGGGCTGTCCTTATGCAGGTGCTGGAGAGCCAAGCGGGACACATAAGGGCGAAGTCCCTGCTACTGTTGCTACTGCTGCTAGCCCTTGAAGGCTAAGCAAAGAATGATGTGTTTTGCTCATTTGTGGCCGGCCTGCCCGCCGATGTATGGAATTCACATTTGTAAAGAGTAACTATAAGGCCATAAGGCCAAACGATGTTGTATTTGCTGTACATTCCTTCGAGAGTTGATATATAAATGTGCATGATTATATATATAGTGGACATTTATGGTTGAGGTTCTATATTATTGTTAAAATCTTCTGCTAGCATGCTCTGAGTTAGGATGTGATTGTGTTATGGTGATGTGTTTCACATATCTGTGCTTCGAAAAGTAGTCAAAGTTCCAGCTCAAGTGATCGAGAATGATCGTGTGCTGATGGAGTATGGGCTAACGACAAAGGTTATGCCCATTTAGATCGAGGATAGAGCCGATAAATAGTTGCGCAACAAGACAATTGGGATGGTCAAAGTCTGGTGGGACAACTGTGACCGTGAGGAGCTAACATGGGAGAGAGAGCAGACCATGAGAGCTGAATTTCCCGAGCTGTTTGTGTAAACTGTTGTATAGTGCACCCCTTGTTGTAACAAACATTTTGGCGTTATAACATCTTGTTTTTGTTTCCTTACAGTATGCAAATTTCAGGATGAAATTTCTTGTAAGGAGGGGAGGGTTGTAACACCCCAAATCCCAAGTTTGGGTTCAGGCTGGGCAACACGGCCTGGGACACGGGCATGTCCCAAGCCGTGTACTACTCTGTATGGTTGAACATCCTGTCGAGTGCTCGATGAAATATACTCGACGAATTCTCGAGAGGGAACACGCCCTGCAACACGGGCTTGTCCAAAGTCGTGTCCTCCTCTGGTTCGTCGACCTCCACTCGAGTAAATGTGCTCGACGATCCTGACACGGGCGTCACAGTGACACGGGCGGTCACATGGACACGGGCGTGTCACATGTGACACGGGCGTGTCACATGTGACACGGGCGTGTCACATGTGACACGGGCGTGTCACATGTGACACGGGCGTGTCACATGTGACACGGGCATGTCACATGTGACACAGGCGTGTCACATGGCCCTATCTTTCTCTAGAAGTGGCCAAGGCATTGAGGCCTTGTAAACACGGGCAGGACACGAGTGTGTCTCTAGGCACACGGCCTATGACACATGCATATCACATGTCCGTATCCTGTTTGGGTTGAATTGGGTGGGTGCCACCTGAGGTACACGGACTCAGAAACGGGCGTGTCTGAAAGTGTGTCAGGGCACACGGCCTGTGGCACGAGCATGTCACATGGTCGTGTCCTGCTCTAGATAAGTTGGTTGTGTGCCGCTTAAGGTATGCGGCCTGTGACACGGGCGTGTCACAGGCCGTGTGTTGGGTACATTGGAAAATGTGTACCAGATTTGGAGAAGCCTCACCTAACTCAATGATATTCATCAATGTGTATTTGATGGGTTGTTGAGTTTCAATGTGCAGGATAAGGAAATGCAGAAAAATTTTCTAAGTACAAGTGTCGACACTTGAGAAGAATTGTGTCGACACTTGGGAAAAGCTGTGTCGACACTAGGAGCCAGATTATGTCGACACACAGGACTTATGTCGACACACAGAAAATCAGTCGATAACAACTGTGTTGACACACAGGACTTGTGTCGACATATTCCAGAATTTTGTCGACAACAACCGTGTCGACACACAGGACTTGTGTCGACATACACCAGAATTCTGTCAACACCAACTTTGTCGAGACTAGAAGCTGTTTTGTCGACACACGGGACTTGTGTCGACACATTCCACTGAAGCTGTGTTGAGAAGATAAAGAAGGGCTGTGTCGACATTATGAGAGTTGTGTCGACACATGGTCTATTTGTGTCGACACATTTGACGTATTGTCTTGACACTTTTCTGTTGAGATAGAGTACAATGAGGGATCAAGTGTCACGACTGAAGACTTGACAGCTGTCATAACTAACAATATTGTTGCATCTGTCAAAGCTATCAGAAGGCCGTTATGAACAAAATCAGCCGGTAACCTCAGAAGAATCTATATAAAGACGTGTTCTATCAACAAATAAGGGAGGAACACAACAAGAGAAGAACAAGAAGAAGAGAGGTCTTCATCCAGAGATCAACAAGTCTCTAAGGGCAGATTCTGAATAAGTCTGCAAGAAGAATTTAGAGCCACATCTGAATAAAAGAAGGAAGCTGGATTGAAGATCATCTCCAACTTCACAAGAAGATCAACCTTACTTTGTTCAGATTCAAGAAGCTTTGAAGAAGCTAAGACAGGTTGAATCTAAAGCAATCAGATCTATCAAGAACTGATCAAGAAACCTTCAACCCATTCTCTCTACCTGGGTGAAGGATTTATTCTTTTTATAATCAATTTTCTCTATAGAATCTTTTATAGATCTGAGTGTAGGAGAGGTATCTCTCTGAGTTGTAAGCCTAAATCTATAAAGGCTGAGGTAGGGATGAGTGCCTGAGATAGGGGATTAATTTCTCTGAGTTGTAGGCCTGGTGGATGAGGCTGAGGTAGAGCTGGATTGCCTGAGTTATAGGAGTGTGGACTCACTCTGAGGTAGTATTCTCTGGAAGAATCTGAGTTATAGCACTTGGTGAAGTGTGAGATGTAGGAACGTTTCAGGGTTATGAGTTATAAGATCTGAGGATCTGAGAAGGAAAAGGAAGTTAGGCCGAATCTAGTATACTGCTAGATAGGCGAAGGGGGAAAGTGGATGCACCCATCTCTTGGGGAACCACTATAAATCTGTGTGGAATCTGTGTTGGTTGTGTTTGTTTTTATGCTGTGCTGAGATAATTATTGCATAGATTAATTACTAGTAAAATATATTATCTGCCTTAATAAAAAGGAATTGAACCTCTAGGTGTTTAGGATATCTTGAAACCAATTCTTTCAAGTGGTATCAGAGCCAGGTTACTCAAGATTAGACTTAACAGTCTGAGTTGATCTATAAGGCTGTTATCAGTTAGACAGAACGAGTTCTGGTGAGAATCAGAAGGAACTTGGATCCATGAAGCTTCCTATCTGTAGGAAAGAAAATTTTGGCATATGGAAATAGAGGATCAGATTGTTCATGGAAGCATCTGATCCAAGAATTTACATCACAGTGCTAGAAGGGCCATTTATTCCTATGAACATATCAGTTCTTGATGCTAACATCAAGACTCCAAAAAGTTATTCAGAAATGACTAAGGAAGAGATCATCCTAGCAACCTTAGACAAGAGGGCATAGAACATAATAGTGAGTGCCATAGATGACTCTACATTCCAGAATCTGGTCCATTGCAAACCTCCAAGGAGATATGGGACACCTTGATTGTCTACATGGAGGGAACAAAAGAAGTGAGAGAGGATAGGAAGTCTATGTTAAATCAAGAGTATGAAAGCTTTAGGTAAGCTAAGACAGATAGCATAGCTGAATGCTATAAGAAATTATTTAGAATTGTTAAAGAGCTAATGACATATGGAAGAGTCTTTAGTACTTATGAATTAAATGACAAGTTTATCAGATCTCTAACCAAGGATTGGGATACTAAAATATGTGCCATCAGAGAGGTGGCCAGGCTTACAGATACACCTCCACCAACCTTATTTGGAAAACTGTTATCCTATGAGATGCAGCTCACTGCTAGAAAGGACGAGGAGAAAATAAATAAGTCTGAATACAGAGAGAAGTCAGTTGCTTTTAAGGCTGAAGCCACAAGAAAGGGCAGGAGAAAGTCACCTTCTCCTCACAAGAGAATGGCTGAAGTTGAATCTGAAAATTCTGACATCAACACTTCAGATAGTCACAAATCTGATAAAGATTTTGCTGCCTTCACAAGGTAGTTTCAAAGGTTCATGAAAAAGAAGAAATGGATATCAAAGACATCTTCATCTTTCTCCAAGGATGACTATTACAAGAAGAAGAAAACATTAAAGGATGACAGGTATGTCTCTAATCCCAGTAAACAAACTTCTTCTAAAATTGTTTGTTATTATTGCAACAGGCCAGGACATGTCATAGCTGATTGTCCTGATAAAAGAAAGGAATCTAAAGATAAAAAGAGGCAATAAAATACGGGCAAGAAGGAGAGATCCTTTGTTGCAAAGAAGCAGAAGAGTTGGACTGACTCATCATCATCAGAATCAGGAGAAGAGACTGAAGCTGAAGCTGAAGCCTATATAGGATTGTTCACTACTGATGAGGATTCAATAGAATCTGAGTTCTTATAAATGTTGGACTCTATCAATGGGAGTGAAGATCTTCATTACAAAGGGCTGATAGTTATATCTGAGGAAGATCCGTGCCAGGATCAGCCTGGTCCAAGTAAGGTAAACAACCTATCTTCAGTTTCTGATTATTACAATGGATCAAAATCAGAAGCATCTGCATCAAGAGATGAGGATGATTCTGAATCTGAAGGGGATGTTCATCAACTAATTGATGAGTATGGTGATTTGTTGCAAGCTCTTAAGAGAAGCATAATTCTTAATAAGGAACATGCTAAGGAAATTGCATCTCTTAAATTGGCTGCATCAGATTCAACAAAAATGCTGGATTGGAAGATGAATGAAGTTGCCAAACTGAAAAATATAACTTTTATTCAGATGAGTACAATTACATTCAAAAATAATCAAATCAAGAGTCTGGAGGTCATACTTAAGAGAGAGAAGGATCTTGTGGCTAAATTCTCAAAGCCAAAATCAGTCTTACCCTTAATTGATGACTTCATTCTCCAAAAGGGTAAGACGAGATTAGGCTTTAAGGGAAGAACTAGGGCCGCTAATTCTAAAGGAAAAGGCAAAGCCCCAGTTCAGCCACTAGCCTTCAAACCTCATTTTGCTTTCAGGAAAGTGATGCAGCCTACTAACAAGTATGACCATGACATTACACATAGTCACTGTAAGCTTGGTGTTCAGAATGACAAGGGTGCAAATGCTAATAGGGCTGCCCATGAACAAACACCCCATGTTCTTCATGAATCATCAATGTTTGTTACACCAGCCCCAGCACTCTATAAAGGACCACTATACCTATAGCTTTAAGGACTGCTAAAAACAATGCTGTTAAGACTGTACTCAAAAGCAGATACAATAGATATGAGTGCTGGTATTGTGGCAAAGTGGGTCATTATGCCATTGATTGTTGACACAACACTACTGTTAGAAAGAATGCCAGCTTACCTGTCAGAAAGGCTGCAGGCAAGCATGTCAAGTTTCAGTCTAACCTGAACCTAGAACCCAATAATTATTGGGGTTCTAAGGTTAAGTAATTTTATTTGATGCAGGTGAGTCCAAGTGGCCATACCCCAATATGGTACTTGGACAGTGGATGTTCCAGGCACATGACGGGAACAAGAAGGATGCTGAAGGACTACTCTCCCATAGAGAATGGACCCAAAGTGATCTTTGGTGGATCTAAAATGGGGTCATCAAAGGGTTTGGTAACATTTCCAATAGTTCTATCACTATCACCCAAGTGGCTTATGTGAAAGGTCTGAAACATAACTTAATAAACATAAGCCAACTGAGTGATCTTTGTTATGACACCTCTTTTATTAGGAATGGGTGTCAGATTAGAAGGACAAGTCATTAAAAGGTCATCTTGTCAGGTTATAGAAAAGGAAATGTTTACTCTCTCAACTTTGATTATGAGAATAAGAACTCTCCTATTTGTCTAGTTGCAAATGTGAAAGTTTCTCATTGTGTCAAATGGCATAAGAGGCTGGCTCACCTGAACTACAAGTCAATAGGCCAACTCTATAGTATGGAGTTAGTGAGGAATGGTCCTCAGGTCAAGTGTATCCAGGAAGGTGTGTGTTCAACTTGTCAAAAAGGCAAATAGACTAAGACCTCCTTCCACAGTCTTGATACCAAATACTCAGTGAGGTGTTTGTACCTCCTACATGTGGATCTATTTGGTCTTATGCCAGTTCATAGTCTAGGTAGGAAAGTCTACACATTTGTGGTTGTGGATGACTATTCTAGATTTACATGGGTTTTCCTCCTGAGGCAGAAATCTGAAACCCCTACTGTCTTCCACAATTTTGTTAGGCAAATTCAGAATGAACTTAACAATTCAGTGGTCAAAATCAGAAGTGACCATGAGACTGAATTTCAGTCTGAATGCATGACAAGATTTTGTGAAGAACTAGGGATTCATCAAGAGTTCTCCTTACCTAGAACTCCCCAGCAAAATGGTATTGCTGAAAGAAAGAATAGGGCTCTTATTGAGGCTGGTAGAACCCTACTAAGTGACACTTCTCTCCCAGAATATTTCTGGGCTGAGGCAGTAAACACTGCATGTCATGTTCTCAATAGAGCTTCCATCACCAAAAGCCACAAGAAGACACCCTATAAGATTATGAAAGGCAGAAAACCAAATTTAGCCTATTTTAGAATCTTTGGTAGCAAGTGTTATGTTCTTAATAATGGCAATCACTATTTAACTAAGTTTGCTGCCAAATCCCAAGAAGGAATATTTGTTGGGTACAACAACAGTAGTAGGGCATACATAGTCTACAACTTGACTACTCAAGCTATAGAAGAATCTGTCCATGTAGCTTTTGATGAAACTAAATTAATCAACTGTGAGCTGTCTAGTACTTCTTGTAACTCTACAGGTTTGAAGGAAAAGATGGACAAGCTAACCATTAGTGAAGACCAACCTGCAAGGTAGGATGAAGAAAATGATGGATGTTATCCAGGGGGTACTAGACCCACAAGCTGATGATGAGGACAATGAAGTACAACATGGTGAGGAGATTGGAGAAAATCATGGTGTAGATAGATTGCTTCCAGCAATAATACATCTAAAGGATCATCCAACACACTAAATGATTGGTGATCCAAGTCATGGTGTTCAGACAAGGAGCAAGAACATGAACACAGTCCTTTGCTCAAGTTTCCTGTCCCAGATGGAACCCAAGAAATTTGAAGAAGCCATACAAGACCCAAATTGGATTAATGCCATACAGGAAGAGCTGAATCAATTTAGAAGATACAAAGTCTGGAAGTTGGTTCCTAAACCAAAGAATCACAATGTCATAGGGACTAAGTGGATCTACAGGAACAAGCTAGATGTAAATGGGATTATAGTTATGAACAAAGCAAGACTGGTGGCAAAGGGCTACAGACAGGAAGAAGGAATATATTTTGACCAGACATTTGCCCCAGTGGCAAGGTTGGAAGCAATAAGGCTGTTCCTTGCCTATGCAGCTTATCAAGGGTTCAAAGTATTTCAGATGGATGTAAAGTCAGCATTTCTGAATGGTGACTTAAAAGAGGAAGTTTATGTTGAACAACCCTCAGGTTTTATAGATCCTCTCTATCCTAATTATATGTATATGCTTAAGATAGCACTATATGCTTTGAAATAAGCCCCTAGGGCTTGGTATGAAACCATGTCTACATTCCTCATTGAGAACAAATTCTCAAGGGGGAAAATAGACAAAACTTTATTCCTAAGGGAATCAAAAGGCAAGATCATCCTAGTCCAAATATATGTTGATGACATTATTTTTGGATCAACTGAAAACAACCTTTGTAGAAAGTTTGCTAAACTTATGTAAGGAAAGTTTGAGGTGAGCAGCATGGGTGAGCTGAAATTCTTCTTGGGACTCCAAGTTATACAGACTGATGATGACTTGTCCATATCCCAATCTAAATTCACCAAGGAGCTGATTAAGAAATATGGTATAGAGTCAGCCTCCACCATGAGAACTCCAATGGGGTCAAGTATGCCTATAATCAAAGATGATGCAGGGAAACCTATAGATGAGTCTTTGTATAGAGGGACAATTGGCTCCCTTTTATACTTAACTGCAAGTAGACCAGACATCACGTATGCTACATGTGTCTGTGCTAGGTATCAAGCAAGGCCAAAAGAATCTCATTATACTGCGGTCAAAAGAATTTTGAGATATCTTAAGGGAACACCAAATCTTGGCCTTTGGTACCCTAAGAATAGAGATTTTCTTCTAACTGGGTATTCAGATGCAGACTTTGCAGGATGCAAAGAAGATAGGAGAAGTACAACTGGCTCATATCAGTTTCTAGGTGGAAGATTGTTGTCATGGAGCAGCAAAAAGCAGACAAGTGTGCCTATTTCCACTGCTGAGTCTGAATATGTAGCTGTAGGCAGTTGCTGTGCTTAGCTGTTATGGATACAACATCAGCTTGAAGATTATGGCATCCAAGTAAGTAGAACTCCATTATTTTGTGATTCTACTAGTTCCATTTCTCTTACTAGAAATCATGTTTCTCATAGCAGAAATATGCACATAGAAATAATATTTCATTTTCTTAGAGATCATGTTGAAAAGGAAGACATAGGTTTAGAATTTGTCAATACTAATTTTCAAATTGCTGACATGTTCACCAAACCACTGGATGAAACTAAATTCAATTATTTTAAAATTGAATTAGGCATGCTAAACTTGGAATAAGAATAACAAATTTGACTAAGTAAATTTGTGTCGACACATAAAGATATCTATGTCGAGACTTAGTAGTTGGTGTCGACACATAAGTAAAATTTTGTCGACACATCAAGAAGATTGTGTCGACACTTAGAATTTGGTGTCGACACATAGCTCTCCTGATACTTAGATATTGGTGTCGACACATACAGTCGTCTGTGTCGACACGCAAACATTAGTGTAGACTCTTAAGGTTGTCTGTGTCGACATATCGCAGATGGTGTTGACACATAGTATTATAATACCTTTACATACTCTATCGAGACTTTAATAGTCTGTGTCGACACAATCCCAACTGTGTCGACACAATAAGCTTATTTCAACCCGCCTTTTGACCTTCTTTGTTTAGAAATATATAAATAGGTGGAAGTAAAACCCTGTCGACTACGCTCTCAGTATTCTCGAGATCAAATCTTTGTGTTGACAAGCCTTCATCTTCCTTCTTCTCTCTCTCTCTCATCCCTAATGGCGCCAAAGCTGGAAGAGAACATCAATGAGGGCTATGAACTAGTTCGCCATGCGTTTGAGACTGCCACGCCAGAAATCAAAGCCGTGATTACCCTAATCACAGAAAATGGATTGGCCTACTTAGTCTCCGAACCTACAAGGATATGGAAAAAGGAAGTTCTTGAATTCTACTCGTAGGCATCCATGGATTCAGAAGGCATGAAAATTAAGTCGTCAGTTCAAGGAACAAAAGTAAAACTGACACAGAAAAGCTTAAGAAAAACACTTCAACTTCCCAAGATTAAGGAAGAGGATAAAATAGCATCTTCCATGACAAAAGATGCTCTCAAATGGTGTAGACTGGATCCCACTACCAAGATTGGGTTATCCATGAACAGGAAGGGAATGAATTCCCAGGGCAAGTTTCTTTCTAAAATTATAGGGAAAGTTATTCTGTGCAAATCCGGAGGACATGATAGGATTTCAGCCTATATGTTCAATCTAATGACCAGAGTGATATTCAAGGTGAAAATAAATTGGTATGCTATTATCTTTGACAAGATCAAAGAAGGAATAAAGAAACCTAATCTGGGCAGATTACTGAGCCAATATCTGCTTAAGAACATACCAGAAGTGATAAATCAATCTGCAGGTTCTAAGATTAATCACATGAGAAGAATGGACTTAAGGAGACTGTCCAAATGGGATAGGGTACTGTCCAAAGATGTTTCTACCCCTTAGAAACAAACAGAGCAGATTCAGTAAAAGAAGCAAATAGCCTCCAAGACCACTGAATAAGCTAGTGATTCAGAAGAAGTGGTTGTTTTCAGCTCAGATGAAGAAGGAGCAGAAAGGACTAACAAATCTCCTGCTCAAGAAACTGTGACTGATAGTCAGGTGCAGGGGGAGCAAATTCCAGCAATCAACATCCAACTGCATCCGGTACAGGAAGAGGCTCATTAAGGGGGAGCTAATGAGCTTTCTCCAGTTCCAACTCAACCACTGCCATCACCTTCAAAGGAAGCTCATGTACAAAAGCCAATTGACCAAACAGCTGAATTGGGCAGTGAAGCAGCAACTCAATCAATACTTGAGGTAGTCCAAGACATAAATCATGCTGCTATAGACACTAAAAATGAAGCACTAGATGTGCATATGACTGATATTGATAAAAATAACCAAGATAATATCCCTGAGGATGACATTACCAGGGAAGAAACTTTTGAAGTTCAAGGAGGACAATCTGCTGAGCAAGAGCAAGCTATTCCTCCAATTCAAATAAGCTAAGAAGTAACATTAGAGGAGTTATTTCCTGATTTTATAGGAGTAAGGACTGAGGGTGAGCACTCAAGAATTGAGCAAGATATGCCCATCATTGCATCAAGTCCAAAAGACACTGTGGACATAGCAAGTTCATCTGATTCTTCTCAACAATAAGAATCCTCCAGGGCTAAGAAGGGAAAAATTGTGGAGCTCAGGAAAAGGAGCTCAAGCTATAAGAAAGTTTTGCAGGCTGTTTCACAAACTCCAGCTCCAGCAGTAGACTTCAGTTCACTTATGGTGCAACTGCAAGTAAAGATGGATGAACAAAAAACATGCACTTGAAAAATATGTTGATGAGAGCAATAAGGAATTGCAAATTCAACTGGCCCAAGATATCAAATCTATCAGATTTGAAGTGAATTTGCATAAAAAAGGAAATGATAGATTGCTTCCATAAGGGAGGTAATGTTGTAGTCTATTTGTCCAAGCAACAATTGAAGGCCAAGACACAAATAAATGACATAGCGGTTAAACAAGGCTATGTTCTGGAAAACTAAATTCGAATGAATTACAATCTGACAGAATCCCACAATGTTATTGTCACCGAACTCCAGAATAAAGCCACTGCTTTCACTGCCAACATGGTTAAAGCAAACTCTGAGTTTGATCAACAACTCAAAGCAGATTTGGCTACTGTCCACACTGCTATTCAGGACTCTCAAAAGATCATTGCTGATCAGCTGCAAAAGTTCAGATAATTCTATAAAGAAGGCACCAATTACCTAGCTAATCAGATAAGATTTCAAAAGAATGATCTAAGAGACCATATTGAAAGAGAAGTCATAAAGGGGGAGAGAGTATTAGTCAATGCAGGCTCTGATCATGCTAAATGGATCACTAATGCTATCAGAGCAACTCTTGGTTATCCACCCCTGTGTGATGATGATAACACTGTTGAATCAGGTATTCAACCGACTTCAAATGAAGGGGTTCAGTAGGAGGTAGCTCAAATTATTTATCCACCTGCTGATTTTGAGGGCATTCAATATGCAGTTCAACAAATGTATAGTCCTCCACAGGAGGTACATAATGTAATTATTGAAAAAGTTGAAATGTCTGAAGCTGCTTTGAAAAGAGAGCAAGAAGCTCAACTTTCTAAGAAACTATTTAGAGAGCAGGCTGAAATAAAGCCTGATTTTGAAAGATGGAGCCCCACCTCCAGAAACATTATTCTCACTACCTAGCAAGCTGTTAAAGACAACATGCATGATAGAGGCAAGTGGTATTCTGAACAAGAATTAAGCAAATATCAGAAGCGGCAAGATGTCATATATCAGTTTAGAAGAGATCTCAAAGCTGGAAAGATACCTGTAACTTGTGTGGAGCCAAGCAAATACTTTCCAAAGCCTTATCATTACTTTGAAAGGCAAAAGGTCAAGGCTGAAGTGCTGAAGAAGAAGGATCTTAAAGGAAAAAGCCGGCTGATGACACTGAAGCTAATATACAAGCTAGGATTCAGTCTGACAAAGGAATTGTTATCAAGGAGCATGATCAATCCTAGAATTAGATGGTCTAGGCTTGGGTCAATGTAAAATTTTGGACTAAATCATTGTTATTCTGAACATATATTAATAAAATTCCTTGGTTTAGTCTTTATGTGATATTGGATACTTAAAATTTTGTGATGCATGTTTATTATGTTATAACACATTCTGTGATAATATTGATACATGCTATGACTGCTTATGGTTACTCTTGTCTTTGAAATACTTGTTTACATCATAATCTTTGCTTTATTATAAGTGATGTATATCATTGACTAAGGGTTATGACTTCTCCAAATAGGGGGAGATTGTTGGGTACATTGGAAAATATATACCAGATTTGGAGAAGTCTCACCTAACTCAATGATATTCATCAATGTGTATTTGATGGGTTGTTGAGTTTCAATGTGCAGGTTAAGGAAATGCAGAAAAACGTTTCTAAGTACAAGTGTCGACACTTGAGAAGAATTGTGTCGACACTTGGGAAAAGCTGTGTCGACACCAGGACCCAGATTGTGTCGACACACATGGCATGTGTCAACACACAGAAAATCAGTCGACAACAACTGTGTCGACACACAGGACTTGTGTCGACATATTCCAGAATTTTGTCGACAACAACTATGTCGACACACACCAGAATTCTGTCAACACCAACTTTGTCGAGACTAGAAGCTGTTGTGTCGACACACAGGACTTGTGTCGACACATTCCATTGAAGCTGTGTTGAGAAGATAAAGAAGGGTTGTGTCGACATTATGAGAGCTGTGTCGACATCATCAAGAGTTGTGTCGACACATGGTCTATTTGTGTCGACACATTTGAAGTATTGTCTCGACACTTTTCTGTTGAGATAGAGTACAATGAGGGATCAAGTGTCACGACTGAAGACTTGACATCTGTCATAACTAACAATGCTATTGCATCTGTTAGAGCTGTCAGAAGGCTGTTATGATCCGAATCAGCTGGTAACCTCAGAAGAATCAATATAAAGACCTGTTCTATCAACAAACGAGGGAGGAACACAACAAGAGAATAACAAAAAGAAGAGAGGTCTTCATCCAGAGATCAATAAGTCTCTACGGGCAGATTCTGAACAAGTCTGCAAGAAGAATTCAGAGCCACATCTGAATAGAAGAAGGAAGTTGGATTGAAGATCATCTCCAACTTCACAAGAAGATCAACCTTACTTTGTTCAGATTCAAGAAGCATTGAAGAAGCTAAGATAGCTTGAATCTAAAGCAATCAGATCTATCAAGAACTGATCAAGAAACCTTCAACCTATTCTCTCTCTACCTGGGTGAAGGATTTATTCTTTTTATAATCAATTTTCTCTATAGGATCTTTTATAGATCTGAGTGTAGGAGAGGTATCTCTCTGAGTTGTAAGCCTAAATCTATAAAGGCTGAGGTAGGGCTGGGTGCCTGAGGTAGGGGATTAATTTCTCTGAGTTGTAGGCTTGGTGGATGAGGATGAGGTAGGGCTGGATTGCCTGAGTTGTAGGAGTGTGGACTCACTCTGAGGTAGGATTCTCTGGAAGAATCTGAGTTGTAGCACTTGGTGAAGTGTGAGCTGTAGGAACCTTTCAGGGTTCTGAGTTGTAAGATCTGAGGATCTGAGAAGGAAGAAGGAAGTTAGGCCAAATCTAGTATACTGCTAGATAGGCGAAGGGGAAAGTGGATGTACCCATCTCTTGGGGAACCACTATAAATCTGTGTGCAATCTGTATTGGCTGTGTTTGTTTTTATGCTGCGCTGAGATAGTTGTTGCATAGATTAATTACTAGTAAAATATACTGTCCGACTTGAAGACCTGAAAGTGCCGTCAATGGGAGCGCATAATGAGAGTCTTAGGCCTGCATGCTGGAAAGACTAAATGCCCAATTTTACCGTCGGGTGTTGGACCTGGAATGGTGGTGGGACCCTAGTTCGCCGGTACACCAAGAATGTGCCCTGAGTGCACGGATCGTCGGGCCGCGTGGTTGACGGTTGTGATGAATTATTTGTGCGTGAGAGCACAATGTGTGATATATATATCTATCTATGAATTTCTATGCCTGCAGGGAAGGAATACCACTGACTCGGGAAAGGGGTAGGGTCGTTATAAATTGGTCAGCTGAATGCTGACCGTTGCCTTATTTGCCACCGTTTGCTGGGCTGTCCTTGTGCAGGTGCTAGAGAGCCGAGCGGGACACAGAAGGGCTGAAGTCCCTGCTGCTGTTGCTGCTGCTACTGCTGCTAGCCCTTGAAGACTAAGCAAAGAATGTTGTGTTTTGCTCATGTGTGGCCGGCCAGCGCGCCGATGTATGGAATTCACATTTGTAAAGAGTAACTGTAAGGCCATAAAGCCAAACGAATCTGTATTTGCTGTATATTCCTTCGAGAGTTTATATATAAATGTGGGTGTTTATATATATAGTGGACATTCATGGTTGGGGTTCTATATTATTGTTAAAATCTTCCGCTAGCATGCTCTGAGTTAGGATGCGATTGTGTTATGGTATTAACTTGTAACCTCCCCGCCCATTTTGTGGCATATAGTGTAGGGCCCCGGCCGGACCTTCTATTATATGTTATACGAACGAATGGAGACATTACACGAACTGAGGCCCGTTGTCCGTGACGATGGCCTGTGGCAACCCATGGCGGCAGATGATCTCCCCCCAAACAAAGTTTCTGATGACCTGGGAAGTAACTTTGGCCAGCGCCCTCACTTCCAGCCACTTAGAATAATATTCAATCATTACTAGCAGGAACCTTCTCTGCCCGCTGGCCTGGGGGAACGGCCCAACCAAGTCCATTCCCCAAATTACAAAGGGTCATTGGGCCGTGATACTCTTGAGGCAAATAGCTGGCATTTGTGGCACCTCTTTGTGAATTATGCAGCATCGCGACCCAAGTTTGGCCAGAAGTACCCTTGTTTGAGGATTCTCCCTTCCAGGGTCCGACTCCTTAAGTGACTCCCACACTCCCCGGAGTGGACTTCTTCCAAGGTCCTCAGGACCTCCCTCTCGGCCACGCAACGTGCCAACATCCCCGAGAGAGTCTTCCAATAAATTTGCCCGTCCAGGAGGAGATAGTATGCCGACTTGAATCTAAACTTCCTCTTGTCCATCCCCTCCAGAAACCCCCTTGTGGAAAGGAAGGTTGTGAACATGTTCGTCCACGAGGGGTGTTGATCCACTTCCATCAGCTCTCCCTCTTCAATGGAAGGGAGAAACGGATCAGTGATGGTACCCCCCCCCCACTTGGGGGCCATGCTTTATCAGCTGATCGACTTGCTCGTTTTCTTCTCTGGGTACCTGTCAGATGGAGAAGGTCTGAAACGTACAGATGACCCCCTTCACTTTTGCTAAGTATAGCCGGAGAGTAGGTTCCCTCACCTCGAATTCTTCGTTGATTTGGTAAGCCACCACCATAGAGTCAGTGAGGACCTCCACATCCAGCACCCCCAGTTCCCTGGCCAGGCGCAGCCCTGCCATTACGGCCTCGTACTCGGTATGGTTGTCAGTGATGGGGAAGTGCACCACCACTGTTTGCTCAATACTCGCCCCCTGGGGGCTTTCTAAGATTACCCCTACCCCCAAGGAATGTTTCCCTAAGGTGCCGTCCACCTTTACCTTCCACGAAGCCAGACGAGCGAGCTCCTCCTCTACCACCTCGACCACGTAGTAGGCCAAAACGTCGGCCATTGCTTGGGCCTTGATCGATAGGCGGGGGATGAAGGAGATGTCGAACTCGCTTAGATCTACAGACCATTTTGCTAGCCTGCATGAATTCTCCACCCCCTCGAAAATGTTGCGGAGGGGATGGTCAGTCACCACTCGGATGGAGTGTGCCTGGTAGTAGGGCCGAAGCCTCCGGGCTGAGATGATTAGAGCGAAGGCTAGCTTTTCTAAGATCGGATATCGAAGTTCGGCCTTCCTCAGAACCCGACTCACATAGTAAATGGGGAGCTGCCTCTTCCCCTCTTCACAAACCAGGACAGAGCTCAAGGCCTCTGCTCCGACCCCAGATACAAGTATAGGTCTTCCCCTTCCTTCAGCCCTTGGAGCAGCGGAGCCTGGGTCAACTGACTCTTCAGGGCTTGGAATTCCTCCTCGCACTCCTTGGTCCACTCGAATTTTTGGCCCCCCTTAGTGTCTTTAATAAGGGGGAGAACTTCTTCCCAGCCCGGGAAAGGAACCTGCTCAATCCTGCCAGCTTCCCTGTTAATCGTTGCATCTCTTTAGCATTCTGCGGTGACCCTAGCTCCATGATGGCCTTGACCTTGTTAGGATTTGGCTCGACCTCTGTGTGGGTGAGGAGATGCCCCAAGAACTTCCCCAGGCTGGCCCCGAAGATGCATTTCAGAGTATTCAACTGCATCTTATATTTGCGCAGGGTGGCTAAGGTTTTCTCCCGGTCCTGGAGGTGAGAATCCACGTCATGACTCTTGATCATGAGGTCGTCTATGTACACCTCCAGGTTCCTCCCCTTCTATTCCCGGAAGACCCTGTCCATCATCTTCTGGTATGTCGCCCCTGCATTCTTCAGCCCAAAGAGCATCATTTTGTAGCATTAACACCCATCCCCCGTGATGAACGAGACATCCTTGATGTCCGAGGGGTGCATCCAGATCTGGTAGTAACCTGAAAATACATCTAAGAAACTCATTATAGGTAAACCGACGGCTGAGTCAACCAGCGCGTCGATCCGAGGCAAGGGATAATAGTACTTAGGGCATGATTTATTAAGTAAAGAAAAATCAACACACATACGCCATCGGCTGTCTCCTTTTTAACCATAACAACATTGGAGACCTAGCCAGGGTACTGTATTTTAGATACAAAGCTGGCCTTGAGGAGTTTGGCCACCTCCTCCCTGATGGGATCGGTCAGTTTGTCCGCGGTGGACCACTTCTTCTGCTGGACGGGGCGTGCTCCTAGGTCCAGGTTGAGGTGGTGGCAAGACACGTCTGCGTCAACCCTCGGCATCTTCGTTGCGCTCTATGCGAAGATGTCCACATTCTTTTGGATGCATGTCAGCATCCTGCCCTGAGCCTCTGGGGTCAGCCCCCCGATAACGTGAACCTTCTCCACACTACCTCCAAGGGTGAAAACCTCCATCTTCACCACCTCTTCTACAGCCTCCAGCCTAGACTGCTCTCCCATTCTCCGATGTCCCTCTCCTCCGGGACAAGAACATCTGCTTCCACCTCTTCCTCCACGGCCATTGCCTCAGCCAACTCCTCCTGGTCTCCTCCTGCCACCTCAACCTCAGTACAACTCTCCACCTTCATCTCCTCTCTGCCAGCCTCCTGCTCCTCCTCCTCCATTCTCCGCTCCATCTCCTCGGGCCCTTCCTGCCAGGAGATGGAGTTCACGGCGGTGACATAACACTCTCGCGCTACTTTGGGGTCACCCCGGACCCGGACCTGGATCCCCTCGGCGTTGAACTTTAGGAATTGGTGGAAAGACGAGGGGACGTAGCGAAAAGCGCTGATGAGGGTCCTTCTGAAGATGGCGTTGTAGCTACTGAGGGCATCCACGATGACAAATCAGCAGTTCCGGGACTGCCATCCAGGCTGACAATGAGCCCCACTCCTCCTTCTACCTCCTTCCTCTCCCCTGAGAACCCAAACAAGGGGCCATCTGAAGCCAGCACCCTCTTTGCCTCCACTTTCATCGCGTCGAATGCCTTCTTGAAGATGACATTGATGGAGCTCCCATTGTCAATGAGGATCCTGGAGATGGTGAAAATCTCGATGGCCGTCTGGATGACCAGCGCATCGCAAAAGGGATCCTCATGACTGGCATGTCCTTTCTTAATAAAGTTATCTTCTATTCCGGGGGTGGGGTCTGGGATATGGAGCCAACGCTCCGACGGTACATGGTGTGGAGGCTCGCCTTCTGAGAAGCCTCAACCCCCACCCCCTATGGATCACTCTGATCCCTCCCCGTGTCCCGACGTCTGCCCAGTCTTCACATCAGTCAACCTCCGAGGCAGGACCTCTTCAATCCTCACCTCCCGGCGGCCCTGCTGCTGATATTGCTCCCTGTTTCCTCTCATCTTGAGGAACTCCGTGCACGTGGTTGTGGCGTGCCCTTCCTATTGTTGGAAGTCGCAGTAGGGAAACTCCACCCTGACTTCCCTTCTCCTCCTTCACGTCGCTCTCCTCCTCTCCCCCATGTATATGGTCATAACCTGATTTTGATCGGGGAGGGGAGGTCTTTGCGTTTTCCTCCAACTCGAGGGGGGGGGGGGGGTGGAACTGATCCTGGCCCCCTGGTGGTGGTCCCTTCCCTGATAACATCTCCGTGGCCCCTAGTCTTGCCACTCGGGCCTCCAGCCCAATCGACGGTCGGACTCCTGACGCCCCCACCTGGGATGTTGCTGCCCCTGAAGTTGTTGTTATTCCCTCTGCCCGGGTTCAGCTCTCCTCTCCTCCTTCCCCCTGCCGCCTCTCGACTCCTTCTCTTCCTCTGTGGCCCACCTGGCCAGCTTCCGGGCAAACTCCGGATTTGACACCTCCCCGTTGACCTCTCTCGCCTCCCTCTCCATCAGCTCCTCGTAGGAGAGGGGTGGCACTCTCTTCAGCTCCAACCTAAAAAAGCCCTACTGCAACCCCAGGGTGAAGGCCATCATCAGGCTATGGCCTGACATCTCTTGAACTTGGGTGGCCTCCTCCTGGAACCGGTTGACGTCACTCCCCAATGTCTCGTTCACTCCATGCTTGATGTGGAACAGGGACTCCGACTCCTTCTTTCTCCTCTTTGAGGTAGTGAATCTCAACATGAACCCTCGACGCAGGTCCTCGAAGCACTAAATGGAGCTGGCCGGCAGCTGGTGAAATCACTCCCTCGCCTTATCCTTGAGGGTGATGGCGAAGAGCCTGCACTTGAAGCCATCCGACATCTGCTGGACCGAAACCACGTCCTTGAACCACTGAACGTATTGGACCGGGTCCCCCTTCCCAGTATAGTAGGACATCTCTGGCTCCCTGATCCACTCTGGAACTGGGGTAGAAGAAACTAACTCACTAAAGGGGCTGCATCCCCAAGCTGGGCGAGCTGAAGGATCTCGCACACCCATCTCGCCAAACCGGCCTCCGCTTGCCGAGCCGGGGAAGAGCACACGCCTAGAGAGCTCGCATCCCATTCCTTCCTCGGCAACCTACTTCCCAGCATGCCTGCCGGGAGCATCCTCACCCAGAGATGGGGCAGCAGTGATTGGGATAGCTGGAGTCGAGCACTCGGCCCACGCGTCGAGTGCGAACTTTACGAGGCTGAGTACCTCATGCCTGAAGTCTTCAAACATCCCCACCGTGGCCAGAGGTGGCGGCGGCGGCGAGTCGGACCTGTCTGTGCCTTGTCCTCCTGTCATCGAGCCTGCGGAAGATTTTTTGTGCTGACCACTTTCCACGCTCACTGCACCAAAATGTTGAAACCGAAAACTCAGTCTCTTGTGGAGTTCACTTATGGGGAAGGGGTGATCGCACACTTACTTCTCTCCTGCAAGCCAGATGATAAAGGAAAACTGACCCAAGGGCTCGGCGTGGAGATCCCACCACACACCCGAAAGATCTTAGAGCACTTCCCCTCCATAGCCAAAGGCCGAGCTAAGGCTACCTCAGAAAGAGCTGGAAGACTAGGGAACAAGTGAGCATGCCTTCTGAGGTACCCCTTGGGTACTATTTATAGATTTCTGAAAATGACCTGCAAATAGCTAATCTCCGCTGTTTTGAACAGCTATGTGCAGCCCAACCAAGTTTGCCAACAGCATAACTCCACTGTTTTAGTAGGCTATGGGCAGGCCAGTGGGGGCAAAATGTTAAAAATACCTCACAGATCAATGGGCGAATAGCCCTCAGTAACCTCCGCTCGGCAAGGGCGGCGAGTGCTCGATGGAGCTTTCACTCGCCACCTCAGCCCAGACTTTTATGAGTACGGGTCCGGACTTCCCTGCTCGCATGCTGCGAGATCGTTCAGCGGTCAGAACTCGGCGAGTGGCCTGGGACTCGACGAAAGTCCCAGAGCTCGACGAACACTGAGTTCTGTCCGACGAATGCCAAGCTATGTTCGACGAACTGAGTGGACTGGGCGGGCTTCTCTCAATCACCAAGACAGAACGGTGCTGTCTGGACTGGCTGGTACTCGCCGCCTCTACTCACCTCCCGGTGAGTGCGGGCCCGACTGGCCCTACTCACGTACTACTAGCCGGGCTGGCCTGGGCGAGCTGGAGGCTGTCGAGCTCTAGCCCCCCTTGATACTTGGCCGAGACTTGAGAAAAGAGGGCCGGCCGGTCTGGTTCCTGGCGACCCCACTTGCCGAATACAGGGTTGTACAGCTTTGAAATCCCGGATCCATGATCTAAGTATATCTATTAAAAAAATTGGAATTTGCCAAAAATCCTTGGATATGATTTTAGCCCCCCCCCCCCCCCCCCCGTGTCATGGATCCGAGAAGTACGGACTCAGTTATGTCACTGGAAGTTATCACCCTACAAAAGGTACTACCGCTGGCGATAGCTCACAGTCCAAAAAACCAAATATTTTTTAAAAATAATATTTTTAATGATCATCTATCTTCTAGTAAGAATCTGAATTAAGTTGTGAAAAGTCATCATCACCTTTTATCACTTGTGTCAAATGTAATAGGTTTGGACACACTACTAACTCTTGTAGGTAGATGGGTCATAATTTATTCAAACAAGTCTGGGTACCTAAGGCATCCACCTACTCTAAGGGAGGCACCACTTGGGTAACCAGATCTTTAGTCTCATATCTTTCTAGGTGTGTTGGCGGGTTAAGGACAAAGAAGACGCGTGGTACTTGGACTCAGGATGTTCAAAACACATGACGAAGAATAAATCCAAGTTTCTTAGCCTTGAAATGAAAAAAAATGATGAGTAGTGACGTTTGGCGACAACGGTATAGGGAGAATTATGGGCATCGGTGTAGTTGGTAACAATTTTTTACTATTTCAAATGTTTTATTTATAGATGATTTGAAACATAATTTAATTTCTATAAGTCAACTACGTGATAGAGGCTTAAATATTTTATTCAAATCATCTTTAAACTTTTGCAAAATCATTGATTCAAAAACTCAAGAAATTATTTTTACAACACCGAGAATTCACAATGTTTGTATGATTATTTTTCATGATCTTTCTCAATCTTCACTTAAATATTTTATTTCAAAAAAAAATGATGAATTAGAATTATGGCATAGACAACTTGGTCATTCTAATACAAAACTTGTTGTTAAACTTTCCATAAAAAAATTGATTAAGGGTTTACCTCCGTTAGATGAAAAACTTTCTTCTTTATGTACACCATGTCAAAAAAGAAAATTCTTAAAATCAACTTTTAAAAGCAAAAATATTATTTCTATGACTAGACCTTTATGATTAATTCACATGAATTTATTTTGTCCTATTACTACTCAAAGTCTAGGAGGTAGAAAATATAATTTTATTTTAATAGATGATTTTTCACGTTTTTGTTGGACAATATTTTTAGTATCCAAATCAGATGCATATTTTGAATTTATAAAATTATGTATTCGTATTCAAAATGAACTTAATTTAAAAATTAAATGCATACGATCAGATCATGGAGGTGAGTTTGAGAATGATAGATTTATTTCTTTTTGTACTAAATTAGGAATTAAGCATGAATTTTTCGCTCCTCGCACACCACAACAAAATGGTGTAGTGGAGAGGAAAAATAGAAGTCTTCAAGAACTAGCACATACTTTTTTATCTGAATATAAATTACCTAGATCTTTTTGGGCTAAAGCTGTTAATATTGCTTGTTATATGATAAATCGTGTCATGCTACGTTCATTTTTAAATCTTACCCCAAATGAGCTATATTATCAAATGAAGCCCAATGTATCTTATTTTAAAGTTTTTGGATTTATCTATTTTTTTAAATACAAAATATGCTTTAGGTAAATTTGATGAGAAATGTGATGAAAAAAAATTTATTGGTTATTCTTTAACTAGTAAGGCTTATAGAGTTTTTAATAAAAGGACAAAAATAATTGAAGAATCAATTCATGTTAAATTTGATAAGTTTGTTCCTTGTGTAGAAGCTAATCCTACAGAAAATGATGAAGAACCCCTTCCTCTTTTGGAGAAGGATGATGAAGAAATCCTTGGAGAATAAGAATAAGAAGATAAAGAACAAATAGAAGAAGAAGTTGAAGAATATGTGCCTCCAAGAGAACTTATTTTTTCAAAAGATCATCCATAAGAATTGGTAATTGGAGAACCATCAACAGGGGTAAGTATTCGTTCTTCTTTACATAATTTATTTTCAAACCTTTACTTTGTTTCCAATATAGAACTAAAAGATGTTTCAATCACTTTAAATGATGAATCTTAGTTTTTAGCTATGAATGATGAACTTAATCAATTTGAACATAATAAGATTTGGAAACTTATAGAAAGACCATCTGATCATCTTGTTGTAGGAGTTAAATGAATTTTCAAGAATATATTAGATAGTGAATTGAAGATCACTAGAAATAAAGCGAGGCTTGTAGCAAAAAGATATGGTCCGATTGAGGGGTAGATTTTGATGAAACCTTTGCACCCATAGCATGTCTTGAAGTAGTTAGAATTTTTCTTGCTTTTGCTAGTTTCAAAAGATTTAAAATGAATGTGAAAACTACTTTTTTGAACAGGTACATTAAGGATGAAGTTTATGTAAAACAACTCTCAGGTTTTGTAAATGAAAAATTTTCAAGTTAATGTTGAACAACCCCCAAGTTTATGCAAGCATGATAATACCATCATGTTTATAGGAACTAATTCACAACTTATCGATATTTTCACTAAGCCACTTCCTGATTCACGCTTTTCTACACTAAGACTAGAGTTAGGCATCTTAGATATTTCAAACTAAAACTATAAGTGTAATTAAAAAAAACTAACTAAATTGACTAACAAAAAGATAAAAATTAACAAGCATTAAAATAATCATCGCACACATCATCAAGAGTAATCTAAACCATTACAGATTGTCTTAACATAAATAACACAAATAATAGTCTTTAAACTACAATTAAACATCAACATAACTTGTCCCACGTCCCAGAATACTGAATAAAGGATAATTCACTATCGCCGGGAAATAACTACTATTGCCCCGCGATAGCTCTAGTAACCTCAACCTACAGAAAATCATATTACAATTCCCAATCCTCGCTGGTGGCTGGCTGGTCCTCGCTTGAGCTTTGGTCTCGCTGCTGCATTCGTCATCTCGTGTGTCGAATAGAGTGACAAGGGGAATCCTCCACTAGAGTCTCCCACTCTTTTTCTTCTTTCGGAGTCATTTTGAAGTATAAACCTCGAGCTAGGAAATTCATGAATTTTTCATTTCTTTCAGCCTTCTAGTCGTCTCGGCATGTCGCGTCTCCACCATGTCATATAGGCCATATATTCTTTCTCGTAATGATGCTCCTCGAGGAATTGGTGGTGCAGTAGATGTCGAGGCTTCTCCTCGAGTCGGTCGTGGTATGGCTGAAGAGGACGTTTCACCATGTCTAGTCAGGAATCTAGTCATCTCCATATTGTAAATTGGACGAATATAGTCATCTACATATAGACTTTGATGGATCCATTTATATTTAGAGTATATCACTCGTTGTATCACACTTTTAAATAAAAGAGTATTAATCTTCTTTCTCAATGGGTCCTTCATCTTAGCGAATCACAGATAAGGCTAAATCAGCTACATCAAACGACACCTTCTCTAAAATCTTATAAGAGACCAAAGTGAGCTATGCAGTGATCTTCCTAGTGTCTCCTCCTTTCAATAATATTGTGTTCCTAAGTATGTCCTACACCAAATACACATCCGGGTTGAGAGTCGTTGTGGAGTGTATAAGTGTTTTAGTTGCAGTTCCATGAAGACGTATATTACTCCGTGTCTAATCTCTATCCTTGCGATATTTCTCTACTATATCAAGTACATTCTCATAGTCTATTAATCCAAACTCGTTCCTCAAATCTCCATGAGTGATCTCAACTATTCCTCTTTGGATGTGAGATCTCACTCCTCCATTCAACCCAGAGTATGCAGGATCTTCCAAATGATTATAAAACTCCCTCACAAATGCATAACAAAATATGTCCGGGATGATCATAGACATTATACCTGTCTGTGCTAAGAGATCGTAGATATGTGTATCCCGAGGTATGTCGAACTCCATGATTTTTGAAATCCATATAGCTGCTTTTTCAATCCCTGGAAAGGATTGGTACGACGAATATGGATTGCTGGAAGAACTTTTTCATGCTCTAGCGCTTAAGGCCATTCCTGAAATTATCCGAAAAAATTTGTTAAAAGGCAGAGTTTTCACTACCGTCGGGCGACAGTGACTGTCGCTGGGAGATAACCGAAACTCATCTATACATCGCAATTCCATCAAAACTCACAATTCTACATTTCTAAATCTACATAAACTCAAAAATCATCCTTAAAATTCGATATATGCTACATGCAAATCTAACCTTAACACTTAGGTTTTTCAAACACTTTCAAATCTCATAAAATCCAGATATTTTTCTTCATAAAAATACTTTTTAATCACAAAGGACTTTCCAAAATGCAACCAAAATCAAAATCTACTAAACATTTCAACCAAAAACATCAAGATTACCTTGGATTCAAAGCTTTCGTCGACAACACTGTTCGTCTTCGCGATAGGGTTTCAGGAAAAGAGGAGTGTAATGAATTCCTCTCTAAAAATTTGATTTTATACCAAAATTTGATATCGTGACGCGATATCTCCATCGCTCGCGATAGTGGATTTCCATATCATTCTTTCATTTTTTGTTACCCACTTATTTCCTGTATATTTCACATATTTTAGACATAATTAAAGTTGGGTTATATATTCCAGAAACTCATTTAATGCGATTTTCATTTTTCAAGTTTCATATAAAATTGTGTACATTTTTTCCATGCTTCAAATATATACTTTTACCATGGTTTTCAGATTAGTAAATGTTTCAAATTATTTTTACATGCTTTTAAATATGAGTAATATTTTATACATGATACTGACTTCACACTTACACATTTTGGTAAAATACAAGTATTTAAAAATTTTCAATCTACATGAATGTGTTTTTATTTCACATTACAAATTTGATATACCTACCACAACTTGTTTATCATTGAATCTTGCACAATTTTTTTCTCACTTGACATGACATTAAAAAATTATGATTGTGTTATACAAGTGGATTCGGAGTCCTGAATGAAAAAAAAAGGAGAAAAAGAAAACGAAATGTGATATAAAAATATAATAACAAAATTTATTATTTAAATTATATGCTCAGGATACTCCGCCAAGCACTACTCATCCACCTGATAAGTCTTAATGAACATTATGAGGCTCAGTGCCTTGGAAAGAATCGTAAAGTTCCTTGTGCATACATTTTGGCCATTTTTTCTCTAACATGCAACGATTCATACATGACCACAAAGTTGTCTCTATATAGTTATTGTTATGTGTTTAAATTTCACATTTTCATGAGATTTTTAATTACCTCGCATGTTCTTTTCTACCAAAGCACCATTGTACACATCACTTTCAATTATAAAATTTCTTCTTGTGAGAATTGGACTGAAAATAATTTCCACATTTCTATATCACATTCCATCCTTATTTTAGAAATTTTTGGCATGAATCTACCAATGTTTATGATTACTTATATTTTATATCATTCATATTGTTCACTTTATATTTAATTCCAAACCCAACTTTTATTGTCTGTTTATGTCAAAGATATTTATTACTCTGCTTCTCATACACTTTCTTTTCAAAATCTTCCTATACTTTTCAATCACGTTTCCGCTTCCATATCTTTTGATAATAACAAAAGGGAGAGAATATCGAAAGAACTCTATTGTTAATGATGTGTAGCTTACATTAAGGGGGAGTAATTCTGTACTTATTAAATTTTATGAACATGAATATATTAATAAGACACGACTCATCCATTTAGGGGTGTATGATTTAGGGGGAGTATGTGCATTTCAAGTACTTATGTTGCTTATCATATATTGTACACATTATTATAGATCATAGAGGATTTCTTTCGAAGAGCATTTGTTATTATCAAAAGAGCAAGATTGTTGGAGCATGTGTTCCAAAATCCTTGGTTTGAAAAAAATAATTCCTGAATATATTTGATCATAGTGTGTTTGTGGTGTGCAAATATAATAAGTACAACACTTTGATAATATTGGATGAGCCACGTACAATAATATTTACAAAGTTGAGATATCGCGGGAGACATTTACTACCGCCATGTGTTACCGTGATGACGTCAGTCATGACGTAGGCCGCGATTCCAAACGGTTACCATGATGCACATTATCGGAGATACCGCAAGACAATATCGTGTTATCGGGGCACGATAGGCCCACGACTGTACACGATCTCCAGCATCGCGGCGCGATAGGCCTACTACCGTACACGATCTCTAGCATCGCGACACGATAGGTACACAACCGTACACGATCTACAGCATCTCGGTGTGGTTATTACATAGTGGGACACATGACAACCATTGGAGATATCGCAGGCGATATCGCGCTATCTCCGCGCGACAGTAGAAAAACTATAAAAGGGCTGTAATTCAAAATTTTGATGTTATGCACCTTTAGGAGCCTTGATTCCATTCATCTCTAGCCAGATAACTCTGTGGAACTAGAAAAACTCCTAGGTGTTTATGAAATCTCAAGAGCGAAGAAGGGACCATTCGTGCTTCTCATCTCAGACAATCTTCGCAATGACTTTTCGGCCTCTTCAGCGCTCAAGACCAGAGAGAGTTTTTATTCTTAGATTTCTTTTTCTTTTTCATTCACTTTGTAATCAGTAGAGAATTTGCCACCTTGTGAGTGGAAACTGGGCCAGTGTGTGGTTAGGCGGAAATCGTCATCGTGTGTGTAACGACTAGGTCGTGATGAGATCTAGGGGAGGTTAATTGCTATATCTGGGGAATGATAGGCTTTAGCCGTCCGGTTCTTGAGAGAAGGATCGGTAAATTCAAAAGGAGACTTTTTCATCACAACCTCGATTTAAGCTTTATTGAAATCTTTTGTTTATGATACTCATCACTTATGAAATAAATATGCATTTCAATTTTCTCATTAATTTCTAAGTGTTTGTTATGAATATATTATTGTGAAAAGGTTTACTTGTTTTTTGTGATATTTTGACTAAGTAAATTGTTAGGCGAAAAATTATAATTTGCCCTTATTCACCCCCTTCTAAGGGTGCCTCAAGATCCAACACATGTGACTACTAATTATTTTAGAATACTTCACTCGATCAATGCTGATCTCTTCATTAGCACTCAAATTGACATTGTGCTCAAACAATGTCTTTACTGGCTATCAAAGTAGTATATCCTCGGGTAGAAAGAAGTTGTTCTATATAACGAGCCTAACTAAGTTCGAACTCGACCATTATTAGCTCTAACATTCATACCTAATAGGGTATTCATGGGACCAAGGTCCTTCATATTAAATACTTCTGCTAGAGTGAATTTGATATCTCTCACTATAGCAAGATCCGACCCTAGAATCAACATGTCATCCATATATAAACATATGATGACTGTTTGATTTGATATTGAACGGTGGTAAAGACATTTGTCGGAAATACTGAACTAAAATCCAAAACTCTTTACCACTTGGTCAAATTTCATGTGCCACATCTTAGGTGCTTGTTTAAGCCCATAAATTGATTTGTGTAATTTGTTCACTTTATCCTTTAGATATTTATATACATAACCTTCAGATTATGCCACATATATCTTTTTATCAAGCCCTCCATTTAAGATAGCTATTTTCATATCCATCTGATGAACTATAAAGTTCTCGATATATGTCAAGGCAAGAAAAATCCTAATAGTTGATGAGTGACACATAAGTGAATAAACATCAAAGTAGTATATTCTAATGTTGCTCATAACCTTTAGCTACTAAATGTGCTTTATACCTGAATATAGACCCATCATTATGTAATTTCTTCTTGATACTAAAGATCACGGCAGTGAATTGGTCGCAAAAGTAATATAAAATGGGCGAGTTTTCCCAAGTATCGATCACTCAAGGAACACAGTAAGGTGGAGTTAATTTCGAGGAGGACTTGAGATTGAAGTCCTTATGTCGGAGTTAACTAAGGGGGGTTTTGATATTTGCGAAAAAAGAAAATAAAAGGCTAACAACTACTCCTATTCAACTCCGCTATGCGATGCTTCGCCAGGCGGGATGGAAGACTAGTCGGCCCGCTATGCACCGAATCGCTGGGCGGATGGACGAGTAGGCTTGCAGATGAGGTGGTTAGAACGGTAGAATGAGGGTCGTGAGCACCTCTTTGCTATGCACGCCACTAGCAATTGCTAGTGCGGCAAGGGTGGCTGGTGGTGGATGGAGTAGCTGGAGAAGTAGAACGACACTTCCCGTGCACTCCCCGATCGCAGAAATGACCAGCCTTCCTAAATCGTGGAGCAGGCCCTTAAATACTGAGGCAGAATAAGCAGAGTGCACGATCAGTGGCGCACGACCAGTGGTCGTGCGCACTGTCGGTCGATGATCGTGCACAATTTCCAATTAAACCTACAACTTGGACAGAAACATCAGCAGATATGCGCACGATCAGTGGCGCACGATCGGTGGTCGTGCGCACTGAATCCACTGATCGTGCGATTGGCTAAGCCAGAACTGCAGAAAAGGAGAATGTAATGTGCACGATCAGTGGCGCACGACCAGTGGTCGTGCGCAGTGAGTCCAGTGATCGTGCGCAGTGTTCCTATATTGTCGGGGTCACCCGAGTGGTTTCGGAGCACGCACACGACCCATGCACCAGCAGAAGAGGCAGATAGGCCACCAAAAGTGCACACCATATTCTCAAGACACGGCGAGAGAACAAGTAAAACAAACGGAAATACAGAAACATCTAAAGCACACAGAAAACGGGCCTAAAGTGCACTTAATCATGAAATAGGCAAATAAGCAAATATAAGCAGTTATAGCTCTCAAGTGCAGTGCTAAGACGATAAAACTGGCCAAGATGAGTCCAAAAATCAGTGTAATATTTGGACTCATCACACCTCCAGACTTACCTATTTGCGCATCTCGCGCAAATCATTACTCCGTGGACTGTAAAAACAGATAGCTGGCTTAGAAACTTCAAAATAAAGTAGGACGAGAAATCAAATACATCATACGTATAGAAAATAGAATAGAAAAACTTTTAATTATACTACGGAGCTTAAATTATTCGACAGAGGTAAATAAATATTGTGTCTACTTAAAATTAGAATTCTGGAGAATCGTTCGGTCATGTGTATGGAGAAAGTAGACAGACCACTAAGGTGAGCATTGCCCAAGACCGGGGCTCGTGATCACCTCCAAAGAAATCCATCAATGTCAGGAACCATAAGCTTTTCCTTTCACACTCTCTCCACGATGCTAAGTAGACTCAAATGTGAATCAGCAGGACTTGTAGGTTTGAATGGGGCTAAGGCTAAGGTGTGGTAGTCAATGATAAACAAGGAGGCTTTACGCAACCAAAGCGAGCGAAAAAGAGCTAAACCCAAACAACCACCAAGAAATGCATGTGTGACACACCCCCAGACTTGGCTTGAAAACCGGGTATGCACACGACCTATCCCGACCAAAAACTAACACACAAGATGGGGATTGCAATTCACCTTGTAATAGTTTAAAATTTTCTTTTTTTATTCATCTTTTTCTTTTTCATTTTTCTTATTTTTCATTCAGCAATCCCCAAATCTAAAAATTAGCAATTCATGAATTCATCTCCACATCACATGAATCCCAAATATCACAACATATCAAATTTTTGAAATCGATCAAGCTCAAGGTTTTGGTTGCGACAAAAGGGTTGGCTTTTAGGCTTTGGTGAATATAGGTGGAGCTGAAACAAAAGGAGAGTAGGCGCAAATTTGGCTTGCAAGGGTCAGCTGCTAGGACTAGGTACAAAAAGGCACAAACTAGCCAAAATGATGGCCTACCTCATGCTCAAACTCGACTAACCGGGCACCAATGCTTCAAGAGTAGTTTGGGGCAAGTTCTCAGTCCCCGAAAAAGAAGATCATCCCCCCCCCCCCGACTCGAGCAATACGAGTCTAGTGACGGCTACACTCATCTCTACACTACTGTTCGATTACTCCAGATTCTATAATTTTAAGTAGCACAAACAAAATTTACTTTTGCAGAATAAATTTAAGTCTACGAGCATGAAGAAAAAGTAATCATATACTATTTCTATGAAAATCATGAGTACTCGATTAGGAGCACTGCATGAGTTTCGAACTACTATATCCCAAAATCCTAAGTCAGCACCACTTTTTAGAGTTTACACAAAAATAATACATTTGCCTTGAGTCGCGCGCAAGGTTAAGTGCGCACTCATGTGGGTGATTCAGTGTGTGCAATTAGTGATCATGAAATAAATAAATGCAGACTAGTATGCAATAAACTGTGTTGTGTAGTGATCACATGCAACTCCACCCCCAGACTAGAATATGACAATATGAAAAAGTAAAACATGTAAATAAAAATAAAGGGCTGGGGGAAGAAGTACCCATGCTCAAAATTGAGCATACCGGTCGTGCGACGAGATATCCAAGTATGGCCAAGTTATCGCGCCTCAAAAATTCATGCACCTGCGATTTAAATACGTACGCAAAACAAAAGATGGACACATATACATATATAGAAAAAGAGCTCAAAACACAGCACAGGACCAAATGGTCCAACATGGGTTGTCTCCCGAAAGCCCTTTTGTTTACCGTCCTTAAGGTGGACCAAATACCTGTATTAGCAGTTATAATAAAGAGTTCTTTGTAGTTTGAAGAAAATGAAATAAATATAAAGGTCAAATATGTTTTTTAGATACAAAATTTGGTGAATAACGTGCAGGGGTAGCTGCGGAGTGGAGGGGTGGTACTCATTCGTCGTTGCTGTCATTGTCGATCAAGGAGTGTCACTATCGCTTTGCTTGGGGTCGGCGAGCTGCAGGCTTTGAGATTCGCCGGTGGTTACGCCGCCATCATATAATTTTAGCCGGTGCCCATTGACTTTGAAATTGTCTCCGCTTTTCCCAGCTATTTTGATGGCGCCAAAGGGGGAGACTCCGATCACTGTAAAGCGGCCGCTCCACCGCGATTTTAGCTTTCCTGGAAATAAGCGGAGGCAGGAATTGTACATCAGGACTTGGTCTCCTGGTTGGAATTCTTTTGGGATGATGTGACGGTCGTGCCATTTTTTTTGTTTTTTCTTTGTATATCCGCGCATTTTCATATGCGAAATGTCGGAGCTCCTCTAGTTCGTTCAGTTGAGAGCAGGGCTTATCTGCTGCAGCTTCGATGTCCATGTTTAGTAATTTGGTTGCGCATAGCACTTTGTGTTCTAGCTCGACCGGCAAGTGGCAAGCTTTTCCATAGACTAGTTGAAAAGGGGTCATACCAATAGGGGTTTTGAAGGCGGTTTTGTACGCCCATAAGGCGTCGTCGACCTTCTTGGCCCACTCTTTTCTGTTGGAATTGATGGATTTTTTGATGATTCTTTTGAGCTCGCGGTTTGAGACCTCTACTTGCCCACAGGTTTGGGGATGGTAGACAAGAGAGATTTTGTGGTAGACTCCGAACTTCTTCATGAGTTGCACGAACGACTTGTTGCAAAAATGGCTCCCGCCATCGCTGATGATGGTACGCGGGGCGCCGAATCTGGAGAAAATGTTCTTGTGTATGAAATTCAATACGGTGCGGGCGTCATTTGCGGCAACAGCTTCGGCTTCGACCCACTTGGAAACATAGTCGACTGCAATAATAATATAGAGTTTTCCGTGCGACATTGGGAAGGGTCCCATGAAGTCGATCCCCCAAACGTCGAATGGTTCGCAGACGAGCATGTTGTTGAGAGGCATTTCGTCGCTCTTGGAGATATTTCCTATCCTTTGGCATTAATTGCATTTTGCGATGTATGCTTGGGTGTCTCTAAAAAGGGTTGGCTCAAATAGGCCACATTGCAGTACCTTGCGTGCCATTTTGGTGGCACCGAAATGACCGCCGGCCTCCCGGTCGTGGCAGTGTGTTAAGACGGATTAGAATTCGGTCTCGGGTACACAACGCCTGATGATGTCGTTGTTGCAAGTAAGAAATAGTAACGGGTCTTCCCAGAAATAGTATTTGGCGTCGGATAGTAGTTTTTGCTTTTGCTGCGATGACAGGTTAGGGGAGATAGATTTGCAAGCGAGGTAGTTGGCCATATCTGCGTACCACGGGATTGTCAGAGTGAGCGAAAGATGGTGAATAATCTTTCGTCCGGGAAGGAGTCAGCAATCTCGTTGTGTTCGCAGATGGGTGCAGCTCCTTCGGTGTCGCTCTCCAATCTTAATAGGTGATCGGCGATGACGTTCTCTACCCCTTTCTTGTCTCGGATCTCGATGTCATATTCTTGTAGTAGAAGAATCCAACGGATTAGCTGGGGCTTGGCATCTTTCTTCTTGAATAAATACCTTAGTGCAGCATGGTCAGTGTAGACAATGACCTTAGATAACACTAAGTATGAATGGAATTTTTCGAAAGCGAAGATTACTTCCAATAGCTCCTTTTCCGTAGTGGTATAATTCAGTTGGGCATCGTTGAGGGTCCGGCTGGAGTAGGAGATAGTATAAAGGATTTTGTTTTTCCTTTGACCGAGCACCGCTCTGACTGCAACATCGCTTGCGTCGCACATGACTTCGAAGGGCAAAGTCCAATCTGGTGCCACCAAGATTGGAGTGGAGATGAGTCGGTCTTTGAGAGTCTCGAAGGCTTGTATACATTTTTTGTCGAAGTCAAATTGGGTGTCCTTGGCCAACAGATTTGTGAGGGGCTTGGATATTGATGAGAAATTACTGATGAATCTTTTGTAGAAGCTGGCGTGTCCTAAGAAGTTGCGGATACCCATGGCGTAAGACGGAGGAGGAAGATTTTTGATGATGTTGACTTTCGCTTGGTCGACTTCGAGCCCCCTATGAGAGACTTTGTGGCCTAAGACGATGCCCTCGCGAACCATGAAATGGCATTTTTCCCAATTCAAGACGAGGTTTGTATCTTCGCACCGCTTCAGAGCTTTGGCTAGATTCGCGAGGCAGGAATCGAAGTTGTTCCCGAAAAGGGAAAAGTCGTCCATGAAGACTTCGAGAAAGTCTCCGATAATGTTGCCGGAGATGGCGATCACGCATCACTGGAAGGTTGATGGGCCGTTGCACAATCTGAATGGAATTCTCCAGAACGCGAAGGTGCCGGATGGGCACGTGAACGTCGTTTTTTCTTGGTCGTCGGGGTCAACTGTGATTTGATTGTATCCTGAATACCCATCGAGTAAACAATAGTATTCCTGACTGGCCAATTTTTCCAGCATTTGGTCGATGAATGGTAGCGGGAAGTGATCTTTTCGTGTAGCCTCATTCAGTTTCCGGTAGTCTATGCAGACTCTCCACCCGGTGACCACGCGGGTGGGTAATAATTCATTCTTTTCGTTGACCACCACGGTAATCCCGCCCTTTTTGGGCACCATGTGTACTACCCATTTGCTGTCGCTGATTGGGTAAATGATACCCGCATCAAGCAATTTTATTACTTCTGCCTATACCACTTCATGCATCTTGGGGTTCAGTCTCCTTTGAGGCTGTGCCGACGGTTTGTATTGATCTTCAAGCAGAATCTTGTGCATGCAAAACGCCGGGCTGATCCATTTTATGTCAGCTAATGATCGTCCAAAAACATTTTTGTATTTCTTTAAGACATCGACCAGGGCGAGTTCATTGTCGGCGAAGAGGGATGCGGAGATGATGACCGGGCATGTTGTGCCTTCCTCTAGGAAAGCATATTTCAAGGATTTGGGTAGCGGCTTCAGAGTTATGGCAGTGGGTGTGATGGTAGATGTGATGAAAGGTTCTTTGGTAGGATGCGGGGTTCTCGGGACATTAGTTCGGACGGTTGTGTCTGGTGCATCTTCCTCTTCCCATGCTGGCTCGGCTTGGTCAAGAAACATTTCGCTGTGCATGTCTGGTTCATCTATCAAATCTGCTTCTTCACAGTTGGTGATTCTGAGATGTTGGGGAGGTTCCTGAATGTTGAAAGAAATCGATTCTTCCCCCAAGCTTAGGGTTATCTCTCCTTAGGCGATGTTGATAATGGAACGGGCTGTGGCGAGGAAGGTTCATCCTAGGATTATAGGTACTTTGGGATCGGCCATCATGTCGAGGATGACGAAATCTGATGGGAAGGCGAGGTTGTTGACCATGACAGTGAGGTCTTCGACTATCCCAGCCGGTTTTTTTATCGATCTGTCAGCTAATTGCAACCTCAAATGGGTGGGCTGTAGAATCCCAACTCCTAGCTCGTGGAAGATGGAGAGCGGCATTAGATTTATCGAAGCTCCCAAATCACATAATGCGCGGCCGAATCTGTGGATTTCGATTCTGCAGGGGATGGTGAAACTGCCCGGATCTCTGCGTTTGGTTGATGAATAGTTGGCGAGGAGAGTTGATCATTCTTCGGTGAGGTTGATCGTTTTCATTCCTTCTAAAGATTTACGCCTCGAGATGAGGTTCTTTTGGAACTTGGAATATCCTGGGATCTGAGTGATAGCTTCTGTCAGAGGTATGCTTATTTGGACTCCTTTCATGATCTCGAGGAATTTATGGAATTGCTTTTCAGCCTTTTTGTTTTGCAATCGGTGGGCAAATGGCGGCTTCACGACATTCTTCACAGGTTGTGGTACTGCCATGGGTTCTTGCTCGGTCGGTGAGGACGGAGGTTCCTTTATCGAATCGGCAATGGGCCCGCGGAGTGATTGTACGGGAGGATCAGGAGGCGAGGCCCTCTCTAGGCTTTTTCCACTTCTCAATCTCATTGTATGTACCGTTTCCTGTTTCTGATCGACTGAACATAATAACGTTTCCTTGAGAATCCCTATGGCGGTTTGTAGGTGCTGAATGGTGGTGGCTTGGTCGTTGAACATCTCCATCATTTTGCACGTATAAGCGAAAAATTGCTCTGTCTTTGACGAGGGATTGCGGTCGGTGGCTTCATCAGAGACTACTGAATTTATCTCTACCGGAAGGTCGGGAGATGGCGGAGAGTTCCAATTCCCACTAGTTTGGGCAATGTTGTCTATTACTTCCCCGGCGTCCTCGCTGGATTTGTTAAACAGAGTTCCGCCGGCTGCGACGTCGAGTAATGGCCGGAATCTGTCTGAGATGCCGAAGTAGAAAGTTTGGATTAGGAGTATGTCTGACATTTCCACTCTACAGCATTCCCTTCACAGGGACTGGAAATGCTCCCATGTATCGAACAAGGTCTCTTCATTTCTTTGGGTGAAGGTGATGAGCTCCTTGTAATTGTCAATTGCTAGCATTTGTTGTCCGAATTTGGCCAAGCATTTCCCTTTTAGTTGTTTCCAGGATGAGGATATTCCCTTTCGGATATCTTGATACCATTGCTTTGCTTTGTCTTTCAGGGAGAAGGAGAAGAGTCAAATCCTCTGCTGCTGCTTTTGGCAGCGTTTGGCGTACAAGTGTTGTAAATTTCTAAGAACCTCTACATGTGGCATAATGCATCTACATTTCCGTCTCCGCTGAATTGGCAGTTTTCGATGATGTATTCGATGAGGTCAGGCGAGATCTCGAAACTGTTATTTCCCGTTTCTGCTCGGTATGTGAGGTTGATAAGGCTTGCTTTATAAGTCTGCTGCTTAATAGTAGTCATTGAAAGTGGCTTGACTGAAGAGGGGTTAGTAGGCTAGTAGATCTCTTGTGCCTCGACCCTGCATTCACTGCGGCAAACTACACAGGGAAACAACAGTCAAAAACACTAACTCTTATAACAATATTTTCAGTCATCCTGAGTCGCTCTATAGTTGCATTCCTCGGCAATGGAGCCAAAAACCTTATGCTAAAGATCACGACAGTGAACCGGTCGCACAAGTAATATAAAATGGGCGAGTTTTCCCAAGTATCGATCTCTCAAGGAACACAGTAAGGTGGAGTTAATTTCAAGGAGGACTTAAGATTGAAGTCCTTAGGTCGGAGTTAACTAAGGGGGGTTTTGATATTTGCGGTAAAAGAAAATAAAAGGCTAACAACTATTCCTATGCAACGCCGCTATGCGATGCTTCGCCAGGCGGGATGGAAGACTAGTCGGGCCGCTATGCACCGAATTGCTGGGCGGATGGACGAGTAGGCTTGCAGATGAGGTGGTTAGAACGGCGGAATGAGGTTCGTGAGCACCTCTTCACTATGCACGCCACTAGCAATTGCTAGTGCGGCAAGGGTGGATGTTGGTGGATGGAGCAGCTGGAGAAGTAGAACGACACTTCCCGTGCACTCCCCGATCGCAGAAATGACCAACCTTCCTAAATCGCGGAGCAGGCCCTTAAATATGGATGCAGAATAAGCAGAGCGCACGACCAGTGGTCATGCGCACTGTCGGTCGATGATCGTGCGCAATTTCCAATTAAACCTGCAACTTGGATAGAAACATCAGCAGATATGCACACGATCAGTGGCGCACGACCGGTGTTCGTGCACACTGAATCCACTGATCGTGCGATTGGCTAAGACAGAAATGCAGAAAAGGAGAATGTAATGTGCACGATCAGTGGTGCATGACCAATGGTCGTGCGCAGTGAGTCTAGTGATCGTGCGCAGTGTTCCTGTATCGTCGGGGTCTCCCGAGCGATTCCAGAGCACGCACATGACCCATGCACCAGCAGAAGAGGCAGATAGACCACCAAAAGTGCACACCACATTCTCAAGACACAGCATGAGAACAAGTAAAACAAACAGAAATACAGAAACATCTAAAGCACACTTAATCATGAAATAAGCAAATATAAGCAGTTATAGCTCTCAAGTGCAGTGCTAAGATGATAAAACTGGCCCAGATGAGTCCAAAAATCAGTTTAATATTTGGACTCATCACTTCTTCAGCACTCACTTGCATCCTAATACTTTAGCTCCTTTTGGCAGGTCAACTAGATTCTAAGTGTTGTTTTGTAATAGCGAGTCTATCTCATCATCGATGGATTCTGCCCACATTAATAAATCTCTAAATTTAATTACTTTCTAGTTGGAGAATAGATTATCCTCTAAGTTGTAGGTGATAAAATTCTCACCAAATTTCTAAGGGATTTTTTCTCTTGTTATTGCTCTAATTGGAATGGGTTCTACCTCAAAAGGTTGGGAAGTAATGCTAGAGGGGTCAGCTTCAGGTTCTATAATAGATTCTGAAATCATATCAGTAGCCGGAAGACAGACAAACCATGATCTTTGATAATTTTTTTTAAATAAAATGACATCTCTAGACTCTATCACTATATTAGTGGATAGATCGAGAAATCTATCAGCCACACTATCTTCTGCACTACCTAGATAGACGCATATTGTTGTTATAGGCCCCACCATAGTTCTCTTAAGGTCTTATATTTACACATATGCAATGCATCAATAAGTCTTTAGAGTATCATATCTATAAGGATGACCGTATCACTACTCATACGGAGTAGAAGTGAGCTGAGAATGAGATACTGTATTCAGAATGTGATTTGAAGTAAGGATTGCTTCTCCCCAAAATGAATTAGGCATGCTAGCTGTGAGGAGCATAAAATTCAATATTTTTTAAAAAGTTTTATTCTTACACTCAATAACACTGTTTTACTAGGGTGAGTAAGGAGCTGTGGTTTCAAAGATTATTCCTTTTAGAAGCACAAAATTCTTTGAACCCAGTAACAGTATATTCTCCTCCTCGCTCACTTCTAAATCTTTAATCTTTAAGTTCAACAAATTTTCCATACAATACTTGAAGATACTAAATTTCTTAAAGGCATCATCTTTCGATTTCAACAAATACACATGATAATATCTCAAAAAAACTTATATGAATGTAATTAAATACTTCCTTCCCTCTCTATTGTCATGACTTCAAAAATCATAGTGGTCTGAATGTATCAATTTGAGAAATTGCATGCTTCTAGACACTGACTTGAAATGTTTTTTTAGTAATTTTGGTTTGCGCACACACCTCACACTTGTCAAATCAAATAGACAAATCTAAGGGGATATCATGACTCTTAGCTAGATCTAACATTTTCCTATAGTTCACATGTTAATGCATGTTATGTAAAAATGTAGGATCAATAAGATTTGAACTCACATGGTTAGTGCTACATTATTTAAGCTAAATCTATACATTTAGTTGATCAAATATGCACATTCAAAGTAATGTGAATTAACCGTTAAGGTCATTCCTCCATTTTAAGATGTGAAAGACATTCCAGCCTTATCTAATACACTTATGAAAATCAGACTTTTAGTTATGCTATGAACTACTTTAATATTATTTAAAATAAAGTTTTACTTGAATAGAGGAACATCTCTGTTGTCTTAGCATGAGTCACAACAGTATCTCCTCCAATGTAATTCTCCACCTTCTCCAGGACTCCGATCCTTCAGCCTTGAAGGCAATCCACTCAAGAGGAAGCTTTCTCAGTATCATGTACACAAAGTGATTATCAAACATATCAGAATGATCATCCTCCAGCTTAAGACACAAATTTTCCAGCTCAATGACTTGAGAAGTGACTAACGAGTTAGCAGTGAATTTATAATTAAGGAACTTCTTCCCATGGAGAGTTTTCGACAGTCCCTCCTCCTTTTGGAAAAGCCTGTTCAAGCAATTCCAAATATCTTTTGCAGACATGTATGCATTATAGGTCATGGCTAGGATTAAGGGAGTTCAGGAGATAGTCTTGGCAAAAGTCCTTATCCTTGCTTCACTGGTATTTGTCCACATCCTCACGGGTAGTGGCAAAATCGCTCTGAACGGTGTAGAAAATCTACTATTTCTTCATTCTCTCCGTTCACTAGTAAACAACTAGGCCAGCCGATTATGGTGGCGAAGTACCAACATTTGAACCAGGGCAACCGCGAGTTGGGCGAGCCCTGATGGTGCCGTGACCTACCGCGAGGGAGAAGGGATAACCTTCAATCTGGGGCAATGATATGTCACTGGGGCAAGGACCCAGAGATGGTGAGGGGTAGGCCCTACTAGCCATTTGGAGCACGTGAAGGGGCTTGCCCTGATGTCACTGTGACCTCCTGTAGGGGAGAAAGGGGAACCTTTGATCTGGGGTAGTGAGTGGTCACTGGCGCTAGGCCCCGGAGACGGGGAGGGGTGGGCCCTACCAACCTTTTAGTGCACATGAGGGTCGCTTGCACTAGCATCACTATGACCTACCGTGGGGAAGAATGGTGAATCTTCGATCCAGGGCAGTAAGAGATCACTGGGGCAAGGCACTGACGACGTGTCCTTATAACGGGGGAGAAGGGCAAACCTTCGATTCGGGGCAAATAAGGACTATTGTAATGCTGGCGGCTTATGGTTGGATGGACGAGCTTCGCCCATTCCTATTACAACAAAGCTAGGAGTAAACAAATAAATTATATTAAATGTAAGCTAGATTTCATATACAATCATATCTAATAAGTTTGTAGAATTTAGAAATTATTTTGTAAACACTAGGTAAGGTAAATATAGATAAAGTTTCAAAGCCGGAATGTAGTAGAATGCTCCTTCTTGACTCAAAGATTTTCTTTGATTGCTTTAACTAGGGAAATAGCTGCATGTGCTAGCTTGATAAGCATCCAGGAGAGATTGTTGAAGTATTGTGGCATAATCAGAATCAACTTGGATGATGATAAACCGTACATCGTAGGTCACTTGTTGGGGTTCTTCATCCAAATTGATTGGGAGAAAGACAGTGCCTAAGGCCGGTACTGGAGTTCTAATCGGGATCCGTGCGCTAGTGGACCTTAGTTCGATGCTTCAGTTTGTCAATTTGAGTTGAAGAAGTGTTGACAGAAATAACATGTTGACTGTGATATCTTTGTCCACCAAGACTAGATTTATATTTTTGTTGGTGGATCCCCTATAATTATGCTAACACACATTGGGGCTTGACGAGGGCTGGCTCTTTCTTTGTATGTAAAAACTGATCGATCATCCAAAGGCGAGCAATTCTTTTATTTTCATATCTTATGATATTGCATCCTTCTATAACGTGACTAGGTCCTTGGGGATATTCACAGTATTTTGAGAGATCTCCTTGATTTGGGGCAAGCGTCCTATGTTTTCGTAAGGCGGGATGATTGCGGATAACTAGCAAAATCTTCTCCTGAGAAACATTGTGTGGGTGAAACTTTGATGTCGGCGATGTTCTCTTATCTGACAAGCATTTGCGTGATGTCTAGAGCTCCTTTTGGGTTCTAGGTGAGGACTATCTTCTTGTATCATTTTTGTACTCTTTTATTGCCTGACTTATTAAAGGCAATCTTCTAATCATTATTGGAAATGAACTGATTGATGAAAATATATGCTAATTCTTTGATGTTGTTGATCCTTCCTTTATCTAGGGAGTGGAACTAAGATCTGGCCTGCCCTCTTAATATGGCGGGAAACACTTGGCATAGGAGATGGTCTGAGGCGTTACAGATGTGTATGATATCCACATAATGTCTAACATGCATTAGGGAATCATCTATTTCATCAAACTTCTCGATATCCGGGAATTAACACCACATGGGGTGGGGTGCACCAAGATAGCTGAAGTGAATGGAGATTGATTGTAGAGGGGATTGGAATTCGTCAAGGGATGACGTTTGTCTTGCCCTTCTTTCCTAATAGGCGGGCCAACGATTTCCTTGCAACTGGGCTCATTGCATCTAATATTTTCATTGTTCGGCAAATAGCGAAGGTGGTAATCTTCTAATTCTAGGACTGATCTCGCGGGAGTTTATGAACTACTTTGTTGGATCCCTAGTTCGATTTGGTCTAGGTTCACTAACTAGGATGATTGACCCGCCATGTATAGCCAGGGTCATGTCTGTGTCCTAGAGTTTAGGCTAAGTCCTTAGATTCAACCTTATATGGACCAGCCAACTGAAGACAGCAGAAGACTCAAGACTTAGAAGAAAATCAGTTCAGAAAATGAGTTCGACGTTCGTCGAACTCAGCTCGACGATAGTCGTGCTCCGCTCGACGAACTCAGAGTAAATTCTCTGAGTTGAGCTCGACGATATTCGAGCTCAGGTCGACGAAGTCTGGAAGTTCAACTTCAACACATTATGTCCAGAATACCTTCTCTGAACTCAGGTTGACGAAGATATACTGTCAGCTCGACGATCTTGGACCACAGAATTTGTAAGCTTTTCACAGAAAGTAGTTAGCTAATCTCAGGTCGATGAACTTGGATCTCAGGTCGACGAACAAGAATTCTCTGGTCGATGAACATGATCTCTCTGGACGACGAACTTTGATCTCAGGTCGATGAAATCTGCTCTCTGGTCAATGAATTCTATGCAGTTCCAGACTTAGAATCTTCTTCATTCTGTTCTTATTCTCTTGTAGTAATTCATGAGTAATTAATGCTTATATTCTCAAAATATAGCCGTTTGCGGCAGCATTTATTATGATCTTCATCAGTTTAATTACTTGCTCTTTTTAATGGGACAGTTGGGGAAATTCATTAATGCAAATATTCTCTTCAGTCGATTTTCATTCTCTAGGTCGTCAGCAATTAATGCAGACAATTCAAAATTCAAAGGAGAATTTGATAGAGATATATAAAAGGGATTTTCTTTTCAGTCGACAGGAAGATATAGAGAATATACAAAAAATACACAGCACTCAGTACATAGAGAAGATTCACAAAAACATTTAAGATCATCTGCTTCTCTATACAGAAAACATTTTGTTTTCTCCTTAACCTCACTGAAGAAGAATAAGAACAACAAATACATATCAAGAGTCTTCTTCAATCTTCAACTCCATGAGCTCTCAAGGACAACATATTCAAATCAGTCAGGAGTTTCTGGATTTTCACTAGTCAAGGAAGAAGACCTACTACACCCTGTGCAAGACTCCAAGTGATATTAAAAGGAGTTCTTGACAACAACAATCCACTTGTCTTCTCAGCTGTTTGAGAAAGAGATGACACCATCAATCTCTCTCCCCCCTTCTGTATAAAGGGTTTATTAGCTCCCTCCAAAAGTTTATTTGGTTTTTGGGCACCTGATCAAAAGCTCATTGGTGGCAGTCACCTGATCAAAACCTGCTAGTGGATTCCTACCAGGGTGGTAGAAGAGTGGATGTAACTAGGTTGGGGAACCACTATAAAATTTCTTGTGTTGTCTGGTTGCCCTTTTTCTTATTGTTCTTGTTGTGGCTGTGATATTTTAGGCTAGCTGTGTTGTAGTAGTTTAGTTTAGATTATTTTCTTTTTATCTATTACCACTGCTAGTATCATTCTTTACTCTGATAATTATTTTAGAAATAGTTAAAAAGATTTTAGATTACTCTATTCACCCCCCCCCCCTCTAGAGTAAATCAGGTCTAACCCCATCTTTCAATTGGTATCAGAGCAGTTTTCTTTGGTTGTACATGCTAACCCTTGAACCAAAAGATACTGTGTTAGATATGATCTCTATTTCTCTTACGGTTATTTAGTTCATAGCATGGAAGAGAACAAGGATTATGCAAGCACCAGACCTCCAGTTTACAATCTGAACAAGTTTGCAATTTGGAAGGAAAGAATTAGGTTGTACATGAATTCTATTGATGAGGACATCTAGAATTCTATCTTGACAGGTCCTCCTCAACCAACAGCATCTACATCTACATCAACATCCAGTACTCATGTTGTTCGACCACCTGAGTGGATAGAGGCACAAAAGAAGGCAAAGATTGCAGATGCAAAAGCCATGAACATTTTGGCTCAAACCATGTTAGATGACATCTTCCAAAAGGTGGCTGAATGCATATCTGCCAAGACAATCTGGAACTCTCTCAACCAGATGGTTGTTGGCTCAGTAGATGAGAGAAAAGATAGAAGATCAACTCTCAACTCACAGTATGAGAACTTTAAGAAAAATGAAGCTGAATATGTTAGTGACATGTACAACAGATTATGTGCAATTATCAGTGAGTTGAAGACCTTGGACAAAGATATCTCTCTCACTGAGAGCAATGACAAGATCCTTATGTGCTTCCCAAGCTCATGGGATTCCAGGATCTGGCCAATCGAGGAGGCCAGAAGTCTTATGAGCTTTCCATAGAATCTCTCCTGGGAAATCTCAAATCTTATAAGCAGTTGATCAAGTCTAGGGAAGCTGCAGAACAAAGGACTCCTCCACCAACAAGGAAGGGAGCAAAATATAGCTTTTAAAGCTACAAAAGACCAGAAGCTTCAACATCAAATGAAGAACTCCTAAGTCTCTTAGCCAAGAGATTCTGCAAGATGGCTAGGAAGGACTTCAGGAGAAAGTCATCCATGAATTATGACAAACCCAGGTATGATAAAACACCCACTAAAGAAATAGTGTGTTTTGGGTATAGGAATCCAGGACATTTCATCTCAGAGTGTCCTGAAAATCAAAAGAAAGAAAGGAAAAGAGAGAAAGACTCCAGAAGATAACATTACAGCAGGCCTTCCTCCAGTAATTACAAAAAGAAGGAGAAGAGATTTGTTGCTGAAACCTGGAGTGATATAGAAGATGAATCCACATCCTCCAGCTTCAGTGAAGAGGAAGAAGAGACAAAGGCAAGGGAAGTCTGCCTCATGGCTATCAATGTCTCTTGCAGCCCATCAGATATTGAAGAACAATCTGACAATGAAGAATCTGAATCTAAAGTAGATCAGGTAATATCTTCATTTTATTACAGTTCTGATAATTTTAAAATTGAATTTAAATCCATGTGCATAGATTTAATAAATTTTGAAAAGGAAATTAAATCACTTAGGGAAAAGTTAATTGATCAAAAAAACCTTGTCTCTAAAAACATTAAACTTAAAGATGAACAAACATTAGCTCAAGAGTAAATAATTTCACTAAAATCTGAATTTGCTGAGCCTAGGAAACTTGAAGAATCCCTAAATGGGAGAAGCATCAAGTTGGTGGACATCACAAGCATAGTAAATGCCAGATTAAATGGCAAGCTGGGCTTAGGTGCATCATCAAGCCAACCCCCACTAATTCAGAAAAATATATTAACTACTCCTATAAAATTTGTTTCTGAAAAGGGAAAAGAAAAGATAGAAACCAATAATAATGTTAAACAAACTGAGCTTAAAACAAAGAATAAGAAAAAGAAACAAAATAAGAAAAATCCAAACTATAACAATGTTCAACATATTTCGTCAAACACAAATCGACGAAATGTGTACAATTCGTCAAACTCCAGTCGACGAACTCCGAACGCAGATTTCTACTATAATAATTCGTTGAACTATGATCGATGAAACCAGTATGGTCCGTCGACCACAGATCGACGATTTTTGGGGCTCAGAAAATGACTACTTTCATTCTCTAAGTGGAGTTCGATGAACTCAACCCAATTCGTCGAACTCAGGTCGACGAACTCACTTGAATTCGTCGAACGCAGTTCAGTATAACATAAATTTTAATTCTTCTAAAACTTATAACCAACCAAGAACATCTAATAATCAATTTAATCAATGGATCATTCCACCTAGGAGATACCATCCCTTAGGATATAAATCTCAACCTGAATTTTCTATTATATCAAGCTTTTCATATCAGGAAAACAAAGGGCCCAAGGTAATCTTGGTCAAGAACCACTAATCTTTTCCTTTGCATGTAAAGAGATGTCCAGCTTTTAATCAACAATGGTATGTGGATAGTGGATGCTCTAAGCACATGACTGGCAGCAAAGACAACCTAAATAATTACAAGTCCAAGCTGGGACCAAAGGTGATCTTTGGTGACTCAAATTGTTGCCAAACTGAAGGCTTTGGAGAAGTTAAGATTGGAGCAGTCACTTTCAAAAAGGTTGCATATGTAAGTGGACTGAAACATAACCTCATCTCCATAAGTCAACTATGTGATGAAGGTTATCAGGTATCTTTTAACTCAAGCTCTTGTATTATTTCTTCTAAAGAAAACCAAACTATTTTAATTGGAAATAGACAAGGCAATATATATATAGTTAATTTTCAATCAGCAACATCAGATATTTGTTTATTTAATCTTGCTAGCAATCAAAATGATTTATTGCATAAAAGATTAGGTCATGTTAATCTGAAAAATATTGCTAGGTTATCTAAAGACAACCTTGTTAGAGGATTTCCTTCTAGTCCCTACAAGAAGGAAGGTCTCTGCAGGGCTTGTCAATTAGTCAAGCAAGCTAAATCTAGCTTTAAATCAGTTAATAAGAGTGGTTCACCTAGGATCTTGTACTTGCTACACATGGACCTTTTAGGCCCTATTGCTGTACAAAGCCTAGGAGGGAAATCTTATACTCTAGTTATTGTAGATGACTTCTCAAGATTCACTTGAGTTTTCTTTCTGAGATCTAAGTTTGATAATACCAAGGTTCTTACAGATTTTCTCAAAAACATACAGATTGAGTACTCTACTCCAGTTGCATTGATCAGAAGTGATCATGGTACTGAGTTTGAGTCTCTTCTTATGCAAGAGTTCTGTAGGAAGGAAGGTATCAGATGTTGTTTCTTAGCTCCTAGAACACATCAACAAAATGGGATTGCTGAAATGAAGAATAAAACACTAATTGAATCAGCAGACACATTACTTGCAGATGCTTATATATATGTCACCATCCTTTTGGGCAGAGGCTGTGAGCACAACAAACTATGTACTAAATAGAAGCTTAATACATAAACTTAAGAATAAGACTCCCTATGAATTACTTAAAGGGAAGAAACATAAAATCACCCATTTTAAAATATTTGGTTGCATATGCTATATTCAAAATAATGACAAGAAATATATTAGATAGTTTGAAGCTAAGGCTATAGAGGGAATTTTCTAGGATATTCTCAAGTCAGCAAAGCTTATAGGGTGTTTAATAAATCTACTTTAAAAATTAAGGAATCTGTTCATGTAACTTTTGATGAAGCTAACATGTCTTATAAGGAGAAAGAAATTTCTACCAACAACACATTGTAGGTACCTCACTTGTGTGAGAGATTGGATGATTTAAGCCTCACTCAAGAGGTTCCAATACATCCCTCTCCATAAGTTAAAGAAGAAAGTGAAGAAGAAAGTTTAGAGGTGGCTGAAACCTATCCAACGGCTAATGAAATTCCACACGAGGAATTCATTCCCCAAGATGTTGAACAACCAACTCCTCCTACTGAATTTGTCACACTTAGAGATCACCCTATATCTCAAGTGATTGGAGACATTTCAGTTGGTGTGCAGACAAGGCATCAACTCAACCAAGACTTGATGCATGTTTGCTTCATATCTCAAATTGAGCCCCAATCCATTAAAGATGCAGAGCAAGATCCCCATTGGATTGTTGCAATAAAAGAGGAGCCTAATCAATTTGAGAGATACAATGTTTGGGATTTAGTTTCAAGACCCAAAGACTACCGAGTCATTGGAACTAAATGGGTATATAGAAATAAGCTGGATGCCCAAGGTGTCATCATAAGGAATAAAACAAGGCTTGTTGCTCAAGGTTATTGGCAAGAGAAAGGGATTGACTATGACCAGACTTTTTCTCCTGTTGCAAGGCTGGAAGCAATCAGGATCTTCCTTGCATATGTTGCCTATAAGAAATTCAAGGTTTATCAAATGGATGTCAAAAGTGTTTTTTTGAATGGAGAACTCAAAGAAGAGGTTTATGTTGAACAACCTCCAGGTTTTATCTCTCCAACATATCCCTCTAATGTCTTTAAATTACATAAAACTCTCTATGGTCTAAAGCAAGCTCCAAGAGCTTGGTATGAAACCTTAGCAAGCTTTCTTATAGAGCATAAATTCTCTAGGGGTATTGTAGATAGAACATTATTCACTAGACACCATAAGGATCAAACTTTGTTAGTACAAATTTATGTATATTATATTATATTTGGGTCTACAGATTCCAAACTATGCAAGAGGTTTTCTGACCTCGTGCATTCAAAGTTTGAAATGAGTAGCATGGGTGAGCTCTTCTACTTCCTTTTTCTCCAAGTGAAGCAGCTACCTGATGACATCTTCATATCCCAGGCTAAGTATGCTAAGGAGCTTATCAAAAAGTTTGGGATGGCTGATGCCTCAGCAAAGAAAACACCCATGGCCACTAATGCTGTAAATAACTCTGATGAAGATTGCAAGCCTATTGATCAGAAATTATATAGGGCCATTGTTGGGTCACTATTATACCATACAGCAAGCAGACCAGATATAATGTTTGCTACATGTCTTTGTGCTAGGTTCCAAGTGAACCCTAAAGAATCTCACCTAATTTTATTAAAAAGGATTTTGAGATATATAAAGAGTTGTCCTAGTCTAGTACTTTGGTATCCCACTGAGTTAGAGTTTGAGTTAACTGGATACTCAGATGCTGACTTTGTTGGATGCAAAGTAGACAGAAAAAGCACCTCTGGAACATGGCAATTCCTTGGTGCTAGATTAGTCTCCTGGTTTTGCAAAAAGCGTTCATCTATGTCTACATCAACTGCTGAAGCAGAATACATAGCAGTTGACAGTTGCTGTTCCCAGATGCTGTGGATTCAGAACAAACTTTTAGACTATGGGTTCAACTTAAATAATTCAACTATACTATGTGACAACACAAGTGTAATTTCCATTGCACAAAATCCAGTCCATCACAGTAGGACTAAGCATATAGATATTATGCACTATTTCATTAGAGAGTGCGTAGACAAAAATAAAATTAATCTTGTCTATATCTACACTGATTTGCAAAGAGCAGATATCTTCACCAAACCTTTGGATGAGAGGAACCATCTGTTCTTCATAAATTAGCTTGGTATGATAAATGGAGAAGCCTTAATTTAATTTTTGTCTATGGTCGATGAATTTTTCAAAGTTCGTCGAACGGAGATCGACGAACTAGGAAAAGTTCTAGAGAATTCGTCGAACGGAGATTGACGAACTCTCTGTGAGTGAAGCTATTTTCGTCGACCGAAGATCAACAAATTTGCTTCAAAAAATTTTCGTCGAACTGAACTCGACGAAATGTTTTCACATCTTCTGACTGAGATCGACAAATTCTTTTGACTATAAAATATTTCTTCGACCTCAAATCGAAGAATTTGTATTATTCGTCGAACGGAGTCTGCCGGTTCATATTCTGAAAACCTTATATCTAAGTTTTCTTCGACCTCCGTCCCGCGCTTTCAGTTCCCTTGCACTTGATCTCTTTGTTTTTGTTGCAGGAGAACTCATGGTGATTCCGACAAACAGTCTTTCCACAATGAATTTTGACATGGGTTTTGATATTGACTTCTACTCCTTTCAGCATTCTGACCTGATCTTTGTGGAAATTCTGACATTATTTGAAGAACAAAATCTGAAGCAGTTCATGACTCACAGAATCAAGATAGCCATGACAGAGATAAAGGAATGGGTATTTACATCTGCAACATCAGAAGATACTATGACTGGAACAATATCTGGTAACAATGTTTCCCTTTCCCCTACTGTACTAACCGAAGTTTTCGGTTTACTGAATGGTGGTGAATAAATTGAAATGAATAATGAGGAATATGAGAATATGCTGATCAAAATGGGTCACTCTGGAGAGAACCTAAACAAATTATTAAAGAAGAATTTGTCTGCTGAGTATAAGTTCTTAGCAGATGTAGTTGGGAAAGTGCTGCTGGGCAAACACACAGCACATGACTACATCATCAGGTACCGGTTCATTGTGATGGGTGCTCTGGTAGAGAAGAAAGCAGTAAACTGGGGCAAACTGCTATTTGACTTGATTAAAAAGAAGAATAATAAGAAAGAGGTCTGTTTTGGAAGGGTATTGAGAATATTTCTGCAAGAAAAGGCTCCTGAACATCTGGTCTCCACACCAGTGTTTATCAATGCCTCCAAAAGGCTTACCTCTGCCCTGTTTGGCAGATGGGAGAAGAAGATCACTAAGCCATCCAAGTATTCATCCTCCTCAAGAACTTCTGAGAGCACCAGGGCCGCAACAGCTGCCCCTCCACCACCAGAAGAAGTTTCTTCCTCCTCCAACATTCCTTCTCCTCCACTACCTCCACAACAACAACAACATCAAATTCATCTACCCACACCAACTCCATCACCAGTTCCATCTCTTGAGCACATCACTCCACCTCAATCTCCACTTCCTCCTCATTTAACTGTCACACACCCTGACACACTTATCTCCTCCCACACCTTCTATGTATTGTTTCCTCCACCATCTCCATATCAGGAACCCATATCCTCCCCCCCAATAACAGTTCCCATTTCTACAACTACAACTCCCTCTGTTCACATCCCTCCACTCACCCAAACTGATATTCCCTCCACTGCTCCTGACTACACACATACAGATATGTCCAGTGCATTCTCTGTCTTTTCAAATTGTGGTCATCACACTCTATACTCCTCCACTGCTCCAGAATCTCTCTATCTCAACTTTTTTGACATTGCTAAAGACCTTTTGGCCTTCATCTCTCCCACCCTTAATAAGCTTCTAACTGATGCTCTAGCTCCTCTCACTGCTTCCATCACATCCCTTTCCACCAAAATTGCTACTTTATCCCCTGTCCCTTCTTCTAGGGGACTGGCTTCAGGACCCCCTGAAACCAGTCAGGGGGAGATGCTCCATGATAAAGAAGCTCCAGTGATGACAACAGCATCAGAAGCAGCAGAAGACTCAGTAATGCCAGATTCTTCAGAAGAAGCAGCCACTCCTACTAAACTCATAGATTTAATTGATTCTGATATAGATATGGATGAGTCAGTTATAGCGGATATCAATACTGTTGGTGATTATATTATAAATCCCACAGTTAATCTGAATTCTTTATTAGATTTATTCAATTTTGTCTACAGAGATATTCTATCCAATTCTTCTTATCAGCAATCCTTGGCTATAGTTCCATACACTGCACCAATAAGCCCCATAGTTGCAAAGCAACTTAAGGCTAGTCTTGCAATAACAGAGCCATAAATTGTACCATCCCCCTCCAAGGACACTTCTTCTTCAGAAGCTATTTCAGCTCCAACATATAAGATGGATGACAGTCCTCTGCCAGATCTGGATGAGATCATTATGGCAGATATAGAATAAGAAAATTTATTAGCTGCTGAAAATATTGCTGAAACAGTTGCTCCAGCTCTTCCAGAATCTCAAGCACAGCCTTAGGCTGAAAAGCTAATTTCCAAAGATCGTTTGAAGTCCATTAATGCCTTATATGATAATCCTCAAGAATCTTCTGATGATGAAGATGAGGATGATGATTCTAATGATAGCTCCTCTGTTAAGAAGAAAATTTTTAAGAAAAGAAAGGCTGCTCCCATTGCTGCTCCCAAACCAAATCCCACACATGATACTCCATACTATATCCTACAGAAAATCACTCCATATCCTGGGATGCCAGCTTGGATTTGGCTTTCAAAGAATGAGCAGAAAGCTAGAAAGAAAAGCAGGAGGTACTCTCCTCCCCCTCCTCAAAGAAATTGGAGAGGTCCTCCTCCGCCACCTACTGGTGCTTCAGGTAGTACTTCTCAGAGGTCTACCTCTTATGCTCAAACCTATCATACACATCATGGTAGATCCTCAACACCTCAAGGAAGCAGCCAGCCGAGGCATTCCTCCAGCGAGCAATATTAACAACATCAACATCAACAACAGGAACATCAGCAATAGCAATAGCAACATCAACATCAGCAACAACAACATCAACAACAGCAACAACAACATTAAGCTCCTAAAACAGATAAAGCTGAAAATCCTAAAATGCCAGAGTCTCCACCTATTCTCTTTGTGGATCCAGAAATTGAGACAACTTCTAGAATGGCCAGGTTCCAGGAACTTGTTGGATTATTAATGATAAATAAAGCTAAAGCTGAAGGAAGAGATCCATCCCAATACTCTACAATGTCTACCTACAAAAAAAGAGTTAAAAAGGTATGAAAAGGCTAATAAATTCTTTAATGTAGATGCTTACATGAATCTACATCCAGAGGCTGTTGTGCCCAGAACTACCACTCTTAATATTATTGGAGCTGCTGATTTGATAATGTCTAAGAGAGAGGCAACAAATCCAAATAGATAAATCAAATTTACACATCCTTTTGAGAAAGAGAAAGGTGACAAGCTAAAGGAAAAGCTGAAGAAAAAGAAATGATATATTTTGTTTATTTTCTGTTTGTTTGAACTCTATATTTATTTAATGTCACGAAGCTACTATGTAAATATTTGCTGAATGTTTCCATTTATTTGCTAGATATATTTTTTCCTGTTTTGTGAATGTTTTTATTTCATTTGTATTAGTGACCTCATCCAAATAGGGGGAGATTGTTGGATCCCTAGTTTTATTTGGGCTAGGTTCACTAACTAGGATGATTGACCCACCATATATAGTCAGGGTCATGTCTGTGTCCTAGAGTTTAGGCTAAGTCCTTAGATTTAACCTTACATGGACAAGACAACTGAAGACAGCAGAAGACTCAAGACTTAGAAAAATATTAGTTCAGAAAATGAGTTCGACGTTCGTCGAACTCAGCTCGACGATAGTCGTGCTCCGATCGACGAACTCAGAGTAAATTCTCTGAGTTGAACTCGACGATATTCGAGCTCAGGTCGACAAAGTCTGGAAGTTCAACTTCAACACATTATGTCCAGAATACCTTCTCTGAACTCAGGTCGACGAAGATAGACTATCAGCTTGACGATCTTGGACCACAGAATTTGGAAGCTTTTCACAGAAAGTAGTTAGCTGATCTCATGTCGACGAACTTGGATCTCAGGTCGACGAACAAGAATTCTGTGGTCGATGAACATGATCTCTCTGGACGACGAACTTTGATCTCAGGTCGACGAAATCTGCACTCTGGTCGACGAATTCTGTACAGTTCTAGACTTAGAATCTTCTTCATTCTGTCCTTATTATCTTGCAATAATTCATGAGTAATAAATGCTTATATTCTCGGAATATAGCCGTTTGCGGCAGCATTGATTATGGTCTTCATCAGGTTAATTACTTGCTCTTTTTAATGGGACAGTTGGGGAAATTCATTAATGTAAATATTCTCTCCAGCCGATTTTCATTCTCCAGGCCGTCAACAATTAATGCAGACAATTCAAAATTCAAAGGAGAATTCGATAGAGATATATAAAAGGGATTTTCTTTTCAGTCGACGGGAAGATATAAAGAATATACAGAAAATACACAGCACTCAGTACACAGAGAAGATTCACAGAAACATTCAAGATCATCTACTTCTCTGTATAGAAAACATGTTGTTTTCTCCTTGACCTCACTGAAGAAGAAGAAGAACAACAAATACAAATCAAGAGTCTTCTTCAATCTTCAACTCCAGTAGCTCTCAAGGACAACATATTCAAATCAGTCAGGAGTTTCTGGATTTTCCCAAGTCAAGGAAGAAGACCTACTACACCCTGTGCAAGACTCCAAGTGATATTAAAAGGAGTTCTTGACAACAGCAAACCACTTGTCTTCTTAGCTGTTTGAGAAAGAGAAGACACCATCAATCTCTCTCCCCCTCCTGTATAAAGGATTTATTAACTCCCTTCAAAAGTTTATTTGGTTTTTGGGCACCTAATCAAAATCTCATTGGTGATAGTCACCTGATCAAAACCGGTTAGTGGATTCCTACCAGAGTGGTAGAAGAATGGATGTACCCAAGTTGGAGAATCAGTATAAAATTTTGTGTTGTTTGGTTGTCCTTTTTCTTATTGTTCTTGCTGTGGTTATGATATTTTAGGCTAGATGTGTTGTGATAGTTTTGTTTAGATTATTTTCTTTTTATCTATTACCACTGTTGGTATCATTCTTTACTCTGATAATTATTTTAGAAATAGTTAAAAAGATTATAGATTGCTCTATTCACCCCCCCTCTAGAGTAAATCAGGTCTAACCCCATCTTTCATACTTGCACCGGAGAATTCTTTCTCTATATCATATGTCTTGCGAGAGTAGTGTTCAGTTGAGGCAGGTAGTGTTCCTAGTCGAGGCGAACCGATCGGCTTAAGAGATGCTGCAAAATCCTACACTGCTTCTTGACTTCTCAAGAGGGCCAAGATTTGGACCTGGAGCTTATTTATCTGGTCGATGTGCTTAGTTAGCACATTTTCAAGTAGGCCGACAGACTTCTTGTAATAGAGCATGTCAATGTGGAAGCGAGAGGAGACAGTAATTATAGGCCCTTTTCCTGCAGATTTAAGGATGATGTTAACTTTTCTTCTTGCCACAATCACGAGTATGGCTGTGCGCAGGATACCATCTTCCGGGTATTCTTTAAGTCTTTGCGGAACTGATTCCCATAGACGACGCTAAACTGTTGCAAGCAACTCAAAGCTCCTGGTAGACTAGACTAAACTAGACCACCCTAGCCCGTGAAGCAGTCGAGCTCGCAAACAATCAAAAAGTAAGTAAAGAAGCGCAAAAGACTTTTTAATGTGTAAAAACCTCTAAACTGGGTAAAAATTCACGTGAAAGTTTCAGTGTCAGTCAAACTTCACTATTAACATCAATTTATAAGGTGTTACAGAAACCGAGGGTGGCAGACCTTTCCTCAATACAGTTTGGGGATGAGAGAAATCACTGGTACGCTCGAAGGGTGACAGACATACACACGCTAATCTCTAAATCTACTTCTTTTCGCTGGTGGAGAGTGTGCTTGAACGTTGCCTGGTTGTGGCATGCTGTAGCGACGTGCACAAAAGAATTGCTGGTGTGGGCTTGTTGAACGCCCTGCAAGTAGGAGACTTTCTAAAGAGGCAAGTAGTGTGTCTTTGATGTGATTGTTTTTTGCTCTATGTAAAAACTATATGGATAGGCATAAACTAAATTGATTTTAATCTCAGGCAAGTGCACATATCGATCATAGTATAGGAGAAATCTACATCTCGTGTCATATTCCACACGGTCTTTTCAAGTACTCGTACTCACACTCACTCTATTATCGTACCTAAAATTAAAATTGAATGCTACCCTAAATTAACCTAACTAGGACTACTTGTATAAAGTTACATTGGAGAATTAAGGATAGTAAAAAGCAGAAAATCTAAGAATAATCACATGAGAATAATTACTCATTAATTCAATTCTATGTAATCACGCAATAACAAGATTATCAAATTCGTTGTATTGTAAGGATTAAACATTTATCGAAATCTCTCTCGAGCAATGCAATACCTAAACTTAAGTTGAGTAAATTTTCTCTTGAACAATTCACAATACTCAAATTTGCATTAATAATAAGAACCTCTATCTAATACATAAATTCATGAAATCCTATCTCTAAGATACCACGAGTCCAATTATCCGTATTACCATTATCCAAACAACATGTCTCTCGATCATGCAATTTGAAATACAAATAGAAAGAATATTAGAACATGAACATATAAGCATCACCACAAACATCACATTTCTCAATCTAGAAGTTTGGAATTCAAATAAAACAAGTTCTAATTTCAAGCCTAATATCAATCTCATTGTTAGAACGCATACATACAAATAAAATATCGCAAATCTGACATAAAAACTAATATACATGATTACTGAATTGTTCAAAAGAATAAGTCTCATGCGAAATGTAAAAAAAAAGTTAGATCCACTAAGAGAAGGGGACGATTAAAAGAGATACATGAAGATTAAAACCATAAGAATTATCTCCTTCGATCTACCCTCCGTCGAATGCTCCACTTTCGTCCTCCAGAAATTCTCCAAGTTCTTCAATCCAAAAGTCCCTCTTCTAATTTTCCTATAGGTTTTTATAGTCTCCTTGCAAACAGGGTCGAACACGGGTTCCAACACGGCCGTGTCACAGGCCGTATGGACGGTTCTAAGGCAGTTTTACACAAAAAGTTATGTCTTGTCATGGGCTGTGTCATTTAACACGGCCTCGAACATGACCGTGTTGTTATTTGTGGCTCCACACACGACTTGGTTTAGTAGCAGGCCCAATAAGGACACAGGTAGGGACACGGGTATAGACACGGTCGTGTGCCAACCGTGTAGTGCTCTGACTTCTCTTCCAATCCTCGTGATCTTTCCCGATAAGGACACGGGTAGTGACATGGGCGTGTTCCTACTCATGTGTGCCCAATTCCAGTCCTGTCCTCAGTCATGTTGGATCCGTGAACTCCTCTATTTGCTCCAAGACTTTTAGTTTTAAGGACTTGCAATACCTGCATTAAGAAGATGAATGAATAAATAAATAGCTTAATACAAGAAGTATAGGAAACTCCATACTGTGCTCTTCTATTCATGATAACTCATATTCTTAACTATTTTCGCACAATTATAATGACTGGAGGTAAATAATAGTGGACATGATTACAAATATGATAGTAAAAAGGACATGTATAATTGTACTCATCAGTCTTCTTCTCAGAGCATCATGCACTTAGACGAATTCTTATAGTCTCAAAGGTTGGAGACTCGTAGGAAGATTTTGGCTGAGCTCTGGCCTAAAGAAGAAGAAAGATGGGAGGAGAAAAGTTTGAAAGGAGAGGGGTCTGAGGGCCTTTTTGTAGGTCCCAATGGAAGGTTACGGTAGTTATGCGGATTTTTGCACACTGTAACCACCCAAATTACAGAGTGTAGACCGCATCTAATATAGTTTGAAATGGGAATTATTTTATAATATTTTATAACCACACTGTTATTAATTAAATACATTTTCTCCACTGATGATTATGGTTACACAAGTAGTTATGTGGGTGGTTTCCCATGTAACAGACTGCGACAATCTCGATGAATGAACAGACGTGAGCCGTGGCCATGGCCGACCATGCGGTTGTCTAGGAGCATCCCCACCCGAGAGGGCCCAAACGCCAGGGGCGGTGGTGGCCGGCCTCTTCAGCCGGCCACATGAGGTTTGTGCGTGGGGCGGGATTTCGTGCGTGGATCGGGCGTGCCGATCATGCACGCGGTGGTTACTTCCATGATCCCTCGCTAAATTAGTGGGGGTGATGAAGGTCTGATTAATTGCCTACCGATTTTCTTATAAATGATACATGACTTCATCAATATTATACCTCATATTTACTCGTTCTCGTTAATCATGGTGCCCTCAAGACTTAGGCTTCGTTTGGCTTGGCGTTTCTGTTGGTGCAACCATAATGATCTGTAAGTGATCAAGCATATAGCCTCACTACCAACTCAGTATGAGCCTATCAGGGTCGCACATAAGATTGCGGAGAAATTGAGAGATTGGATCTGTACTATCTAGCTCAAATGATGAGTTGAAGGATATTGAAAAGGGGGGTTGAAAATATTCTAAGGCATTTGGCGTTGAGTGTCTTTAGCTAACTCAACGCCATGGGGATGAAGGGGTTGAGTGTGTTTAGTTCATTCAATGCCATGGAGGTTGAAAGATTCTAAGGCATTAGGCGTTGAGTGTGCTTAGCTCACTCAACGTCATCGGTCTGAAAGGGTTGAGAGTGTTGAGTCCAGTCAACGCTTTCGCGGGTTAAGTGTTAACTCTGTGAATGTTGGCGTTGAGTGCGTTAAGTGCGTTGACCGTCACACTTAAGCGTTGAGTGCGTCGAGTCCACGCAATGCCTTCGTCGAGTAAAGGGTTTAACTGGCGAATCTGGCTCTTAGGCGTTCAGTGTATTTTATGCACTCAACGTCGTTCGACGAATCAAGTTCGACGTTCTGGCCTTTAGCGGAGATTTCGTCGAGCTGAGTTCGACGAATGAAGTTCGATGTTCTGGCCTTTGGCGCATATTTCTTCGAGCTGAGTTCGACGAATGAAGTTCGACGTGCTGGCTTTTGGCGTAGATTTCGTCGAGCATAGTTCGACGAATCAAGTTCAACATTCTGGCCTTTGGCGCAGATTTCGTCGAGCTGAGTTCGACGAATTATTCGTCGAGCTGAGTTCGACGAATGCCCGTACTGAGTCAAATGTTGACTTGCTGAATTTATCTCCTGGGATATAAATAAGATGTTTTAGGGTTATCTGGGGACAGTTCTTTTCTTTCAGCACACGAGCTGATACTATGCGATAAGAAGAAAACCTAGAAACCCGACGGAAGTGTTCCGCCAATCCTATCGCCGAATCCAATCCCGATCCTGATCCCGATGAGTGTCATCGCCACCTCTCCTACAACAGATCTAGCAGTCTGTGGAGACGCTGAGTGTCCTCTCCCGACCTAGCGCTTGTATGACAAGTTGTTGTGGGTTCTCTCGATTGTGTGGATTACTATAGAGGTGTGGATATACATTCTGTGCTCAAGACTCTAGCCACTGTATGGCCGGCCTGATTTTTCTGGAGCATCTAGGTTGAGTTCTGACACAATCCCTCAAAAGTAATTTTTATTACAGTATGCTTTACTTCTTGATTCATGAATATTGATAGATACGAACTCGTTTGGGTTTTTCTTGTTCTTTTTCCGCTGCGTGCACAAGTGTTATGCCATCCCCCAAAACCCAACAATGGTATCAGAGGGAGGTAGCTGACAATATTCATTATTTCATAAGTTTTTGAATCCATGGCGTGTAGATTTGGTGATTTTAAAGTGTTCCAAATGCCTAAATCTAGTGTTGGATCTTTCCAAGAACGCATGTGATTTCTTTGAGTTTACTCCTTAACAGTAACCGTCACTGTGTTGGTTTGTGAAACTAAGTATGTGTTAGATTTTGAATCTCACATAAAGTGATGAGCTTGTCTACTTTGTAAGTGGAGTTGGTATTGCTCATGTCCCGTGCATGTAGGTCCGAAGATTTGGACATGTTCTAGATGTTCGGACTTAGCCCAGTTCATCAAGTGTTGATGATTCTTGTACACATCTGGGATGTATTTGGATTTTGCTTGTTGTATTTTATTATGCTTGATGTGCACGCTAGTTAAGTGTTAACCATGATTAAAAAGTTAATCAGCTATTTAAAATCCCTTAAGCAATATTAAGTATTTGGATACCTTCTGATGGATGAGACTCTTCTTGCCTCGATCGATGAAGTGTGGGCTTGCCAAAGCAAGGTGCATTAATCTATCTTGGTGGGGGTGCGAGCGGATAATTGTGATATCCCACTATCGACATCAGGGCTAGCTTAACTTGGTGACCTCAAAGGTTGAGTGTCTAGATGAATGGGGTTGGCATGCACCATATGATGAATGCAAATAAAGAGTTATTCACCAGCCATACAAGAATTGCATTGTGATGCAATTAGCAAGCGTTGCCTACCTAAATAGTTGTATTGTGAGAGAAAAGCCAAAACTGACTCATAGTGTTTGTGAAATATGGATCTCGTCCACTAAAAGGGCTACTCACTAAACTCTTCGAAGTGATATCGAGGGTTATCAGTTTAATAAAAATAGTGAGAGCTTTTGATTAAGGTCCTAATTGAAAGATAAATTGTATTTTGAAATGTGGTACTAATTTGCTTTTCTTGTATTCTTGTAGAATTTCCAAGGCAAGTGGTTCACACTTCACCCTGTCCCTTAGAGCGATCCTTTAGAAGGAGAAGCTGAGTGGTACAAATTATTTGGACTGGTACAGAAACCTGAGAATTGTTCTCGGGCAAGAGCACAAGCTCTATGTTTTGGAAGAGGTATCCCCTGATGAGCCTGTCGGGAATGCACCCCGTGCTGATAAAGATTCTTATAAGAAGTATCTTGACGACTCCATAGACGTCGAATGTCACATATTAGCGACCATGAACTCTGAGCTTCAGAAGCAACATGAGAACATGGGTTGTAAGGGCATTGATGAGCATCTCAAGAAAATGTTTCAAGGGTAAGCTCGTCAAGAGAGATTCGACGTCACCAAGGCGTTGTTCCAATGTAAGATGCGAGCTCAAGACCTAATAGGGACTCACGTACTCAAGAAGATTGAGTATATCGAGAACCTTGAAATACTAGGTTTCCCTCTGGGCCAAGAGTTGGCTACAAACCTGATCCTGCAATCGTTGCCAGACAGTTATAAGCAGTTCGTCTTGAACTATAACATTAATAAAATAGACAAGATACTGCCTGAGCTCCTAGACATATTGCGAACTGCCGAGATTAATATGAAGAAGGCCAAGTCTACTAGCCCCATATTAATGGTGCAGAAAGGCAAGGGCAAGGCCAAGGGCTTCAAGAAGACGAAGGTGGGACCTAAGTCTGGACTAGAGCCCAAGTCTTCTACACTGAAAAAGAAAGGCTTGGGGAAAGAAGGGAAGTGCCACCATTATGGCAAGGCTGGTCATTGGAGGAGGAATTGTCCTTCATACATTGAGGGTCTGCAAAAAATGAGAGGAGGTATGACCTCCACTTCAGGTATATATGTTATAGAGATAAACCTTTCTGCTCCTTCATCCTAGGTATTGGATACCGGATGTGGTTCACACATTTGTATAAATGTGTAGGAACTGGGAATGAGAAGAATGCTGAGTAAAGGAGAGGTGGACTTGCGCGATGGCAATGGAGAAAGAGTTGTTGTCGTTGCATTGGGGGTTTATTGTCTTGCTTTGCCCAGTGGGCATGTAATAGAACTAGATAATTATTATTTTGTTCCTTTCATATCTAGAAACATTATATCCATTTCATGTTTGGACATGATGGGTTTTTCTTTTATTATTAAGAACAACTATTGTTCAATATTTAAGAATGATGTTTGTTATGCTGTAGCTCAAATGTTTAATGGTCTGCATGTTTTGAACTTAAACCATTTGATCTATACTATTGAAAATACTAAAAGACTAAGAACAAATGACTCGAATCCTATGTATCTTTGGTATCGTCGTTTGGCCATATAAATGTGAAACGTATATCCAAGCTCTATAGAGATGGACTGTTGGACTCATTTGATTATAAATCATTTGAGAGATGTGGATCTTGTTTGTTAGACAAGATGACTAAAGTTCCTTTCACTGGCTTCAATGAGAGGGTTGATGATCTCTTGGGTATAGAATATAGTGATATATGTGGACCCATGAGTTTTATGGCTAGAGGTGGGTTCTTCTACTTTGTTATATTTACAGATGATTTCAGTAGATACGGATACGTGCATCTTATGAAGTGCAAATTCGAAACCTTTGAAAAGTTCAAAGTGTTTAAAAGCGAAGTAGAAAACCAGCTGAGTAAGAAGGTTAAAGCACTCTGATCTGATCGAGGTGGCGATTACCTAAGTCATGAGTTCTGTGATCATCTGATAGAGTGTTGTATTGTATCACAGCTCACGCCACCTAAAACACCACAGCATAATGGTGTGTCTGAGAGGAGAAATCGTACTTTGTTATACATGGTACAGTCGATGATGAGTCATGCAGATCTAGATATTTCCTTTTGGGGCTTTTCTCTAAAAACTGATACTTTAACATTAAATCGTGCTCCAACGAAAGCGGTTCTAAAGACACCATATGAGATATGGACTGTGAAGCATCCCAGTATGTCGTTCATTAAGGTTTGGGGTTGTGAGGTATACGTGAGACGTCAAATACCCGATAAGCTAAAACCCAAATCAGATAAGTGTTATCTTGTGGGGTATCCTAGGGAAACCAAAGAGTACTATTTCTACCTACCGTCCGAGGGTGTTTGTCGCAAGGACTGGTGTCTTTCTTGAGAAAGAGTTCTTAAGTAGATAGACAGTCATGGTAGAACTTGAAGAAGTTCAGGAACCACAAACAGTGAATGAACCGGAATTGGAACCTGAGTTAGGACTACAAGTAGCTATAGCTGGAGAACCTGCTCAGGAAACACAAGTTCCATGTAGATCTGGTAGACCAAGATTTGAGCCTGAGAGATATGGATTTCTCGTGTCTCAAATAGGTAATGTGTTGCTTATGGATCATAGTGATGAGCTTGGAACCTACTATGAGGCTATGTGTGGACCGGAATCCGAGAAGTGGCTTGTGGCCATGAAATCTGAAATCGACTTCATGTATGAAAACCAAGCATGTACTTTGGTGGAGCCACCTGAAGGGGTAAGACGCATAGGGTGCAAGTGGGTCTTCAAGAAGAAGACTGACATGGATGGGAATGTACAGACATTCAAAGGACGACTGGTGGCAAAGAATTTTAAGCAAATTCATGGTGTTGACAATGATGAGACTTTTTCCCCTGTTGTCATGGTTAAGTCCATCAGAATTCTGCTTGCTATTGCTGCATATTATGACTACGAGATCTTGCTGATGGATGTCAAAACGGCTTTCCTTAATGGGAATCTCCTCGAGGAAGTGTACATGACACAACCTGAGGGTTTTGTATCTCTAGGTAAAGCCACTAAAATATGCAAGCTACAGAGATCCATTTATGGATTGAAACAGGCTTCTCTAAGTTGGAACCTTCGTTTTGATGAAAAAATCAAAGAGTTTGGTTATATCAAGAATGAGGATGAACCTTGTATTTACAAACGGATTAGTGGGAGAATTGTAATCTTCATAATATTGTATGTAGATAACATACTGTTGATCGGGAATGATAAACCGACCCTACAAGTTGTTAAGAACAACCTAGGGGATTTCTTTTCGATTAAGGACTTAGGGGAAACAACTTATATACTTTGTATTAAGATCTATAGAGATAGATCGAAGAAGTTGTTGGGTTTGACCCAAAGTACGTACATTGACAAGGCGTTGAAACGGTTCAGCATGCTTGAGTCCAAGAAAGGATTCTTGCCCATGTCTCATGGTGTAAGTCTCTCTAAGTAGCAGTGTCCTAAGTTTTGTGAAGATAAGGATCACATGAAGTTGGTTCCATATGCTTCGGTAATTGGATCAATCATGTATGGAATGTTATGTACTAGACTCGATATCTCTAATGCTTTGAGCATGACTAGCAGGTATCAGTCTGATCCCGGTGAAGGTCACTGGATAGCCATCAAGAATATCCTCAAGTACTTGCGAAGAACTAAGGATATATGTTTGGTATTCGACGGAGAGGAAGAGCTCGTTGTAAGTGGTTACACGAATGCTAGCTTCCAAACTGATAAAGTCGATTCAAAGTCTCAGTCAGGGTTTGTGTTTTGCCTGAATGGAGGTGTTGTTAGTTGGAAGAGTTCCAAGCAGGATATAGTTGTCGATTCTACTACTGAGGCCGAGTATATTTTTTCTGCAAATGCAGCGAAGGAGGTTGTATGAATTAGGAAATTCATCGGCGTATTAGATGTTGTTCCTACCATTGTTCGTCCTGTAGATCTCAACTATGACAACAACGGTGAGATTGTCGATCGAGGAGATGTGAGTATATGCAGAGTGCCGACTGAGGAAAATATTGCGGATACACTGACAAAACCTCTTGCATAGAGAAAGCATGATGGTCATGTTAGATCTTTTGGTATATGATACCTAAATGATCAACTCTATTTTGAGTATTGTGGATTGTATGTTTGTTGGATGTATAATATTTTATTTGATGAATAAAACTACTATATGCATTTCATTTTAAATATTTTGGCAAGTTCTTTTATTATGAAGTTATTCCTATTGTGATAGAGTAGTTCAGTTTAATAAATGTCCTTAGAGTGTTTGCTTTCATAGGTCAAGTAGTGACTTGATGTGAGAACCTATGATTTCAGATGCTTCATTCTTAAAGGTCCCTAGTCGTTGTATCATCTTAGAAGCTAAGGGCGATGATGATACCTTTAAGACTAGCATGTGCGTTGACTGATGACCCGTCCTCACAGGTCATGATATTGTGATATCAAGTCATCACATTGGTACTTGTTATGAACAAGTTGTACTGGACAAACCCACCTTGATAATAATTTGTGGATTGTTATATGAACGTGTCACAAGTATGGCTCAAGTGGCAATGGTGTTTACGGTCCTTTGACCTAAAGTGACAGCTTTTATTGAGTGAGGAAGAGCGTGCTTTGATGCCATCAAAATTCCAGTCTTGAGAAAGTTGGATGATAAAGTTGGTTATTGGGTACGTTACGAATCATTTGGGTGTTTGCGTGTGAGCAAAGATGAGATTTGTCCTCGTATATGACAGGAGTTGCATCCACGGGGCCCCTTGATGGAATGGGACTGAGAAGTTCATGACCATGCTTGGTTGAGTCAATATATGAAATTGGACTCACAAATTTTCTGCAAGTCCATTCTAGATCAAGAAACTCGGATTGAACATTTATGAGGGTGACACAGTCTATACCTCTAGTTCTATCCGGATGTAAGGGACGAAGGGACATGACAACACTATAACATTGGTCACAATGGCTTTTGAGTTTTATAAACTCCTACTGTTTGGGGAGCAATGATGTATTGCTAGATGCCGCTCATTGTTTTTGAAGCTTTTGTTTGATACTTCCTAGATCAAGTGGGAGACTATTGGTGCAACCATAGTAATCTAGAAGTGATCAAGCATGTAGCCTCACTGCCAACTCAGTATGAGCCTATTAGGGTCGCACATAAGATTGTGGAGAAATTGGGAGATTGGATCTGGATTATCTAGCTCATATGATGAGTTGAAGGATATTGAAAAAAGGGGGTTGAAAATATTCTAAGGCATTTGGCGTTGAGTGTGTTTAGCTCACTCAACGTCATGGGGCTGAAGGCGATGAGTGTGTTTAGTTCATTGAACGCCATGGAGGTTAAAAGATTATAAGACATTAGGCGTTGAGTGTGTTTAGCTCACTCAACGTCATCGGGCTGAAGGCGTTGAGTGTGTTTAGCTCACTCAACGCCATCGGGCTGAAAGCGTTGAGAGCGTTGAGTCCAGTCAACGCTTTCGCGGGTTAAGTGTCAACTCAATGAATGTTGGCATTAAGTGCATTGACTATCACACTTAAGCGTTGAGTGTGTCGAGTCAACTCAATGCTTTCGTCGAGTAAAGGGTTTACCTGGCAAATCTGGCTCTTAGGCGTTGAGTGTATTGTATTCACTCAACGCCGTTCGACGAATCAAGTTCGACGTTTTAGCCTTTGGCGGAGATTTCTTAGAGCTGAGTTCGACGAATGAAGTTCGACGTTCTGGCTTTTGGTGCAGATTTCGTCGAGCTAAGTTCAACGAATAAAGTTCGACGTGCTGGCTTTTGGCTCAGATTTTGTCGAGCTGAGTTCGACGAATCAAGTTCGATGTTCTGGCCTTTGGCGCAGATTTCGTCGAGCTGAGTTCGAGGAATTGTTCGTCGAGCTAAGTTCGACGAATGCCCGTGCCGAGTCAAATGTTGACTTGCTGAATTTATCTCTTGGGATATAAATAGGATGTTTTAGGGTTATCTGATGATGGTTCTTTTCTTTCAGCACACGAGCTGATACTATGCGATAAGAAGAAAATCAAGGAACCTGATGGAAGTGTTCTGCCAATCCTGTCGCTGATTCCGATCCCGATCCCGGTGAGTGTCGTCGCCGCCTCTCCTACAACAGATCTAGCAGTCTGTGGAGACGCTGAGTGTCCTCTCCCGACCTAGCGCTTGTGTGACAAGTTGCTGTGGGTTCTCCCGATCGTGTGGATTACTGTAGAGGCGCGAATATACTTTCTGCGCTCAAGATTCTAGCCGCTGTGTGGCCGGCCTGATTTTTCTAGAGCATCTAGGTTGAGTTCTGACTCAATCCCTCAAAGGTAATTTTTATTACAATAAGCTTTACTTTTTGATTCATGAATATTGCTAGATCCGAACTCGTTTGGATTTTTCTTGTTTTTTTCCGCTGCGTGCACAAGTGTTGTGTCATCCCAAAAATCCCAACAGTTTTGCCGCCTCCCTTTGAAGCAAACGCCGTCGGACGGCGGGCAAAGAAATAAGCGCTGGCGGCGTATGCTTTGTTTGCACCCACCAAATTGGAGCTTTTCCAGCCCCGTATCCCGCCTTCCGGTTCGACACCTCTGTTTGGACCCGCCGGCTCCTCCCGCACCGCTCAATCAAACGAACCCTTATTGTCGAATTTAAATAGAAGCATAGATATAATTTTAAAAGATTTATGTTATTTTTTAATAATTATACTGACGCTTTTCATAATTACCATATACATTGTAGTATTGCACAGTGCATTTCATGTGCAAGGAGTGTCAAAATTTTCAAGATAAGACATTTTGATAATGCTACTGACAATCACATGTAATGCAATGTATACATTTTTTGTATGCCAGATGATCAGACACCGCTCATTGAGCTTTGTATGGATCGAATCGAACTGTATCTTTACTTACATGACTATGCATAGCTCACTTGTCGAATTTAAATTGTAAACCACTTCTGATAATTTTCCTCATTTGTGTCCAATTGTCTTCTTTCATCAAACAATCAAATATGTTCTAAGACTGATAATTGCGCTCGACTAAGGCTTCGTTTGACATCATGGTGGTGATCGTTAACGCATGGGTTAAACCGTCATTCGTTAATGATCGTCTAATAAACATCATCAGTTTGAACATAAAAGTGGATGAAGTTTCTTAGGTGAGGGTTAACAAATGACAACTTAACTCCATGTTCATTACCATCACCACCGTACCAAACAAAGCCTAAACTCTGCTGCTTTGTTTGGCAAAACATGACTCACATGTTGTAGAAGAGGGTTTGCTCAAGGATCAAGATAGTACACATAACCATATCAAGTTTGAAATAGGGATTATATAGTATCTCCAACGTAGAGCCAAGCTCTAGAGCGACACGAACACAATAACCCGTTCCGAGTCGGACCCGACACGAGCGGACATAAAACTCAATATTACTAACAATCTCCTTCTATGTCCGCTGTGAACCTGACATCGGAAAAGGGGGTGGTTTGTGAAATGTTCAGCCAAAAGTGAATCATTCATAACCGTGTCTGACACCTGTTAAAAATTATTAGACTTAACAGGAAAATTAGTATGCATGCATAAACAGAACAAGAGTTCAGCCACATCACATCATGTCTCAGATACAATCAGCGGACAGGCCCTAAACGCCTAGCGTCCCAAATCAAACAGAGAGCAACAGAAGTCCAAACAAACAAGTGAAAGAAAATAAAGAGCTAAACAGTGCTCTGAAGCAGAGATACCAAAAAGAAGTCTAGCAATACTCTAACTGTCAATATCCAGAAGATCATCATGATCAGGATCTCAGTCTACCAGTGCTCCTCCTAGATCAGCAACCCCTGTAATTTCCAACAGAGAATTTCATTTTAGAATGAATTCAATCATTTGAAAATGTACAAATATCTAGTTCTACCATGAGAACATAGTATTTAATTATTATTATTACTAGTGTTGGCTGGGAGGACGCGTCTACAGAGTATTATAGATAAACCTCAGAATCTGTTATCTGTTTCCAAATGAAACAATTTACGGACTTCTGGACACCGCAGCTATATCTGTGTTCCTATATGGAATGTCACGGTTACTGCTCTTCTAGAGTTGATTGGAACTCATCAAGTTTGGAATGGAACCAATCAACAAGAGAAAAGTCAAACCAAGTCAGATCGTGTTATCAAGTTTGGAATAACACTCTCCTCCACGGCAAGATAGTCGAATCCAGGTGAAGTTGTTAGCATCAAGTTTGGAATGAAACAACTTACCAGATCCGAACTCAGCAACCAGGAGCATCAACGGAGCACAACATGCTTGCTTTGACAAAGGAAATCTGAAAATCAAAATAATTGGACTAAGGATGAACTGAATCGCCTAACCTTGAACTAAGACCAAGCTAAATCACCTTTAGTCCCATTTTCCCCACTATTTTGATTAACCGATCTTTGGGCATTCCTTTCGTCAATGGATCAGTCAGATTATCCTTCGAACGCACATCGATCAAAGTGATAATTCCATGTTCTTTTAGATAATTCAACAAAGCATGTCTCAGTCGTACATGTCTGCTCTTAGTGTTATAGAGGGCATTCTTTACAACTTGAGCTGCTGCTTGATTATCACAATACAAGCTCAACGAGTTTACTTGTAACCTAGATAGGGGTATGTCTAAAATCAGGTTCCTGATCCAATCTGCCTCTTCACCAGCTGAAGCTAAGGCAAACAACTCGGCTTCCATGGACAACAAGGCTATACACGTCTGTCTTTTGGATTTCTAAGTGATAGCAGCTCCACCTAAAGTGAATATATATCCACTGGTAGACTTGTTGTTCCCAACTTCTGAACACCACGAGGCATCAGAGAATCCATCCACAGTAGGAGGATAACTAGTATAGCATAAGTCATGATCTTTAGTACCTCTCAGGTATCTCATCAGCCTATCTAGGGCATCCCAATGCTCTTTGCCTGGACTACTGGTAAAACGGCTCAGCATGCCAACCATGAAGGCAATGTCTGGTCTTGTACAACTTGTGGCATACATGAGACTACCAATTATTTTAGAATATTTTAATTGATCTATGTTGGTCTATTCATTAGGACTCAACTTAACATTATGATCAAACAGTGTCTCAACAGGCCTACAGTCTTTGTAAACCAAAGTAGAAAGTAGTTGCTCTATATAATGAGTCTAGCTAAGGGTGACTCTACCCTTGTCAACTCTAACTTTCATACCTAACAGGGTATCCACAGGACCAATGTCCTTCATGTCAAAAGCTTCTGCGAGAGTGGATTTGACATCCCTCACTGCAGCAAGATCTGAACCCAAAATCAACATGTCATCCACATATAGACATATGATGACTGTTTGATTGGACAATGAGCGGTGATAGAGACACTTGTCTGAAAGACTGGACTGAAATCCAACGCTCTTTACCACTTGATCAAACTTCATGTGCCACATCTTAGGCGCTTGCTTAAGCCCATAGATTGATTTATTTAATTTGCACACTTTGTCTTTTAGATCTTTATGAACATAACCTTCAGGTTGTGCCATGTAGATCTCTTCATCAAGCTCTCCATTTAATAAGGCTGTCTTTACATCCATCTGATGAACTATGAAGTTTTTGATAGACGCTAAGGCTAGAAGAATCCTAATAGTCGATAGCTAACACACAGGTGAATAAACATCAAAATAGTCTATTCCCCCTTGTTGCTTATAGCCTTTAGCTACTAGACGTGCTTTATACCTGGCTATAGTCCCATCACTATATAATTTCTTCTTCAATACCCACTTGCATCCTAGGATTTTAGCTCTTTTCGGCAGGTCAACTAGATGTCAAGTGTTATTTTGTAGCAGCGAGTCCATCTCATCATCGATAGCTTCTGCCCACATTAATGAATCTCTAGATCTCATTGCTTCTTGATAGGAGAATGGATCGTCCTCTAAGTGGTAGGTGACGAAATTCTCAGCAAAGTTCTTAGGGATTCTATCTCTTGTAGACGTTCTAACAGGAACAGGTTCCACCTCTAGAGGTTGGGGAGCAGTGCCAGAGGGGCCAGCTTCAGGTTCTATAGTATATTCTTCAATCACGTCAGTAGACCCCTTGGACGGTTAAGCCACGATCTTTGATAAATTTATGTTCAAAGAAAATAGCATCTCTAGACTCTATCACTGTATTAATGGATAGATCAAGAAACCTATCAGCGGCACTATCTTCTGCACTACCTAGATAAACACATGTTGTTGTTCTAGGTCCCACCTTAGGTCTCTTAAGGTCTTGTAATCGCACATATGCGATACTGCCCCAAGTCTTTAGAGTATCATATCTACAAGGATGACCATGCCATAACTCATACGGGATAGAAATGAGTTTTAAGTGAGGCACTCTATTCAGAATATGATTCGCAGTAAGAACTGCTTCTCCCCAAAAAGAGTTGGACATGCCATCTGTTAGGAGCATAGAGTTCAACATCTCTGTTAAATTTCTATTCTTACGCTCAGCAATGTCATTTGACTGGGGTGAGTAAGGAGTTATGGTTTCAAGGATTATTCCCTCAGAGGCACAAAATTCCTTAAACTCAATTGCAGTGTATTCTCCTCCTCGATCACTTCTGAGTCTCTTGATTTTAAGGTTCAACTGATTTTCCACACGAGACTTAAAAAATTTTAAATGTCTCAAAGACCTCATCTTTCGATCTCAACAAATACACATGACAATATCTCGAAAAATCATCTATGAAGGTAATTAGATACTTCTTTCCCCCTCTAGTGATATGATTTCGGAAATCACAAAGGTCTGAATGTATCAATTTCAGAAGTTGTGTGCTTATAGACACCGACTTGAAAGGTGTTCTAGTGATTTTGGTTTGAGCACACACCTCACATTTGTCAAATCGAATAGACATATCTAAAGGGATGTTTTGACTCTTAGCTAGGTCTAGCATTTTCCTATAGTTCACATGTCCTAGTCTGTTATATAACAACTTGGGATCAATAAGGTTAGAACTCACTTGGTTAATGCTATCGTTATTCAGGCTAAGTCTATACATTATGTTGATCATATACGCACACCCAAAATAATGTGAATTGACCATTAAGGTCATTCTACCATTTTGAGTAGTGAAGGTCATCCCAGCCTTATCTAATAAGCTTATGGAAATCAGATTTTTAGTTATGCAAGGAACTTCTTTAACGTTTTTAAAAAATAAAGTTTTACCTAAAGAGAGGACCATCTCAGCTGTCCCGGCATGAGTGACAGCGGTCTCTCCTCCATTGCAATCTTCCACTTTCTCCTAGACTGCCACGACCTCAGAGAGAAGACCTCTGTCATTAGTAACATGACATGTAGCACCGCTATCCAGCCACCACTCAGAGGAAGTACTGCGGTGACTACTCTCGACCATAGCCACGAATGGCCTGGGTTCCGGGTTGTCGACCGGCAGATGTCCATTATTTTGATCCTCAAGGCGAATGAGTGTTTTGAGTTCTTCCAGAGTGGTCTCCTCCTCCAGTCTGAAGGTGAGCCACCCAGGAGGCAGCTTGTGCAGAATCAGACTCACAAAGAGACTATCAGATATTTCAGACTGTTTGTCCACCAACTTGAGACGCAATATTTCCAGTTCAACAATTTGAGATGTGATAGAAGAATTTGTATCAAATTTTAAGTTAAAGAATTGCTCACTAAGTGGAATCCTTAACGATCCCTCCTTCTCTTGGAAACGCCCATTCAAGCAATCCCAAATCTCCTTTGCAGTCTTACAACCATTGTAGGTCATGGCGAGATGAGGATTTAGGGATCTTCAGAGATAATCCATACAAAGAACATCGTCCTTACCCCATTGAAATACGTCAACATCCTCTCGGGTAATGGCGTAATCACTCAGAACTGTGTAGAAAATTCCACGTTCTTTCATCCCCAATTTGACGTACAGTCTCCAAACATGGAAATCAGTGGGAGAGAACGACTGAAGCTCCATGATATCGAGTGAGCTATACCTCAACATCTCAATTTAGCTTGAACAGAAAAACTAGTAAGTCACCTGTTCCGCGCGGAGACGACTCGGTGTCTTCAGATCCAATCCAGAAATTTTTTTGCACCTTCTCTCCGGCTGAGAGCACTCGCCGAAGGCTAGATCCACGCAAATAAAGACTCCAAAGAAGATTTCCTGCTAGCAAACCGAGAAATACTTTCTCCCTGCAAAGTACTGGATCTCCTTAAAAAAATGGATGGTCACTGGATCTCCTTTGTAGAATCAAGCCCACTAGATCAGAGTTACCACAAATCAGCATGGAAAGATCGGCGACCTTTATTCTATGCAGATCGAGCCAAATCAGAGCAGTGAATACTTCTGAACAGATTGCCGAAATCTCCAGGCTACTTAATCTCCTGCGACTGAATTTGCTTCAGCAATAGTGCTGATCAACCAAGGAAACCAGATAGCCACAAAAATGGAAACAGGAGCGACGCAAGCCTGGAATCGGGAGAGCCACGGTAGTGGATCTGAAACCAGCGACGATGGACCTATACCCTCTTCCCGAACGAGAGCCACGGCGGCGCTGCGGTGGAATCTGAAAGATATAGTACCTAGACACCTAGAGGGGGGTGAATAGGTGACCAAATTCTTTTTAAACTTTAATGGCAGCAATCAGTTATAACACAGAATCTATTCTACTTTTGCACAGCAAACACACAGCATACACAGCAAAGCACAGCACAGCAGACACAGAGTTTTATAGTGGTTCCTCAAGCTTTGGGTACATCCAATTTCCCCCTTCTCCTATCTAGCAGTGTACTAGATTCGGCCAAACTTCTCCACTATCTCAGAACCCAAACTGGTTCCTACACCTCAGGCCCAAAGCCCTACAACTCAGCTTTTCCACAAAGCCTACACTCAGCCACAAAGGCCTACACTCAGCCACCCAGGCCTACACTCAGCCACCAAGGCCTACACTCAGAGATACCAATCTCCTACCCTCAGGCTCCCAAAGCCCTACACTCAGCCTTTATAATTATAGGCTTACAAAAACTCAGATCCAAAGGATCCTACAAGATAAAAATGAATTTACAAATGATAACTCAGCAACCCAAGGATAAGAGAGGGGAGTTGTGAGTTTCTTGATGAGTTCTTGGAAGAACTCAGCTGGATTCAATCTGACTTAGCTTTCTTCAAAGCTTCTTGAAAGTAGAACTCAATAAGATTGACTCCTTCTGCAGTTGATCCTTGACCTCTACTTCTTAAGATCCAGAATATATCTGAATCCTTCTTCTCAGCCTAGTTCCAACGGCTGATTTCTTGGATGGAGCCCTCTCTCTCCAACTTCTTAGATCTGCACTTGGACAGCTAGATCTTCTTGTTTTGATACTAGATCAATAACTTGAACAACTCTGTGAACCACTTTTTTGAACAATCTCAACAACAGTTTCTATAGACTGTATGAGCCTATTTATAGGCCTTCTTCATGTTAACCGGCTGGTCCGGTTCATAACTGTCTTCTGACAACTCTGACAAGTGCTGTAGACCGGCTGGAACGACAGCTGTCAAGTCATCCAGTCAGTTCTTGAAAGTTCTTTAACTGTCTGAAAGTTTCGAGACTTTCTGTCTTTAAGTGTCGACACTTATAGACCAAGTGTCGACACAAGTTGTGTAAGTGTCGACACAAGTCTACAAGGTGTCGACACAACTCCTTGTGTTGTAGATTCTATGTCTCGACACAGTTTCTTCTTCATGTGTCGACACTGAAATTGAGTGTCGACACAAGTACTTAATCTTCTGTATTTTGCTGAATTCTTCTAAGTGTCGACACATCTCCTTTGTGTCGACACATCTTCATGTGTTGAATCTGATAAGTGTCGACACTGCTTCTTGGTGTCGACACTACTTCTTGGTGTCGACACATGTCTTTAGTGTTGATACTTGCTAAGTGTCGACACAGCTCCTTGTGTCGACACTAGATTCTTCTGTTGAGACTTCAGCTGAGTGTCGACACATTCCCTTAGTGTCGACACTTGTACTTAGAATAATTTGTTGATCTTGCTGTTCTTTGTTAAGTGTCGACACAGCTCCATGTGTCGACACTTTCTTCAAGTGTTGAGTCTTCAGCTGAGTTTCGACACATTGTTCTGGGTGTCGACACTTACTTCAAATGTTGACTCTTCTGTTGAGTGTCGACACATTGTTCTTGGTGTCGACACTTATACTTAGTCTCTGCTGACTTTTGCTGAGTGTCGACACAGCTCCAAGTGTCGACACTTTCTGGTGTAGACACAGCTTCAAGGTGTCGACACTGCTGTTAAGTGTCGACACTGCTTTACTGTACTTTCTTCAATGAGTGTCGACACAGCTCCTTGTGTCGACACTTTGTGTCTGGTGTCGACTCTGCATCCCAGGTGTCGACACAATGACTCCAAGTGTCGACACTGCTTACATGGGTGTCGACACAAGTCTTCTTAAGTGTCGACACTTTCCCTCTGGGTGTCGACACATGGACTTAGAAACTTTTTGCTTCAGTCCTGCAAATACTTAACATGCACAAGTAAACTCAACATACATCAAATACATTTTGATGTATATCATTGAGTTGGGTGAGGCTTCTTCAAATCAGGTACATTTAAACCAATGTACCCAACAATCTCCCCCTATTTGGAGAAGTCATAACCCTTAGTCAATGATATACACCATTCATAATTAAAATTACAAAATGATGTAGAGCAGGATAATATACAGCAGGGTAAACATAAACATGTATCAATTTCACATGTATACAAATTCATCATCATAGAACAAATATGAAATAGACATAGACATCATCACAGAACAAGCATGAAATAGATTTATCATATAACATACAGTTCTAATATCTGTCTTATACATTTTCAGAAGTTAACAAAAAGTTTTTCATCAAAAAGATTACAAAGTAAACTTCAAGAAAATTCTAAATCTATTTCAATTCTGGCTCCTTAATCACTATTCCTTTGCCAACATGAACCTTAGCTTGGACAGGAGCATCAGCAACTTCAGCATCAGCAGGCTTCTTGCCTTTCAGATCTTTCTTCTTGAGCTCTTCTGCTTTGATCTTTTGTCTTTCAAAATAATGGTATGGCTTAGGAAAGTACTTGCTAGGCTCCTGAGCAGTAGGAGGTAGCTTTCCCATCTTTGCCTTCCTTCTGTATTGGACAATTGCCTCCTGTCTAGATTCATGTTTCCTCCATTCAGCTTCAGAGAACCATTTGTTCCTGTCATGAATGTTATCCTTGGCAGCTTTCCAGGCAGTTAAAATGATATTTCTTGAGGTAGGGCTCCATTGCTCAAAATCTGGTCTCTGTTCAGCTTGTTCCCTAAACCTCTTCTTAGACAATCTTGTCTCTTCTTCTTTCTGCATTGCCTCTTGCATGGCTTCAGAAATAGGCTGAACCACTTTCTCAATAATAACATTGTCCTTGCCCCCAGGTGGGTTGTACATGGTCTGTACATCAGCATGAATCATGTCAAAATCTGGAGGAGGGTATATGACTTGAGCCTCTTCAGGTTGCTCTCCTCCTAGATATGCAGGTTGAATACCAGATTCTGCCACATTGTCATCATCACAAAGAGGAGGATAACCCAGTGTAGCTATGATAGAATTGGATATCCATTTGGCATGATCAGAGCTTGCCTTGACTAACACTCTCTCCCCCTTTATGACTTCTCTTTCTATATGATCTCTCACATCATCCTTCTGAAATCTCACCTGATTATCCAAGTAATTGACTCCATCCTTAAAGAAAGGTTTTAACCTTTGGAGTTTGTCAGTTATAATCTTCTGTGAGTCTTGGATGGTAGTCTTAAGAGCAATGAGTTCTTCTAGAAATACTTTGTCAAAGTCAGCTTTAATAGTAGCAGTAGAGGTAGAAGGTTCAGCAGCCTTGTTCTTTAATTCAGTGACAATAGCATTATGGGAAGCAGTCAAATTGTTATTCATCCTTAGCTGATTTTCAAGAACATACCCTTGCTTCAATGCTATGTCATCCACTTGTGCTTTTATCTTTTCCTGGTGTGTAGCCAAGTACACTACTGCATTTCCACCCTTGTGGAAACAGTCTGTCATCTCTTTCTTGTTTAGGTTCATTTCAAACCTTATGGATTTAATATCCTGGGCCAGATCAAATTGCAATGATTTCTGCCCTTCATCCACATACTTCTCTATGGCCTGCCTGTGCTCATCCAGTTTAATTTGCATTGCCACCATTAAAGCACTATAATCAACAGATGGTGTTTGCTGAACTATAGACTGTGGTGCAATAGATTGTAGAGCCTTCTTATAACTCTAGCTTCTTCTCTTGAATACATAAAGTTTCTTTTGCTTAGCCCTTGTAGCCTCCTCATCTTCAGATTCTGAGGAGCTGGCTATGTCAACCCTCTCCTTAGGGCTTGGAGGCCTCTCAGGCTGCACATCAGGTGCCTTCTCAGTTTCTTGCCTGGCAGGTACTTCATGAATGTGCACTTGCTCCCCCTCAGCAGCAGCATTATCTCTTTCAGCAGCAGCCTTGTCCATGTCAAAATCTTGTTGGTCTAGATTTAAAAATAAATCCTCCATAGCGTACTCTTGTGGTGAAGGAGCTGGAGAAATTCTAGGCTCTTCAGCCACTGGATCAGATACCATTTGAGCAACAGCAGATGTGTCTTCCAAGACATCATCTGGGACTTGGCCATCCAGCTGAGTTTGCTGATGAACATCAGACAAATCAGAATCTTCCATAGGAAAATCTAAAGTGTTTAGTTCAGTGATTACCTCTAGTATGATGGTGGTTGCTTGTTCACTTTCCAGTGTAGTGGGTTCATCTACAACTGGAAGCTCCCCCTGGCTGTGATCCTTGTGGATGAGGCTAGCTTGAGGTAGCTCCCCCTGGATCTCAGCATCATCTTGAGGAGCAGGAGTCTTTAAAGCAGTCTCATCCTCATTTTCATATGGAGTGAAGACAACTTGTTCTTCACTGTCTGAGCTGCTAGTGGACTCTTGTGTCACTGGAGCAGTCTTCCTTTTCTTCTTTGGAGGAATGTCTTTCTCAGCAACTATCTTCTCAGGGGTTGGCATCTCTTTAGTCAACACCCTGTCCCATCTAGAAAACAACCTCATGTCCATTTTCCTCATGTGATTTATTTTGCTTCCAGCAGCTGTACTCATAACTTCAGGTATTACACCAGCAAGATAAAGACTTAAAATCCTGCCCAGGTTGGGCTTCTTCAAGCTTTCCTTAATCTTCTCAAAGACTACCATAGACCAGTCGGTTTTTAGAGTGAAGATTAGCCTTGTCATAATATCAAACATATGGGCAGACACTCTGTCATGCCCTCCTGGCTTGCTGAGTAGTACTTTGCCAACAATTTCAGAAAGAAATTTTCCTTGATTGTTCATGCCTTTTCTGTTGAAAACTGAACCAATCTTCATTTTAGAATCAAGTCCACACCAGGTTAGAGCTTCCCTGGTATTTGATGCAGTAACTTCATCTTCATCTTTAGTTCTTGGAAGCTGTAGAATCTTCCTCAGACTTTTTGGTGATACCTTGACCTTCTCACCATGAACCATGGATTTGATTTTGAATCCAGTTTCATCCATCTTGGATCCATTGAGGAATTCGAGTACCTCTTTCTTCCATATCTTAGTTGGTTCAGACACTAGATATTCTAACCCGGAATCTGCTACTAGGGTTATCACGAGCTTGATTTCTTGCTCAGCATCCTCAAAAGCGCTGTGCACTAGCTCGTAACCTTCGTTGACATTTTCCTCAAGCTTAGGCGCCATTAGGGTTTGTAGAATTTGTCTTGAGAGAAGAGAGATGTCGACACAGAAGTCTGGTCTCAAAACTTTGAAAGCGTGTCGACAAACAAAGACAAAACCCTATTTATACCTTTCTAATTTTGAAGATGAACAGGCGGGACAGCTAACTTAAACTGTGTCGACACTGGCAATAAGTGTCGACACTGACTTATAATGTCTCGACACATATGTGTCGACACAAGGTTAGTCAACAGATAATATGTGTCGACACTTATTTATGTGTCGACACCACATAACTCGACACTTAGTCGAGACTTTACTTAGAAAATTTTGAGTAAAACTTAAGTGTCGACACCACTTTAGATGTGTCGACACCTACTAGACATGTGTCGACACTAAAATTCTGAAGTGTCGACACCAACTTCCTAGATGTGTCGACACCTTTTTCCTGAAGTGTCGACACCACTATTCTGTGTCGACACAGAAATCTCTATGTGTCGACACCTTTTTACTTGGCCAATTTCAATTCTGTAAACTTACTCTAAGTTTATCATTCCTAGTTCAATTTTAAATCTATTGAACTTAGCTTCTTCTAGGGGCTTAGTATACATATCAGCTATTTGATTATCAGTTTTAACATATTCTAATAAAATATCTTCTCTTTTTACATGCTCCCTAAGAAAATGATATTTAATTTCAATATGTTTTATTCTACTATGAGATACAAGATTATTAGCTATTGAGATAGCACTTGTAGAATCACAGAAGAGTGGAGTTCTACTTACCTGAAATCCATAGTCCTCTAGCTGATGTTGTATCCACAGAAGTTGAGCACAGCAACTTCCAGCAGCCACATACTCTGACTCTGCAGTGGAGATAGCCACACTTGTTTGCTTTTTGCTACTCCATGAAATTAGTCTCCCACCTAGGAATTGACAGGTTCCAGTAGTGCTTTTTCTATCTTCTTTACATCCTGCAAAGTCTGCATCTGAATAACCTGTTAGTTCAAAATCCTCATTCCTAGGGTACCAGAGGCCTAGATAGGGAGTGCCCTTTAGATATCTCAATGTACAACCCCGTGTCCGGCGAGCAAGTTCAACAAGGGCCACACAGGCGAGCTCAGCGAGCTCGGCAGCAGCAGGCGAGCTCGGCAGCAGCAGGATCGGGCCAGAGCTCGACATCCGTCGACCAGAGATCGACGATCGACGACCCAGAGCTCGGCATTCGCCGAGCGAGCTGCAACTCGCGGCCCCGCAGTGGAGCTCGGCAGCAGCTGGCGAGCAAAGCACACCGAAGTGGCCAGGGGTCCCAGCTCGCCTGAGGATCAGAGGTATTTTTTACTATTCTATCCCTGCTGGCCTGCCCATAGCCCTTCGAAACAGCGGAGTTTGGCTGTTGGCAGGCCCAGCCAAGGGTTTCCCGGTAATTTCAGGTCAGTTATTTTGGTTATGGGCAGTCCGGGTTTTAAAAACTATAAATAGGACCCAAGGGGTACCCCAGAAGGCAAGTTTTTCCCTGAGCTCCTCTCCCCAAATTCTCTAAGTGCTTTCTGAGGGTACCTTAGCTCGGCTTCAGGCTAAGGAGGGGAAGCGCTCTGAGATCTTCCGGGTTTGTGGTGGGACCTCCCCGCCGAGCCCTTGGGTCTGTTTTCTCCTTGTCCAGTTGTTTTTTCTTGCAGGAGCGAAGTAGGCGCGAGACCACCCCTTTCCCCAAGGGCGAGCTCCACAGGAAGCCGAGTTCCGGTTTCAACACTCAATATTCTTTTGACTGCTGTCAAATGAGACTCTTTAGGGCAGGCTTGATACCTTGCACAGACACATGTAGCATACATGATATCTGGTCTACTTGCAGTCAAGTATAATAGGGAGCCAACTATCCCTCTATACAAGGTTTCATCTACAGGTTTCCCTGCATCATCCTTGCTAAGAGACATACTTGACCCCATAGGAGTCTTCATGGTACTGGATGAATCCATACCATACTTCCTTATGAGTTCTAGGGTGAACTTGGACTGACATATGGATAAACCACTCTCAGTCTGTTTAACTTGGAGACCCAAGAAAAACTTCAGCTCTCCCATACTACTCATCTCAAATTGACCTTGCATGAGTTTTGCAAACTTTTTGCAAAGGCTGCTTTCAGTAGACCCAAATATAATGTCATCTACATATATTTGGACTAGTATAACTTTGCCTCTAGATTCCCTAAGGAATAGAGTCTTATCTATTTTCCCCCTTGAGAACTTGTTCTCAATGAGGAAACTAGATAGGGTTTCATACCAAGCCCTAGGGGCTTGCTTTAACCCATATAAAGCTTTCCTAAGTCTATAGACATGATGAGGTAGAGTTGGATCAACAAAACCTGAAGGTTGTTCCACATAGACTTCCTCTTTAAGATTACCATTCAGAAATACTGACTTGACATCCATTTGGTAAACCTTGAATCCTTGAAAGGTTGCATAGGCCAAGAACATCCTTATGGCTTCCAGTCTGGCTACTGGAGCAAAGGTTTGATCAAAGTCAATATCTTCTTCTTGCCTATATCCTTTAGCAACCAATCTTGCTTTATTCTTAATGATGACACCTTGTTCATCCAACTTATTCCTGTAGATCCACTTAGTTCCTATTATATTGTGGTCTTTAGGTTTAGGAAAAAGTTCCCAGACCTTGCACCTCTTGAACTGATTAAGCTCTTCTTGCATTGCTTCAGTCCATTATGGATTTAGTATGGCTTCTTCAAACATCTTAGGTTCAACTTGAGATAGAAAACTGGAGTAGATTGCTGCATTCAGGTTTTTGCTCCTTGTTGTACCCCTTGTCTTGGATCTCCAATAATCTGCTCTACTGGATGATCTCTAAGATGCCTATTGGCTTGAGGCATCCTAAGTTCTGGTTGAACCTCTTCAACATCTTCATCATGCTGTACTCCTTGAACTTCTTCAACAATTGGTACATGTAGTTCTCCCCCTGGACAACAGCCACTGTCTTCTTCTATAGTAAGTTTGTCCATCCTTTGTGTTAAACCTGTGGGGCTGCATACACTACTAGGCAACTCATTGTTAATAAGTTTAGTCTCATCAAAAACTACATGTACAGATTCTTCTACAACTTGTGTAGACAAGTTGTAGACTCTATAAGCCTTACTGTTATTGTTGTACCCAACAAAAATTCCCTCTTGGGACTTGGCAGAAAACTTTGTCAAGTAAGACTTCCCATTGTTAAGTATGAAGCATTTGCAACCAAAAATCCTGAAATAGGATAGGTTTGGTTTCCTGCCTTTCACAACTTCATAGGGGGTCTTGTTGAGCCTTTTAGTGATGGTAGCCCTATTTATAACATGACATGCAGTGTTAACTACTTCAGCTCAGAAATATTCTGGTAGTGATGTATCACTTAATAGGGTCCTACCAGCCTCTATCAAGGTCCTATTCTTCCTCTCAGCAATGTCATTTTGCTGAGGTGTTCTAGGTGAAGAGAATTCTTGAAATATCCCAAAGTCTTCACATAGTTTTGTCATGCTATCAGACTGAAATTCAGTACCATGGTCACTTCTAATCTTGACCACTGTACTGTTTAGTTCATTCTGAATTTGCTTGACAAAGCTATGGAAGACACTAGGTGTTTCAGATTTCTGTCTTAAGAAGAACACCCAGGAAAACCTTGAGTAGTCATCTACAACTACAAATGTATAGACCTTCCTACCTAAGCTGTGAACTGGCATTGGACCAAAGAGATCCATATGCAAGAGGTATAAACACCTCACAGCATCTTTGTTTTCTATGCTTCTAAAGGTGGATTTAGTCTGCTTGCCCTTTTGACAAGCTGAGCAAATACCATCTTTAACACACTTAACTTGAGGACCATTCCTCACTAACTCTTTGCTAAAGAGTTTGCTAATAGTCTTATAGTTAAGATGTAACATCCCATGTTACTTCTGGACCCCTCAACTTAGATTGGGTTAGGCATGAGTGAGACTTAAGGTGATCAACTAAGTTTGACCCTAGGAAGTGGGTGGTAGCCATGTGGGGCCCATTATAAGACCATAGTCAAACTAGGTCAAACTAGCCTAAGTGGGGACCCTAGCCACACCATGACCCCACCACATTGCCCTAACCCTAAAAACAATCTAAGTGGACCCTAGGGTATGTCACTGGGTCAACATTTTGACCCCAATTGACCAAAGTCAACCTTGGGCTTAATTTGGTCAAACCCACACTCATAGGCCTAATTAACCTAAGTGGGGCACCCCCTTGACCCAAACCAAGTTGGGTGGTGCCACTAGACCCATTCCCACCAAGTGGGGTCAGTCCACCCACCATAGTTGACCAGTCAACCCTAAAAGTCAATTTGGTCAACAAATTGACCTAAAGAGTGAAATGAAGGCCAAGTCAAGTTCCCTTGGACCAAGCCCACTAAAATTGGCCCAAAGTCAGCCCAAGTGAACAAGACCAGTCCTACCCCTCTAAATCAGGAGAGAGAGTACATGCAAGGGGGTAAAATTGAGATTTTTAGGAAAAGAGGAGAGAGAAAGAGGAATGAAGGGAATAATGGCCACATGGCCACCCCCATCAGCTGGTTTTGGCTGCCCAAAACCAGGTGGCTGACTTCCCCTCTTCATTTCCAGCAGAATTCCAGAGCTGAGAGCCACATGGCACCATGGGTGAAGCCTCCAAAGCTCAAACCGAGCTCACATTGGGCTTATCTCCCCATATACCCTCTATCAGCCCCAAATAACCCCTCCATTAGCTTCAGAAGGTCCAGAGGAGTGGAATTCGACTACTTACACATGGAGAACGGTGGAGAATGCAACTTTCGGGGAGGAGCTCGCCGGCGCACCACCACCACGGCAAACCGCCGCCTGACCCGCAGCCAAGCCCCGATTATGGTGCGTTTCACTTCACCTCTACCCGCACTAGCTTCTTAGATCAAATAGGCGAGAGATCGGGCTCAATTGAGCCCGATGCCATGTGAGAAAATCTAGAAAATTCTAAGTTTCTGAAACCGCTCGGGATCGCCGTCGCCGTCGTCTCCCGCCGCCCCATCGCCGGGAAATGATAGCCACCACCACCGTGAAGGTGATGGCACCATTGGCCGGAGGTGGCGACGCCTCAGCTGGCCGGAAACCGCCGGCAAAATCGCTCCAGGTCGGCTCGATCTCAGCCGTTGGCTGGAGGTAGACGATAACCCGATTCCGTCCATTCTTGCTTTAAGATTCGTGCGCCGATTTTAATATAAATCAGGATTAATAAATGAATAGTAATATTTCTGTCACATATATTCAGCCCTCTTGCAAGTTAAATTTAGGCCTCTTAGAGGCATTTCCAGAACTTAGGCCCTTAATGAAAATTGTAGCCTAGGGTCTTACCTTTAATATGCCACCCTAAACACACATTGTGGTGTAGAGTACAGCCCTGTAGGACATTTTTCCTAGGACTGGTCCTAGACTAGGGCAGAAAATATATTGGATGCCCTGGTCTCAATACTAGTCACCATGACCCCAAATTTTGGGCACATGCATGATTAGGGCTTACTTACCTCCTGCCAAAATTTAGGAATTTTTGGAAAATATTTTCCTATATTTTTAGGTAAAATATCAAAATTTAAATAAATGATATATATGGAGTTCTACTCCTCCCCATGGCCCCAATTTTTGGTGGTGGGTCAGTGAGGTCACCCTTGGTGCATGATAAAATTTTCAGCACCTTGGGTTCACTGCATGTTGGGGAAATCCACTTGCTTATGCTAGCCTATGTTAAGGCTTGGTGTGCAAATAGCAAAAATGCAAATTGCTGAATTTAGCCCAATGGTTGCATGCAAGAATTATGAAATTAATTACAGTGGTTCATTAGGATAAAGTTCACCCCCAAAATTAATGAGGGAATTTTTGGGATCAAAATTCCATTTATTGGAATTTATTTTCATTATAGCTATTTTGGAATTAAAAATTGGAAAATAGGATTTACTCAAGTACAAATCCAAACAACCTTGCTAAGGCATAGATTACATCACATTTGACTTAGGAAAATTATGATTTCTCTGTTTTGAAGAACTTTGGAGTAGATACCCTAAATTTCCCATTTTACCCTTATCATGATAATTCTTGAAATGATATATTTATACCTCTGAAAAATTTGGGATTTATTATACTGTCATAAAATGTTGATATTAGTTTATCATGAATTTCTCAGAATTTTATTGGATGTATTACTTGTGTTAAACTAGTACAATGGCATTTTGGTAAATACCTTATAATGGAACCCCATAGGCTATCTTACATTCAATTTTAATGATTTTCTGCCAATAGCCATGATTTAGTGTCTTAAAGGCTCTGTAATTTTTCTGGAATTTTTGAGTATATAATGCTTATACTTCATGTGTAAAATGGAATTCATGTGGGATTGTTATTAAATAGAAAATGACAATAAATAACTTAAGGAAAATTATGAAATTCTGAAGGCAGCAATATTTGGTTAATATACATCTTAGGAAAAATTTCCTAAGTCAGAGGATGCTTAATTAAATCACTTCATGTGTAAAGTGGCCGAGCATTTAAATTAAGAGAATTAATTAAATGACCATTTGGCCAGGAAAAATTATGAGAATCCTTAGGGTAGTTCCCTTAGTCCATAATACCCTAGGATAAATATTTAGAGGCAAGATGCCTTAAGTTTTGGAAGATCACATTTCTAGGGTAAACATAGGTCATGGTCTGCATATAACACAAATAGGTCTTGCCTTAGGGAATTACCAGGGGATTGATTATCGGCAGAAATAAGAGAGAGTTCAACATGAGTAACCCTGGTGGGTAGAGTTGTCTTAGTGAGGGATCAAAAGTGCAAGTCTTGGTCATCAACTGGAGTGGGGGATCGGCGGAAGACCGTCGGTTCCCGGTAACACCTTAAGTCACTAGGGTTATACTTAAGCAATAAGGAGAGCTAGGGAGATACATGGGTAGTCATCAACTAAAATAAGTATCCTTGCGAAAGGGAACGCTGGGCGTAATCCCAACACAGTTCCTAGTGCCCCTTGAGAGCCCTTCACAGGGAATACCGGGGGCAGTCCTGGGATTAACCTTAAATCTCTAAGTATAATAAACCGTAGACAAGAGTAGCTTAATAGGTTAGGACATGGTTGTACCTTCTCGCCCGTGTTTGGGTTGGAGAGTTTCATGATATATGCTCACCCGTTTAGGGTTGGAGGGAATTGACATAAAGGCACTAATGTGCGTTCTCACCCGGGTTTGGGTTTGAGGGATTCAGGACGGGTTTGGTCCTGCAAGCGGAAGGCTCGGTATGAATTACTTGCATGTGCATAAATATCGTGGCGGGGCATGCGGTACTGGCCGTTCGTCACACCGATGGCAGTACGGTGCACCAGGCGGTTGTGGGAGTTAGAGGGGCCAGTGGGTTGTTTTACACTGCGGTCTGGAGGACGACCCCCGATAACACACATCCGACCCAACAAGACTGACGGGTTTGTCAGCAAAGTACGTACGCGAGACTCTAGAGTGCACCTTGGACGTGTACAGAGGCGTATGAGAGGGGTCTAAGGCTTGGTAGTGTGCATACCGGTCTAGAAGCGGAGACGCCCGCTCCGCTGCTGCCGTAGCCACAGCGGTGGTACCCGAGAGTGATGCTAGCTCTCAAAAAGTGGGAACTAAAGGTCTGTGATCACAGAGTCGTTGTGTGTGAGTTGCACTTGCCTGCGCATAAAACTGCATCATATCATTCATTCATATTAGGTCATACGCTTCATAGATCCTTATCATATAAATTAGTATGGGCTCTTTTATATGATAAGTTAAATTTCCTGGAAATCCTAACTTATATATTTGTATGGGCATTTATATAAGTTAGGGTACGTTTGTGATGATAGCTTAGTGGTAGCTTAGTTTATTTACTTGTTCATACTGCTGTTTCTTTACTTTCCTTTACTGCTCCGCTCTTACTTACTTACTACTTATACTGTACTTAGCATTGCTAGTGTAGAATTTCATTACTTAGTACCACTTTAGATAGATATTGTCATCTGCTTCCATTTTGCTACCCCTTGTTGTCCTCCGCTTCGTCCTCCCGCTCGGTGCCTAGGAGCTGCGGGGCGAGGTGTGGAGGAAACGACTTAGTCTTTTTGACTAATGGTCGGTGACCAACTATTTTTAGGAGCCCGTGGAGATGGAGCACCAGCACGTCGAGGAGGCAGGACATGAGGAGCAGATACCGCGTCAGCAGACTACCACTACTACTGTGCGTCCTCAGGTGGGACGAGTCTTGATGTTCTAGTTTAGCTTCCGCATTTACTATTTTGTGAGAGAGAGATTTGATGTACTGGGCATAAGCCCTTTTTACTCTTTCTTCTGTACTTTTTGTGGACTATATGTTGTACTATTCATCTCTTTTCATGATTATACAGTGGCTTGTGGACTGGTATTTTTACATATACAGTTTTACTTCTTATTTCTCATATTGGCCTACAGGTTTATGATCGTACTAGCCGGCAGAATCGGCGTGTTGCGGTGTCGACTAACCCGTGAGTTAGTGCCACCGTAAGACGGCGGTTCTGGGCATAAGATCCGGTTGCCCTCCTTGGTAAGGGGGAGGGGGGTCTTACAAACTGGTATCACTTGAACAACGATCATATGAGAAAGAAGTCCACAATATGGGATCACCCCCGCCCCAGCATTAGTTTGCGGACAAACTATGCAGCGGAAGCAGTGGTGTGCCCATGTACAAAAGTCACAGAAATGGTCCACAAAGTACAATTTGATAGGCCAATTTTGCTTTAACCTTACCTTTATGCAACCTCCACAGGTCGCAGCGCCGCAAAATGTGGCTCCTCCCCCTCCAGCTGCCACTCCATTCCTACATACGGAGATGGGGCAGACCCTGACGGCGATTTTGGATGCCTTTAGAGCCCAGCAAGTCCCGGCTCCACAGCCAAATCCGGGGTCGAGCTGGCTGAGTGCATTCAAGAGCCTGTCCCCACCGACGTACCGTGGGACAGAGGATGCAGTGAAGACAGAAGAATGGCTGGAGGCCATACACGAGATCTTAGCGGGCATCAGCTGCCCAGTCGGCCAGGCAGTACCTCTAGCCACCTCCGTGCTAGAGGCCCACGCGAAGAGATGGTGGAAGTCAGTCCGGGAGACTACTTATGCGGACTTTGAGTTGTCAGAGATTTCTTGGGAGGAGTTTGGCGATGTGTTCCTGGAGCACTTCGTCTCTACTACGGACAGGGATGCTTTGGAGGAGAGGTTTTTGAACCTCAAGCAGGGGACTAGATCAGTGATAGAGTATCAGAGGGAGTTCTCCCACTTGGCCAGGTTCGCGGGGATTCAGGACACCGACGACAGGAGGTATGCGAAGAGGTTCTACCGGGGCCTTAGGGATGATCTGAGGCAGGCTCTGTTATTCATTTCACATGGCACATCCAGGCAGATCATTGAGATGGCGAAGAAGCTGGAGGCTGACCAGCTGATGGTACGAGCCGGAGGGAAGAGACCATTTGATGGATCGACATCTGGTGAGAGCAGTAGGGGCTCTCAGAGAGGCAGGACCATCGGATACAGGAGGGGTGGGGGACGTCGTCGTCCCAACTTCAGGCAGGAGCAGGGGCCTCCTCCAGCTTTGGCTCCCCCACCTCTACAGATACATGATCCGAGGAGACAGGATGACCGAGGCCACCGACAGGTGGTTTGTTATGGATGCCGCCAGCCTGGGCACATCAGGTCGGAGTGCCCGCACCGATTCCATCCCCCTCCTCCTCCTCCACCTCCAGTGGCCCCAGTACAGCAGGGCCGAGGACGAGGCCGAGGACGAGGCCGAGGCCGGGGATATCATGGCAGGAGGCGCGAGCAGGAGCAGATATACGCCTTGGACCTCACAGAGCCGAGGAATCCCGAGGAGGTCATTACAGGTACTTGAAGTTAGTTTTGAGTTTCCTTAAATTTTTCCAATGATATATATATAGTACCTGGAACCATAGGTAACAATTAACCTTCACATAAACAAACCTCAGGCATAGTCATGATCAGCGGCAAGCCTGCCCATACTCTTTTCGACACGGGTGCGTCACACTCGTTCGTATCCGAGGCCTTCATCGACGGACTCGAAGGCGTGGAGAGGTTCCCTGGACTAGAGATGAGGGTACGCCTACCCGATGGATCGGAGCTGCGGACCACTGCACATTGTGATATGGAGGCCGAGATCGGCGGCAAGGCATTTGAGGCGCCGGCGACTATCTTGAAGCTGCAGGACTTTGATTTGATCTTGGGCATGGCCTGGTTGCATCGGAACCATGCCCAGATAGATTGCCCGTCCAGGAGGATCACGCTGAGACATGGCGATTCTCATGTTATCGTTGAAGGTATCCAGCCTATCTGCCACCTACTATTATCTTCTATACAGGCTGTGAAGGCCCATGAGCAGGGTGAAGAAGTCTATATTGTCTGCTTCGAGATGGTGGGGACAGAGGCGACTATCTCAGATATTCCGGTGGTTCGGGATTTCTCCGACGTATTCCCGGAGAAATTGCCCGGGCTACCGCCTGCTAGAGACTTGGATTTCAGGATTCAGCTAGTGCCGGGAGCGAAGCCGGTGTCCCGAGCACCCTACAGGATGGCTCCTAGAGAGTTAGCAGAGTTCAGAACTCAACTGCAGGAGCTAGTCGAGTCAGGATTTGTACGGCCTAGTTCATCGCCATGGGGAGCGCCAGTTCTATTTGTGAAAAAGAAGGACGGATCACTGCGATTGTGTATAGATTACCGGGAGCTGAACCGGTTGACGGTCCGCAACACCTATCCTCTGCCTCGGATAGATGAGTTATTTGACCAGCTACAGGGAGCATTCTGGTTCTCCAAGTTAGATCTGCGATCCGGCTACTATCAGCTCCGTATCAGGGAAGAAGACATACCGAAGACGGCTTTCAGTTCGCGCTATGGGCTATACGAATTCACGGTGATGCCTTTTGGGCTCACGAATGCTCCTGCCGCATTCATGAGTCTGATGAACCGTGTCTTCGAGCCTTTCTTGGATCGCTTCGTGATAGTATTCATCGACGACATCCTTATTTATTCTCGGACTCGGGAGGAGCATACTGAGCACTTGGCACAGGTCCTGCAGAGGTTGAGGGAGGCACAGATGTACGCAAAATTTTCGAAGTGCCAGTTCTGGTTGCAGGAGGTGGCTTTCCTGGGGCACACGATCAGTGGGGCTGGGTTAGCTGTGGACCCGGCCAAGATAGAGACAGTGAGGGATTGGCCGCGGTCGAAGACCGCATCTGACATCCGCAGTTTCTTGGGACTAGCAGGCTATTATCGCAAGTTCGTGGAGGGGTTCTCAAGGATAGCACTCCCCCTCACGTCCTTGACGAAGAAGGATGCTGATTTTGTTTGGTCAGAGCGGTGTGAGACGGCTTTTCAGGAGCTGAAGGACCGGCTCATCTCATCCCCTATTCTTGCGCTTCCATCCGGGAGCGAAGGATTCCAGATTTACACGGACGCCTCTTATCAGGGGATGGGTGCAGTCTTGATGCAGCACGGACACGTTATCGCTTATGCTTCGCGACAGTTGAAGAAGCATGAGCATAACTATCCAGTACATGACCTAGAGCTCGGGGCTGTGGTTTTCGCCCTGAAGATATGGAGGCATTACTTATATGGGATTCATTGTGACATCTTTTCAGATCACAAGAATCTCAAGTATATCGATACTCAGAAGGACCTAAACCTGAGACAGAGGAGGTGGCTGGAGTTTCTCTGTGATTATGATTACAAGATCCACTATCATCCGGGAAAAGCGAACACGGTTGCGGATGCTTTGAGCAGGAGGGCCGGCACTTCTGGACCGGAGCCCCGATTGATGTCCATGGAGCTATTTCAGATGATGGAGGACATGCGCATTACCGTGGTGTCCGAGACTGAGCCAGATATATATAGAGAGTATTTGAGCTCCGTGATCAGCTGCGATGATATACAGGAGCGCATCCGAGCACATCAGAGACTGGATGCTGCGTTACAGCCGATTTTCAGTGCCCTGGAGAGGGGCAGGGTCGAGGACTACACGTTGCAGGATGATCTTCTTCGGTTCCGGGGGCGCATCTACATACCAGCAGGTGGCAGTATCCGAGAGGACATACTCCGAGAGGCACATTGCTCGAGATATTCAGTGCACCCCGGCATCACCAAGATGTGGGCAGATTTGCGGATATCTATGTATTGGCCCGGGATGAAAAGGGAAATCACGGATTTTGTGACCCACTGCGAGACCTGCCAGCGTGTGAAGGCGGAATGCAAGAGCCCGGGAGGTTTATTACAGCCACTGCCAGTTCCAGAGTGGAAGTTCGAGGACATTGCTATGGACTTTGTACACGGATTGCCTCGCTCCCACTCCGGACATGATTCTATATGGGTTATAGTGGACAGATTGACCAAGGTCGCGCGGTTTATCCCAGTTCAGAAGGATGCCCCAGTTGCAGTTCTGGTGAGACTATTTGTGGAGCAGTACATCAGGTATCATGGTATCCCCAAGACTATTGTTTCGGACCGTGATGGTCGGTTCACTTCGAGCGAGTGGAGGGCCGTGCATGCTTACTTGGGATCTCGGCTTACTTTTAGCACTGCCTTCCACCCGCAGACCGACGGACAGACCGAGCGGACCATCCGGACCATGGAGGACCTGCTCAGATTATGCATATTGGATACGGGGAGGCCTTGGGAGAGGCTGCTACCATTGATCGAGTTCTCGTATAATAACAGCCACCAGGCTAGCATCAGGATGGCTCCGTACGAGGCGCTTTATGGGAGGAGATGCCGGACTCCGCTATCATGGGTACAGGATGTGGACACCAGGGCTCTGGGATCCGATTATATAGAGGACACAGAGGCTCAGATTCGATTGATCAGGGATCGGCTACTGGAGGCCCAGAGCAGGCAGGCAAAGTATTATGATGCTCGGCACCGGCAGGTGGAGTTCCAGGTTGGAGACAGGGTATTCTTGAAGATACGTCCGGTACACGGTGTTTCACGGGTGCGGAGGCACAAGAAGCTCAGTCCACGATACATGGGGCCCTATCTGATCCTGGAGCGGATCGGCCCCTTAGCCTACCGACTGCAGCTGCCACCGGAGTTGGGTGCACTACATGACGTCTTCCATGTCTCTTCCTTACGGAGAGCCCTCCTCCGGCCGGAGCAGCACATCACTACTACAGCCGGACCGGTAGAGCCTGACAGATCAGTGAGATTGGAGCCGATCCGGATTGACGATACAGCCATCCGAGTGTTGCGGAAGAAGAAGGTCCCTCTTGTGAAGGTGCTGTGGTCCAACCATGGACGGGAGGAGCACACTTGGGAGCCGAGGGATCTGATGCTGGAGCAACACCCGGAGCTATTCGCATCAGGTACATTTAAGTTATGTCTTTAAATTTCTTGATAATTCTTGCAAATGAACCCCGTAGACCTGAACTTAAATTTCGGGGACGAAATTATTTTCTTGTTTATTGGAATTTGTAACATCCCATGTTACTTCTGGACCCCTCAACTTAGATTGGGTTAGGCATGAGTGAGACTTAAGGTGATCAACTAAGTTTGACCCTAGGAAGTGGGTGGTAGCCATGTGGGGCCCATTATAAGACCATAGTCAAACTAGGTCAAACTAGCCTAAGTGGGGACCCTAGCCACACCATGACCCCACCACATTGCCCTAACCCTAAAAACAATCTAAGTGGACCCTAGGGTATGTCACTGGGTCAACATTTTGACCCCAATTGACCAAAGTCAACCTTGGGCTTAATTTGGTCAAACCCACACTCATAGGCCTAATTAACCTAAGTGGGGCACCCCCTTGACCCAAACCAAGTTGGGTGGTGCCACTAGACCCATTCCCACCAAGTGGGGTCAGTCCACCCACCATAGTTGACCAGTCAACCCTAAAAGTCAATTTGGTCAACAAATTGACCTAAAGAGTGAAATGAAGGCCAAGTCAAGTTCCCTTGGACCAAGCCCACTAAAATTGGCCCAAAGTCAGCCCAAGTGAACAAGACCAGTCCTACCCCTCTAAATCAGGAGAGAGAGTACATGCAAGGGGGTAAAATTGAAATTTTTAGGAAAAGAGGAGAGAGAAAGAGGAATGAAGGGAATAATGGCCACATGGCCACCCCCATCAGCTGGTTTTGGCTGCCCAAAACCAGGTGGCTGACTTCCCCTCTTCATTTCCAGCAGAATTCCAGAGCTGAGAGCCACATGGCACCATGGGTGAAGCCTCCAAAGCTCAAACCGAGCTCACATTGGGCTTATCTCCCCATATACCCTCTATCAGCCCCAAATAGCCCCTCCATTAGCTTCAGAAGGTCCAGAGGAGTGGAATTCGACTACTTACACATGGAGAACGGTGGAGAATGCAACTTTCGGGGAGGAGCTCGCCGGCGCACCACCACCACGGCAAACCGCCGCCTGACCCGCAGCCAAGCCCCGATTATGGTGCGTTTCACTTCACCTCTACCCGCACTAGCTTCTTAGATCAAATAGGCGAGAGATCGGGCTCAATTGAGCCCGATGCCATGTGAGAAAATCTAGAAAATTCTAAGTTTCTGAAACCGCTCGGGATCGCTGTCGCCGCCGTCTCCCGCCGCCCCATCGCCGGGAAATGATAGCCACCACCACCGTGAAGGTGATGGCACCATTGGCCGGAGGTGGCGACGCCTCAGCTGGCCGGAAACCGCCGGCAAAATCGCTCCAGGTCGGCTCGATCTCAGCCGTTGGCTGGAGGTAAACGATAACCCGATTCCGTCCATTCTTGCTTTAAGATTCGTGCGCCGATTTTAATATAAATCAGGATTAATAAATGAATAGTAATATTTCTGTCACATATATTCAGCCCTCTTGCAAGTTAAATTTAGGCCTCTTAGAGGCATTTCCAGAACTTAGGCCCTTAATGAAAATTGTAGCCTAGGGTCTTACCTTTAATATGCCACCCTAAACACACATTTTGGTGTAGAGTACAGCCCTGTAGGACATTTGTCCTAGGACTGGTCCTAGACTAGGGCAGAAAATATATTGGATGCCCTGGTCTCAATACTAGTCACCATGACCCCAAATTTTGGGCACATGCATGATTAGGGCTTACTTACCTCCTGCCAAAATTTAGGAATTTTTGGAAAATATTTTCCTATAGTTTTAGGTAAAATATCAAAATTTAAATAAATGATATATATGGAGTTCTACTCCTCCCCATGGCCCCAATTTTTGGTGGTGGGTCAGTGAGGTCACCCTTGGTGCATGATAAAATTTTCAGCACCTTGGGTTCACTGCATGTTGGGGAAATCCACTTGCTTATGCTAGCCTATGTTAAGGCTTGGTGTGCAAATAGCAAAAATGCAAATTGCTGAATTTAGCCCAATGGTTGCATGCAAGAATTATGAAATTAATTACAGTGGTTCATTAGGATAAAGTTCACCCCCAAAATTAATGAGGGAAATTTTGGGATCAAAATTCCATTTATTGGAATTTATTTTCATTATAGCTATTTTGGAATTAAAAATTGGAAAATAGGATTTACTCAAGTACAAATCCAAACAACCTTGCTAAGGCATAGATTACATCACATTTGACTTAGGAAAATTATGATTTCTCTGTTTTGAAGAACTTTGGAGTAGATACCCTAAATTTCCCATTTTACCCTTATCATGATAATTCTTGAAATGATATATTTATACCTCTGAAAAATTTGGGATTTATTATACTGTCATAAAATGTTGATATTAGTTTATCATGAATTTCTCAGAATTTTATTGGATGTATTACTTGTGTTAAACTAGTACAATGGCATTTTGGTAAATACCTTATAATGGAACCCCATAGGCTATCTTACATTCAATTTTAATGATTTTCTGCCAATAGCCATGATTTAGTGTCTTAAAGGCTCTGTAAGTTTTCTGGAATTTTTGAGTATATAATGCTTATACTTCATGTGTAAAATGGAATTCATGTGGGATTGTTATTAAATAGAAAATGACAATAAATAACTTAAGGAAAATTATGAAATTCTGAAGGCAGCAATATTTGGTTAATATACATCTTAGGAAAAATTTCCTAAGTCAGAGGATGCTTAATTAAATCACTTCATGTGTAAAGTGGCCGAGCATTTAAATTAAGAGAATTAATTAAATGACCATTTGGCCAGGAAAAATTATGAGAATCCTTAGGGCAGTTCCCTTAGTCCATAATACCCTAGGATAAATATTTAGAGGCAAGATGCCTTAAGTTTTGGAAGATCACATTTCTAGGGTAAACATAGGTCATGGTCTGCATATAACACAAATAGGTCTTGCCTTAGGGAATTACCAGGGGATTGATTATCGGCAGAAATAAGAGAGAGTTCAACATGAGTAACCCTGGTGGGTAGAGTTGTCTTAGTGAGGGATCAAAAGTGCAAGTCTTGGTCATCAACTGGAGTGGGGGATCAGCGGAAGACCGTCGGTTCCCGGTAACACCTTAAGTCACTAGGGTTATACTTAAGCAATAAGGAGAGCTGGGGAGATACATGGGTAGTCATCAACTAAAATAAGTATCCTTGCGAAAGGGAACGCTGGGCGTAATCCCAACACAGTTCCTAGTGCCCCTTGAGAGCCCTTCACAGGGAATACCGGGGGCAGTCCTGGGATTAACCTTAAATCTCTAAGTATAATAAACCGTAGACAAGAGTAGCTTAATAGGTTAGGACATGGTTGTACCTTCTCGCCCGTGTTTGGGTTGGAGAGTTTCATGATATATGCTCACCCGTTTAGGGTTGGAGGGAATTGACATAAAGGCACTAATGTGCGTTCTCACCCGGGTTTGGGTTTGAGGGATTCAGGACGGGTTTGGTCCTGCAAGCGGAAGGCTCGGTATGAATTACTTGCATGTGCATAAATATCGTGGCGGGGCATGCGGTACTGGCCGTTCGTCACACCGATGGCAGTACGGTGCATCAGGCGGTTGTGGGAGTTAGAGGGGCCAGTGGGTTGTTTTACACTGCGGTCTGGAGGACGACCCCCGATAACACACATCCGACCCAACAAGACTGACGGGTTTGTCAGCAAAGTACGTACGCGAGACTCTAGAGTGCACCTTGGACGTGTACAGAGGCGTATGAGAGGGGTCTAAGGCTTGGTAGTGTGCATACCGGTCTAGAAGCGGAGACGCCCGCTCCGCTGCTGCCGTAGCCACAGCGGTGGTACCCGAGAGTGATGCTAGCTCTCAAAAAGTGGGAACTAAAGGTCTGTGATCACAGAGTCGTTGTGTGTGAGTTGCACTTGCCTGCGCATAAAACTGCATCATATCATTCATTCATATTAGGTCATACGCTTCATAGATCCTTATCATATAAATTAGTATGGGCTCTTTTATATGATAAGTTAAATTTCCTGGAAATCCTAACTTATATATTTGTATGGGCATTTATATAAGTTAGGGTACGTTTGTGATGATAGCTTAGTGGTAGCTTAGTTTATTTACTTGTTCATACTGCTGTTTCTTTACTTTCCTTTACTGCTCCGCTCTTACTTACTTACTACTTGTACTGTACTTAGCATTGCTAGTGTAGAATTTCATTACTTAGTACCACTTTAGATAGATATTGTCACCTGCTTCCATTTTGCTACCCCTTGTTGTCCTCCGCTTCGTCCTCCCGCTCGGTGCCTAGGAGCTGCGGGGCGAGGTGTGGAGGAAACGACTTAGTCTTTTTGACTAATGGTCGGTGACCAACTATTTTTAGGAGCCCGTGGAGATGGAGCACCAGCACGTCGAGGAGGCAGGACATGAGGAGCAGATACCGCGTCAGCAGACTACCACTACTACTGTGCATCCTCAGGTGGGACGAGTCTTGATGTTCTAGTTTAGCTTCCGCATTTACTATTTTGTGAGAGAGAGATTTGATGTACTGGGCATAAGCCCTTTTTACTCTTTCTTCTGTACTTTTTGTGGACTATATGTTGTACTATTCATCTCTTTTCATGATTATACAGTGGCTTGTGGACTGGTATTTTTACATATACAGTTTTACTTCTTATTTCTCATATTGGCCTACAGGTTTATGATCGTACTAGCCGGCAGAATCGGCGTGTTGCGGTGTCGACTAACCCGTGAGTTAGTGCCACCGTAAGACGGCGGTTCTGGGCATAAGATCCGGTTGCCCTCCTTGGTAAGGGGGAGGGGGGTCTTACATAAGATGGGCTAGCCTCTTGTGCCATTTGACTTAATGAGAGACTGTCTCATCAGCTATAAGACACACTGGAGAACCATTGTTCTCAACCATAATGTCTAAGCAATAGACATTCCTTTTCCTATATCCAGTCAAAATGATCTCTTGATCACTTGACCTCTTGATATGACAACCATTCTTAACAAATGAGATGTCATACCCTACATCACTTAATTGACTTATACTTATTAGGTTGTGTTTTAACCCTTTAACATAAGCCACTTGAGTAATGGTAACCAAGTTGCTAGAAATGTTACCAAATCCTTTGATGATTCCTTTTTCAGAACCACCAAAGGTTACTTTTGGACCATCTTTAATTGGAATGTAGTCCCTTAGTAATCCTCTAGTTCCAGTCATATGTCTGGAACATCCACTGTCCAAGTACCATGTTGGGGTATGGCCACTTGGACTCACCTGCAAAACAGATTAATGAACCTTAGAACCCAAAGAATTCTTGGGTCCTTGGTACTTGTTAGTTTGCAAACTGACAAACCTACCTGCAGGCTTTCCAACAAGTAGTTTGTTACTCACTTTGGCACTAGCATTGTGCCAACAGTCCATTGCAAAATGGCCAACTTTGTCACAGCACCAACATTCAAACTTATTGTAACTTTGCTTAGGTACTGTCTTTGCTGTCTTATCTACAGCAGACTTGTTGAATGTTGGGGCTTTGCCCTTGGACTTGGACTTGGACTGCTCAGCCCTTGCAGGTCTAGTAAAGCCCAGTCCAGCTTTACCCTTGTGATGAACAAATTCATCAATTATGGGTAACACTGACTTAGGTTTAGAAAACCTAGCAACAAGCTCTCTCTCCTTCTGAAGATTAATCTCCAGACTCTTGATTTGATCATTCTTAAAGGTGATAGTCCCCATCTGAATCACTGTAATGTGCTTCAGTCTGGCTATCTCATTAAGCTTTTGATCAAATAACTTCTCAGAATCTGTTGCAGCAGCTTTGAGATCAGCAATTTCCTTTGCCTGACTTTTGGCTAGGGACTTGCTCTTCTTGTAAGCTTGCAATAGTACCTTATATTCATCTATCAGCTGATGAATATCATCCTCAGACTCAGATACACTTTCATCACTTGATGAAGATGAATCTGATTCTGTACTGGCACAAGAAACTGAACTTAAAGTTCAACTTTGTACCTTACAGGGTCCTGACTGCTCCAGGATTTTGTCACTCTCTGTCAAAGACATTAGCCCTTGGCATTGACTGTCTTCTTGTTCATATATTGACTCCATAATCTGCATGAATTCTTCTTCTTCCTCTTCAGCAAACAGCCCTATGTATGCCTCAGCATCAGACTCAGTTTCTGAAGAAGAGATATCTGATAGAGTCTTCTCCTTCTTGGCAACAAAAGACTTTTCTTTCTTGCCTTTGAAATGAGTCTTCTTCCTGTCACTAGACTCCTTTCTCTTTTCAGGACAATCTGCAACAACATGGCCTTGTCTATTGCAGCAATAGCACACTATTTTTGAAACAGTTATCTTGCTAGACTTAGTCCTCTTTCTGTCCTTCTTTGAAGCCTTTTTATTCTGATATAGGTCTTCTTTTCCCTGTGAAGTAGAAGGCCTTGACCTCCACTGTTTCTTCTTCAAGAATTTCTGAAAATGTCTAGTGAAGGCAGCAAAGTCTTCATCACTTTCACTGCTTCCAGATTTTGTGCTGATTGACTCATCTGACTCTGATTCAGCAACCTTTGGAGGTGGAGTTGGTGACTTATTCCTGTACTTTCTGGGAGCTTCTGTCTTGAAAGCTACAGTTCTTTCCTTGTGTTCATTTCTTGTTGATTTCTCCTCCTCTTTTCTCACTGTCAACTGCATTTCATAAGACAATAATTTGCCAAACAGTATAGGTGGAGGAATTTCTCCCAACTTAGCCATTTCTCTAATGACACAAATCTTGGTGTCCCAATCTTTAGTTAGGGACCTTAGGAACTTGTCATTTAGTTCATAATTACTGAACTCTCTTCCATAAGACATGAGTTCATTCACTATCCTATAGAACTTCTTATAGCACTCAGTTATGCTATCACCCTTTTCTTGTTTAAAACTTTCATACTCCTGATTTAGCAAGGATTTTCTATCTTATCTAACTTCTTCAGAACTCTCCATATACACAATAAGAGTATCCCACATCTCTTTGGCTGTCTTACAGTGTATTAGATTCTGAAAAGTTGCATCATCTATGACACTCACTATAATGTTTTGTGCCCTTTTGTCCATGGTGGCTAGGATAATCTCATCCTTAGTCATTTCAGAGAAATCCTTTGGGGTTCTCTGATTTGCATCTAGAACTGATATCTTCATGGGCACATAAGGCCCTTCCTTTACTGTGATGTATATCCTAGGGTCTGAGGCTTCCATAAACAGCCTTACCCTTTCCTTCCAGATCACAAAGATTTCCTTTCTGCATATAGGTAATTTCATGGACCCCAATTCCTTGTGATTCTCAGAGGAACCCATGGTTCGTGATTTTCTTGAATCTATAATTCACTTAGACTAAATCTGCCAATCAGGATCTCCTCAGACTATTAGTCCTTTTTGAGGAACCTCGCTTTGATACCACTTGAAAGATATAGTACCTAGACACCTAGAGGGAGGGTGAATAGGTGACCAAATTCTTTTTAGACTTTAATGGCAGCAATCAGTTATAACACAGAATCTATTCTACTTTTGCACAGCAAACACACAACATACACAACAAAGCACAGCACAGCAGACACAAAGTTTTATAGTGGTTCCCCAAGCTTTGGGTACATCCACTTTCCCCCTTCGCCTATCTAGCAGTGTACTAGATTCGGCCAAACTTCTCCACTATATCAGAACCCAAACTGGTTCCTACACCTCAGGCCCAAAGCCCTACAACTCAGCTTTTCCACAAAGCCTACACTCAGCCACAAAGGCCTACACTCAGCCACCCAGGCCTACACTCAGCCACCAAGGCCTACACTCAGAGATACCAATCTCCTACACTCAGGCTCCCAAAGCCCTACACTCAGCCTTTATAATTATAGGCTTACAAAAACTCAGATCCAAAGGATCCTACAAGATAAAAATGAATTTACAAATGATAACTCAGCAACCAAAGGATAAGAGAGGGGAGTTGTGAGTTTCTTGATGAGTTCTTGGAAGAACTCAGCTGGATTCAATCTAACTTAGCTTTCTTCAAAGCTTCTTGAAAGTAGAACTCAATAAGATTGACTCCTTCTGTAGTTGATCCTTGACCTCTGCTTCTTAAGATCCAGAATATATCTGAATCCTTCTTCTCAGCCTAGTTCCAACGGCTGATTTCTTGGATGGAGCCCTCTCTCTCCAACTTCTTAGATCTGCACTTGGACAGCTAGATCTTCTTGTTTTGATACTTGATCAATAACTTGAACAACTCTATGAACCACTTTTTTGAACAATATCAACAACAGTTTCTGTAGACTATATGAGCCTATTTATAGGCCTTCTTCATGGTAACCGGCTGGTCCGGTTCATAACTGTCTTCTGACAACTCTGACAAGTGCTGTAGACCGGCTGGAACGGCAGCTGTCAAGTCATCCAGTCAGTTCTTGAAAGTTCTTTAACTGTCTGAAAGTGTCGAGACTTTCTGTCTTTAAGTGTCGACACTTATAGACCAAGTGTCGACACAAGTTGTGTAAGTGTCGACACAAGTCTACAAGGTGTCGACACAACTCCTTGTGTTGTAGATTCTATGTCTCGACACAGTTTCTTCTTCATGTGTCGACACTGAAATTGAGTGTCGACACAAGTACTTGATCTTCTGTATTTTGCTGAATTCTTCTAAGTGTCGACACATCTCCTTTGTGTAGACACATCTTCATGTGTTGAATCTGATAAGTGTCGACACTGCTTCTTGGTGTCGACACATGTCTTTAGTGTTGATACTTGCTGAGTGTCGACACAGTTCCTTGTGTCGACACTGGATTCTTCTGTTGAGACTTCAGCTGAGTGTCGACACATTCCCTTAGTGTCGACACTTGTACTTAGAATAATTTGTTGATCTTGCTGTTCTTTGTTAAGTGTCGATACAGCTTCATGTGTCGACACTTTCTTCAAGTGTTGAGTCTTCAGCTGAGTGTCGACACATTGTTCTGGGTGTCGACACTTACTTCAAATGTTGACTCTTCTGTTGAGTGTCGACACATTGTTCTTGGTGTCGACACTTATACTTAGTCTCTGCTGACTTTTGCTGAGTGTCGACACAGCTCCAAGTGTCGACACTTTCTGGTGTAGACACAGCTTCAAGGTGTCGACACTGCTGTTAAGTGTCGACACTGCTTTACTGTACTTTCTTCAATGAGTGTCGACACAGCTCCTTGTGTCGACACTTTGTGTCTGGTGTCGACTCTGCATCCCAGGTGTCGACACAATGACTCCAAGTGTCGACACTGCTTGTCTGGGTGTCGACACAAGTCTTCTTAAGTGTCGACACTTTCCCTCTGGGTGTCGACACATGGACTTAGAAACTTTTTGCTTCAGTCATGCAAATACTTAACCTGCACAAGTAAACTCAACATACATCAAATACATTTTGATGTATATCATTGAGTTGGGTGAGGCTTCTTCAAATCAGGTACATTTAAACCAATGTAGCCAACAGAATCACTGCGACTCCTGTTAGAACCGTGAAGGTGACGGCCGGATCTGAGACTCGACGGCTGGATCTGAGGAGCAAAGCCCAGAACTACACTGGAGGTGGCCGGATATGAGACGCGGCGGCTGGATCTGAGATACGGCGGCCGAATCTAAGGAGCGAAGCTCGGATCTACGCTAGAGGTGGCCATATATGAGACTCGGCGGCCGGATCTTACAGTTTCCCTCACCTTTGAGTGCGAACCTCCTTTCCAGTCTCTGTAGAAATCGCAGAGCCGAGAACGACGGACTTTCTCCTTCACGAACGACGGAGACGGACGGGAGCGCAGCGGTGGAATCGCGAATACGGGACCACCGAGAGCAGCAGCGCGGCAGATTCAGAGCGACGATGGCGGCTACAGGAACTCTCGAAAACGAGAAATCTGTGCGGCGGCCAAATCACGCAGGAGCGACGGAGGCAGCGGGATCGGAAAATTGGGAGCAGCCGGGCAAAAACCTAGAAATCGTATCTTGAGAATGTAGAAGAGGGTTTGCTCAAGGCTCAAGATAGTCCACATAACCCTATCAAGTTTGGAATAGAGATTATATAGTATCTCCAGCGTAGAGCCAAACCCTAGAGCGACACGAACCCAATAACCCGTTCCGAGTCGGACCCGACACGAGCGGACATAAAACTCAATATTACTAACACATGTGACCCGTAAGTCTTGTGTTACCTTACGTATTGAGTAATTTTGGGGAGTACTTGTACTTTGATTTTAACTTGACTTTTATACTTACTTTATCATGGTGCTCTCAAACTTGTGAATGGTTGCGATCCAATATTACGAACACCGAGTTCAAAGCCAGTGGAATGTTCGCGTCTCCATGAGCCATCTAAGAGCATCAATTTTATAGCCAAAATGAGGAATTTGATTTTGATAATTGGGGATGGATGAAAGGGCATCTTCAACCTTAAAAGCCCTTCCTATCTATAGAATGTATTAAAAATTATTATTTTTAATAATTAATACAAAAAATATGAAGTATTATTTATTATAATCTCCTCCTCAGGATTCTCACCAGTCACCACACGTGACACTATCAACTTGTGTTATTAATTAATTTTCCGCACGTATCTCACTACCACCACCATCAACGTCATTATTGTGGGGTTGTCTTGATATGGACGTGAATTTGGCACAAAAACAGTCTCATAATACAGGCAAAATGCACCATGTGAAATGAGGTGACACGTGTCATCATCGTGGCCCTGTATACTGTGTAAGTTGCAAGCCAAATACAAATAGGAAAGTATATGCGGTAAGCCGCATATGCTTATTTGTGTGCTTAATATGGTCTCTTCCTGCCCAAAATCCTAAATCTTAAAATTGGGCTCGGGGGAGGCCCGGACCAGTTTGCCCCAGACCTAGATCGGACTTGAGGGCCTTGCAGGGCCCTTGTATAGAGCATTTGCCCGACCCAATATCCGGCCAGGCAGGACAAAACCCGGTTTTCCGGCCCGGTCCTAGGGAAAGCCCGACCCAGGCGAAATATCCCGCCTCAAGCAGGATTTTATTAATGAAATCACCCCCGCCTATGGGAATCTCGTCTTAGGCTTCCCAGAAATCCTGCCTATAGGTGGATTTCCAATTAAAAATCCTTCCTCTAAGTGAAATTTGCAATTAGAAATCATGCCTTAGGAGGGATTTTTTTTAAATGAAAAAAATATATTTTAAAAATTATAATAAACGGGCCCGACCCTGGGGGCCTTGGGAGGCACCCTAAAGGAGTTGGTGGCCGAGCCTGCCCCGAGCTCGAGTTACAAAAGCCCGGCCCGTCAGGCCTGCTATCGGGCCAGGCCGAAATGGCTTTTTGGACATGTCTGCCATTAGGTGCATACATGTTGATAGAGGGAGGAGCGTCTAAAGAGCAGCCTCGACTTTCTCTGATCCTTTCAAAATGTTAAGCGCATATATTCTGTTATGAAATGGTCACACCACACGAGCTCCAATCCGATTTATGCACTTTCAAGCAGACACTAAGGGTATGTTTTGCGCGCCATTGTGGCTCCTGCACGGCGGTAGATGGAGGTGGGACGGAGTCGACTCAAGAGCGTGAATGGCACAGTGGCGTTTGGCCCTTTCTACAACGGCCGAAAGCCCTCGGTTCAAATTGGAGCCACAGACTCCACAGTTCGACATTGCGGCCCTCCTCCGCCCCGCCTCCCGAGGGAGACACCCTCCCAAACAGAACCTAAAGCCAATAAAAGAAAGCAAATTGTCAAAATATTGAATAAACTTAACAAGGGATGCATAATAACCCCATTGCATTTGATAATCTTATATATTTATATCACAGAACTGTGTACAATTAATATTTTTATTGTTTTATCATTTGAAGGGAGATGTCCAAGGAATTACAGTGTTAGAACACACTTTAACACCTTTAGATATTTGTTACGACCGCATGAATCTGATCTTAATTGAAAATAAGTCTCTTCAAATGGAGTCCTAGTCGACATTTTTTATAAGAACCAAACGCATAATAAACTGATCCAATAAACTGAATGCCCTAATTTTAACATTCTTCGTTGAAATAATCATCATATGTCTTAGATGAGTACACATTTGTGAATTGTGAGGGACAAAGGGTCTGTTTGGCGCAGCTCTGGCGGCTGGAAAATCTCTATTCCAGCCGCCAGAGCTGTTTTATATGTGTTTGGGACAGCTCTCTGTGAAGAGCTTTTCAATCCGCCAGAGCTGTTTTGCAGCTTTTCAGAAATCTCCCTCCCCCCAGCTTCTGCTCTTGCAAAATAGCTTTCTCTATCACAGGTTTTGGAAATCTAATGGTTTCTTCAGATGAAACATGCTTAGAGGTCGGACGGCCTTCCTCCGGCGATTCCGAGCCCCTGACGGCCTTCCTCCGGCGATTCCGAGCCCCCGACGTCCTTCCTCGGGCGATTCCGAGCGCACTTCTGCACAGAATACCCAAACACTCTGCAGCTTTTCAAAACTGCTCCCCAGAAATCTATTTTAAAACAGCTCTATCCGGACAGCAGCTTTTCAATCCGCCAGAGCTGTCCCAAACAGAGCCAAAATCAATATATCTCCAACTGCTATAGCGGTGTTTAGTTTTTTTTTTACTCAATTGTATTGGATTCACATGCGTCTGCAACTAGTGAGATCCCGTGTTCAATAAATCGCTCCCATGGGATATTCTTTGCAAGCTTAACTATGATCCTATGATTAATATGATCAAACTTCATGTGTCAAAGCTCATTCATGTCTAATTCAACATTAAACAGACATTGTTCACTTTTGGTTGAGCTAAACTCAACTAAATAGATATTACATTCTCTACAACCAGATAACACTATGATACTAGTGATGAAGTTGACTATTTGACATACATTGTGTATGAATATAACTTTATATTCACTATCGCAGAGCTGACTGATACTAATAAGGGTATGTTGAAGTCCCTCAACATAAGCTACTTTGAAGATGGTGATATCACCAATTTTGATCATATTATAACATTTGGTTTGCCCATAATTAGAATTGCCAAAAATCACTTTGGGACCATTTTTAGCCATGAAATTTTCCAGCAATTCTTTATATCTAATCATATGCTTGGAGCAAGCACTATCCAAATACCATAGCTGGTTTGTATAAGGACAGTCTCTTTCCTGCATATGAAATCAAACATCTATTAGGATGCAGGTTACCTTGGACCCAATACTTCTTTTTTCATTATAATGAGTGATGAAAGTATAAGATGGTCTTTCATAATACCCCTTGAGATAAAAAATGTTGGTTTATTAAAATAACGGCTTCCAATTTTATGGCCCTTTAAAAAATATTTTGTGCAAGTATAATTGATAGAATAATAAGGATATAAAAATTGTTATTCAGGGATATGCGTCGAGTAACATTCGACATAATTTTTTGGATGCGTTGATTCGAAGTCGACATTTTATTGGAGATGCGTCGATATGAAATTGACGTTTCACAGGGTTTGTGCCGATGTAAAGTCGATGCATGTTCCTGATTTACTGAAACTACTGGTTTTGCTTATGGTTTATTACAGGTTGTTTACCTATAATACCTTTTTTCTTTGTATTTATTTTCTTTATTGAATTTTGTTAACCTCTCTGAATCATTGTTTTGATTTATAATAGATTGAGTTTCATTAGTTTTAGTAAATGGTACTGGATTTTTCCAAGCTAGTGTATTGTTGATTGGTACTATCCTATGAGGATTGACTCCTATTCCAGATGATTAAACCTTTTCTTAAAGATTTTTGTAATATTTTTAAACTGTAGACTCCTTTCATTTAAGGAGTCATTTAAGGCTTTTGCCTTTGATAGCTCTTCCTTCAATAAGGTGTTATCTTTGGTCACGTCAGATACTTGACTCTTCAATTTGTAACACCCCAATTTTTCTGGAGCTTGAGCCTCAGGAAACTATCGCGCGACGATAGGTAGCTATCGCCTTTTGTCGAAACAAAGCGTTGAGAGCATTGAGTACTAGCGCACAACGTTAGTTAGCTACCGCTCGGCGGTAGCTTGCCGTTGAGTGTGTTGAGAGGCAGGCGTTCAGTATAGGCATTGAGTGGTAGGCGTTTAGTGAACTACCGTGCAGCATTATCTTTAACGCCGGTGATAGTGCGACATTATTTTTCTGGCTGAGCGCTCGGGAAGCTACCGCGGCCCGGTAGGTGGTTACCGCTCGGCAGTAGCAGATGGGAGAAGTTCCGTCGTTTGGTATCTTGGCCGTCCGTTTTCTCTTATGATTTGATCCTATGGCTCAGGATGCTTCGTCCGACATCGACGAAGCTCCGGGGCTCCGATCGTCGATCCGAGGCTAGATTTGTGGAGTGGACTTGAAGGCGCGCAATTTCATCCATGCAAGTCGAGTTTTCCACGGCAAGGAAGAGGAGTCGTAAGGTAACGACACTTCGCCTCTCGGTCTTTAGAATGTGTTGTAACACCGCTATCCGTCACATGAAATATAATAGAGGGTCCGGCCAGGGCCCCACACCATATTCCACAGACAGTCGGTGGAATTACAGGTTAATATCAAAACTTCTCGAATCCTAACTCAGAGCATTCTAGCGGAAGCTTCAGGGGTTAAATTTGTTGAACTCAAGTAAAACAGTAATGTCCACTATATAAAACACAGGAATGATATACAAAAATACACGAAAGTTACTATCACCCAGCGATAGTCACTGTCGCCCGACGACAGTCAACAGTAGCTTACAACTGTTCTGGCTTTATGACCTTACATTTACTTTTTGCAGGGTGTGGGTTACTGACAATCGGCACGCGGGCCGGCCACACATGAAAATAAGAAAACTTGGCATGGCCTTCGAGGGCCGTCATAGCTTCTGGGGCTTTAGCCCGCCACTTCCCGCTCGGCTCTCGAGCACCTGCACAGTGACAGTCCACCACAAGGATGACAAACAAGGCAACAGTCAGCATTTAGCCAATCAATTTATAACGACCTCACCCCTTACTTGGGGCGGCGATTCTCCTTCCCTGTAATGGCAGCATATATATATATATATTGGCAACAACAATATGCATTTAAGAACTCATCACCACAGACACAGGCTCAACGGCCCCACGCCTCGCGCACTAAGGGAACATTCACGGTATTCGAGACTTCCCGGATCCCATCTCTCGTTCAGAGATCAATGACTTAACGGTTCATTCTTGAGCATTTCAGTCTTTCCGGCACCATGCCCAAGACTCTCATTATGCCAACGACGAAAGCATGTTACATTAAGCAATCCTGTCTGAATGACATAACACGGGTGCAGTTCAGTCACTTCCCATTACTCAGTTCGTCATGCCACTACCGATAGCCGAAGCAATCAAGGTTAATTGACAAGATGCGGGTGGACCTCCCCTTTCCCGTTCGGCTCAATGACCTTTAGAGCAGGTGTTGGGTACATTGGAATAAATGTACCTGATTTGAAGAAGCCTCACCCTACTCAATGATATACATCAAAATGTATTTGATGTGTTTTGAGTTTAGTTGTGCAGGTTAAGTATTTGCAGGGAAAGCTGAAAAGTTTCTAAGTCCATGTGTCGACACCCAGAACGAAAGTGTCGACACTTAAGAAGACTTGTGTCGACACCCAGAGAAGCAGTGTCGACACTTGGAGTAATTGTGTCGACACCAGGGATGCAGAGTCGACACCAGAAGGAAAGTGTCGACACATACAGGCTGTGTCGACACTCAATGAAGAAATGTCCAGTGAAGCAGTGTCGACACTTAGAAACAGTGTCGATACCCAGAGGAACTTTGTCGACATCAGAAAGTGTCGACACTTGGAGGCTGTGTCAACACTCAGCAAAGTTTAACAGAGTCTAAGTATAAGTGTCGACATAATGAAGAATGTGTCGACACACAGCAGAAGACTCAACACATAAAGAAAGTGTCGACACTAGGAGGCTGTGTCGACACTCAGCAAAGTTCAACAAATTCTAAGTACAAGTGTCGACACTAAGGAGATGTGTCGACACTCAGCAAAAGTCTCAACAAAAGAAGAATGTGTCGACACAAGGAGCTGTGTCGACACTCAGCAAGTATCAACATAGAAGGCATGTGTCGACACCAAGAAGATGTGTCGACACTGAACAAGTTCAACACAAGAAGATGTGTCGACACAAAGGAGTAGTGTCGACACTTGGCAGAATTCAACTAAGTACTGAAGAACAAGGAGTTGTGTCGACACACAATATCAGTGTCGACACATATTGAAGAAGTTGTGTCGAGAAGTAAATTCTACAACACAAGGAGTTGTGTCGACACCTTGAAGGCTAGTGTCGACACTTAGTCTACTTGTGTCGACACTTAGTCTATAAGTGTCGACACTTAAAGACAGACTGTCTCGACACTTTCAGACAGTTACAGATATTTCAAGAAGTGATTGGATGACATGACAGCTGCCATTTCAGCCAGTCTACTGCACCTGTCAAAGATGTCAGAAAGTCGTTAGAAACCGGATCAGTCGGTCACCATGAAGAAGGCCTATATATAGGCTTATTCTGTCAATAGAAGAACATGATTAACAACAAGAGATTAAGACGGTCAAGCAATTCATTGAAGAATCAATTCAAGTGAAGATCTAAGTAGTTGGAGAGAGAGAGCTCCTTCCAAGAAGACAGCTGTTGGAACCAGGCTTTGAAGAAAGTTTCAGACCTAGTTCTGATTCTTAAGTTGCAGTGATTGAAGATCAGCTGCAGAGTGTATCAACCCTATTGTGTTCTACATTCAAGAATATTTGAAGAAAGCCAAGTGAGGTTGATCTCAGCAGAGTTCTTTAAAGAACTCATCAAGAAACCTGTCAACTCTTCTCTCTTATTCTGAGTTGTAGGTTTACACATTGTATTTTAATTTCTTGTAGGATCCTTAGGGATCTGAGTTGTAAGCCTGAAATTATAAAGGCTGAGTGGTAGGGCATGTGTGCCTGAGTGTAGGAGATTCATTTCTCTGAGTGTAGGCCTTGTGACTGAGTGTAGGTCTTTGTGAAGACTGAGTGGTAGGGCTGTTGAGCCTGAGTTGTAGGAGTGGGATCACTCTGAGCTGTAGGAACCTGGTTGAGGTTCTGAGTGTAAGATATGAGGATCTGAGGAATAGTGGAGGAGTTTGGCCGAATCTAGTACACTACTAGATAGGCGAAGGGGGAAGTGGATGTACCCAAACCTTGGGGAACCACTATAAAACTGTGTATACTCTGTGTATGTGATTGATGTTGTATATGCTGGTAATAGTTCTGTGAAATTTGTGATATAATCTGCCTAAAAGTTTAAAAAGATTAAGTCACCTATTCACCCCCCCCCCCTCTAGGTGATTAGGTACAATTTCTTTCAAGTGGTATCAGAGCCAGGTTACTCAAAAAGGACATAACTGTCTGAGTAGATCCTGTTGGCAGATTCAGTTTAATCAAGTGCAGAATCAAGAAAGTCAAGAAAATGGGTTCCACAGAGAATCACAAAGAACTTGGATCCATGAAGTTGTCAATATGCAGAAAGGAGATTTTTGGCATCTGGAAAGAAAGGGTTAGACTGTTTATGGAAGCCTCTGACCCTAGAATCTATATCACAGTCAAAGAAGGGCCATATGTGCCTATGAAAGTATCAGTCTTAGATGTAAATCAGAGAACACCAAAAGACTTTTCTGAAATGACTAAGGATGAGATTATTCTGGCCACCATGGACAAAAGGGCCCAGAATATTATAGTAAGTGCAATAGATGATGCTACATTTCAGAACTTGATACACTGTAAAACATCAAAGGAGATGTGGGATACTCTGATAGTGTACATGGAGGGTTCAGAAGAAGTTAGACAAGACAAGAAGTCTTTGTTAAACCAAGAGTATGAAAGTTTCAGGCAAGGCAGGTCTGATAGTATAACAAAATGCTACAAGAAATTCTATAGGATTGTCAATGAGTTGATGTCCTATGGAAGAGAATTCAGCAATTATGAGCTGAAGGATAAGTTCTTGAGGTCCCTAACAAAGGACTGGGACACCAAGATCTGTGCCATAAGGGAAATGGCCAAGTTAGCAGATATTCCTCCTCCAACATTGTTTGGAAAGCTGTTATCCTATGAAATGCAGCTAATGGTAAGGAAAGAAGAGGAGAAGACTACCAGAGTTGAGCATAAAGAAAGAGCAGTGACATTCAAGACAGAAACCACCAAGAAATAAAACAGTAAGTCTCCATCTCCACCTCCAAAGGTTGCTGAGACTGAGTCAGATAAATCAGAAAGCAGGAATTCTGAGAGCAGTGAGAGTGATGAGGACTTTGCAGCTTTCACAAGACATTTTCAGAAGTTCTTAAAGAAGAAACAGTGGAGGTCTAAGCCATCCACTTCACAGAAGTCATCAAAATATGACAGGAGAAAGCCCAAGTCAAATAGAACTTCATCTTCAAGGATAGTTTGTTATTGTTGTAACAAACAAGGACATGTTGTTGCTGACTGTCCAGAGAAGAGGAGAGAGTCAATAGATAAGAAGAAGACTCAATTCAAGGGCAAGAAGGAAAGGTCCTTTGTTTCCAAGAAGGACAAAAGCATGTCAGACATATCATCTTCAGAAACTGATTCAGAAGCAGATGCTTATATTGGACTGTTTGCTGAAGAAGAGGACGAGGAGTTCATCTAGTTAGTGAACTCTATATATGAGCAAGAGGACAATCAGTGCCAAGGACTGATGGTCTTAACAGAAGGTGACAAAATCCAGGATCAGCCTGGACCTAGTCAGGTACAAAATTGTTCTTTAAGTTCAATTTCTAGTGCTAGTTCAGATTCAGTTACATCAGCATCAAGTGATGCCAGTGGATCTGAATCTGAAGGGAATATTCATCAGTTGATTGATGAATATAGAGTACTGTTGCAAGCTTTTAAGAAAAGCAAATCCTTGGCCAAAAGTCAGGCTAAGGAGATTGCTAATTTTAAAATTACTGCAACAGATTTTGAGAAGTTGTTTGATCAAAAATTAAATGAAATAGCCAGACTGAAAAACATAACTGTTATTCAGATGGGGACTATAACATTCAAGAATGATCAAATCAGAAATCTGGAGATTAGTCTTCAGAAGGAGAGAGATATAGTAGTAAGGTTCTCTAAACCAAAATCAGTTCTACCTCTGATAGATGAGTTTATACCTCACAAGGGTAAAACTGGATTGGGGTTTACTAAACCTGCTAGGACTGTTCAGTCCAAGTCTAAGGGCAAAGCCCCAGTACTCAACAAGCCTGTTGTAGATAAAATAGCTAGGGTTGTACCTAAGCAAAGGTACAACAGATTTGAGTGCTGGTGTTGTGGCAAGGTAGACCACTTTGCTATTGACTGCTGGCACAATTCTAGTGCCAAGGTGAGTAGCAAATTGCCTGTTGGAAGATCTGCAGGTAGCTTTGTTAAGAGGCAAACTAACCAGCACCAAGGACCCAAGAATTCTTTGGGTTCTAAGGTCAACTAATCTGTTTTGCAGGTGAGTCTAAATGGTCATGCCCCAATATGTTACTTGGACAGTGGATGTTCCAAGCACATGACTGGAACTAGGGGATTACTAAAGGACAACACACCAATCAAGGATGGTCCTAAAGTCACCTTTGGTGGTTCTAAAAAAGGAATCATCAAAGGTTTTGGTAACATTTCTAGCAACCTTATAACAATTACTCAAGTGGCTTATGTTAAAGTTTGAAACATAACCGTATTAGTATAAGTCAGCTGAGTGATTTAGGATATGACATATCATTTGTCAAAGATGGTTGTCATATCAGGAGATCAAATGATCAAGAGATCATTCTGACAGGTTACAGAAAGAGAAATGTTTATTGTCTAGACATTATGTGTGAGAACAATGTTTCTCCAGTGTGTCTTGTAGCTGATGAGAAAGTCTCTCATTGTGTCAAATGGCACAAGAGACTAGCTCATCTTAACTACAAGACAATTGGTCAACTCTATAGCAAAGAGTTAGTGCGGAATGGTCCTCAGGTTAAGTGTATTGAAGATGGGATATGCTCAGCTTGTCAAAAAGGCAAGCAGACTAGATCCACCTTTAATAGCATTGAAAACAAAGATGCTGTGAGGTGCTTATACCTCTTGCATATGGATCTCTTTGGTCCTATGCCAGTTCACAGTCTAGGTAGGAAGGTCTACACATTTGTGGTTGTAGATGACTACTCGAGATTTTCCTCGGTGTTCTTCCTTAGACAGAAATCTGAAACACCTAGTATCATCTATAGTTTTGTCAAATAAATTCAGAATGAGTTAGAGAGTACAGTGGTCAAAGTAAGAAGTGACCATGGTACTGAATTCCAGTCTGATAGTATGACAAAGCTATGTGAAGAGTTTGGGATATTTCAGGAATTTTCTTCACCAAGAACACCTCAGCAAAATGACATTGCTGGGAGGAAAAATAGAACCTTGATTGAGGCTGGTAGAACCCTATTAAGTGACACATCTCTCCCAGAATATTTCTGGGCTGAGGCAGTTAATACTGCATGCCATATAATTAATAGGGCTACCATCACCAAGAGCCACAAGAAGACCCCCTATGAGATTGTGAAAGGCAGAAAACCAAACCTATCCTATTTCAGGATCTTTGGTTGTAAATGCTATATACTTAACAATGGTAAGTCTTACTTAATTAAGTTTGCTGCAAAATCCCAAGATGGGATCTTTGTTGGGTACAACAACAACAGTAAGGCTTATAGGGTCTACAACTTGACCACTGAAGTTGTAGAAGAGTCAGTACATGTAGTATTTGATGAAGCTAGACTTATTAATAATGAATTGTCTAGAAGTATTTGCAGCTCCACAGGTGTGACTAAGAAGATGGACAAGCTCACTATTGAAGAAGGATCTACTACAAGTCAGCATGTAGATGATAGTGGTTGTTGTCCAGGGGGAGTACTAGATGCACCTGATGCAGAAGAAGACCAAGGAGTGCAGCAAGTTGAAGAAGCTGAAGGAGTTCAACCTGAAGACAGGCTGCCTCCAGCTAATAGACATCTAAGAGATCATCCAGCAAATCAAATTATTGGTGATCTAAGTCAAGGGGTACAAATAAGGAGCAGAAATCTAAGTTCAGTACTCTACTCCAGTTTTCTATCCCAAGTTGAGCCAAAGAAATTTGAAGAAGCCATCCTAGACCCTCATTGGATTGAGGCAATGCAAGAGGAGCTGAATCAGTTCAAGAGATACAAAGTCTGGGAGCTTGTTCCTAAACCAAAAGACCACAACATAATTGGAACCAAGTGGATCTTTAGGAACAAGATGGATGAACATGAAGTGATTATCAAGAACAAAGCAAGACTGGTTGCTAAGGGATATAGGCAGGAAGAAGGTATTGACTTTCATCAGACCTTTGCTCCAGTAGCCAGACTGGAGGCAATAAGGATGTTCTTGGCCTATGCAACCTATCAAGGGTTTAAAGTATACCAAATGGATGTTAAGTCAGCATTTCTGAATGGTAATCTGAAGGAAGAAGTATATGTGGAACAGCCATCAGGTTTTGTTGATTCAACTCAACCTAATTATGTCTATAGACTTAGGAAGGCTTTGTATGGGTTAAAACAAGCCCCTAGGGCTTGGTATGAAACCCTGTCTAGTTTCCTCATTGAGAATAAATTCACAAGGGGGAAAATAGACAAGACTCTATTCCTTAGGGAATCCAGAGGCAAGATCATACTAGTCCAAATATATGTAGATGACATAATATTTGGGTCTACTGAAAATAGTCTTTGCAGAAAGTTTGCAAAACTTATGCAAGGACAATTTGAAATGAGCAGTATGGGGGAACTTAAGTTCTTCTTGGGTCTCAAAGTTAGACAGACTGAGAATGGTTTATCCATATGCCAGTCTAAGTTCACCCTAGAATTAATAAGGAAATATGGTATGGAATCATCCAGTACCATGAAAACTCCTATGGGGTCAAGTATGTCTCTTAGCAAAGATGATGCAGGGAAACCTGTAGATGAGACTTTGTATAGAGGGATAGTTGGATCCCTATTGTATTTGACTGCAAGTAGACCAGATATCATGTATGCTACATGTGTCTGTGCTAGGTACCAAGCATGCCCTAAAGAATCTCATTTGACAGCAGTCAAAAGAATACTGAGATATCTTAAGGGCACTCCTTATCTAGGCCTTTGGTACCCTAGGAATGGAGACTTTGAACTGATAGGTTATTCAGATGCAGATTTTGCAGGCTGCAAGGAAGATAAGAAAAGTACAACTGGTACCTGTCAATTCCTAGGTGGAAGACTGATATCATGGAGTAGCAAGAAGCAAACAAGTGTGACTATCTCCACAGCAGAATCAGAGTATGTGGCTGCAGGAAGTTGTTGTGCTCAACTTCTATGGATACAACATCAGCTAGAAAACTATGGTATACAAGTAAGTAGAACACCTCTATTTTGTGATTCTACTAGTGCTATTTCTATTGCAAACAATCCTGTCTCCCATAGTAGGACTAAGCATATAGAAATCAAATACCATTTTCTAAGAGAACATGTAGAAAAAGGAGATATTTCCATAGAGTATGTTAATACAGATAATCAACTAGCTGACATGTATACTAAGCCCTTAGAAGAAACCAAATTCAATAGGTTTAAAATTGAATTAGGTATGATAAACTTAGAATAAGTTTTCAAAAATGGCTAAGTAAAATAGCGTCGACACACAGAGTTGTCTGTGTCGACACTTTTCAACAGTGTCGACACAATTTAAGTATTTTGACGCGCCCTTTCATCTTTGATCCTAAAAAGGTATAAATAGGGTTTCACCATTGTTTGTCGATACGCTCACCAAAGTTTCGAGACCAAACTTGTGCGTCGACACCTCTCTTCTCTACATTCAAATTTCTTCAACCTTAATGGTGCCCAAGCTCGAAGAGAATGTGAATGAAGGATACGAACTCGTGCGGCATGCTTTTGATGACGCAGAACCAGAGATCAAAGGCGTGATAACCCTAATAGAAGAGACCGGGTTGGAATTTCTTGTTTTCGAACCGACCAAGGTATGAAAGAAAGAAGACCTGGAATTCCTGAATGGAGCTACAGTAGATTAATCTGGACTCAAGATAAAGTCTAGAGTTCATGGGGCTAAGGTGAAAGTTTCTTCTAAAAGTCTGAGAAAGATACTTCAGTTACCAAGGACAAAAGAAAAGATGATGTTTCTGCTTCTAAAACTAGGGAAGCATTAACATGGTGAGGACTGGACTCCAATCTGAAAATAGGTTCTGTTTTCAATAGGAAAGGAATGAACATCCAAGGCAAATTTCTCTCTGAAATTGTTGGCAAGGTTATCTTGAGCAAGCCTGGAGGGCATGATAGAGTATCAGCTCATATGTTTAGCCTCATGACAAGGATTATATTCAAACTGTGTACTGATTGGTCTACAGTCTTGTTTAATAAGATTAAAGAGAGTATGAAGAAGCCCAATTTGGGTAGGATTCTAAGTCTTTACTTGGCTGGTAGTATACCAGAAGTAATGAGCCAAGCTGCAGGTTCTAAGATCAATCACATGAGGAAGATGGACATGAGAATCTTCTCTAGATGGGATAGAGTCTTGACCAAGGAAATGCCAACTCCTGAGAAGGTAACACCCCAGAAAAGGAAGAAGAAATCAGCCCCTGTGGCTCAAGAATCATCAAGCAGTTCTGAGGAACAAGTAGTGTTCACTCCTGATGAAGAAGACACTGGAAATGCTGGAAAGTCTCCAGCTAGACAAGATGATGCAGAGAGGCAGGGGGAGCTACCACAGGCTAGCCCACTTCACCAGAATTCCATCCAGGGGGAGCCTCTGCTGGTGGATGAGTCAACTCCACTAGAGAGTGAACAAGCTACCCACACAATACTTGAGGTAATAACTGCAATTAATGAATTAGATTTCCCTATTGAGGATGATGTTTTGTCTGATTCATTACCTAATGTTAATCAACAAACACAGACACATAGCCAATCCCAAGATGTTGTCTTGGAGGACACATCTGTTGCTATTCAAGTGGAATCAAATCAAGTGGTTGATGAGATAAGAGAATCTCCACCCCATCCTTAACAAGAGTTTACTTTGGAAGAACTGTTCCCAGACCTTCTTCAAACTGACATTGAAGTGGAAAAGCTGCTGCTGAGGGGGAGAAGGCTCATGTTGAGGGGGAGCAAGTGGAAAATATAGAAGAAACTGCAGACAAAGAGACTGAGGTGCCAAGAGATACTGAAGGGCTACAAAGGACTGAGAAGGAGTTACCTCCAAGTGCTAAGGACAGAGTGACTATTGATAGCACATCTGCTTCTGAAGATGAGGAGGCTGCATGAGCCAAGAAGAGAAAATTTCAAGTTTTCAAGAGGAGAAGCCAGACTTATAAGAAAGCTTTACAAACAATAGCACCACAGCCTGCACCACAGCCAGCACCATCTATAGATTTTAGTTCTCTGATGGTTGCATTACAGATAAAGCTTGATGAGCAAAGGCAAGCACTGAAAAAATATGTGGATGAAGGACAAAAATCTCTGCAGTTTGATCTTGCACAGGATATTAAGTCCATCAGATTTGAGATGAATCTGAATAAGAAAGAGATGACTGACTGCTTTCATAAGGGAGGAAATGCAGTGGTCTACTTAGCTACACATCAAGAGAAGATCAAAGCTCAAGTAGATGATATTGCAGTGAAGCAAGGCTATATTCTGGAGAACTAGCTAAGGATGAATGATAATTTAACTGCTTCACACAATGCAATAGTCACAAAAATGAAGAATATAACTACTGGTCAGACTACAGCTAATGCTACAGCTAAGGCAGAATTTGATAAAGCCTTATAAGAGGGAATAACTGCTGTTAAAACTGCTATACAAGACTCTCAAAAGGCTATAACTGACAAGCTACAAAGGTTGAAACCTTTCTTTAAGGATGGAGTAAACTATTTGGATGCACAAATAAGATTTTAGAAAGATGATCTGAGGGATCATATTGTTAGAGAAGTCATAAAGGGGGAGAGTGTGTTAGTCAATGCCAGCTCTGATCATGCCAAATGGATTTCAAATTCCATCAGAGCCACCCTTGGATATCCTCCATTATGTGATGATGATAATGTTGCAGAGTCTGGGATTAACCCTGCATATCTTGGAGGGGAGCAAGCTGAAGTGGCTCAAGTAATATACCCTCCACCAGACTTTGATATGATACATGCAGATATACAGTCAATGTATAGCCCACCTGAGGGAAAGCAAAATGTCATCATAGAAAAAGTGGTTCAGCCAGTGCCATAGGCTATACTGAAAGAACAAGAAGCTTTGCAGAAAGAACAAGAGACTCAGTTGTCTAAGAAGAGATTCAGAGAGCAAGCTAAACTCAGGCCTGACTTTGAACAATGGAGCCCCACTTCAAGGAATATTATCTTAACTGCATGGAAGACTTCCAAGGACAATATTCAAGACAGAAACAAGTGGTATTCTGAACTGGAGTGGAGAAAGCATGAGTCCAGGCAAGAAGCCATTATGCAATACAGAAGAAATGCTAAGATGGGAAAGCTACCTCCTACTGCCCAGGAGCCTAGCAAGTACTTTCCAAAGCCATATCATTACTTTGAAAGACAAAAGATCAAAGCTGAAGATCAGAAAAAGAAGGATCTAAAAGGAAAGAAGCCTGCTACTACTGAAGATGCTGAAGCACCAGTCCAAGCAAAGATACAATCTGGAAAGGGCATAGTGATCAAGGAGACTGAGCAGCAATAAGATAGATTTTTTCTTAAGTTTACTAGTTGTAATCATTTGATTTTAAACTTTCTGTAAACTTTTGAACAATGAATATGATAAAGTTGTTAGAACAATGTGATATATGTTCAACTATTACATTAATTGTTCTGAGATATCTATGTATACATGTTTTGATTAATACATGTTTATGTACTTACCCTGTTATATAATCCTGCTTTAGATCATACTGTAATTTTGTTATGTATGGTGTATATCATTGACTAAGGGTTATGACTTCTCCAAATAGTGGGAGATTGTTGGGTACATTGGAATAAATGTACCTAATTTGAAGAAGCCTCACCCTACTCAATGATATACATCAAAATGTATTTGATGTGTTTTGAGTTTAGTTGTGCAGGTTAAGTATTTGCAGGGAAAGCTGAAAAGTTTCTAAGTCCATGTGTCGACACCTAGAAGGAAAGTGTCGACACTTAAGAAGACTTGTGTCGACACCCAGAGAAGCAGTGTCGACACTTGGAGTAATTGGGTCGACACCAGGGATGCAGAGTCGACACCAGAAGGAAAGTGTCGACACATACAGGCTGTGTCGACACTCAATGAAGAAATGTCCAGTGAAGCAGTGTCGACACTTAGAAGCAGTGTCGACACCCAGAGGAACTTTGTCGACATCAGAAAGTGTCGACACTTGGAGGCTGTGTCGACACTCAGCAAAGTTCAACAGAGTCTAAGTATAAGTGTCGACATAATGAAGAATGTGTCGACACACAGCAGAAGACTCAACACATGAAGAAAGTGTCGACACTAGGAGGCTGTGTCGACACTCAGCAAAGTTCAACAAATTCTAAGTACAAGTGTCGACACAAAGGAGATGTGTCGACACTCAGCAAAAGTCTCAACAAAAGAAGAATGTGTCGACACAAGGAGCTGTGTCGACACTCAGCAAGTATCAACACAGAAGGCATGTGTCGACACCAAGAAGATGTGTCGACACTGAACAAGTTCAACACAAGAAGATGTGTCAACACAAAGGAGTAGTGTCGACACTTGGCAGAATTCAACTAAGTACTGAAGAACAAGGAGTTGTGTCGACAAATAATATCAGTGTCGACACATATTTAAGAAGCTGTGTCGAGAAGTAAATTCTACAACACAAGGAGTTGTGTCGACACCTTGAAGGCTAGTGTCGACACTTAGTCTACTTATGTCGACACTTAGTCTATAAGTGTCGACACTTAAAGACAGACTGTTTCGACACTTTCAGACAGTTACATATTTTTCAAGAAGTGACTGGATGACATGACAGCTGCCATTTCAGCCGGTCTACTGCACCTGTCAAAGATGTCAGAAAGTCGTTAGAAACCGGATCAGCCAATCACCATGAAGAAGGCCTATATATAGGCTTATTCTGTCAACAGAAGAAGATGATTAACAACAAGAGATTAAGAAGATCAAGAAATTCATTGAAGAATCAATTTAAGTGAAGATCTAAGTAGTTGGAGAGAGAGTGCTCCTTCCAAGAAGACAGCTGTTGGAACCTGGCTGTGAAGAAAGTTTCAGACCTAGTTCTGATTCTTAAGTTGCAGTGATTGAAGATCAGCTGCAGAGAGTATCAACCCTATTGTGTTCTACATTCAAGAAGCTTTGAAGAAAGCCAAGTGAGGTTGATCTCAGCAGAGTTCTTTCAAGAACTCATCAAGAAACCTGTCAACTCTTCTCTCTTATTCTGAGTTGTAGGTTTACATATTGTATTTTTAATTTCTTGTAGGATCCTTAGGGATCTGAGTTGTAAGCCTGAAATTATAAAGGCTGAGTGGTAGGGCCTGTGTGCCTGAGTGTAGGAGATTCATTTCTCTGAGTGTAGGCCTTGTGGCTGAGTGTAGGTATTTGTGAAGACTGAGTGGTAGGGCTGTTGAGCCTGAGTTGTAGGAGTGGGATCACTCTGAGCTGTAGGAACCTGGTTGGGGTTCTGAGTGTAAGATCTGAGGATCTGAGGAATAGTGGAGGAGTTTGGCCGAATCTAGTACACTACTAGATAGGCGAAGGGGGAAAGTGGATGTACCCAAACCTTGGGGAACCACTATAAAACTGTGTGTACTATGTGTATGTGATTGATGCTGTGTATGTTGGTAATAGTTCTGTGAAATCTGTGATATAATCTGCCTAAAAGTTTAAAAAGATTAAGTCACCTATTCACCCCCCCCCCCCCTCTAGGTGATTAGGTACAATTTCTTTCAGCAGGACACTATGGTTCACAACTATGTTACGACTCTCATGGCCATAATAGTTGGCCTCCAAGGGTCAACTCACATACTAGCCTCATTGCCTTCGCAAGACAGGCTTTACACAAAAATAGGATGGCACCCATGGCCACCATAGCTGGGCACTACAGGCTCTCAGCTGTTCATACATGACCCCCGGGTCTCGTTGAGACAGGCCTCACAAACATAGCTCACTGGGAGCTATCGCTGGCGATACTCACTGTCACCCGACGATATCCAACAGTTTTGCAAATCATGGAATTTCTTGATTATTTTCCTGGAGAGCATCTCCAGTACTTCCTGCTACTCCCACTTCACAGGCATAACTCACAGACCCTGTAAAATGCTCGTTTATACGTGGAGACTTCTCTGGCACGCAAAAAAATCACCAATCCAAACCAACCTGTCTTAATGTTCTTCACACAACATACCTATTCCGTACTGCAAATTTCTGGATCTATATGCAAATATAATCGGGGATCACAACGATCGACCCACTGGAAACCACCATTTCTTCATATTTTGGTCAGTGTTTCCAAGCACATATGCAAATTAAGGACTTCACTTGTCCAATGAGAAAATCGTTACCCTTGTAATGTGTTTCAAAGCCATGGCAAAGCTTTTTGTCCAGTTGGAAAGCAGCACCTCTCTTTCCTCTTCATGGATCTAGCCTCAGATTTTGATTTCGTTCACTGGATCTCCTTCACCAAGCATTTCAAGCTCAGCCTCAGCCTCAGCCTCAGCCTTCTTCCTTAGCTCTTTCCTCCCAAGATCTTGATGAAAGTAGGAGAGAGAGTGAAAGAAGAGAAATGAATCTTCTCTCCACCTCTTCTCTAATTAAGTGGTCTCGGGATTAATCCCAGCCACAGGATCCTCACATCAAAAGGAAGCAAAGGCCACGTTCAACTGAATAGTCAACATTAACGCTATAGCCTAGTGATATCCACTATCGCCTGGGCGATATCGTTGATAGCCGCTTTGAACCCGTTGACCACCGCTCTTTGGCCGCCGTCCGGCCATCTGACACGTGTCTAGCAGACGTGACACTATCGTCTGGCGATATCCACTATCGTTGTTCCGATAGATCACTCAACGCATTACAGCATTGAGTGTGTTGAGTTCACTCAACGCTTTAAGGCGTTGAGTAGGTTGAGTTCATTCAATGCTTTAAGGCGTTGAGAGCTAGGCTATCGCAGCATGATACCCAATAACGCCACACGATAGTCTCTTACTTAACGATTCGTCGAAATACGTCGAGTGTGTTAAGCTCACTCAATGCTTCATGGCGTCGAGTGCTACTGTTATCGTCACTGGAGATGCCCACTGTTGCTTGGCGATAATGACCAAATGTTTTGCTGTCAAATTTGGGGTGTTCCAACCCTCCCCTCCTTACAGAAATTCTGTCCCAAAATTTTACTCAGTTATAAGGGAAAACAACAACTTATATGTTATAACATATTTTACTTTCATAAAAACATTGTTACAACATTATTTTACATACAATTCGGGTTTTTTTTCGCGCATGATTTTCTCACGCTCCCATGTCATCTCTTCCCGTCCACAATTGTCCCATTGGATTTTGACCATCGCGATTGTCTTGTTTCACAGTTGCTTGATCTCCGTATCCTCGATCCGAATGGGCCGAACTTTCGTTGTTAGCCGACTATCGACCGGTACCTGATCATCTGCAACCACTTGAGCTAGCTCTTTCACAGCCTTCCTCAGCACTGAAATGTGAAACACATCATGCAAGACACTTAGCTCTGTCGAAAGAGCTAACCGATGGGCAACTTCTCCAATCCGCTCAACCACTTCAAACGGACCAAGATACCTCAGACTTAACTTTTTCAAGCGTTGAATCCTGGACACGCCTTTGAATGGCTTGATCTGTAAATATACCTAATTGCACACCACAAACTCCATATTTTGGTGTTTGGCGTTGTAGTATTTTGCCTGCATATCCTGGTCTATCATTAGATGCTCTCTTATAGTGTGTATGGTCGAATTTACATCTTTGATCTCCTTACGCTTATATAGCTTTAACTCGCCTGTTTCCGCCCAAGCTAACAGTGTACGACACTTCCTACTGTATAAAGCTTCAAAGGGCGCCATTTGTATGCTATCGTGATAGCTATTGTTGTAGACGAACTCAATCATATAGAGATAGTCCTCCCACCTCTTCCCGAAATTCAAGGCGCACATTCGGAGCATGTCCTCCATAGTTCTATTGGTCCTCTCAGTCTGACAATCAGTTTGAGGATGAAATGTTGTACTGAATTTCAGTTGAGTACCCAAACACTAGTGGATTAGTCTCCAATCATTTGAAGTAAGCACCCATCTCGGTCACTGACGATGCTACAGGACACGTCGTGCAATCGTACGATGTTATCCACGTACAGCTTGGCCAATATTCCCACTGAATCGTCCTTCCTATTTGGTATGAAGTGCGACACTTTTGTTAATCGGTCAACGATCACCCACACGACATCGTTCCCGCTCTGTGATCTCGACAGTCCAAGCACGAAATCCATAGAAATGTCATCGAACTTCCATACCGGGATTGGTAATGACTTCAGGAAACCGCAAGGTTTCTGGCATTCAGCTTTCAATAAATCACAAGTTTGACATTTTGCCACATAATGGGCTATGTCTTTCTTCAAACCGGGCCACCAGAACACCTTATTCATGTCCTTGTACATCTTTGTGCTCCCTGGGTGAATTGAGTACTTTATGAAGTGTGCCTCATACATTAATTCCTCCCATAGTTTACCAAAATTTGGGACGCACAAACGACCATCTTTCCATAAAAGGTTGTTATCCCAGGAGAATTAGGCATTTGACCCATCCGCTGCATAACATTTTAGTCTCTCATTGAGTTTCGTTGCTCGCCGAACCCTGTCCGTAAGGTCATATTGTAGCTCTGTCCAGTTCAGACACGCATTTGCAGTAGCATTCTTGTCCGCACATGAGATGTCTGTTGAGATTATATTATCCAGCAGGATACGTGTGTGTGGGACTCCGTGTTTGGCTTCCCCATCACGTTCCAGGTCTGGGTGTTCACCCCGGTGGTCCCCTTGTGGCGGAATATCCCTGCAGTACTGTGGTTGGGATTAATCTCACACCGCTTGCAGCCTTCTCCCCTTTGTGTTCATGTACCCCACCACCCTTCATCTCAATACCTAGGTTTTAAGATGAACTGTTGGGTTGGCGGGTTCTAACATGGTATCATAGCCAGGTTGTCCTGTTGCAGGGGTGTGTTGAGATTATATTATCCAACATGACATGTGTGTGTGGGACCACGTGTTTGGCTTCCCCATCGTGTTCCAGGTCTGGGTGTTGACCCCGGTGGGCCCCTTGTGACGGAATATCCCCGCGGTCCTGTGGTTGGGATTAATCCCACACCGCCTGCAGCCTTCTCCCCTTTGTGTTCATGTACCCCGCCACCCTTCATCTCAATACCTGGGTTTTGAGATGAACTGTTGGGTTGGCGGGTTCTAACAATGTCTAAGGCCTCCAACTCCTGGATTAGATACTCATTATGCATCTGCAACCAACTTGCCCTTGCCGGAGTCCTACGACTTAAGGCATCTGCGACCATATTTCCCTTCCTGGGAGTATAATGAATCTAGAAGGTGTAGTTCCTGAGGAACTCCATCCACCTCCGCTGTCACATATTTAGATCCTTATGATCCAGAAGATACTTATGGCTCTTATGGTCCGTGAAGATGTCAGCTTTCACGCCATATAAATGATGACGCCACATTTTAAGCGTAAAAATCACAGCCGCCAACTCTAGGTCATGGACTAGATAGTTCCGCCCATGCACCTTCAAATGGCGTGAGCCATAAGCTATCACCTTTCCAAACTGAAGAAGAACGCAGCCTAAGCTGCTCCCTGATGCATCACTATAAATTTCATAGCCGTCCGAATCACATGGCGACGTCAAGATTGGCGTCGTAGTCTGACAACCTTTCAGCTCTTCAAAAGCTCGCGCAGACTCTGGCATAGAAACGAACTTCTGATCTTTCCTCGTTAGTATGGTGAGAGGCAAGCCTATCCGCGAGAAGTCCTCTACGAAGCGTTTGTAGTAGCCCGCAAGTCCAAGGAAACTCCGGACTTCAGCCACAGAAGACAAAACTGGCCACTCTCGTATCACAACTATCTTTGTCGGATCCACCACAATGCCTTCTCCACTTACCACATGGCCAAGAAAGGCCACCGATGACAGCCAGAACACACACTTTCAGAACTTGGCATAGATCTTGTTTCTTCTCAGGGTGTGCAACACCATCCACAAATGGTTCACATGATCTTCTTCAGACTGAGAGTACACTAAAATGTCATCAATGAAGACGATTGCAAATAAGTCCAAGTACTATCGAAATGTTCGATGCATTAGGTCCATGAACACTGATGATGCATTTTTTAGCCCAAACGGCATTACAGTGAACTCATAATGACCATAACATGTACCAAACGATGTCTTGGGAATATCACATTCCCAAATCCTCAACTGGTAATAGCCAGACTTTAAATCCAACTTAGAGTAGACAGTTGATCTCACTAGCTAACCGAACAAGTCATCAATCTGTGGAATCAGATACTTGTTCTTTGAAAGAACCCACCAACCCAACAGTTCATCTCAAAACCTAGGTATTGAGATGAAGGGTGGCGGGGTACATGAACACGGAGGGGAGAAATCTGTAGGCGGTGTGGGATTAATCCCAACCATAGGACTGCAGGGATATTCCTCCACAGGGGTCCATAGGGGTCAACACCCAGACCAGTAACGCGGTGGGGAAGCCATAACATGGTCCTACATACACATGTCCTACTGGCAAATTAATCTCAACACACCCCGCAGCAGGACAACCTCCTCTGATACCATAAAAGAACCCACCAACCCAACAGTTCATCTCAAAACCCAGGTATTGAGATAAAGGGTGGCGAGGTACATGTATACGGAGGGGAGAAATATGCAGGCGGTGTGGGATTAATTCCAACCACAGGACCGCAGGGATATTCCACCACAGGGGTCCACCGGGGTAAACACCCAGACCAGGAACGCGGTGGGGAAGCCATAACACGGTCCCACATAAAGGTGTCCTGCTGGTAAATTAATCTCAACAATAGTCAAGGCAATTCGGAAGGGCGCGAAGTTGTTTTTCGTATTGTTGGAGGATATTGAGTCGAAGCCCAGTGTAAATGACGTCCCTATTGTATCGGAGTACGCTGATGTGTTTCCTCAGGATCTCCCTGGGCTTCCACCCCCGGTGGGATATTACCTTCGCTATAGAGATGGTTTCAGGTGTGAAACTTATGGTCCGCTCGCCGTACCATGTTGCACCAAAGGAGATGGCGGAACTAAAGGTCTAATTGCAAGAGTTGTTGGAGCAAGGCTATATATGCACAAGTATGTCACCTTTGAGCACACCAGTCCTCTATGAAAAAAATGACGGAAGCTTGTGGTTATGCATTGACTATCGAGAACTGAATAAGCTAACAAAGAAGAATGAAAGAACCCACCAACCCAACAGTTCATCTCAAAACCTAGGTATTTAGATCAAGGGTGGCGGGGTACATGAACACTGAGGGGAGAAATCTGCAGGCGGTGTGAGATTAATCCCAACCATAGGACCGCAGGGATATTCTGCCACAGGGGTCCACCGGGGTCAACACCCAGACCAGGAATGCGGTGGGGAATCCATAACACGGTCCCACATACACATGTCCTACTGGTAAATTAATCTCAACACACCCCCGTAGCAGGACAACCTCCTCTAATACCATGAAAGAATCCACTAACCCAACATTTCATCTCAAAACCCAGGTATTGAGATGAAGGGTGGCGGGATGCATGAATATGGAGGGGAGAAATCTGCAGGCGGTGTGGGATTAATCCCAAACACAAGACCGCAGGGATATTCCTCCACAGGGGCCCACCGGGGTCAACACCCAAACCAGGAATGCGGTGGGGAATCCATAACACAGTCCCACATACACGTGTCCTGCTGGCAAATTAATCTCAACAACTATCTGGAGAGTAGACATCAACATCTTGCTCGATCATCACATACCAGTGAACTTAGTCTCTCGTTCGGTGTTCTGTCCCAGTGTGAATTCCTTAGAGTTACAATCTATATAGGCACGCTGCTCTGAGAGCCGGTACATACCAAAGTGTTGGGTACATTGGAAAATGTGTACCAGATTTGAAGAAGCCTCACCCTACTCAATGATATGCATCAAGGTATATTTGATGTGTTTTGAGTTTATATGTGCAGGTTAAGTAATTGCAGGAAATGCAGAAAAATTTCTAAGTCCATGTGTCGACACCTAGAGAAGCAGTGTCGACACTTATGAAGGCTTGTGTCGACACTGGAGAAAAGCTGTGTCGACACTTAGAGTAGATTGTGTCGACACCAGGAAAGGCAGAGTCAACACCAGAAGAAATGTGTCGACACATACAGGCAGTGTCGACACATTGTGAAGAATTGTTGACATAAATTGTGTCGACACTTAGAGGCAGTGTCGACACCCCGAGAAGCTTAGTCGACATCAAATGTGTCGACACCAGGAGGCTGTGTCGACACACTGAAGTATTTGTCAACATCAACTGTGTCGACATACAGGACTTGTGTCGACACACAGCAAAGCTTAAACAAAGTTAAAGTAAAAGAAGTACTTGTGTCGACACAAAGGAGATGTGTCGACACTCAGCAAGTATCAACAACAAAAGAAGTTATGTCGACACAAAGGAGATGTGTCGACACACAACAGAATTCAACTAAGTGTTAAAGAAGAAATATTTATGTCGACACACAGAATCAGTGTCGACACATTCAACAGAAGGCTTGTGTCGACTCACAGAATCAGTGTCGACACATTCTAAAGAAGCGGTGTCGAGAAGATGTTACAACAACAAAAGAAGTTGTGTCGACACCACCAAGGCATATGTCGACACTTAGTCCACTTATGTCGACACTTAGTCTATTTGTGTCGACACATAATGAAGATCAGTCTCGACACTTTCAGACAGAGACAGTGATTTCAAGAAGTGACTGGATGACTTGACAGCTGCCATTTCAACCGGTCTACTGCAACTGTCGAACCTGTCAAAAGTTTGTTAGAAACCGGATCAGCCGGTTACCATGGAGGAAGACTATATAAAGGCTTTCTCCTTCAATGGAAAGAAGAATAAGAGAAGATGATCAATCATTGTAGAATACAGATCTAGAGAAAACTGTAAATCAGTATTTTGAAGAAACTTCAGATTTACTTGGAGAGAGAGAACTCCAGTAATTGAAATCAATAAAGAGACTTGTTTAATCAAATCTCTTAAGAAGCAGGTTCTGAACCAGACTGCAAAGAAGGATCCAGATTTAATTCTTCATCTTAAGAAGGAAGTTGCCAGCTGGTCTTCTTCAAGAAGATCAACTTTAACTGAGTTCAGACTCAAGAAGCCTTAAAGAAAGCAAAGACAAAGTTGATCTCAGAAATCAGTTCTATCAAGAACTGATCAAGAAGGTTGCCCTCTTCATTCTCTCAAACAGAGTGGTAACTTTAAACCCTTTATTATCTTTTTGTAGGATCCTAAGGGATCTGAGGTGTAAACCTATTTTATAAAGGCTGAGTGTAAGAGATATAGATCTCTGAGTGTAGGTATTGTTGAAGACTGAGTGGTAGGGCTTTGTGCCTGAGTTGTAGGAGACTGTGTTCTCTTAGTGTAGGCCTTGGTGAAGGCTGAGGTAGGGCTGATAGCCTGAGTTGTAGGAGTGGGGACACTCTAAGTTGTAGGAACCTGTTTGGGGTTCTGAGCTGTAAGATCTGAGGATCTGAGGAGAAGTGCAGAAGTTAGGCCGAATCTAGTACACTACTAGATAGGCGAAGGGGGAAAGTGGATGTACCCAGACCTTGGGAACCATTATAAAATCTGTGTGCACTCTGTGAATGTTTATTTCTGTGATTGCTGTGCTGATAGCTGTAGAATTTGCAATTGCTATTTCAATTTCAGAACAGATTGTCTGCCTTTAATGCAAAAGAAAAAAATACACCTATTCACCCACTCTCTAGGTGTTTAGGCACTAATTCTTTCACAAAGATTACGTCAAACTTCGATATCGGCAGCACAGATGCCTTTAATCCAAAATCCCGACTTCCTATTCACACCTCAACACGGCAGGCTCGATCCGCTCGCATCAAGCACCCATTAGGTAGCAACACATTCAACCGATTTGTCGGCATAAACAAAGGCACTCCAATACCCCCCATGAAGTCCTCAGATAGAAAGGAATAAGAAGCTCTTATATCGAACAGTGCTCACGCCAAATATTCCGATATCAGGATAAAGCCTAATTCAAATCAATTATACACAAGCAACGCACAAAGTACTAAGTATGGAAAGCAGTAAAACTATATCTTAACTCATACCTATTATGACATCACTTTGTTTTATGGCCTCTTGTTGGCCAAGATTATAGTCTCGGGGTTGCGCTTGAGATGCAGTTGACTACACCACTGCCTTTCCCTTTTCTGCATAAGACGTACCCGTCTTTTTCTCCCCTTTTGGAAGGCCACTCCAACAATCTCGAGCTATATGACCCACCTTACCACATGTATAACATGTGAGCAGACCTCTCCCAGATGTTGCTCTAGACATAAGAGAAGAAGGAGCCAGTACAGAAAATTTAAGCTTCTTCTTCCACCGTCTATACCTAGAATTTGAAGAACTAGGTACCTTGAACTCAGGTTTCTTCCCTGCCAAGTCATTCTTATGCTGCACACACTTCATGTCAAGTTCGACTGAGCGGGCCATATTGACCAAGGTAAGAAAACCATGCGTCATTGGTCCTGAGAGAAGCAACCGCAGGTCATCTCTCAGTCCTTCATAGAACCAATTTGTTTTTTGTTCCTCGTCTGCAAACATAAAGCCTGCATATCTTCCCAATCTCATAAACTCATGCAAGTAGTCATCCACAGAGCTCTCACCTTGAGTTAGCTGTTGGAATTGGTACTCCCTCGCAATCAGCTGTGTCGATGGAAGGTATCTTGCCAGAAAACACCTTGAGAACTCCTTCATTGAGATCTCGATCAACGGCCGACCGACAAACTTGTGCAGCTCCAGCCCATCCCGCCATAGTCTCGTCTTACCATCCAACAAGAAGGTAGCCACAGTGAATTTTTGCCACTCCTCCATTTCAATTGCCGATAGGACTCTCTTTATCCTTGAGAGCCAATCTTTGGCTTGTGTAGGGGTTCCAGTACCCATAAACACAGGAGGATTGAAACTCATAATGTGTTTCAATTGCTTCTCCGTCGCTCGCCTTGTGGCCACTGGCTCAACGACCACTTGTCTCACCGTTACGTGCTCAACTACTCCAACCAGTTCCTGGACCACCATAGGAATAGGAGGTTGTATCTGACCTCCTGGTTGCGCATTGATCATTGTGAACATGGCTTCATCAACCAACCGTATAGTTTCCGCAGAAGGAGGAGGTGTTGGCACCTCATTTTGTGAACTACTCTCGACCGAGCGCTGGGGCTCTTGCTGCCCCACACCACTTCTAGTCACCTACAATGTGAAACACACAATTAAGCAACTAAAAATATTACAAAAGCAATTATAGGAACGTGTATGTCCCTCAAACATATGTATTTGAACCCCTAAGTGGACATTCTTGAGTTCGTTTTGTTATAATGGTAAGCACATATACATGCTCGCCACCACTCAAACGAATTCGACCACGAATTCGGCGAAGGAAGACCAAGACAAGCTGATACAAAAATTGTGACACACGGGTTGGAGGATCAAAACCTCTCTCTGATACCAAAATTATAACACCTCCATCCGTCACATGAAATATAATAGAGGGTCCAGCCGGGGCCCCACACCATATTCCACGGACAGTCGGCGAAATTACATGTTAATATCAAAACTACTCGAATCCTAACTCAGAGCATTCTTACCACTATTAAAAAACAGACTTTTATCCACGGCAGATTGTCATGGCTAAAAGTCAAAAACCGTGGCTAATACTTTTTAGTCACGGCTTACCCACGGCAAATGGGCGTGGGCAATGCGAGAGTGGCTAATAGTATTAGTCACGCTGAATCTGTGGCAAAAAGAGTTTTAGCCACGAATTTTAACCACGATTTAGAATCGTGGCTAAAGGGTCTCTTTTCAGCGATTATTAGCCATGGTCCCATTGCCGTGGCTAAAGCTTCTTATTTGCCACAGTTGAATTTCCGTGGCTAAAGGGGTTGTAACAAACGAAAAATATTCGCCGCCGCCGGCCGCCGCCGCCGGCCGTGCCGCCGGCCGTGCCGCCGGCCGCCCGCGAGCCCAGATAATTCAAACATTCATTGCGGAATGTGCTATATAAACCCGAAATTTTTATCGAAATTGGCGGTGTGGGACTAAAAATGCCATGACTTTTTGCCACGGTTCAAGCTTCCGTGGCTAATACTAGCTTATTAGCCACAAAATAGGCAAACCGTGGCAAAAAGTGTTTTTTTGCCACGGTTCAGTCATCCGTGGCTAATACTAAAGTTTTTGCCACGGTTCAAGTGCCGTGACTAATACTTATTATTAGCCACAGTTTGTTGCCGTGGCAAAAAAAAACCGTGGCTAAAAGTTATTTTTCTAGTAGTGTGCGGAAGCTTCAGGGGTTAAATTTTTTGAACTCAAGTACAACAGTAATATCCACTATATAAAATACTGGAATGATATACAAAAATACACAAAAGTTACTATCGCCTAACGATATTCACTGTCGCTCGGTGACAGTCAACAATAGCTTACAACTATTGTGGCCTTATGACCTTACATTTACTCTTTGCAGGATGTGGATTACAGAGATCGGCATACAGGCCGACCACACATGAAAATAAAAAAAACTTTGCTTGGCCTTCGAAGACCGGCATAGCTTCTAGGGCTTTAGCTCGCTACTTCCAGCTCGGCTCTCCAGCACCTGCACAGTGTCAGTCCACCACAAGGATGACAAACACGACAATGGTCAGCATTTAGCCGACCAATTTATAACGACCCCACCCCTTACTTAGGGCGGCGATTCTCCTTCCCTGCAATGACAACATATATATATATATATATATATATATATATATATATATATATATATATATATATATATATATATATATATATATATATATATATATATATACAAGCAGTCGTGCACGGGGGATCCCGTGCGGGCAACATTCGTCGTGGGTGCGATATTTGTCGAGGGTGCAACATTTATCGTGGGCGGTGGCATTGGTCGTGGGGGGCGGCATTGGTCGTGGGGGGCGGCATTGGTCGTGGGGGGCGGCATTGGTCGTGGAGGATACATTAGTCATAGGGGATGACATTAGTCATAGGGGGCGACATTGATCGTGGGTGACGACATGGATCGTGGGGGAGACATGGATCGTGGGGGGCGACATTGGTCGTGGGTGACGATATTGGTCGTGGGCGACGACATTTGTCGTGGGGGCTACATTGGTTGTAGGGGATGACATTAGTCATATGGGGTGACATTGATCGTGGGAGACGACATGAGTCGTGGGGGAGACATGGATCGTGAGGGGCGACATTGGTCGTGGACGGAGACATTGGTCGTGCACGGCAACATTAGTCGTGTACGGCGACATTGGTCATGGGAGTGACATTGGTCAAGTGCGACAACATTGGTCGTGGGCGGCAACATTAGTTGTGGAGGCGACATTGATCGTGGATGACGACATTGGTTGTGGGGGGCAACAGTATTCGTGGACGACGACATTGATCATGGGGGCGATATTGGTCATGAGGGGCTACATTGGTCATGGAGGCAATATTAGTCGTGGGCAAACTATGCAAGGTTCGGTCTCCTTTGCATGCAATCTCAATGCAGTTTCTCTTTTTGTTGGTTAAACTGATGGAATAATATTCATCATTGTTTTTTCTAACTTATTAACTCATATTTCATCATTTCATTTGTTTGTGCATCTTTCAATTGATTATGTGTGCTTAGTTTTTCCAATGTGCTTTGATAAAACGTTCCATTTTGTGTATTTCCAATGTTGCAACACTGGGTTAGATATTTTTTGGTATCCTTACAGATAAGCACTTACAAAATGGAACAATGGAAATACACAAAATGGAATGTTGGAAATACATTTATTAACTTTTTCTTGCAATTCTTTCATGTATCCTTACAGATAAGCACTTACAACAACAACAACTACTACTACAACAATAAAATTAAGAAACTAAACCCAAACCCATCAACTTCCCAATCAAAAGACATGGATCTTGAAGCAAGAGAAATAAATGCAAGAAAAAGTGTTGGTTGTATATATATCTAAAATAATTTATTGCATTTAATATCAGTTATCAAGGAAAAAACTTCATAAAGTAGATCAATAATGTCAACAGATTCAGGAAACAAAGTTCAGGAAAATTTTACCATTGCTTGCTATGTCACTGGATAAAAGCCAAAGAAATAAAACTATCTACCAATTAAATCAGAATGGAGAAGGAAGCGAGAATCTTGGAAACCATTCAAAAGCGTTTCAAGGAGCATGAAATCTATATAAATCAAGAGCAGCAACATAATGTTTGGATATGCGCAAAAAATCAGGTAAATAAGCGTATACAAAATAGTTGTGAACACTACTAAAATTATATTTTATTACCATGAATGATTTTTTTTTAGAAAAATCACTAACTTGGACCGCACTGTTGATACAGATCAACCACGTCGGCAACATTTCTAGAACAATCCATGTAAGAGTCCTTATCAATAAGAACTTTGAGCTATGCATGTGCTTGATTCTACCACTCCAACATCTCACATTACTACTGTCTTTGCCATATTTTACCTCCCTGACAGAGGAACATTGATTCAGAATTCAGATATCCATAATACAACCAAAATCATTAATCATGGCCATAGTGGGAAAAAATGCAGCTTTACAAAAAAATTCAAAATGTGAGAAACTCTGCTAGATTCTAAAAGGGCACCGTTAACATATCAACTTGAAATAGTTTCGGGAAGGAGCTTCTAAGTGCTCAGAGAGTACAAAAAGAGGCTGAAATAAAGTGCTGAGAACAGGCAAGTTTAAAAAAAAATTTTGAGGAACAACTAAAAAAGGAAGAAGAACAAAAAAATGCACCTGAAGGAAGCAAAGGTCTTTATTTAGGTTGAGCATGCTCATAAATTTCAACAGTTAATGACTCATGTTAATATATGAAAAACTATCTAAAATTGACAGAGTCTACTTAAATGTGAAGACATATGTGATAAGTTACATATAATTTATTGATAGTAATTGATAATCTTGTTTACACCTGCAACGTACAATCTATGAGGGCGGCATTTTTGTCGAAACTCGTTGTAGTATAAACATCGGGTCAAATTTAGCCATAATCTCTTATTAGATTCACGGAAAATCTAAGCAAAGTGCATTATGCAGCTGCTAAGATTGTAATACATCACTTGAATGGAACAAACTATTTTAATTGTAGGTATACGCAGAGGCGGAGGTAAACAGGGGCCTGTGGGGGCCAGTGCCCCCACGTGATTTTCGGGCCTAAAAAAATAAGTACAAGTGCTTGGAAACGACGCGGCTTGCCCATCCCTCGACCCTATGTTCTAGGGTTTATATATACGCTCTCTCTGTCTCTCTCTCCCTCCGGCTCCCGCAGTCCCGCTTCTCTCTCACACTCTCTCTACTCTCGAACTCTCCGCCGTTGTTTGCAAGGTGATCCGTCGTCCATCGACTCGCAGAATCACAGTGATCCAGCGAGGCAGCGAGCTAGCGACATCGGTGATCGGTGTTCTCCAGAAATTCATGTGAGTGTTTCTGAATTCCGATTACCCTCTTTTTTTGATCTTGCGAGTACCGGGTTCCTAATTTTTCTTCGATTCAGATATCATTTCTTGGATTAGGGATTTTATCTGCAGTTATTTCAGTTCTTATTTTTCTTAGATTCAGATATCATTTCCTGGATTAGGGATTTTATCTGCAGTTATTTCATTTCCTGGATGGCTGGATTAGTGATTTATGACTTCTCTTTTCTGGATTAGGGATTTTGATCTATTTCATGGATTATCTGCAGTTCTACTTTTTAAAAGTTTATCTGCAGTTATTTTTTTTTTTATTTTTCATCATTCTAGCCATATGTATAAATGTAAGGGGCCAAAAAGATCATGAAAAAACTATAGAAGGCAAAAGAAAACATGTAACCAAAGCATTCTCTTAAAATAACAACTAGGTCTACAATGACTAGTTCATAACTTGCCACTTATGTGCAAAAAATTGTAAAAATTGAGGGGCCAATCCTGCACAATTAATACTGTATAAAATGGTGTCACATGGCATTGCTCAACATGGTCCCCATCCTTGTTGCTCACTTTATCCATCAATCTACAGAAAGAAAAACATCATATATTTTGTATGATAAACAACTATGTTGCACAGGTTAGGACTTAGGAATGAGATACGAGATACAATGCGATAGAGATAAGTGAGTCATGTTTAAAAAAAAGGATACTGGATGCATTTTTGAATTTAAAATATTTACGTATATATACAAATTAATATAAAGATGTGTGACATTCACATCTTCGATTTTTCAAACATTATATCGCCCAAATATTGAATGAAAATCGAGTTTGCCACAAAATAGTATCATATCATAGAAGAACCATGAATAGAATTATGTAATCAATTGACTCCCACCACTTATCATCCAAAATTATTTCTTTCACACCACTTATCATACAATTCTCAGTCTCTATAATATAGGTTAGTAATTTCCCTCGCGGGCCTGGTACGGTCGTGCTTGGCCGTAGGGGCGTTGCCCCGTGTACCGTCTATGCAAATAAATTAGTTTACTTTTAATCAAGTGGTACCACCAGGCTAATAGAGACTTCTCTTTTGCTCCAATCAGATTTCAGAATGGATTAGTTTATTACACGAACAAAACGACAAAGAGAAATTGGGTGTACTTCAACTCCAACTTCAACACAACCTCCAACTCCAACACAACCTCCAACACCAACAACAACACCAACTCCAACTTCTACTTCAATCACTCATAGAGAAGATGCAGTAATATCTGATCCAGGCTTAAGGCCTCCTATTTACAATATCTCTAAAGATCCGATTGAGAGAGAAAATATTCGAAGATCGTATTTGATTAAAGGTCCAAACCAACCAATTCTAAAAGAGTATCCTGCTACTAAGACTACAACTCAAGGCAAAGCTCGTAGATTTTGTGAAAAATGGTATACAGAGAAGGTTTATGCTCAATGGTTAGAATACAGTGAAGCAAAAAATGCAGTTTTCTGTCTATTTTGTTATCTTTTTGCTTTTGAGTTTGGAGATACAGGTGGTGGTCATGAAGCATTTGTTAAATGCGGTTTTTCCAATTGGAAGAAGAAAGAACATTTGATTATGCATATTGGGGATAATTTGAGCGTGCATAACAAATATAAGGTAGCATGCGAAGATTTAATGAACCGAAAAAAGCATATAGATATAGCTTTTGACAAGAGAAATGTGCAAAATGGAATTGACTACCGTATAAGATTAAGTGTCAGTGTATCTTGTATCAGATTTATTCTAAGACAAGGGTTAGCATTTCGTGGTCATGATGAAAGGGAAGAATCTTTAAACAGAGGAAATTTCCTGGAATTATTAAAATTTCATTCACTTTCCAATGATGAAATTAAAAGAGTAGTTTTCCTCAATGCTCCTGCAAATGCAAAAATGACTTCTCCTGAAATTCAAAAGCAAATTTGCAGTGTAATTGCAGGTTTAACAACAAAGGCAATTATCAAAGATATTGGAGATTCATTCTTCTCTTTGTTGGTTGACGAGGCTCGGGATATTTCAACTAAAGAGCAAATGAGTGTTGTCCTGCGATATGTAAATAAGAATGATTTTGTAATTGAAAGATTCTTGGCTATGGTTTATGTTTCAAATACTAGTGCTCTATCACTTAAACATGCAATCGATTCACTACTAGATACAAATGGTTTGAGTTTATCAAAAATTCATGGTCAGGGTTATGATGGTGCTAGCAATATGAGTGGACGGTTTAATGGACTTAAGAGTTTGATATTGGCAGAAAATAAATCTGCTTATTATGTACACTGTTTTGCTCATCAGCTTCAACTAGCACTGATTAAGGTTGCAAAAGGACACAAAAAGATGAATACTTTTTTTGATTTTTTACACATCTTAACTAATGTTGTTAGTTCTTCATGTAAAAGGCAATCAATTCTTCGAGAAACACAAGCTATAAAAATTAATGAAGGCATCGCTTTGGGTTTAATTGAGACAGGACGCGGGTTAAATCAAGAACAGAATTTAAAGCGACATGGAGACACCCGTTGGAATTCACATTATGGTACAATTCTCAGTATCATTTCATTATTTCCTTCTATCGAAGCTTTGCTTAATGTTTTAAATGAAGACACTTCATTTGGAGAAACTAGCACTGGGGCCTATAATGTTTTGAAGGAGATAGATTGCTTTGAGTTTGCTTTTACATTGCATATGATGAAGGCAATACTGGGGATTACATTTGAGTTATCTCAAGCTTTGCAAAGAAAAGATCAAGACCTATTAAATGCCATGTGTTTTGTTAGTATTACAAAGAAGAGACTTCAAGACCTAAGAACTGATTGTGCTTTTGTACATTTGGTCACTGAAACGTCTATGTTTTGTGAAAAATATGAAATTGAGATTACAAAGATGGAAGATAATTACTTACATCCTGCAAGAAGCAAACGAGGGGTTCAAAAGAGGTCTAATCTACATTTTTACAAGGTTGAGTTGCTTTTCACAGTGATTGACTCTCAATATCAAGAGTTGAATGATCGTTTTGATATTGATAATATTCAGTTGATTTCAAGCATGGCTTGCTTCAATCCTCTAGATTCATTTGTTGCTTTCAATAAGGATAAATTAATTGAGTTAGCTCATTTTTATCTGGTAGAGTTTAATGAAAAAACTCTTTTTATGCTTGAAAGTCAACTAATAAATTGGTTTTATGATGTGTCAACTCATGAAGATTTTAGTGATTTAAATGGACTTGGTGAACTTGCTCAAAAAATGGTTAAACATAAGAAGGATATGAGTTATCCTGAAGTTTATTTACTATTGACATTCTGTTTAACATTACCAGTTGCAACAGCTACAGTTGAAAGATCATTTTCTGCAATGGGCTTGATTAAAGATGATCTTCGCAACAGATTAGGAAATGAATGGTTGAATGATTGCTTGGTTACTTATATTGAGAAGGAAGTATTTGATACAATTGATGATGAAGATATTTTGCAAGAATTTCAAAAAATGAAATTTAGAAAATGTATCCTTACGTCAAAAAAAGAGAAGAGAATGTTTAATGTATTTTAATGTATTTTAATGTATTTTTCATGTATTAATGTTAGTTTTTATTCTATTATGAACTTTTTTTAAGAAGAGATGCATTAATGTTATTTTAATGTATTTTTCATTTGAGAATTTTTATTTGTTATTTTTTTCATATTCTAAGTGTCTTGTGCCCCCACACTCCAATATTCCTGGCTCCGCCACTGGGTATACGCTTACTTAGTTAGAGAACATAAAGCGAGTGCTCGTAGACGATAAAAAACTGAGAAAAAATGAGGTCCCTTCTCCACATACATAAAATTCCTTTTTGTTGATTTATAATGTATGACTAAGAGAAATCTTTGATGAAATAGAATACTATTGTCATTTTACTCAACTGCTACGACCTTCATTCCCAAGGTCCGATTTTTGTCATTTTTTGATTTCTCAGTCAATTCCTATCAACCACTACTAAGTCAAAAAACTAAATGTACTTTTGATTTCATTACAATATTTTTTTCAATTGAAATACATTTGCAAACCGCATAAAAATGATAATAGTTTGGTTTCATAACTGTTTGTATATGCTCGTATATACTCTTCATCATTTGGCTGTAAGAAACATGAGATAAACAGTGGAACGTCAGAAAATATACTCCATTATATTGCTTCCCAAGGTCCGATTACTGATCATTTTTGAGTACTGATTTCTCACTCAATTCCTATCAACCACTACCAAGTCAAAAAAGTAACTGGACTTTTGATTTTGGTTGCATTTTTTTCAATTGAAATACATTTGCGAATTGCAGAAAAAATGATTTTGGTTTGGTCAGATGGTGGAGGTATGCGTTGGCCTCAAAGGAGATGCAACTAAATGAAGAGGCGTAGAGAAATGCAATGCGAAGAAGACGCACAACGAAAAATAGCTCGAACAGCAAATAGGAATATCGAAGGCCTATATTGTTCTTACCTGGACATGGAGCAAAAAATCACCATCAACAATGCCATAAAAGGGAGAGAGAGGGCTGTGAAGGTGGACAGGCTGCTTCACTCTAGTTTTTTGCCATAAGCGGAGGAGGAGAATAGCGAGGATGGAGACAGTTGGAAGGGCTGTGCGAGGAGCGGTGACGATTGGAAGGGCTGCCGATTGTTGTAGAGTGAAACAAAAAGAAGAGAGAAGATTGAAAATAATTGGACCAGATCTCCTTACCGGGACCGAAAAATGGAACCTGGAGGGAGAAGAATAGCGAGGTAGGGCACGGGAAAGGGAGAGGCAGTGGAAGAATGTCATCACCATCTTCAGCACAGTTAATTTAGTCCTGGAGCTCCCGCAATGAGCAGAAGCGAAGGTCGGTGTCGACGATGGCATCGTGGTGTGGCTCCATCATCGCCTTTGGCGTCGTCATTGGCTTCGGCGCCGCCGTTGTCATCGGCAAATAGAAAGGCTTGCCGTTGTCGTTGACCAAAAGAAATCCGTCGGAAAAGAGAGGCGAGGAGCAGCAACAGCCTTCGTGTCGGCCTCTCCCTGCGCAGAAGAAGAACACGATATCGGGATTTTGAATTGCGTGAATAGTGAAATATCTTTTAATTAAGCCCTAATCCGGCCGAAAGACAAAAAAAACCCCTTAGTTAACCCAGCAAAAACGATTTTATGAGGGTATTTTGGGATTTAAATGTTACACCATGTTACACCATGGGCCGATTAAGTCTTTGCTTATAGTATAAAGATATATATATATATATATATATATATATATATATATATATATATATATATATATATATATATATATATATATATATAGGCCACGCCTCATGCACTCAGGGCATATTCACGGTATACCGGACTTCCCGGATCCCACCTCCCGTTCATAGGTCCTTGACTTAATGGTTCATTCTTGAGCATTTCAGTATTTTCGGCGCCAGACCTAAGACTCTCATTATGCCGACGATGAAAGCCAGTTACTTTAGGCAATCCTGTCCGAACGACATAATGCGAGTGCAGTTCAGTCACTTCCTGTTGCTCAGTTCGCAAAACCACTACCGACATCCAAAGCAATCAAGGGAAATCTACAAGATGTGGGTGGACCTCCCCTTTCTCGTTCGGCTCAACGGACTTTAGAGTTGGGCAATATGGCTCACAGCTTTGTTACGGCTCTCACGGCCATAATAGTTGGTCTCCCAGGATCAACTCACATAATAGCCTCATTGCCTTTACAAGACAGACTTTACACCACAATAGGCTGGCACACATGGCCACCATAGCTGGGCACTACAGGCTCTCAGCTTTTCATACATGACCCCCAGGTCTCCCTGAGACAGGCCTCACAAACATAGCTCATTATGAGCTATCGCCGGTAATACTCACTATCGCCTGACAATATCCAACAGTTTTTCAAACTGTAGAATTTCTTGGTTATTTTCATGGAGAGCATCTCCAGTACCTCCTGCAAGTCCCACTTCACAGGCATAACTCACATACCCCGAAAAATGCCCGTTTATATGTGGAGTCTTCTCTGGCGCGCAAAATAAAATATCACCAATGCAGACCAACCTGTCCGGATGGGTTTCACACAACATGTCTATTCCGTACTGCAAATTTCCGGATCTATATACAAATATAATTGGGGATCACAACGATCGACCCACTGGAAACCACCCTTTCTACACCTTTTGGTGAGGGGTTCCATGCATGTATGCAAATTGAGGACTTCACTTGTCCAAGGAGAAAATTGTTACATTTGTAATGCGTTTCAGAGACATGGTGATGCATTTTGTTCGGTCGGAAAGGAGCACCTCTCTTTCCTTTTTGTGGATCTAGCCTCGGATTTTGATTCCGTTCACTAGATCTCCTTCACAAAGCGTTTCAAGCTCAGCCTTCTTCCTTAGCTCTTTCATGTCAAAATCTTGATGAAAGGAGGAGAGAGAGTGAAAGAAGAGAAATGAATCTTCTCTCCACATCCTCTCTAATTAAGTGGTCTCGGGATTAATCCCAGCCATAGGATACTCACATCAAAAGGAAGCAAAGGCCATGATTTTAGCTAAATAGTCACCACTGCTCTTCGGCCGCCGTCCGGCCATCTGAAACGTGTCTAGCAGATGTGACACTATCTCCTGGAGATATCCACTGTCACCGTTACGATAGCTCACTCAATGCTTTACAGCGTTAAGTGCATTGAGTTCACTCAATGCTTTAAGGCGTTGAGTGCATTGAGTTCATTCAACGCTTCAAGGCGTTGAGTGCATTGAGAGTTGGGCTATCATCGCGTGATACCCACTAATGTCACGCGATAGTCTCTTACTTAACGATTCGTTGAAAGGCATCGAGTGTGTTTTTTTATACTCAATGCTTCATGGCGTCGAGTGCTACTGTTATCGCTGTCGGCGAGGCCCACTGTCGCCTGGCGATAGCGACCAAAAGTTCTGGTATCAAATTTGGTGTGTTATATGCGTGCATGGCATCCATGTTATTCTTGTTTTCTTTCAAGCATTTAGGCACTTGATCTCTCAAATGAGAGGGGTTCGGGTTGTCATGGTTCAAGTGGAGCCTCCAGTTCTTTTGTGTCCGTCCCCAGCATGATGTTGCATTAAAAATCTGCTCCGCTAGTGGATTAGGCATTGTGAGTGAAGTCGTAGTCGCGATCGTTAGTCCGACTCGGTGATGTTGCATAATGAGCTTTCAGGATTTTGCTAGAAATCCGTTTGCAGTAAGATGTCGTTTGAGATGTGGTTTCCCTTTATTTTCATGTGAGTACGAATGGTAGATTGGAGCGGGAAAGGCTTTTGATTGTGATGTTCTAAGGCGCAACTTTGCCTATGTGGTCGGCTAGCTAGCCCGTGACGTTGCAAAGTCACGTGTGGAGAGTCTCCCGGCAAGACAAGTCCCCTTCTGTGAAACTGACGAGAATGCTAAGGTTTGGACAAGCCCGGAGGATGCCAGTTGGGTCCCGCTGGGTATCCTTAGGTGGACTTGGTCCCGATTTGGAGTCGGGCCTAGGTCATCATGAGAGGGTAGGGCCTTGGCAAGAGTTCCATATGCCGGCTTGTATGCCGTTAGGGGAAATTGGAAGTACCTGATTGTTGATGCGTGATAATGTGTTAGATTCATGCGCTATATGGTGCCTTGGGTGAAACCCAAGATTGCATACATGCTGCATAATAGGCTCCTTTTTTATTATATGCTCATTATAGAAACATGTTTATTGTATGAGACATTCAAACTTATTTTGATGCTTTCTATGTTCATGTATATTTGGATACGAAGTGCTGACTTGCAGGGTGATGGTGTGCATCGGGGTCCGCTAGGGATGGCCGAGAGGAGATATATTGGTTACACAGTTGAGGTCAGACTTTACTTACCCACGTTACCACCAATTATTACAGGGCAAGGATCGCAAGCGGGAGCAAGTTCGCCGGCCAAAAAGGCCTAAGCCTCATGAAGTGAACTCTCTTGTTTTACTTATGTTTTGCAGAATGCTTTGTCTCATGAACTGTGATCCGATTTGCATGACGAGGTAGCTTCGGTGTTCTAAAACACGTTGATACGTTGATGTATTATTTTAGTATTTGGACTCGTGAATGTTGTAATACCTTAAGGCCGTTGGATACTCCTATAGTAGTGGATAACGTCTAGTTTGGTTGTTTGTTTCTGTTGTGTTTATAGTCTGAGTTTTGAGTTGGGTAGTTTATATCATCTTATAATGCTTAACCTGTGGACTCTGTATGTTGTGGTGCCCCAGCCCGACCCATATTATACGGACATTACAGGGGAGGCATTACAATTTGGTATCAAAGCGAGGTTAGTGTCCAAGGTAAGGATTCGTGGTCGAATGTCATAATCGGATCACATTAAGAAGTTATCCACAGAGGAGTATCGCGGTACCATGAGTGTCCTTATGTCTAAGTTTTTGCGAGAGAAGCTGATTCTTGTTTTACGTTGCTTTTGTTAAGGGTACAAGCGACGAGGCAGGTATGTTGAGGCCGCAAGAGGAGCCTTTGGTGAGCAGTGCTACTGCTCCAGGTCCGATGGGCATGGGTGTAGCCCCGGCCAACTTCTGTCATATGCTAGCAGAGGCAATGGTAGCAGCCCAAGCTGCAGCGGCAGCACAAGTTGTGACCCTTGTTGTACAAGTAGCGACTTCTGTTACCACGGATGCGGTGCCAATCGTACCGGGCGGAGGATCTAGGCGAACAGAGCTGTTTGTTGAGAGAGTGGTCGTCGTGTAGAGAGACCTACAGATGAAGTATTTTCTGAGTTTCTATCCTCCAATATTCAAGGGAGTCGGCACACCGATCGATGCGGAGGACTGGTGGGTGATGATTCAAGAACTACTGAGGGCTGCATATATGCCAGAGGAGAAGCAGTCTAAGTTTGCAACCTTCATGTTAGAAGGTAATGCTAAATTGTGGTGGGTGAGTCATAGCGGCCGCCAGTTTCCTGGACGCACCCCGTCCATAGAAGAGTTCGGGAATGCCTTATTGAAAATTTATATCCTGTCGTCGACAAGGTTAACCCTTTAGAAATAGTTTTTGCATTTGATGCACCGAGACAAGACTGTGGATGAGTATGTTCAGGAGTTTAATCGATTGGGTTGGTATGCTGGAACTACCATGGATGACGGTGAAGAGAGAGATAATCTCTTCTACCATGGGTTGAGAGAGAACTTGAGGCAATCCCTCATAGCGATGAAGAATGCAGGCTTCAACGAGTTGATTGAAGTGGCCAAGACGTTGGAAAGTGACATAGAACGAACCCAACGTCGTAAGGGATTTACAGAAAAAAAAGGAGAAGGAAAACCTCCTCAATTGCAAGGGAAGTCGGAAGGGAGTAAGTGGAAAAAGAATCCCCATCCTTGCAAGTCATGGAATAAGAGCGGTACGACGTCTGGGGGATCTTGCTTCAAGGGACCCCCATCATGCTACAAGTGTGGAAAGCCGGGCCACATAGCTCATTTTTGTACTGAAGGTGGCACTGAACAGGAGCCAAGGCAGGAGCAGTCAGTTTGTTCCGGTCCCAGTGCTGCGAAAAAAGGGAAGATGGCAGACTCGAGCGCTTCACGGTTCCAATCCATGCAGCCAAGGTCTTACAACCTTGGGAAATAGGAAGCGATTCGACAGCCCGATGTGGTGACATGTATGAGGAAAGTTTGAGTTTATTAAATTGCTTTAGACTTTCGAGACTTTTATTAGTGTCGCCTATGTTTTAGGCTTCATACTAGTGTCCGGATACCCTGCTAGGGTATTGTTCGATATGGGAGCATCACACTCCTTTCTTGCTGAAAGCTTTATCCGAAGAATTGGAGTCGTGTCCTTCTCAACAGACGCAGAGCTTAGGGTGCGCATACCCAATGGGTCTGTTGGGTACATTGGAAAATGTGTTCCAGATTTGGAGAAGCCTCACCTAAATCAATGATATTAATCAAGGTGTATTTGATGTTGTGTTGAGTTTCAATGTGCAGGTTAAGGAAATGCAGAAAAAGTTTCTAAGTACAAGTGTCGACACTTGACAAAAGCTGTGTCGACACTTGGGAAAAGCTTTGTCGACACTTGGGAAAAGCTGTGTCGACACCAGGAGCCAGATTGTGTCGACACATAGGATTTGTGTCGACACATGACAAAAATTGTGTCGACACTTGGGAAGAGTTGTGTCGACACCAGGAGCTAGATTGTTTCGACACACAGAAAATCTGTCGACAACAACTGTGTCGACAAGAAGGACTTGTGTCGACACATTCCAGAATTTTGTCGACAACAATTGTGTCGACACACAGGACTTGTGTCGACACACTCCAGAATTCTATCGACATCAACTTTGTCGAGACTAGAAGCTGTTGTGTCGACACACAAGACTTGTGTCGACACATTTCACAAAAGTTGTGACAAGAAAAAAAAGAAGAGTTGTGTCGACATCATGTGAGCTGTGTCAACATCACCATGAATTGTGTCGACACATAATCTATTTGTGTCGACACATTTGAAGTATTGTCTTGACACATTTGAAGAATTGTCTCGACACTATGCTGCTGAGTTAAAGTTCAATGAAGGATCAAGTATCACGACTAAAGACTTGACAGCTGTCATAACTGACAATGTTGTTGCATCTGTCAGAGCTGTCAGAAAGCCATTTGGAACCGGATCAGCCGGTAACCTTGGATGGGGTATATATAAATACCTATTCTATCAACAAAAGGACTGTATGAAGAAGAAGAGACAAACAACAACTAAGAGGAAGAAGAGAAGTCTTCATCCAAAAATCAACAAGTCTCTAAGGGCAGATCAAGAACAAGTCTGCCAGAAGAATTCAGAGCCACATCTGAATAGAAGAAGGGAGATAATTGAAGATCATCTCCAAGAAGATCAACCTTACTTTGTTCAAATTTAAGAAGCTTTGAAGAAGCTAAGACAGGGTGGATCTAAAGCTGTCAGATCTATCAAGAACTGACCAAGAAACTTTCAACCCATTCTCTCTCTACCTGGGTGAAGGAATTATTCTTTTTACTATCAATTTTTCTGTAGGATCTTTTACAGATCTGAGTGTATGAGGGTTATCTCTCTGAGTTGTAAGCCTAAATCTATAAAGGCTGAGGTAGGGATAAGTGCCTGAGGTAGGAGAGTTTTCTCTCTGAGTTATAGGCCCTGTGGAAGAGGCTGAGGTAGGGCTTGATTGCCTAAGTTGTAGGCCTTGTGGAAGAGGCTGAGGTAGGACTTGATTGTCTGAGTTGTAGGCCTTGTGGAAGAGACTGAGGTAGGGCTTGATTGCCTGAGTTGTAGGCCTGTTGAAAGAGGCTGTTGGATCCCTAGTTTGATTTGGGCTAGGTTCACTAACTTAGGATGATGTGACCCAACATGTATAGCCAGGGTCAAAGTTGTGTCCTAGAGTCTAGGCCAAGTCCTAAGAGTCAAAATCACAAGGACAAGCCAACATTAGACTGCCAGAGACTCAAAACTTAGAGTTTTTTCAGAGATTCAGAGATTTCTCAAGAAACTAAGTAAGATGAGTTCGACGTTCGTCGAACTCAGGTCGACGATAGTCGTTCTTAGCTCGACGATCTTAGAGATATTTTTTCTGAGCTGAGCTCGACGAACTTCAGTCACAGGTCGACGATCCTTGGACTCCACCTTCAACATTCTAAGTCCAGGCTATTCTCTAGACTCAGGTCGACGAACCTAGTTCTCAGGTCGACGAACTTCATTCTTTGGTCGACGAACCTTGGGACTACTACAGCATTCTGTCGAGACTATGTTCTCTAGTCTCAGGTCGACGAACTCAGCTCTCTGCTCGACGAATTCTGGAACCAGAAGACTTGTGTCGACATTTAGAGCACATGTCGACACCAACTAAGTCGACACTAGAAGCATTTGTGTCGACATCCAGATCAGCAGTCGACATTGTGGAAAGGTTATGTCGACACCACATAGAAGACTTATGTCGACACACAGGAGTAATTGTGTCGACACAGAATATTTGACAATTCCAGAATAATTGCTGAACTCCAGTCGATGAACACATTTACCAGCTCGACGAATAGGCAAAGATCAAAAGAGACAGCAGTTCAGTTTCCACCTCGACGATCATGGAACTCAGCTCGACGAATAAAAGCTGTCTTGTCGATGAATACAACATCTCGGCTCGACGAACTGTGGACTCAGTTTGACGAATTCTGCCAACTATTCGACGATTCCAGACTTTATTATTTCCGGCCTCCTGTCCCCACTCTAATGCGATAATTCCTGAGTAATTAATGCTCTAACATTCTCTGAATATATCCGTTAGAAAGAGCATTAATTATGCTCTTCTCCAGAATTATTGCTTGCCGTTTTTCCATGGGACGGTTGGGGAAATAAATCAATGACGATTATTCTCAAGGCTGTCAGCATTAAATGCAGATGCATTCAAATTTTTGAAAGATAGAGAAGAAGACAATAACGTACACACAGAGATACAGACTTACAGACAGAAGAAAACATCATTGACAAAAGCTATACACAGAGCACAACTTACTGAGAAGTATACAGGGACACAGAAAAAATATTCAGTCTTGATCAATCTGCTCTGTCAACAAGAAGCATTTTCTGATACACAGAAGATCTTGATCAGAAGCTCATCAGCACTTGAAGAAGAAGAACAACAATACCTATATCAAGAGTCTTCTCTCTTCAAGTACTCCAGGACATTTCAAAAGGACAACATCACCCTCATCTGTCAAAGAAGTTCCTGAAGATTATAGATGGTCAAGGATTCAGCTTGAAGACCTATCACCCTGAAGCTTAGCTCTTATTTTTCCCTGATCCATTCTACATCTCAGGGGGAGCCATAAGCTATAATCAATCCACAGTCTTCTCAGTTGTATATTGAGAAAGAGAAGACAAAATCATCTCTCACCCTCACTGTATAAAGGGTTATCATCTCCATTCAAAAGTGATTCCTTGGTTGCAAGTCTCCTGATCAAAAGACTTGGGTTAGTTTTTGAGCACTTGATCAAAAGCTCATTGGTGTCAGGTACCTGATCAAAAACCTGAGTGGATTCCTACCAAGGGTGGTAGAAGAGTGGATGTACACAGGTTGGGGAACCACTATAAAATTCTTGTGTCGTCTGTTTGCCTCATTTTCTTATGTTCTTCATGTGCTTGTGTTTTAGGTTTATTGCTTGGTAGTTTATTAATTCTGCACTTTTAATTTACAGCCAAAGCTGAAATAGCTCTTAATATTTTTAAGCATACTCTATTCACCCCCCCCCTCCTCTAGAGTATTTCAGATCTAACTCTCACTTTCAATTGGTATCAGAGGAGGTTCCTTTGGTTGTACAAGTTAAATCTTGAACCAAAAGATCCTTTGTTAGATCTACACATCACTTTATTCTCATTTAAATTATAAACACAGCCATGACACAGAACAAGGATTATGCAAGCACTAGACCTCCAGTTTGCAACCTTAATAGGTTTGCCATCTGGAAGGCAAGAATTAGGTTATACATGAATTCCATTGATGAAGACATCTACAATTCAATTTTGACAGGTCCCCCACAGGCATCTACATCTACAACATCTTCCAGCAACAATGCAGTTCCACCACCTGAGTGGACTGAAGCCCGGAAGAAAGCAAAAATTACAGATGCTAAAACTATGAATATCCTGGCACAAACTATGTCAGATGATATTTTCCAGAAGGTTGTTGAGTGTACCTCAGCAAAAGCTATTTGGGATTCTCTAAACCAAATGGTGGATGGATCAGCAGATGAGAGAAAGGATAGGAGATCAAATCTCATATCCCTATATGAGAACTTTAAGAAGGAGGAAGCTGAGACAGTTTCTGATATGTACAATAGGTTAAGCTCAATTATCAATGAGCTGAAATCCTTGGATAAGAACATCACTCTTACTGAAGTGAATGACAAGATCTTGATGTGCTTCCCAAGCTCATGTGATACAAGAATCTAGCCCATCAAGGAGGCCAGATGCATGAATGAGATTTCAACTAAATCTCTATTAGGGAAACTGAAGTCATATGAGCAGCTGATAAAGACCAGGGAGGCAGTAGAACAAAGAACACCTCCAGCAGCCAGAAGAGAACAAAGTATTGCTTTCAAAGCCACTGAAGAGACAGAGACTACAACATCAAATGAAGAGCTTATGAGTCTTTTTGCTAAGAGATTCTTCAAGATGGCCAGAAAGGATTTTAGGAGAAAGTCAGCAAGAAAAGATGACAAGCCAAAATATGACAAGACACCAACCAAAGAAGTTGTGTGCTATGGATGCAGAAATCCTAGGCATTTCCTCTCTAAGTGTCCAGAGAACCAGAAGAAAGAGAAGAGAAGAGAGAAGGAAACCAGAAGACAGCACACCAGCAAATCCTCTTCCAGCAAGCACAAGAAGAAGGAAAAGGGCTTTATGGCTGAGACCTGGAGTGAGACAGAAGATGAGTCAACATCTTCAAGCTCCAGTGAAGATGAGGAAGAAGAAAGAGCAAAGGAGGTTTGCCTCATGGCAATTGCTGCCTCCAGAAGTCACTCAGAAGAAGAAGAATCTGAATATGAAGGAGTGTTTGAATCAGAGGCAGATCAGGTAATGTCCTCTTTTGACTACAGCTCTGAATCATTTAAATCTGATTTCAAATTAATGTGCATAGATTTGATTAACTCTGAAAAAAAAATTAAAATTCTTAGAGAAAAATTAGGAAACTTAGAGGATGTTCAATCTGAAAACATTAGGTTAAAAGATGAACTAACCTTAGCAAATGAAAAGATAATCTCACTAAAAAATGAGCTTTGTGAGGCCAAACAACTTGAGGAAACTCTCAATGGGAGAAGCCTCAAGCTGATGGATATCACAAGTACTGTTAATGCCAGACTTAATGGCAAGCAAGGCTTGGGTGCTCCATCAGGTTTGCCCCCCATTCTCAGGAAGAATATTTTATCAACTCCAATAAAACTTGTATCTGCTAAAGGGAAAGAAAAAGTAAATGACAAACTAACAGTAGAAAAGATCTCTAAGACCATAGGACAGAAAACCAAAAACCAGAAACACTTAATAAAAACAAGGTTCAACAATTTTCGTCGAACTCAGATCGACGAAATGGGGCCAGTTCATCGAACCCAGATCGACGAACTCTGAACGCAAACTATAGTTATATTTATTCATTTAACTGCGATCGACGAACTTTGTATGGTTCGTCGAGCAGACGTCGACGAACGTGAGGCACAGAGAATGAACATGTTCATTCTCTGGGCAGAGATCGACGATCTCAACCCAATTCGTCAAACTCTAGTCGACGAACTTACAGCAATTTGTCGAACCCAGGAAGACTTAATCAAAACTATAATTCCAACAACAACTTAAATACTTCTAAGAAACCATTTAATCCACTAGCTGACTGGATCATACCACCCAGGAGATACCACCCTCTAGGATATAAATCCCAACCTGAATTCTCTGTTATTTCCAGCTTCTCTTATCAGCAATACAAAGGACCCAAGGTAACCTGGGTCAAAAACCATTAACTGTTTTTATTGCAGGTGAAGAGCTGTCCAGGGGTAAATCAAACTTGGTACCTGGACAGTGGCTGCTCCAAACACATGACTGGCAGCAAGGACATCTTAACCAACTACAAGTCCAAGCTGGGGCCAAAAGTTATCTTTGGTGACTCTAAATGTGGTTAGTTAGAAGGATTTGGAGAAGTAAGAATAGGAGCTGCCACATTCAAAAAGGTGACATATGTAAGTGGACTCAAGCATAACCTCATCTCCATAAGTCAGTTATGTGATGATGGTTATCAGTTATACTTTAACCCATCCACTTGTTCTATTATTGATAAAAACAACCAAACAGTTTTAACTGGAAGTAGACAAGGCAACATATACGTAGTAAATTTTCTTTCTCCCAAAACTGATATATGTTTACTTAATTTAACTAGTAATCAGAATGACTTATCACACAAAAGACTAGGTCATGTAAATCTGAAAAACATTGCTAGGCTATCTAAACACAACCTTGTTAGAGGTCTACCTTCTGGTCCCTACAAGAAGGAAGGTCTCTGCAGGGCTTGTCAATTAGGCAAGCAAACTAAAACTAGTTTTAAATCAGTTAATAAGAGTGATTCACCTACGATTTTGTACTTACTACATTTGGATCTCTTTGGACCCATTGTTGTACAAAGTCTAGGAGGGAAATCCTACACTTTGGTTATAGTGGATGACTTCTCCAGGTTCAGTTGGGTATTCTTTCTGAGATCAAAGTCAGATACCTTCAAGGTTATTATAGATTTTCTCAGGACCATACAGATTGAGTTCTCTACTCATGTTGCATTGATCAGAAATGATCATGTCACAGAGTTTGAGTCTCTTCTAATGCATGAGTTCTGTGAGAAGGAAGGTATAGGCATTGCTTCTCAGCTCCTAGAACTCCCCAACAAAATGGGGTAGCTGAAAGGAAAAATAGGACACTCATTAAAGCTGCAGGTACATTACTTGCAGATGCTTACATGCCCCTAACCTTTTGGGCAGAGGCTGTAAGCATAGCAAATTATGTCCTGAACAGGAGCTTAATTCATAAACTGAAGAACAGGACTCCCTATGAATTGCTCAAAGGGAAGAAACCTAAAATCAACTACTTCAAAGTATTTGGATGCTTATGTTACATTCATAATAACAACAAAAAATACATTAGAAATTTTGAGGCTAAGGCTAAAGAGGGAGTTTTTCTAGGATACTCCCAAGTAAGCAAGGCCTATAGGGTTTTTAATAAATCAACCTTAAAAAATGAGGAGTCTATTCATGTTTCATTTGATGAGACTAACATGTATTGTAAGGAGAAAGAAGTTTCTACAAATAGCAACTTGCAGGTACCCCACTTGTGTGAGACCTTGGATGGACTAAACCTCACCCAAGAGGTGCCAACTCATCCCTCTCCATAAACCATTGAATAAAGTGAAGAAGAAGAAGTTGAAGATAATGAATCTCTACCAACAGCAAATACAATTCCATAGAAAGAATTAATTCCAAATGTTGTTGCACAACCAACTCCACCCACTGATTTTGTCACACTTAGGGATCACCCTAGATCTCAAGTAATTGGAGACATATCAGCAGGTGTATAGACAAGACATTAACTCACTCAAGATTTGATGCATGTCTGTTTTCTCTCTCAGGTTGAACCTCTATCCATTCATGATGCTGAGCAGGATCCCCACTGGATCCTTGCAATGCAGGAGGAACTAAATCAGTTTGAGAGATGTAGAGTTTGGGATTTGGTTCCAAGACCCCAAAACTACCCAGTTATTGGAACCAAATGGGTTTTCAGAAAGAAGCTGGATGCCCAAGGAGTCATTGTGAGAAACAAGGCTAGGTTTGTTGCTCAAGGATATAGGCAAGAAGAATGAATTGATTATGATCAAACCTTTGCACCTATTGCAAGGTTGGAATCCATAAGAATATTTCTTGCCTATGCAACATACAAGAGGTTCAAGGTCTTCCAAATGGATGTGAAGAGTGCTTTTCTAAATGGAGTGCTACAAGAAGAGGTTTATGTAGAACAACCTCCAGGTTTTGTCTCTCCAACTTATCTCTCTCATGTTTTTAAATTGCATAAGGCCCTTTATGGTCTAAAGCAAGCTCCAAGAGCTTGGTATGAGACCTTAGCTAGTTTTCTATTAGATCATAAATTTACAAGAGGAGTTGTAGATAAAACTCTTTTCACTAGACATCATAAGGACCAAATCTTATTAGTACAAATCTATGTGGATGATATTATATTTGGCTCTACAGATTCTAAATTATGCAAGAGGTTTTCTGACCTCATGCATTCCAGATTTGAAATGAGTAGCATTGGTGAGCTTTCCTACTTCCTTGGTATCCAAGTGAAGCTACTCCCTGATGGCATCTTCATCTCTCAAGAAAAATATGCTAAAGAACTTCTAAAGAAGTTTGGGATGGCTGATGCCTCAGCAAAGAAAACTCCCATGGATACTAATATTGCTGTGGACTCTGATGTACCACAGAAACCTGTGGATCAGAAACTTTATAGGGGCATTGTTGGGTCCCTATTATACCTCACAGCAAGTAGGCCGGATATTACGTTTGCCACATATCTTTGTGCTAGGTTCCAGGTGAACCCTAAAGAATCTCATCTAATTTTACTAAAAAGGATTTTGAGATATATACAGAGTTGTCCTAATCTACGCCTATGGTATCCTGCTGAATCAGAATTTGAGTTAACTGGATACTCTGATGCTGATTTTGATGGATGCGGGGTAGATATAAAAAGTACTTCAGGAACTTGCCAGTTCCTGGGTATGAGATTAGTATCTTGGTTTTGTAAAAAGCAAACATCAATGTCAACCTCAACTGCTAAAGCAGAATATATTACAGCAGACAGCTGTTGTTCACAGATGCTTTGGATACAAAATCAGCTTCTAGATTATGGGTTCAACTTAAATAATTCAACCCTGCTCTGTGAAAATACAAGTATTATAGCCATAGCCCAAAATCCAGTTCACCATAGTAGGACAAAACATATTGATATAAGACATCATTTCATTAGGGAGTGTGTAGACAAAAATAAAATCAAGCTTGTTTATATCTACACTGATTTACAAAGGGCTGATATATTCACCAAACCTCTGGATGAGAGAAATCATATGTTCTTTGTAAATAAACTTGGAATGATCAATGGAGAAGACTTTATTTGATTTCTGTCTGCACTCGACGAATTTTCCAAAGTTCGTCTAACGGAGTTCGACGAACCGGGGAAAGTTCGAGAGATATTCGTCGAACGGAGATCGATGAACTCTCTGTGAGTGAAATAAGTTTCATTGAACGGAGTTCGGCGAACTTGCTTCAGAAGATATTTATCGAACGGAGTTCGACGAACTGTCTTCAATTCTTCTGGATGAGATCGATGAATTATTTCAGTCAAAATTATTTCGTCGACCTCAGTTCGAAGAATCCGTTTTATTTTCGTGGAACGGAGTCTGTCGATTCATATTCTTGAAAACCCTATATTTAGGTTTTCTTCGACCTTCGTCCCGCGCTTTCTGTTTCTTTGCACTTGATCGCCATTTTGTGTCTATCTTGTAGGTGATTCCATGGCGATTCAGGCAAGCATTCTCGCAGTCATGAAGTTTGATACGGTTTTGATGTGGATTTTGATTCATTTCAACACTCTGATCCCATCTTCCTTTACATTCTGGAACTCCTTGAAGAATAAGAACTCAAAACCGTGATGACTAGAAGAATCAAATTACACAACACTGAAATCAGAGAATGGGTCTACACCCTATCGCCAACAGAGGAGAATACAATAACACGCACTATTGCGGGTAACTCCGTCTCCTTAACTCCCGCAATCTTAACTAAAATTTTTGGATTAAGGAATGGAGAAGAGCAACTGGAGATTGAAATAGAGGAATCTGACGTGATGCTGAGCCTCATGGGTTATACTGGAGATAACCCTAACAAACTCTTGAAGAAACACCTCTCTGCCCCTTATAAGTTTTTGGCAGACTTGGTTGGAAAGGTTCTGCTTGGGAAACATACTGCCCATGATTACATCACCAGACACCAGTTTCTGGTCATGTGTGCAATTATAAATAAGAAACCAGTGGATTGGGCACAAATTCTCTTTGATTTGATACAGAAGAAAAACAACAAAAAGGAAGTATGCTTTGGAAGGATCCTAGTGATCTTTTTACAAGAGAAGATTGCTGAATCACTGGTCTCCTAGACCATATTCATCAATGCCAGTAAAAGGCTCACATGTGCCTTATTTGGCAGGTGGTAGAGGACAATAACCAAGCCAACCAAGGCTTCTACCTCTTCCACCCCATCTTCTGAAGGCACCAGGGTTGTTAAAGCCACACCCCCACCTGCTGAAGAGATTCATCCAACACCACCATCTCTTCCAGCCCCCCTTCCAGCAACACAAATCCCTCCCTCTTCAATTATCTCTTCAACACCACAATCACAACACCATACTCATGTTCCTACTCCACCTCCATCTCAACATGCTTCACCAGCTCCATCTCCACCAATTGACATCACTGACATTCCATCTTCCCTTCTTCAAGCCAATCAACCGCCAACACCTCCTGATTCCCCCCATGACACCTACATTCCTACACCACCACAATCTCCTCTTCCCCCACATCTCACTTCAATACCATCTTACCATCTACCAACAGACATCATCATGCAAGATGCCACCCATACATCCCCATCATCATCTACCATCCCTCCATATGTTCACCTGATGCTCCACTTTTTATCCCTCCCATAGTTCCCACTTCTACACCTTCTGCAACACAATCTACCACTCCATCATTGGACCACTCCACCATATCTTCTATCATTTCCATAATCACTCCCCTCCTAAAGTCCCTTATAGCATAGGCCATTACACCTCTTGCTACCACTATCTCCTCTCTCTCTGACAAAATCTCTGCTCTTTCTGCTGCCCCATCCTCAGCCAGGGGCCTGGCCTCAGTTGCCACTGAAACCAGACAGGGGGAGATGCCTGATGATGAAGCAGCAGATACAGCTCCAGAGGCTTCATCTCCAGCTCCAGAGGCTTCAGCTACAGCTCCAGAGGCTTCAGCTCCAGCTCCAGCAGTAGATGCTCCAGCTTTAGCAACAGCAGCAGAGTGTACAAAATACATAGATAAAGATTTGATTGACTTTATTGAAACTAATATGGACTTTGATGATTCAGAATCTGAAGAGACTAATACTGTTGGTGATTTCATGCTTAATCCCACAGTTAATTTAGAACATTTGTTGAGAATTTTTGATATTGTACATTTGCATTACCTTCCAGCTGAGATTACTAAGCCATCCTTGGCTATTATACCATACAGTTCCCCCATCTCTTCAGAAGTTGTTAAGCAACTTAGGGAGAGTTTTGCTGTTACATGGCCAGTAGTCACTCCACTTCCAGAAGTAGTGGCTATTCCCTTTTCTTCAATAATGTCTTCAGCACCAGCTTTTGTAATGGTTGACTCTCCCATGCCAGATCTAGATGAACTGATCATGGCTGATATTGCAGATGAAAATAAGGCAGCAGCTGAAAGCTCTGTCCAAGTTAGTTCTGATTTTTGTGTAGCTTCTCCTCCAACGCCTGCTGAAACTCCAACTCATGTTGAAATTTTTGCTCCTGCTCTAGAAAAGGCTGTTATTTCTGCTAAAACTTTGAATGCCTTGGATGATCTATATGATAACCCTCAGGGTTCTTACAATGATGATGATGAAGATAAGGATGAGGATTCAGATGAGGAGGATACAAATAAGAAGAAGCAAGTATCAAAGAAAAGAAAAGCTCCTCCTCCTCCTGCTCCTAAGCCTAATCCAAATAATGACAACCTTTACTATATTCTTCAAAAGATAACTCCATACAAAGGGATGCCAGCATGGATGTGGCTATCTAAGAATCAGCAAAAGGAAAGGAAGAAGAGTAGAAGATACTCTCCTCCACCAGTTCAAATGTATAGAAAAGATCCACCACCTCCTCCTCCTCCTGCAGTTGGTGCTTCTGGTTCTAGTTCTCAGAGATCTGCCCCTATTCAAACATATCAAAGACATCAAGGGAGATCCCATCATGAAAGCAGCCAGTACAGGCAACAACCCTCAGGAAAACAACATCAGCAACAATAGCAACATCAACAGCAACAACAACATAAGTAGCAACAACATCAACAAGCTAAAAGTCCTAAAAGACCACCCTCTCCTCCTATTCCTTATGAAGATCCAGAAACAGCCAACACAGCTAAAATGGCCAGGTTCCAGGAACTAGTAGGCCTCTCTATGATCAACAAGGCAAAGGCTGAAGGGAAAGATACTTCTGAATACACTATAATGTCAAAATACAGGAGAGAAGAACTGAAAAGGTTTGAAAAGGATAACAAAATTTTTAATGTTGATGATTATATGAAATTACATCCTGAAGCAGTGGTCCCTATAGCTACATCTCTGAAGATTATAGGGGCTACAGACATGACAATGACTATGGAACAAGCTTTAAATCCAAATATGGAAATAGTCTTTACCAAGCCAGGAGACAAGTACAAGTATGTAAAGCATCAGGAGAAGAAGCAGAAGAAGTGAAATATGAATCATTTTATTTCTATTTTTCTCTCTTAAACTGTTTCATATTGTCTGAATAAAGCTTCTGTGTAAATATATCTGCTGTATGTGTTAATTATCTCCGCCAGATATATCTTTTTCCTGCTTTGTTTACTTTATATTTCTATTTTGAGTCTATTAGTGACCTCACCCAAATAGAGGGAGATTGTTGGATCCCTAGTTTTATTTGGTCTAGGTTCACTAAGTTAGGATGATGTCACCCAACATGTATAGTTCGGGTCAAAGTTGTGTCCTAGAGTCTAGGACAAGTCCTACGAGTCAAAATCACATGGACAAGCCAACATCAGACTGCCAGAGACTCAAGACTTTGAGTTTTTCTAGAGATTCAGAGATTTCTCAAAAAACTAAGTAAGATGAGTTCGACGTTCGTCGAACTCAGGTCGATGATAGTCATTCTCAGCTCGATGATCTTAGAGATATTTTCTCTGAGCTGAGCTCGACGAACTTTGTTGGATCCCTAGTTGATTTGGGCTAGGTTCACTGACTTAGGTTGTGACCTATCATGTATAGTCTGGGTCAAGTTTGTGTCTTAGAGTCTAGGACTGTCCTCTATCTCAACTTCAGATGGACCATCCTTCTTCAAGACCTTCAGGAACTCCAGATCTATCAGATTTTCAGACTAAGTGAAATGAGTTCGACGTTCGTCGAACTCAGCTCGACGAAGGAAGTTGTGCGCTCGACGATCGTGAGACAATTCGTAGTACTGAGCTCGACGAACTTTGTTCTTTACTCGATGAATACCAGATCCTCTTCTAGCATTCTCAGGACTACTTTAGAATTTCTCTAAGTCCAGTTTCATGATTCGGTCGACGAATCACTTTCTGAGCTTGACGAACTTGGACCTCAAGTTCACAGCTTCTCAGGTCGACGAATGCTAAATCTGTACTCGACGATTTTTGTGCTCAGAGAATCTGTGTCGACACATAGGGCTTGTGTCGACACCAGGCGATTTGTGTCGACATCCAAGATTTCAGTCGACACTAGCTTGTGTCGACACCAGAGGTTTTGTTTCGACACCTAGACCAATCTGTCGACACCAAGGGAGTTGTGTCGACACCAAGATCAATCTGTCGACACCATTTTGTGTCGACACAGTTTTTCAGCAGATGCAGAGTATTTTGTCCAAGTCCAGAACTTTTCTCAGGTCGACGAAGTTTATTCTCAGCTCGATGAAGTGTACTCTCTGCTCAACGAATAATGTTTGTTTGATATTGAAGATTGTCTATTCAACGAATGAAGACTGTCAGCTCGACGAACTCAGCGCAGCTCGACGAACTCAGCTTAGCTCGACGAACTCAGCGCAGCTCGACGAATTCAAGACTCTGTTCGACAAATTCTGTTCTTCGGTCGACGATTCCAGACTAGGTCTTCTTCCGTTCCCGTCCCATTTCATGGCGCTGGTTCCTGGACAATTAATGGTAATTCTTCACAGAATACTACCGTTGGGATGCGCAGTTAATTTTGGATTATTTCATGTCGTTTTCCCATGGAAACAGTTGGGAAAATAATTAATTGTTGCTACCTTTCCAGGCCGTCTGTCATTACTGCTCGACATTCAAAAAATTGGAATGCTCTCCTTGACAGACAGAGAGATATACAGAAACCAAAACAAATTGAACAGGCACACAACACCAGAACATCCAGAACAGCATAAACAGTGATTCAGACAACACAAGAAAAGGAATTCATTCTTGGCCCAGAGAGAAATTGATCTAGAAGAAGAAGAAGAACATTACATCAATATCAAGAGTCTTCTTCATCTGCTTTTACTCAGGAGAACTTCAAAACAATACATTCATATCAGTTGCAAGAAGTTCCTGAAAGTTTCTCTGGACCTGGAATTCTAGGTCTTTGAAGACCTATCACCCTGAAGCAGTGCTCCAGTTTTCTTCCTAAACCATTCCACATCTCAGGGGGAGCAAAGCTGCTAAACAACATCCACAAGTCTTCTCACTTGACTTGAGAAAGAGAATACCTCATCACCCTCTCACTCCACCTCTGTACAGGATTTTAATTCCCTTCAAAATTATTCTGGTTGCAAGTCTCCCACCAAAAGACTTGAGGGTTTGGTTTTTGGGAACCTGATCAAAACCCCATTGGTGCCAGGACACCTGATCAATCCCTTCCTGCAGTGGATTCCTACCAGGGTGGTAGAAGAGTGGACTACCCAGATTTGGGGAACCACTATAAAATTCTTGTGTCGTCTGGTTGCTTTCTTTTCCTTTTTTGTTTTCTGGCCTTGCTCTGTGATTGTGCTGTGATTAGTCTTTTGCTGCTTTCTGATTTATTGTATTTGCTGCACACACACACACCTAAAATACAACAGCAGTTGTAAAAGTGTTAAAATCACCATATACTCTATTCCCCCCCCCCCTCTAGAGTATATCAGATCTAACTGCACTTTCAATTGGTATCAGAGCCAGGTTGGTTAAACATACCATACCTGATTAGTTGTACAGGCTAACACCTGAACCCAAAGATCCCTTAGTTAGATCTCTTTGTTTTTATTCTGTTACTAGATTTTGTTCTCACAGACATGGCCCAAAACAAGGATTATACAAGCATCAGACCTCCAGTGTGCAATCTTAACAAGTTTTCCATCTGGAAGGCAAGAATCAGATTATATATGAACTCCATTGATGAGGATATTTTCTCTGTCATCTCAACAGGTGTTCCTCCAGCTCCTACAACATTTGCCAGCACATCAACTAATCTGAGTGCAGTACCACCTCCAGACAATACTGAAGCCTACAAGAAAGCCAAGATAGCTGATGCAAAGGCTATGAATATTCTGGCCCAAACAATGTCACATGACATATTTCAGATGGTGGCTGAGTGCACCTCAGCCAAGGCCATTTGGGAATCTCTCAATCAAATGGTAGCAGGCTCAGCTGATGAAAGGAAGGATAGGAGATCCAGTCTCATTTCTCTCTATGAGAATTTCAAAAAGGATGAGACAGAATCAGTGCCTGAGATGTACAATAGATTAAGTTCAATTATTAGTGAACTCAAGACCCTTGATAAGGACATCACCTTAACTGAGGTGAATGATAAGATACTGATGTGTTTCCCCAGTTCATGGGACTCCAGAATCTGGCCAATCAAAGAAACCAGAAGCCTTAATGAGATCTCAACAGAATCTCTGCTGGGCAAGCTGAAGTCATATGAGCAGTATGTCAAATCAAGAGAGGCAGCAGAACAGAAGGCAACTATACCAGTTAGGAAGGAGCACAGCTTGGCCCTCAAAGCCTCTGAAGACAATGAAACATCTACCTCAAATGAAGAGTTAATGAGCCTCTTTGCCAAAAGATTCTACAAAATGGCAAGAAAGGATTTTAGAAGAAAATCATCCAGGCAGGATGATAAACCCAAGTATGACAAGACACCAACTAAGGAGGTTGTGTGTTTTGGTTGCAGAAAGCCAGGGCACTATATTTCAGAATGCCCAGAAAATCAGAAAAAGGACAAGGGCAGGGACAAGGATTCCAGAAGAAAACAAAGCAGTAGACCCTCCTTCAACAAGTATAAAAGGAAGGACAAAGGATTTGTTGCTGAGTCCTGGAGTTACACAGAAGAAGAAACATCCTCCTCTAGCTCCAGTGAAGAAGAGGAAGAAGCCAGATCCAAGGAGGTGTGCCTAATGGCAATAGATGCCTCCAGAAGCAACTGTGGATCAGAAGAGGACTCTGAAGATGAAGATGCCTCAGACTCAGAGGCTGATCAGGTGATCTCTAGTTTTGATTTCAATTATGATTTGTTTAAAGTAGAATTTTAAACTATGTGCATGGATTTAATAAACTTAGAGAAAGAAATAAAAACCCTGAGAACTAGACTAGAAAATCTAGAATCTGTCAGTACAGAAAACAGAAAACTAACTGACCAATTGACTCTAGCTAATGAACAGATAATTAAATTAAAATCTGAATTATGTGAGGCAAAACAACTTGAGCAATCTCTCAATGGGAGAAGCCTCAAGCTGATGGATATCACAAGCACAGTAAATGCCAGATTAAATGGCAGGCTGGGCTTAGGTGCTTCATCAGGTTTACCCCCCCATAATAAAGAAGAATATACTTTCCACTCCCATAAAGTTTATCACTGCTAAAGGTAAAGAGAAACTAACTGAAAAACCCAGATCAGAAAACAAGTCAAATCTCTTAGACAATAGCAACGGAAAACAGAAGAAAGCTGTCAAAAACCAAGTTCAGCAAAATTCGTCGAACTTAGATCGACGAAATCCTGCAAGATCGTCGAACCCCGATCGATGAACGTTGAACACAAACTTCAGAAATAATTATTCGTCTTACTGCGATCGACGAACTGTGTATGGTTCGTCGAGCAGAGGTCGACGAACGTGGGACGCAGAAAATGACCATGGTCATTCTCTGAGTGGAGGTCGACGATCTCATCCCCATTCGTCGAACTCTGGTCGACGAACCTACAATAATTCGTCGATCCCAGAACGACCAAACATAAATAATTTCTCCTATAGAAATGTTAAAACAGCTAACAAGGCATTTAATCCAGTAGCTGATTGGATAATTCCACCTAGGAGATATCACCCACTAGGGTATAAGTCTCAACCTGCATTATCAATCATTTCTAGTTTTTCTTTTCAACCAAACCAAGGACCCAAGGTAACCTGGGTCAAGAACAATTGAGCTTTATTTTCTGATGCAGGTACAAGTGAAAAACTGTCCAAGGCTAAGTCAGACATGGTACCTGGACAGTGGCTGCTCCAAGCACATGACTGGCAGCAAAGCAAATCTCACCAACTATAAATCCAAGTTAGGACCAAAAGTGATATTTGGAGACTCAAAGAGTGGTCAGTCGGAAGGATATGGAAGAGTAAGCATTGGAGCAGTGACCTTCAAAAAGGTGACATATGTAAGAGGACTTAAACAAAATCTTATATCCATAAGTCAATTATGTGATGAAGGTTATCAGGTACATTTCAACTCTACCTCTTGTTCTATTATAAATGATAAAAACCAAACTGTTTTAAGGAACAAGGCTAGACTGGTTGTCCAAGGGTATTGGCAAGAAGAAGGAATAGACTATGACCAAATCTTTGTCCCTGTTGCAAGGTTGGAGGCCATTAATCTTATACCCATAAGTCAATTATGTGATGAAGGTTATCAGCTACATTTCAACTCTACCTCTTGTTCTATTATAAATGATAAAAACCAAACTATTTTAGGGAACAAGGCTAGACTGGTTGCCCAAGGGTATAGGCAAGAAGAAGGAATAGACTGTGACCAAACCTTTGCCCCTGTTGCAAGGTTGGGGACACACCCTTCTGTTTCGACGAGTGTGGGCCGTAGCGCATCACGCCGTACCTCCCAACACCGGGGGCATTGCTGGACCCCTACAAAGGTGACATATGTAAGAGAACTTAAACATAATCTTATATCCATAAGTCAATTATGTGATGAAGGTTATCAGGTACATTTCAACTCTACCTCTTGTCCTATTATAAATGATAAAAACCAAACTGTTTTAAGGAACAAGGCTAGACTGGTTGCCCAAGGGTATAAGCAAGAAGAAGGAATAGACTATGACCAAACCTTTGCCCCTGTTGCAAGGTAGTATTCTGTGAAGAACTGCCATTAATTGTCCAGGAATCAGCGCCATGAAATGGGACGGGAACGGAAGAAGACCTAGTCTGGAATCTGATAACCTGCCTCTGATACCACTTGTAGGGACATGGCGCAACCAACTCGCCCAAAAGCTCGGACTGTTTGAGGACGGCGCTACCACTCCTTTATGGAGCTGGCTACCCTAGGCAGGATCCACGGGGCGGCCAGTTAGGCCCCAGGGGACACACCCTTCTGTTTCGACTAGTGTGGGCCGTAGCGCATCATGCCGTACCTCCCAACACCGGGGGCATTGCTGGACCCCAACAATCCCCCCCCCCCCAGAAACGACCCCGGCGTTTCGAACCCGTGACCTCCTCTGATACCACTTGTAGGGACATGGCGCAACCAACTCGCCCAAAAGCACGGACTGTTTGAGGACGGCGCTACCACTCTTTTATGGAGCTGGCTACCCTAGGCAGGATCCACGGGGCGGCCAGTTAGGCCCCAGGGGACACACCCTTCTGTTTCGACTAGTGTGGACCGTAGCGCATCACGCCGTACCTCCCAACACCGGGGGCATTGCTGGACCCCAACAAACTTCAGTCACAGGTCGATGATCCTTGGACTCCACCTTCAACATTCTAAGTCCAGACTATTCTCTAGACTCAGGTCGACGAACCTAGTTCTCAAGTCGATGAACTTCATTCTTTGGTCGACGAACCTTTGGACTACTACAGCATTCTGTGGAGACTATGTTCTCTAGTCTCAGGTCGACGAACTTAGTTCTCTGCTCGACGAAGAAGGAATAGACTAGTCAGGTGCTTTTTCTCCTGACTTCTATTATAAATGATAGAACTCAGTTTGGTGCTCGACGAAACTAGTCAGGTGCTTTTTCTCAGGTCGACGAACTCAGTTCTCTGCTCGACGAACTCAGTTCTCTGTGGATGTAGCATTGCTTGACTTCAGGTGCTTTTTCTCCTGGCTTCTATTATAAATGATTTCCCTATTGGGATCTGAAGCTTCAGCCTTGGTCATAGTCAAGTCAGCTGCCCCTATGATGTTCAATGAAGTGGCTCTGGGGACAACTACTTCTGGGTGAAGATTCATGTATTCATCAACATTTAGTAGCTTGTTTGCTTTCCCAAATCTTTTCAGTTCATCTCTTCTGTACTGAGACATAGTGGTTAAACCTGTTGTGTCCTTGCCTTCAGCTTTAGCTTTATTGATAAGAGATAAGCCAATGATTTGTTGGAATCCTGCCATTCTGGCTGTATTGGTTGTTTCTGGATCTTCAGGAGGAGAATAGGGCCTTTCAGCTTCTTGTTTCTTAGATTCCTGGGACTGCTGCTGTTGTTGTTGATGGTGTTGACTTCCTGAACATGGTGGCCTTGGCTGACTACTACCAGAGGATCTCCTTGTTTGTCTCTGATAGGTTTGAATATGAGTAGATCTTTGAGAGCTTGAGCCAGAGGCACCTGCTGCTGGAGGAGGAGGAGGAGGGGGATCCTTTCTGTACCTATGAACTGGGGGAGGAGAGTATCTCATACTCCTCTTCCTCTCTTTTTGCTGGTTCTTAGATAGCCACATCCATGCAGGCATCCCTTTGTAAGGAGCAACATTATGCAGAATATAATATTGAGTGTCTGCAGTGGGATTAGGCTTGGGAGCAGGAGGAGGAGGGGCCTTCCTTTTCTTAGAGAGCAACTTCTTTCTCTTCTTAGCAGCCTCCTCATCTGATTCATCATCATCATCATCAGAATTTGAACTCTGAGTGTTATCATACAGAGCATTCAGCTTCCTCAGAGTGGCATCAGGAATGGTAAGAGGTTTGTCTTGAGGGGGAATAGAAGGTTCAGAGGGAGAAGGTACAACAGCAGTAGAGACAGAACTTGCAGCTGTTGCCTTGTTCTCTTCCTCAATGTCTGCCAGAATGAGCTCATCCAGATCAGGAATGCGAGAATCATCCATGACAAAATCTGGGACAGGGCAGATTACTGGGATAGACACAGGAGTTGGAACAGCAGAGGGAGCAGCAAAGGATGCACAAAGTTGCCTGGCAACTGTTGGATTTGCTGTAGAAGTATACTGGACAATAGCCAAGTATGGCTTAGCAATTTCTACTGAAGGAAGTTTCATATATACAGGATCAAAAATCTGAAGAATCTCAGATAAATTGACTGTGGGATTTATGAGAAAATCACCAACAGTTGTTATGGAATCTACTGACTCATCAAAGCTACTGTCAGTCTCCATGAATTGAAGAAAATCTATTGCTGTATCTGTAACTGTATCTGTATTATCAAGTACTGAATCAACTATATCTGTAGTATCTGTATCTGCTGTATCCACTTCTGCAGCTGCTGCACCAGCTTAATCATGGAGCATCTCCCCTGCATGGGTTCAGGAGAACCTGGAGCCAGGCCCCTGATTGAAGAGGGGGCAGCAGAGAGAGCTGAGATTTTGGCAGATAAAGAATCAATAGAATTCACTAGAGGTGTAATGGCCTCTGTAATGAGTGATTTAATAAGAGGAGTCAGAAGAGTGATGATGGTGGAAATGGTGGAAGAATCCATAGGTGGAGAAAGAATAGTAGAGGAGGAAGGAATAATATGTGGAGGGGATAAGGGAGGTAGAACATGTTGTGGTTCAGAGGGTATGGTGTAGGAGGGAATAGAGGAAAGGTGTGGTGGAAGAGGGGATTGAGGAGGAGAGGGAATATTTGTTTCAGTGGGGGAAAGTGGAGGTGTAGGCATATCTGTAAGATCAGGTGGTGGAGATTGATGTTGAGGAGGAGTCAGTTGAGGTGCAGGAGGAGTGGGAAGAGATTTGGTAGGGGGAATGACCTCTTCAGATTCAGGGTGGGGAGTGACCTTGACGGTCCTGGTGCTCTCCGAAGCATTGATGGATGAGGAGGAACCCTTGGAGGGTTTGGAGATTGTCCTCTCCCATCTGCCAAACAAGGCGTAGGTGAGGCGCTTGCTGGCGTTGATGAATGTGGTCGGGGAGACCAAACATTCACTGGCCTTTTCCTGGAGGAAAATCCCCAGGATTCTGCCGTAGCAGACTTCCTTCTTGGCAACCCTTTTCTTGATAAGGTCAAAGAAGACCATGCCTCAATCCACCTGACGCTTGTTGAGCACTGCGCACATGATCAGGAATTGATGGCGAGTGATGTAGTCGTGCGCCGTGTGCTTGCCCATTAGAATTTTCCCGACAATGTCAGCCAGAAACTGATAGGCGGCGGACAATTGTTTCTTCAGAAGCTTATTAGGGTTGTTGCCGGAGAAACCCATGACTTTCAGCATATCAGCATATTCCTCAGCGTCCATTTCCAAATTGTCTTCCCCATTTATCAGACCAAATATTTCAGAGATTACTGCTGGGGTCAAGGAAACGGCAGTGTTTCCAATAGTTCCAGTCAGATTTCCATCTTCAGAAATTGTAGCAGTGTACACCCATTCTCTTATCTCTGTTGAGTGTAGCTTGATGTTGCGTGACATGAAGTCCTTGAGATGCAGTTCTTCCAGTAATTCAAGGATATACAGAAAAATGGGATTGGAGTGCTGGAAGGACTCAAAGTCCATTGAGAATGCTGCGTCAAACTTCATCGCTGCAAGTGCTCCTGGAGGAATTGCCATTGATGACCTGCAAAGAAAATTACAGAGAAAATGGCGATCAAGAGCAAAGGAACTGAAAGCGCGGGACGGAGGTCGAAGAAAACCTAGATATAAGATTTTCAGAATATGAATCGACAAGCTCCGTTCCACGAAAAAGAGACAAATCTTCGAACTGAGATCGATGAAATAAGGTATAGGAGAGTAGTTCGTTGAACCCATTCAGAAGAGTTGAAAATAGTTCGTCGAACTCAGTTCGACGAAATGGTTTCTGAAACAAGGTTCGTCGATCTCCAGTCGACGAAAATTGTTGCCACATAGAGAATTCGTCGATCTCCGTTCGACGAGAATCTCTCAAACGTTCCCTAATTCATCGAACTCCGTTCGACGAACTCTGGAAAATTCGTCGAATGCAGACAGAAATTAATTTAACTCTTCTCCATCAATCATTCCCAGTTGATTTATAAAGAACAGATGGGTTTTCTCATCCAAGGGCTTGGTGAAGATATCTGCTCTCTGTAGATCAGTAGGAATATGGATCAAGTTAATTTTCTTTTTGTCCACATTATTTCTAATGAAATGATGTCTTATTTCAATATGTTTAGTCCTAGAATGATGAACTGGATTCTGTGCTATAGCAATAGCACTAGTATTATCACAAAATAAGATTGAATTATTTAAGTTGATACCATAATCTAGGAGTTGGTTTTGTATCCATAGCATCTGTGAGCAGCAGCTGCCAGCAGCCATGTACTCTGCCTCAGCAGTTGATGTAGACACAGATGTCTGCTTTTTGCAAAACCAAGAGACAAGTCTCATACCCAGGAACTGATAAGTTCCAGAGGTACTTTTCCTGTCCACTCTACATCCAGCATAGTCAGCATCTGAGTATCCAGTTAACTCAAATTCTGACTCTGCAGGATACCAGATTTCTAAACTAGGACAACTCTTTATATATCTCAAAATCTTTTTTAGAAAAATAAGATGAGATTCTTTAGGATTCACTTGGAATCTAGCACAAAGACATGTGGCAAACATTATGTCAGGCCTGCTAGCTGTTAAGTATAATAGGGATCCAACAATTGCCCTATAATGTTTCTGATCTACAGGTTTCCCTGCTGCATCAGAGTCCACAACAACATTTGTGGCCATAGGTGTTTTCATTCCTGAAGCATCACCCATCCCAAACTTTTTAATAAGCTTTTTGGCATACTTAGATTGGGAGAGGAAGATACCATCAGGGAGCTGCTTCACTTGGAGACCAAGGAAGTAGGAGAGCTCACCCATGCTACTCATCTCAAATTTGGAATGCATGAGGTCAGCAAACCTCTGGCACAATTTGGGATCAGTAGACCCAAAAATAATGTCATCCACATATATTTGTACCAATAAGATTTGGTCCTTATGATGTCTAGTGAAAAGGGTTTTATCTATGGTTCCTCTTGTAAATTTATGCTCTAAAAGAAAGCTAGCTAGGGTCTCATACCAAGCTCTTGGAGCTTGCTTTAAACCATAGAGAGCTTTATGCAACTTGTAAACATAAGAGGGTTGAGTTAGAGAGATAAAACCTGGAGGTTGTTCTACATAAACCTCTTCTTGAAGTACACCATTCAGAAAGGCACTCTTGACATCCATCTGGAATACTCTGAACTTTTTGTATGCTATATAGGCTAGAAATATTCTAATGGCCTCCAACCTTGCAACAGGGGCAAAGGTTTGGTCATAGTCTATTCCTTCTTCTTGCTTATACCCTTGGGCAACCAGTCTAGCCTTGTTCCTTACTATGTTCCCTTCTGCATCTAATTTATTCCTGTATACCCATTTGGTTCAAATAACTGGGTAGTTATGGGGTCTTGGAACCAAATCCCAAACTCTACATCTATCAAACTGATTTAGTTCCTCTTGCATTGCAAGAATCCAGTGGGGATCTTGCTCGGCTTCAAGAATGGTGAGAGGTTCAATTTGAGAGAGAAAACAGGCATGCATCAAGTCTTGATTGAGCTGATGTCTTGTCTGTACACCAACTGAAATGTCCCCAATCACTTGAGATCTGGGGTGATCTCTAAGTGTGACAAGATCAGTTTGTGGAGTTGGTTGAGCAACAGCTTCTGCAAATAATTCCTCTTGAGGAATGGTGTTGGTTGTTGATGGAAGTTCAAGTACTTCCCCTTGAATTTCTTCTTCACTGTCTTCAGCAGCTTGTGGAGTGGGATGAGTTGGAACCTCTTGGGTAAGGTTTAATCCATCCATAGACTCACACATTGGTGAAACCTGCAAAGGGCTATTGGTAGAAATGTCTTTCTCCTTATAAGACATGTTAGCTTCATCAAAAGACACATGGACAGATTCTTCAATTTTAAGGGATGATTTATTGAAAACCCCATAGGCCTTGCTTACTTGGGAATATCCTAGAAAAATCCCTTCTTCAGCCTTAGCCTCAAATTTTCTGATGTATCTTTTGTTATTAGTGTGGATATAACATATGCAATCAAAAACTTTAAAGTAAGTGATTTTAGGTTTCTTTTCTTTAAGTAATTCATAGGGGGTCTTGTGTTTTAGTTTATGTATAAGACATCTGTTCAGGACATAGTTAGCTGTGTTTATAGCTTCTGCCCAAAAGGATAGAGGCATGTAGGTATCTGCTAACAATGTACCTGCAGCTTCAATGAGTGTCCTTTTTTTCCTTTCAGCAACCTCATTTTGTTGTGGAGATCTAGGAGCTGAGAAGCACTGCCTGATACCTTCCTTCTCACAGAACTCATGCATAAGAAGAGACTCAAACTCTGTGTCATGATCACTTCTGATCAATGCAACATGAGTAGAGAACTCAATCTGTATGGTCCTGAGAAAATCTGTAAGAACTTTGAATGTATCTAACTTAGCTCTCAGGAAGGCTACCCAACTGAATCTGGAGAAATCATCAACAATAACTAAGGTGTAAGACTTCCCTCCTAGGCTTTGTACTGCAATGGGTCCAAAAAGATCCACATGAAGCAGATACAATATCCTAGGTGAATCACTTTTATTAATGGATTTGAAGCTAGTTTTAGTTTTCTTGCCTAGTTGACAAGCCCTGCATAGGCTTTCCTTCTTGTAGGGACCAGGAGGTAAACCTCCAACAAGGTTGTCTTTAGATAACCTAGATATGTTCTTAAGGTTTACATGTCCTAGCCTTTTGTGTCATAGCTCATTTTGGTTACTAGAGATATTGAGTAAACAAATATCAGTTGTGGCAGAAATGAAATCTACTAAATATAAGTTTCCTTGTCTAAGTCCAATTAAAACAATTTGGTTTTTATCATTTATAGTAGAACAAGAGGTAGAGTTGAAATGTACATGATAACCTTCATCACATAATTGACTTATGGATATAAGATTATGTTTAAGTCCTCTTACATATGTCACCTTTTTGAAGGTCACTGCTCCAATGCTTACTCTTCCATATCCTTCCGACTGACCACTCTTTGAGTCTCCAAATATCACTTTTGGTCCTAACTTGGATTTATAGCTGGTGAGATTTGCTTTGCTGCCAGTCATGTGCTTGGAGTAGCCACTGTCCAGGTACCATGTCTGACTTAGCCTTGGACAGTTCTTCACTTGTACCTGCATCAGAAAATAAAGCTCAATTGTTCTTGACCCATGTTACCTTGGGTCCTTGGTTTGGTTGAAAAGAAAAACTAGAAATGACTGATAATGCAGGTTGAGACTTATACCCTAGTGGGTGAAATCTTCTAGGTGGAATTATCCAATCAGCTACTGGATTAAATATCTTGTTAGCTGTTTTAACATTTCTATAGGAGAAATTATTTATGTTTGGTCGTTCTGGGATCGACGAATTATTGTAGGTTCGTCGACCAGAGTTCGACGAATGGGGATGAGATCGTCGACCTCCACTCAGAGAATGACCATGGTCATTTTTTGCGTCCCACGTTCGTCGACCTCTGCTCGACGAACCATACACAGTTCGTCGATCGCAGTAAGACGAATAATTATTTCTGAAGTTTGTGTTCAACGTTCGTCGATCGGGGTTCGACGATCTTGCAGGATTTCGTCGATCTCAGTTCGACGAATTTTGCTGAACATGGTTTTTGACAGCTTTCTTCTATTTTCCGTTGCTATTTTCTAAGAGATTTGACTTGTTTTCTGATCTGGGTTTTTCAGTTAGTTTCTCTTTACCTTTAGCAGTGATGAACTTTATGGGAGTGGAAAGTATATTCTTCTTTATTATGGGGGGTAAACCTAATGAAGCACCTAAGCCCAGCCTGCCATTTAATCTGGCATTTACTGTGCTTATGATATCCATCAGCTTGAGGCTTCTCCCATTGAGAGATTGCTCAAGTTGTTTTGCCTCACATAATTCAGATTTTAATTTAATTATCTGTTCATTAGCTAGAGTCAATTGGTCAGTTAGTTTTCTGTTTTCTGTACTGACAGATTCTAGGTTTTCTAGTCTAGTTCTCAGGGTTTTTATTTCTTTCTCTGAGTTTATTAAATCCATGCACATAGTTTAAAATTCTACTTTAAACAAATCAGAATTGAAATCAAAACTAGAGATCACCTGATCAGCATCTGAGTCTGAGGCATCTTCATCTTCAGAGTCCTCTTCTGATCCACAGTTGCTTCTGGAGGCATCTATTGCCATTAGGCACACCTCCTTGGATCTGGCTTCTTCCTCTTCTTCACTGGAGCTAGAGGAGGATGTTTCTTCTTCTGTGTCACTCCAGGACTCAGCAACAAATCCTTTGTCATTCCTTTTATACTTGTTGAAGGAGGGTCTACTGCTTTGTTTTCTTCTGGAATCCTTGTCCCTGCCCTTGTCATTTTTCTGATTTTCTGGGCATTCTGAAATATAGTGCCCTGGCTTTCTGCAATCAAAACACACAACCTCCTTAGTTGGTGTCTTGTCATACTTGGGTTTATCATCCTGCCTGGATGATTTTCTTCTAAAATCCTTTCTTGCCATTTTGTAGAGTCTTTTGGCAAAGAGGCTCATTAACTCTTCATTTGAGGTAGATGTTTCATTGTCTTCAGAGGCTTTGAGGGCTAAGCTGTGCTCCTTCCTAACTGGTGTAGTTGCCTTCTGTTCTGCTGCCTCTCTTGATTTGACAAGCTGCTTATATGACTTCAGCTTGCCCAGCAGAGATTCTGTTTAGATCTCATTAAGGCTTCTGGCTTCTTTGATTGGCCAGATTCTGGAGTCCCATGAACTGGGGAAACACATCAGTATCTTATCATTCACCTCAGTTAAGGTGATGTCCTTGTCAAGGGTCTTGAGTTCACTAATAATTGAACTTAATCTATTGTACATCTCAGCCACTGATTCTGTCTCATCCTTTTTGAAATTCTCATAGAGAGAAATAAGATTGGATCTCCTATCCTTCCTTTCATCAGCTGAGCCTGCTACCATTTGATTGAGAGAGTCCCAAATGGCCTTGGCTGAAGTGCACTCAGCCACCTTCTGAAATATGTCATCTGACATTGTTTGGGCCAGAATATTCATAGCCTTTGCATCAGCTATCTTGGCTTTCTTGTAGGCTTCAGTATTGTCTGGAGGTGGTACTGCACTCAGATTAGTTGATGTGCTGGCAAATGTTGTAGGAGCTGGAGGAACACCTGTTGAGATGACAGAGAAAATATCCTCATCAATGGAGTTCATATATAATCTGATTCTTGCCTTCCAGATGGCAAACTTGTTAAGATTGCACACTGGAGGTCTGATGCTTGTATAATCCTTGTTTTAGGCCATGTCTGTGAGAACAAAATCTAGTAACAGAATAAAAATAAAGAGATCTAACTAAGGGATCTTTGGGTTCAGGTGTTAGCCTGTACAACCAATCAGGTATGGTATGTTTATCCAACCTGGCTCTGATACCAATTGAAAGTGCAGTTAGATCTGATATACTCTAGAGGGGGGGATAGAGTATATGGTGATTTTAACACTTTTACAACTGCTGTTGTATTTTAGGTGTGTGTGTGTGCAGCAAATACAATAAATCAGAATGCAGCAAAAGACTAATCACATCACAATCACAGAGCAAGGCCAGAAAACAAAAAGGAAAAGAAAGCAACCAGACGACACAAGAATTTTACAGTGGTTCCCCAAATCTGGGTAGTCCACTCTTCTACCACTCTGGTAGGAATCCACTGCAGGAAGGGGTTGATCAGGTGTCCTGGCACCAATGGGGTTTTGATCAGGTTCCCAAAAACCAAACCCTCAAGTCTTTTGGTGGGAGACTTGCAACCAGAATAATTTTGAAGGGAATTAAAACCCTGTACAGAGGTGGAGTGAGAGGGTGATGAGGTCTTCTCTTTCTCAAGTCAAGTGAGAAGACTTGTGGATGTTGTTTAGCAGCTTTGCTCCCCCTGAGATGTGGAATGGTTCAGGAAGAAAACTGGAGCACTGCTTCAGGGTGATAGGTCTTCAAAGACCTAGAATTCCAGGTCCAGAGAAACTTTCAGGAACTTCCTGCAACTGATATGAATGTATTGTTTTGAAGTTCTCCTGAGTAAAAGCAGATGAAGAAGACTCTTAATATTGATGTAATGTTCTTCTTCTTCTTCTAGATCAATTTCTCTCTCGGCCAAGATTGAATTCCTTTTCTTGTGTTGTCTGAATCACTGTCTATGTTGTTCTGGATGTTTTGGTGTTGTGTGCCTGTTCAAATTTTTTTTGGTTTCTGTATATCTCTCTGTCTGTCAAGGAGAGCATTCCAATTTTTTGAATGTCGAGCAGTAATGACAGACGGCCTGGAAAGGAAGCAACAATTAATTATTTCCCCAACTGTTTCCATGGGAAAACGGCATGAAATAATCCAGAATTAACTGTGCATCCCAACGGTAGTATTCTGTGAAGAACTGCCATTAATTGTCCAGGAATCAGTGCCATGAAATGGGACGGGAACGGAAGAAGACCTAGTCTGGAATCTGATACCCTGGCTCTGATACCACTTGTAGGGACATGGCGCAACCAACTCGCCCAAAAGCCCGGACTGTTTGAGGACGGCGCTACCACTCCTTTATGGAGCTGGCTACCCTAGGCAGGATCCACGGGGCGGCCAGTTAGGCCCCAGGGGACACACCCTTCTATTTCAACTAGTGTGGGCCGTAGCGCATCACGCCGTACCTCCCTACACCGGGGGCTTTGCTGGACCCCAACAATCCCCCCCCCCAGAAACGACCCCGGGGTTTCGAACCCGTGACCTCCTCTGATACCACTTGTAGGGACATGGCACAACCAACTCGCCCAAAATCCCGAACTATTTGAGGACGGCGCTACCACTCCTTTATGGAGCTGGCTACCCTAGGCAGGATCCACGGGCCGGCCAGTTAAGCCCCAGGGGACACACCCTTCTGTTTCGACTAGTGTGGGCCGTAGCGCATCACGCCGTACCTCCCAACACCGGGGGCATTGCTGGACCCCAACAAACTTCAGTCACAGGTCGATGATCCTTGGACTCCACCTTCAACATTCTAAGTCCAGACTATTCTCTAGACTCAGGTCAACGAACCTAGTCCTCAAGTCGATGAACTTCATTCTTTGGTCGACGAACCTTTGGACTACTACAGCATTCTGTGGAGACTATGTTCTCTAGTCTCAGGTCGATGAACTCAGTTCTCTGCTCGACGAATTTTGGAACCAGAATACTTGTGTCGACACTTATAGCACATGTCGACACCAACTAAGTCGACACTAGAAGGATTTGTGTCGACATCCAGATCAGCAGTCGACATTGTGGAAAGGCTATGTCGACAACACACAGAAGACTTGTGTCAGCACACAGGAGTAATTGTGTCGACACAGAATATTTGACAACTCCAGAATAATTACTGAACTCCAGTCGACAAACACATTTACCAGCTCGACGATCATGGAACTCAGCTCGACGAATAGAAGCCGTTTGGTCGACGAATACAACATCTCGGCTCGACGAACTGTGGACTCAATTTGACAAATTCTGCCAACTGTTCGACGATTCCAGACTTAATTATTTTCGGCCTTCTGTCCCCACTCTAATGCGATAATTCCCGAGTAATTAATGCTCTAACATTCTCTGAACATATCTGTTAGAAGGAGCATTAATTATGGTCTTCTTCAGGATTATTGCTTGCCGTTTTTCCATGCGACAGTTGGGGAAATAAATCAATGTTGATTATTCTCAAGGTTGTCAGCATTAAATGCAGATGCATTCAAATTTTTGAAAGATAGAGAAGAAGACAATAACGTACACACAGAGATACAGACTTACAGACAGAATCAAGCATCATTGACAAAAGCTACATACAGAGCACAACTTACTGAGAAGTATATAAGGACACAGAAAAAATATTCAGTCTTGATCAATCTGCTCTATCAACAAGAAGCATTTTCTGATACACAGAAGATCTTGACCAGAAGCTCATCAGCACTTGAAGAAGAACAACAACAATACCTATATCAAGATTCTTCTTTCTTCAAGTACTCCAGGACATTTCAAAAGGACAACATCACTCTCATCTGTCAAAGAAGTTCCTGAAGATTATAACTGGTCAAGGATTCAGCTTGAAGACCTATCACCCTGAAGCTTACCTCTTATTTTTCCCTAATCCATTCTACATCTCAGGGGGAGCCATAAGCTATAATCAATCCATAGTCTTCTCAGTTGTATATTGAGAAAGAGAAGACAAAATCATCTCTCACCCTCACTGTATAAAGGGTTATCATCTCCCTTCAAAAGTGATTCCTTGGTTGCAAGTCTCCTGATCAAAAGACTTGGGTTTATTTTTGAGCATCTGATCAAAAGCTCATTGGTGTCAGGAACCTGATCAAAAACCTGAGTGGATTCCTTCCAAGGGTGGTAGAAGAGTGGATGTACCCAGGTTGGGGAACCACTATAAAATTCTTGTGTCGTCTGGTTGCCTCATTTTCTTGTGTTCTTATTGCGCTTGTGCTTTAGGTTTATTGCTTGGTAGTTTATTAATTCTACACTTTCAATTTACAGTCAAAGCTGAAATAGTTCTTAATAATTTTTAAGCATACTCTATTCACCCCCCCCCCCTACTAGAGTATTTCAGATCTAACTCTCACTTTCAGAGGCTGAGGTAGGGCTTGATTTCCTGAGTTGTAGGAGTGTGGACTCACTCTGAGGTAGGATTCTCTGAGAGGATCTGAGCTATAGGACTTGCTGAAGTCTGAGTTGTAGGAACCATTCTGGGTTTTGAGTTGTAAGATCTGAGGATCTAAGAAAGAAGAAGGAAGTTGGGCCGAATCTAGTATACTGCTGGATAGGCGAAGGGGAAAGTGGATATACCCATCACTTAGGGAACCACTATAAAACTGTGTGTATTCTGTATTGGTGTTGGCTGTGTTTTCTTTTATAATGTGCTGTGTTAATTGCTGAATAATCTGTGTTAGCAGTAAAAATATTGTCTGCCTTAAGGAAAAAGAATTGAACCTATTCACCCCCCCCCCCCTCTAGGTGTTTAGGATATCTTAAAACCAATTCTTTCAAGTGGTATCAGAGCGAGGTTCCTCAAGAATAGACTTAACAGTCTGAGTAGATCCATAAGGCAGTCATCAGTTAGCCAAAATGGGTTCAGGTAAGAATCAGAAGGAAATTGGATCCATAAAGCTTTCTATCTGTAGGAAAGAAATTTTTGGCATATGGAAAGAGAGGGTCAGATTGTTCATGGAAGCATCTGATCCAAGAATTTATATCACAGTTCTAGAAGGGCCATTTATCCCTATGAATATATCAGTTCTTGATGCTAATCTTAAGACTCCTAAAAGTTATTCAGAAATGACTAAGGAAGAGATCATCCTAGCAACCTTGGACAAGAGGGCACAGAACATAATTGTGAGTGTCATAGATGACTCTATATTCCAGAATCTAGTTCATTGCAAAACCTCCAAGGAGATGTGGGACGCTTTGATTGTCTACATGTAGGGAACAGAAGAAGTCAGAGAGGATAGGAAGTTCATGCTAAATCAAGAATATGAAAGCTTTAGACAAGCTAAGACAGATAGCATAGCTGAATGCTATAAGAAAGTTTTCAGAATTGTTAATGAGCTAATGACATATGGAAGAGTCTTTAGCACTTATGAATTAAATGACAAGTTTCTCAGATCCCTAACCAAGGAATGAGATACTAAAATATGTGCCATCAGAGAGGTGGCCAAGCTTGCAGATACACCTCCACCAACCTTATTTGGAAAATTATTATCCTATGAGATGCAGCTCACTGCTAGAAAGGAGGAGGAAAAAAGCAATTAGTCTGAATACAGAGAAAAGTCAGTTGCCTTTAAGGCTGAAGCTACAAGAAAGGGCAGGGGAAAGTCACCTTCTCCTCACAGGAGAATGGCTGAAGTTGAATCAGAAAACACTGACATCAACATTTTAGACAGTCATAACTCTGATGAAGACTTTGCTGCCTTCACAAGGCAGTTTCAAAGGTTCATGAAGAAGAAGAAATGGAGAACAAAGCCATCTTCATCCTACTCCAAGGATGATTATTACAAGAATAAGAAAGCATCTGAGGATGACAGGTATGGCTCTAATCCAGTAAACAAAATTCTTCTAAAATTATTTGTTATTGCTGCAACAGGCCTGGGCATATCATAGCTGATTGTCCTGATAAAAGAAAGGAATCTAAAGATAAAAAAGAAGCGGCAAAATAAGGGCAAGAAGGAGAGATCCTTGGTTGCAAAGAAGCAAAAAAGCTGGACTGATTCGTCATCATCAGATTCAGGAGAAGAGACAGAAGCTGAAGCTTATGTAGGATTGTTTACTACTGAAGAGGATTCAGTAGAATCTGAGTTCTTGCAAATGCTGGACTCAATGAATGGTACTGAAGATCATCACTACAGAGGGCTGATGGCTTTGATTGAGGAAGATCAATGTCAGGATCAGCCTGGTCCCAGCAAGGTAAATAGCCTATCTATAGTTTCTGATTATTATACTGGATCAGAATCAGAAGCATCTGCATCAAGAGATGTGGATGGTTCAGAATCTGAAGGGGATGTTCATCAACTTATTGATGAGTATGATGATCTGTTGCAAGCACTTAAGAGAATCAGAAACTTTGTCAAAAATCAGGCTAAGGAAATTGCATCCCTTAAACTGGCTGCATCAGATTCAGAAAAGATGCTGGATCTAAAAATGAATGAAGTTGTCAAACTGAAAAACATAACTGTTATTCAGATGGGTATAATTATATTCAAAAATGATCAAATCAAGAGTCTGGAAGCCAGACTTCAAAAAGAGAGGGAACTTGTGGCTAAATTCTCAAAGCCAAAGTCATTTTTACCCTTGATTGATGACCTCACTCTCCAAAAGGGTAAGACAGGATTAGGCTTCAAGGGAAGAACTAGGGAAGCTAATTCTAAAGGAAAAAAGCAAAGCCCCAGTTCAACCACTAGCCTTCAAATGCCCTATTGCTTTCAGGAAAGTGATGTAGCCCACTAACAAGTATGACCATGACATTACACATGGTCACAATAAGCTTGGTAATCTGAATGACAAGGGTGTAATTGCCAATATAGCAGCCCATGTACAAACACATTATGATCATCAGGAATCATTAATGTTTGATGCATCAGCCCCAGCACTCAAGAAAAGGACTACTGTTCCTACAATTTTAAGGTCTGCTGACACCAATGTTGTTAAGCTTGTATCTAAGAAAAGATACAATAGATATGAGTGTTGGTATTGTGGCAAAGTGGGACAATAGATTGTTGGCACAACACTACTGTCAGGAAGAATGCTAGCTTACCTATCAGAAAGGCTACAGGCAAGCATGATAAGTTTCAGTCTAACCTGAACCTATAACCCAATAATTATTGGGGTTCTAAGGTTAAGTAATTTTATTTGATGCAGGTGAGTCCAAGTGGCCATACCCCAATATGGTACTTGGACAGTGGATGTTCCAGGCACATGACAGGAACAAGAAGGATGTTGAAGGATTACACTCCTATAGAGAATAGACCCAAAGTGATCTTTGGTCGATCTGGAAAAGGGGGTCATCTGTTTATGACACCTCTTTTATTAGGAATGACTGTCAAATTAGAAGGGCAAGTGATCAAGAGGTCATCTTGTCAGGTTATAGAAAAGGAAATGTTTATTGTCTCAACTTTGATTGTGACAATAAGAACTTTCCTATTTGTCAAGTTGCAGATGAGAAAGCTTCTCATTATATCAAATGTCATAAGAGACTGGCTCACCTGAACTACAAGCCAATAGGTCAACTCTATAGTATGGAGTTAGTGAGGAATGGTCCTCAGGTCACGTGCATCCAGGAGGATGTGTGTTCAGCTTGTCAAAAAGGCAAACAGACCAAAACCTCCTTCCATAGTCTTGATACCAAAGACTCAGTGAGGTGTTTGTACCTCATGCATATGGATCTATTTGGTCCTATGTCAGTTCATAGTCTAGGTAGGAAAGTCGACACATTTGTGGTTTTGGATGACTATTATAGATTTACTTGGGTTTTCTTTCTAAGGCAGAAATCTGAAACCCCAACTATTTTCCATAACTTTATTATGCAAATTCAGAATGAACTTAATAATTCAGTGGTCAAAATCAGAAGATCATGGAACTGAATTTCAGTCTGAATACATGACAAGGTTTTGTCAAGAACTAGGGATTCATCAAGAGTTCTCCTCACCAAGAACTCCTAAGCAGAATGGTATTGCTGAAAGAAATAATAGGACTCTTCTTGAGGCTGGTAGAACACTACTAAGTGACACTTCTCTCCCAGAATATTTCTGGGCTGAGGCATTAAACACTGCATGTCATGTTTTCAATAGAGCATCCATCACTAAAAGCCACAAAAAGACACCCTATGAGGTTATGAAAGGCAGAAGACCAAACATATCCTATTTTAGGATATTTGGTAGCAAGTGTTTTATTCTTAATAATGACAAGCACTATTTAACTAAGTTTGTTGCCAAATCCCAAGAAGGGATATTTGTTGGGTACAACAACAGTAGTAGGGCATACAGAGTCTACAACTTGACTACTCAAGTTGTAGAAGAATCTGTCCATGTAGTTTTTGATGAAACTAAACTAATCAACTGTGAGTTGTCTAGTACTCCTTGTAGCTCTACAGGTCTGAAGGAAAAGATGGACAAGCTAACCATTAGTGAAGACCAACCTGCAAGGCAGGATAAAGAAAATGATGGATGTTGTCCAGGGGGAGTATAAGACCCACAAGCTGATGATGAAGAAAAATAAGTACAGCATGGTGAGGTGATTGGAGAAAATCAAGTTGTAGATAGATTGCCTCCAGCAATAAGACATCTTAAAGATCATCCAGTATACCAAATTATTGGTGATCCAAGTCATGGTGTTCAGACAAAGCAAGACTGTTGGCAAAGGGATACAGATAGGAAAATTACAACTGACACATGTCAGTTTTTAGGAGGAAGATTGGTGTCATGGAGCAGCAAAAAGCAGACAAGTGTGGCTATTTCCACTACTGGGTCTGAATATGTTGCTGCAGGTAGCTGCTGTGCTCAGCTATTATGGATTCAACATCAACTTGAAGATTATGGAATCCAGGTAAGTAGAACTCCATTATTTTGTGATTCTACTAGTGTCATTTATATTGCTAGAAATCATGTTTCTCATAGCAGAACTAAGCACATAGAAATAAGATTTCATTTCCTTAGAGATCATGTTGAAAAGGAAGATATAAGTTTAGAATTTATCCATACTAATTTTCAAATTACTGACATGTTCATCAAACCACTGGATGAAACTAAATTCAATTATTTTAAAATTGAATTAGGCATGCTGAACTTATAATAAGAATGACAAATTTGACTAAGTAAATTTGTGTCGACACATAAAGATATTTGTGTTGACACTTAGTAGTTGGTGTCGACACATAAGGAAAATTTGTCGACACATCAACAAAATTGTGTCGACACTTAGAATTTGGTGTCGACACACAGCTATCCTGACACTTAAATGTTGGTGTCGACACATACAGTCGTATGTGTCGACACGCGGAGATTAGTGTAAGCTCTTAAGATTATTTGTGTCGACACATCACAATTGGTGTTGACATATAGAATAGTAATTCTCTGTCGAGACTTTAGTAGTCTGTGTCGACACAATCCCAATAGTGTCGACACAATAGGTTTATTTCAACCTGCCTGTTGACCTTCCTTATTTAGAAACATATAAATAGGTGGAAGTAAAATCCTGTCGACTACGCTCTCAAAACTCTCGAGACCAAGCCTTTGTGTCGACAAACCTTCATCTCTTTTCTTCTCAATCTCTCATCTCTAATGGCACCAAAACTAGAAGACAACATCAACGAGGGCTATGAACTTATTCGCGATGTGTTTGGGAGTGCAGCACAAGACATCAAAGCCGTGATTACCCTAATCACAGAGAATGGCTTAGAATACTTGGTCTCAGAACCTACCAAGATTTGGAAGAAGGAGGTTCTTGAATTCTACACAGTAGCAACATTGGATTCAACGAGCCTGAAAATTAAGTCATCTGTTCAAGGAACCAAGGTCAAACTCAACCTGAAGAGTTTGAGGAAGACACTACAACTGCCAAGGGTTCAAGAAAAAGATGAAGTCGTATCTTCCATGACCAGCGAAGCTCTCCAATGGTGTGGACTGGATCCCACCACCAAGATTGGATCTTCTATGCACAGAAAGGGAATGAACTCCTAGGGAAAATTTCTTTCTGAAATTATAGGAATAGTAATTTTGTGCAAAACATGAGGACATGATAGGATATCTGCCTATATATTCAATCTAATGACCAGAGTCATTTTCATGGTCAAAACCAACTAGTCTGCTATGATCTTTGAAAAGATCAAAGAAAGTTTAAAGAAACGAAACCTGGGTAGAATACTAAGCCTATATCTGACTATGAATATTCCTGAAGTGATGAATCACACAGCAGGATCTAAGATAAACCATATGAGAAGAATGGATTTAAGGATACTATCCAGATGGGAAAGGGTCCTGACCAAGGATGTTTCTACTCCATAGAAACAAACAAAACAGATACAGCAAAAGAAAAAACCAATCCACAAGACAACTGAATCTTCTAGTGATTCAGAAGAAGAAGTGGTCTTCCGCTCAGATGAAGAAAGACCAGAGAATGCTAGGAAATCACCTGCTCCAGAGACTGTAGATGATGGTCAGGTGCAGGGGGAGCAGATTCCTGCCACCAACATCTCAGAAGTTCGGGTACAGGAAGAGCCTCATCAAGGGGGAGCCAATGAGCTTTCTCCAGCTTCAGCTCAACAAGAGGCATTACCTTCAGGGGGAACTCATGGACAAGAGCCACCTATCAACACAGCTGCATTGGACAGTGAAGCAGCTACACAATCTATTCTTGAGGTACTACTGGATATAAATCAAGCTGCTCTCAATTTAGAAAATACTTCACTGACTGTACATATGAATGATGTTGAACAGACTAACCAAGAAAGTGTCCCAGCACATGACACTACAATGGAGGACACTTTTGCATTTGATGACACTCCATCTACTGCACAAGAGAAAGATATTCCTCCTGTTCAAATGCATCAAGAGTTCACTCTAGAAGAGTTATTTCCTGACATACAAGATGCAAGGACTGAGGGGGAGCAGCCAAGGACTGAGGGGGAGCAGCCAAGGACTGAGAAGGAGTTGCCCTCTAGTCCAAAAAGACACAGTGGACATAGCAAGTTCATTTGATTCTTCTGAAAATGAAGAAGTTCCCAAGGACAAGAAGAGGAAACTGATGGTCCTCGGAAAGAAGAGCTTAGGCTATAAGAAAGCCTTGCAGACTGTCTCCTAACCACCAGCTCCAGCAGTTGACTTCAGCTCACTGTTGGTGGCACTGCAAGTTAAGATGGATGAGCAAAGAATAGCTCTTGAGAAGTATGTGGATGAAAGTCATAAGAAACTCCAATTTACTTTGGCTCAAGATATCAAATCTATCATATTTGAGGTAAATCTGCATAAAATGGAAATGACTGAATGCTTTCAAAAGGGAGGACATGTTGTTGTCTACCTAGCCAAACAACAACAAGAGGCAGAGACATAGATAGATGATATAGCAGTCAAACGAGGCTATGTTTTGGAAAATCAAATAAGAATGAATGACAATATTACTGAATCTCATAATGTGATTGTTACTGAACTGAAGAATAAGGCCACTGCTTTAACTGAGCTCCTTGTTAAAGAAAAGTCTGAGTTTGATAAACAACTCAAAGCAAATTTGACTGATGTTAACACTGCTATCCAAGCCTCTTAGAAGGTAATTTCTGATCAGCTGTAGAAGTTTAGATCATTCTATAAAGAAGGCACAAATTATCTACCTGATCAGATAAGGTTTCAGAAGGATGATCTAAGAGACAATGTTGAACGAGAAGTCATAAAGGGGGAGAGAGTGTTAGTCAATGTAGGCTCTAAACATGCTAAATGGATAACTAATGATATCAGCGCAACTCTTCGTTATCCACCCCTGTGTGATGATTATAACACTGTTGAATCAGGAATTCAACCTGCTTACCATGAAGGAGTTCAACAGGAATTAGCTAAGATTATATATCCACCTGTTGATTTTGAGGGCATTCACTCTGCAGTACAACAAATGTACAGTCCTCCACGGGATGTTCAGAATGTGATTATTGAGAAGGTTGAGATGTCTGAAGCAGCCTTGAAAAGAGAGAAAGAAGCTCAACTTTCTAAGAAAAGGTTTAGAGAGCAGCCTAAGTTAAAACCTGATTTTGAAAAATGGAGTCCCACCTCCAGGAACATTATTCTCACTACCTGGCAAGCTGTTAAAGACAACATGCATGATAGAGGCAAGTGGTACTCTGAACAAGAATAGAGTAAGTATTAGAAACGGTAAGATGTCATACATCAATTTAGAAGAGATCTCAAAGCTGGGAAGATACCTGCTTCTTCTGTGGAGCCTAACAAGTACTTTTCAAAGCCTTATTACTATTTTGAAAGGCAAAAGGTAAGGCTGAAGAACTCACGAAAAAGGATCTTAAAGGAAACAAGCCAGCTGATGACACTGAAGCTAATGTTCAAGCAAGAATTCAGTCTGGCAAAGGCATTTTCATCAAGGAGTCTGATCAGTCCGAGATTAGATTGACTAGATTTTAGAACTATGTAATCTTTTATTTTAAAATCTATGTAATCTGTTGTTTTAAACATTCTTGTTATTCAACAAAGACTGAATCATGTTCGCTATATTTTATCATATTTTGTGATGATACAATATGCTGGTTTTGTTTATGTGTTACCCTGTCAAATGATGCTTTTATACATCATATTATGTGTTTTATTATAAAGTGATGTATATCATTGACTAAGAGTTATGACTTCTCCAAATAGGGTGAGATTGTTGGGTACATTGGAAAATGTGTACCAGATTTGGAGAAGCCTCGCCTAACTCAATGATATTCATAAAGGTGTATTTGATGTTGTGTTGAGTTTCAACGTGCAGGTTAAGGAAATGCAAAAACGTTTCTAAGTACAAGTGACGACACTTGACAAAAGTTGTGTCGACACTTAGGAAAAGTTGTGCCGACACCAGGAGCGAGATTGTGTCGACACATAGGATTTGTGTCGACACATAGGATTTGTTTCGACACTTGACAAAAATTGTGTCGACACTTGAGAAGAGTTGTGTCGACACCAGGAGCCAGATTGTGTCAACACACAGAAAATCTGTCGACAACAACTGTGTCGACAAGAAGGACTTGTGTCGACACATTCCAGAATTCTGTCGACATACAGGACTTGTGTCGACACACTCCAGAATTCTGTCGACATCAACTTTGTCGAGACTAGAAGCTGTTGTGTCGACACACAGGACTTGTGTCGACACATTCCACAGAAGTTGTGTCAAGAAGAAAAAGAAGAGCTGTGTCAACATTATGTGAGATGTGTCGACATCACCAAGGATTGTGTCGACACATGATCTATTTGTGTCGACACATTTGAAGTATTGTCTCGACACATTTGAAGAATTGTCTCGACACTTTGCTGCAGAGTTAAAGTTCAATGAAGGATCAAGTATCATGACTGAAGACTTGACAGCTGTCATAACTAACAATGTTGTTGCATCTATCAGAGCTGTCAGAAGTCCGTTAGGAACCGAATCAGCCGGTAACCTTGGATGGGGTCTATATAAAGACATATTCTATCAAAAAAAGGAGTGTATTAAGAAGAAGAGACAAACAACAACTAAGAGGAAGAAGAGAAGTCTTCATCTAGAAATCAACAAGTCTCTAAGGGTAGATCAAGAATAAGTCTGCCATAAGAATTCAGAGCCACATCTGAATAGAAGAAGGAAGCTGATTGAAGATCATCTCCAAAAAGATCAACCTTACTTTGTTCAAATTCAAGAAGCTTTGAAGAAGCTAAGACAGGTTGGATCTAAAGCTGTCAGATCTATCAAGAACTGACCAAGAAACCTTCAACCCATTCTCTCTCTACCTGGGTGAAGGAATTATTCTTTTTACTATCAATTTTTTGTAGGATCTTTTATAGATCTGAGTGTAGGAGGGTTATCTCTCTGAGTTGTAAGCCTAAATCTATAAAGGCTGAGGTAGGGCTGAGTGCCTGAGGTAGGAGAGTTTTCTCTCTGAGTTGTAGGCCTTGTGGAAGAGGCTGAGGTAGGTCTTGATTGCCTGAGTTATAGGCCTTGTGGAAGAGGCTGAGGTAGGGCATGATTGCCTAAGTTATACGCCTTGTAGAAGAGGCTGAGGTAGGGTTTGATTGCCTGAGTTGTAGGCCTTGTGAAAGAGGCTGAGGTAGGGCTTGATTGTCTGAGTTGTAGGACTGTGGACTCACTCTAAGGTAGGATTCTCTGAGAGGATCTGAGCTGTAGGACTTGCTGAAGTCTGAGTTGTAGGAACCATTCTGGGTTCTGAGTCGTAAGATCTGAGGATCTGAGGAAGAAGAAGGAAGTTGGGCCGAATCTAGTATATTGCTAGATAGGCGAAGGGGGAAAGTGGATGTACTCATCACTTGGGGAATCACTATAAAACTGTGTGTATTCTGTGTTGGTGTTGGCTGTGTTTTCTTTTATACTGTGTTGTGTTAGTTGCTGAATAATCTGTGTTAGTAATAAAAATATTGTCTGCCTTAAGGAAAAAGTATTGAACCTATTCACCCCCCCCCCCCCTCTAGGTGTTTAGGACATCTTAAAACCAATTCTTTCAGGGTCTTTCATGACCACCAGGATGAAAGTGCGCATTGGTTGGAATTTGGACGGAGTTGACTTCGTGTTGGTAGCAGTGGTTCTACCGTTAGCCAAGTTCGATATGATCTTGGGGATGGATTGGCATGCAGAGCAGCGTGCTAGTATTTAATGTCTATCTAAGGTGGTGACCCTGAGAAACGAAGGAAAGGAAGAAGTCAAATTTGAGGGACTTAGTGGAGTGGCATGTTCCCTGATTTCGTCCATGCAATTAGTGCTGGCAGTTAACCAGGGAGGAGTAGCTTTAGTAGCATTGTTGGAAGTTTAACTTTCCAAGCTATCAATCGGAGAAGTGTCAGTAGTGGCAGAATTCGAGGATGTGTCTCTTGAGGAGCTTCCTGGTGCGCCTCCTCGACGGGAGATCGATTTATCGATTGATTTAGTGCCAGAAGCCAGACTGGTGTCACGTCCTCCTTTTAGGATGGCACCGAAGGAGTTGGCCGAGATCGAGGTTCAGTTGCAGGAACTGTTGGAGCATGGGTACATTAGACCCAGCTCTTCGCCTTGGAGCGCATTAGTGCTATTCGTGAAGAAAAAAGATGGTAGTATGCAGCTGTGCATAAACTACTGGGAGTTGAATAAACTGACCGTCAAGAATAAGTATCTGATTCCACGAATAGATGACTTGTTCGACTAGTTGGTAGGGTCAGTGGTGTACTCTAAGTTGGACCTGAATTCATGGTACTACCAGTTGCGGATTCGAGACGAGGACATACCCAAAATAGCATTTGGAACGAGGTATGGTCACTTCGAGTTCTCAGTGATGTCGTTCGGGTTTACGAACGCGCCATCAGTATTCATGGATTTGATGAACCGAGTTTTTCGGGAGTATTTAGACTCATTTATGGTGGTCTTCATCGATGATATTTGGTATACTCCAAATCGAAGGCGGAGCATGATGCTCATTTGAGAGTAGTCTTGCATACTTTGAGAGAGAGCCAACTTTATGCAAAGTTCTCGAAGTACGAGTTCTGGTTAGAGAAAGTGGCATTTTTGGGCCATGTGATAAGTGGTGATGGGGTGGCGGTGGATCCAACAAAAGTTGAGGTCATCAGGGATTGGCCAGTTCTAAACACCGTGGCGGAAGTCAGGAGTTTCCTTGGACTAGCTGGGTACTATAAAAGGTTTGTGGAAAACTTTTTGTGGGTAGCTCACCCCTCACTACTCTGACTCGTAAGGACCAAAAGTTTATGTGGGCTCGGGAGTGTAATCAAGCATTCGTCACCTTGAAGGAAAGGCTGATGATAGCTCCAATGCTAAGTCTTCCTAAAGGGACTGAAGGATTTCAGATTTTCAGTGACACATCAGGTTGCGGTTTGGGTTGCGTGCTAGTGCAACAAGGCAGTATGAAAACCTTTAGATCTAGACAGTTGAAGTCTCATAAGAGAAATTACCCCGTTCATGACTTGGAGTTTGTGGCGGTAATTTTTGCATTGAAGTTGTGGCGGCACTATGTGTACGGTGCGAAGGTGGAGATCTTCACGGACCACAAAAGCATGAAGTATCTTCTAGATCAAAAAAACTTGAACATGCGGCAATGCAGGTGGGTCGAGCTCCTTGGAGACTACGATGTGGAGATTTAGTATACGCCGGGCAAGGCCAACGTGGTGGTCGATGCCTTGAGTAGAAAGTATTTAGGACAAGGAAATTGGATTGAAGCTCATGATGAGCGATTGGTACAAGATTTTGAGTCCCTTGGAATTGAGTGTATAACAAGAGGCGAATCTAGTATGGCTCAGTTGAACTGGATAGAGTTGCAGAATGACTTGTCCGACCGTGTTTGGGAAGCGACCAATGTGGATGTGGAGTTCCATCCATTTGTGGTGGAAACTCAAAAAGGCGAGGGTAGTGCCTGAGAGATGATTGATGGGATCTTAAGGAAGTACGAAAGGATTTGTGTAGCGTAATTCGGCAAGCTCCGTGAGGAGTTGATGTTTGAGGCTCATTTCACAAAGTACTCCATTCACCGGGGCAGTACAAAGACGTACATGGATATGAAGAAATACTTTTGGTGGCCTGGTTTGAAGCGGGACGTAGCTTTATACGTGAGTCAGTGCCAAACTTGTGCCTTAGTGAAGGCTGAGTGTCAAAAGCTGGGCAGGTTCCTGAATCCTCTTCCTATCCCTAAGTGGAAATTTGATGACATCTCCGTGGATTTTGTGCATGTCTCACCTCGGTATCAATAGGGAAATTATGCGATTTGGGTGATCGTGGATCGCTTGACCAAAGTGGCTCACTTCATCCTGAATCGTAAGGAGGATAGTGTGGAGAAGCTGGTAGAACTGTACGTTTGCAAAATTGTGCAGTTGCAAGGGAATTCCCAAGAGTATTGTTAGTGATTGTGTTGGAGGGTTCACATCTAAGGACTGGAGACTTGTACAGAAAAGTCTGGGCATAATTCTCAAGTTTAGTATGACGTTTCATCCTCAAACCGATGGTTAAACGGAAAGGACGAATCGTACAATAGAAGATATACTGAGGATGTGTATCCTTGACTTTTGTAAGAAGTGGTAAGATCACCTTTTCATGGTGGAGTTTGCCTACAATAATAGTTTCTAGGTGAGTATCAAGATGGTACCATACAAGCCTTTGTATGGAAGGCGGTGTCAAACACTGATGTCATGGACAAAAGCGGGAGACACCAAGATTTTGGGAAAAGTGGTGATGGCTGATGCTTGTGAGTTGGTGCGAACCATTCAGTAACGCATGAAAGTTGCTCAGGATTGGCAAGCAAAGTATTTCAACGCTCTCCACAGGAATGTGGAATTTATGATAGGTGACTCAGTATATTTAAAGATAAAGCCATTCAAAGGTGTTTAGCGGATTCGCCAACTCAAGAAATTGAGTCCGAGGCTCTTGGGACCGTTCGAGGTCGTGGAACGTATTGGAGATGCAGCCTACCGATTGGCGTTATCCACAGAGCTTAGTGGATTACATGATGTCTTCCATGTCTCAGTTCTAAGGAAAGCCTTGGTGGAGACAAGTATTGTGGTTGAGTCAACGACGGTGCCGGTAGAAGAGGACTTGAGGACAAAAGTCCGTCCGGTTGGCATAGAGGATTCAGAAGTTCGGCTGTTGTGGAATAAAGAGGTTAAGCTCCTAAAGGTGCATTGGGACAACTGCGGGAGAGAAGAATTTTCTTGGGAGTGTGTGCAAGCAATGCGGGAGGACTTCCCCGAGCTTTTTTGCTTCAGGTATGCTTTTTAGTTTGAGTGCATGCTTAATTTCGAGGACAAAATTCTTCTAAGGGGAGAAGAGCTGTAATACCCTAATTTTTCCGGAGTTTGAGCCCCAGGAAACTATCGTGCGGTAATAGGTAGCTATCGCCCGACGATAGCCTTATTTCGTCGAAACCAAGCGCTAAGAGCGTTGAGTACTAGCGTGTGGCGTTAATTAGCTACTGCTCGGTGATAGCTTAGCGTTGAGTGCATTGCATTGAGAGGTAGGTGTTGAGTGGAGGCATTGAGTGGTAGGCGTTGAGTGAACTACTGCACAGCGTTATCCTTACTGCCGGCAATAGCGCGACATTGTTTTTCTGGCCGAGCACTCGGGAAGCTACCGCGGCGTAGTAGGTGGTTACCGCTCGGCAGTAGCAGACAGGGGCAATTCTGTCGTTTGGTATCTTGGCCATCCATTTTCTCTTAGGATTTGATACTATGGCTCAGGATGCTCCGCCCGAAGGTCATATAAGGGCTGAAACATTCTAAAACCTTAGTTCATTTCATTTTGAGAAAGGGTTTGCGAGAGAGTTTGGAGGAGGAAGAAGAAGGCCTTTCTTCGCCATTGACGAAGCTCTGGGGCTCCGATAGTCGATCCGAGGCCAGATATGTGGACAGGACTTGAAGGTGCACATTTTCATCCGTGCAAGTCGCGTTTTCCATGGCAAGGAAGAGGAGTCGTAAGGTAATGACACTTCTCCACTCGGTCTTTAGGATGCGTGCATGGCATCCATGTTTCTCTTATTTTCTCTCAAGCATTTAGGCACTAGATCTCTCAAATGAGAGGGGTTTGAGTTGTCATGGTTCAAGAGGAGCCACCGGATCGATTGTGTTCGTCCCCGGCATGATGTTGCATTAGGAATCCGCTCCGCTAGTGGATTAGGCATTGTGGGTGAAGCCGTTGTCGCGACCGTTAGTCCGACTCGGTGATGTTACATAACGAGCCTTAAGGATTTTGCTAAAAATCCATTTGCGGCAAGAAGCCATTTGAGATGTGGTTTCCCCTTATTTTTGTGTGAGTACGAATGGTGGATTGGGGCGGGAAAGGCTTTTGATTTTGATGTGCTAAGGCGCGACTTTGTCTCTGTGGTCAGCTGGCTAGCCCGTGACGTTGCAAAGTCACGTGTGGAGAGTGTCTCGGCGAGACAAGTCCCCTTCTGTGAAACTGACGAGAACGCCAAGATTTGGACAAGCCCGGATGATGCCAGTTGGGTCCCGCTAGGTCTCCTTCAGTGGACTTGGTCCTGATTTGGAGCCGGGCTTGGGTCTTCACGAGCGGGTGGGGTCTAGGAAGAGTTCTTAGCATCGGTTTGTGGTTTGTGAGATGGAATCCTGACATAAGTCAAAGTTTGCAGGTAAGCCCGAGTTTTGAGACCCACGAGCAAGTGGGGCCTTGGCAAGAGTATCTTATGGCGGCTTATATGTCGTTAGGTGAAATTGGAAGTACCCAATTATTGATGCGTGATGATGTGTTAGATTCATGCGCTATAGGGTGCATTGGGTGAAACCCGGGATTGCATACATGCTGCATAGTAGGCCCCTTTTTTATTATATGCTCAATATCGAAACATGTTTGTTGTATGAGACATCCAAACTTGTTTTGCTACTTTTTATGTTTATGTATATTTGCATACGGAGTGCTAACATGTAGGGTGATGGAGTGCCCCGGGGTCCGCTAGGAACGGTCAGGAGGAGATTTATTGGTTACACAGTTGAGGTCAGCCTTTACTGACCTACGTTACAACCAATTTTTACAGGGCAAGGATCGCAAGCGGGAGAAAGTTCGCCAGCCAAAAAGGCCTAAGCCTCATGAAGTGAACTCTCTTGTTTTACTTATGTTTTGCTGAATGCTTTGTTTCATAACCTGTGATCCGGCTTGCATGCTGAGGTAGCTTCGGTGTGCTAAAACACGTTGATACGTTGATGTATTATTTCAGTATTTGGATTCATGAATGTTGTAAGGTCTTAAGGCCATTGGATACTCTTGTAGTAGTGGATAACTTCTAGTTTGACTGTTTGTTTCCGCTGTGTTTATAGTTTGAGTTTTGAGTTTGGTTGTTTATATCATCTTATAATGCTTAAGCTGTGGAGTCTGTATGTTGTGGGGCCCCGGCCGAACCCATATTATACGAACATTACAGGGGAGACGTTACACAGTTACTTGACTCTATTTGTTTTCTCAGTTATTTAATTTCATTTTCAGCATCAAATTGATCTTTACAAAATTCCTTAAAACATATCTTAAATTCTTGTGAAGAAAAAAAATCAATATCATCAAAATTACTTGATTTTTTTAGTTTTTGAGTTAGTTTCCAATGCCATCAAAAAAACCTCTTCAGCAAAAGCTTCTTATTCATGACTTGATGATGAACTTGATTCGGAACTAGTATCACTCCATGTTTTTGTTATAAACCTTTTTTTCTTTTTCTTATCCTTTCTCTTTAAATACTTCTTTTGATACTTTTTGTTTAATCTATTATTTTGTTATTCTGCACATTCAGTTGCCATATGTTCAGACTTTTTGCATGCATAGTAAATTATCTCTCTTATTCTGAAGTTTTCTGTCTTAACATATTTTATGAATCTCCTAGCCAAGAGATTGAACAATATTTCTTATTTTGTAATAGATGATTCATCATCAGTAACTTTAAAAACAATAGATTTGTCTTTAGGTGTAGTGACATTCTCCTTTTCTTATGTTCAGTTCTACTCTTTAGAGGTTGTTCATATGATTTGAGCTTTCCTAACAGGGCATCTGTAGTAATCTTCATGCGACATCTTGATTCTCTTATAGCCCATATTCTAGAATCACATGTACTTATGAAACAAATGAGTAATTTGTCATTTATCTCAATAAATGATTTATCCTTATCTAATCATGTAAGCTCATTTATAATTAAGTAAAATTTGTCATATATCTCTGCTATTGATTCATCAGCTTTCTGTTAAAAGTGATCTTCTATCTTTTCTCTCATCAGAACTCCCATTAATAATTCTTGATAGAGATCCCCAGAGTTCTTTGCTGGTTGACAATCCATAACTTTCTGGAACACATCATCAGATATTATTGAGACCAATATGTTTATAGCCTTCGCATCTCAGTCCTTTATTCTCTTTTCCTTATCTGTCCACTCACATATAGGCACTGGTTCTGTCGTGATATTTTCTTCTGCATCCTTTCTGTAAGGCATAAGTGGTCCTGTCAAAATTGAACCAAAAATACCTTTATAAATAGAATTCATATATAATTTGATTTTAGTTTTCCATAGTGTAAACTTTTCAAGATTACAGACTAGAGGCCTTATAGATGCAAATCTTTTGAAAGTATTAGAAGACATTTTGAAAATTTAATTTTAAAAATATGCTAATGGAACTGTTATGATCTTTATAATCAAGTTGTTAACCTTTTCTAGGTTAACCTTTTATTGATTAACCTCCCTTTGATACCAATTAAAAAGAGAGAATAGTTAACTATATCCTTAAGAGTTTTTCCTAGAGGGAGGGGGATGAATAGAGATTAAATTTTATTTTTATTTTAACTATACTTTTTATAGAATTTTCATATACTTAGATTATCAACCAGAGTTTATGTTAATTAATTATAAACACATCACATCAAATAAGTAATCACAAAAAATGAGCAATCACAAAAGACACAAAAATATAGTGGTTCCATAAAATTTGGGTACATCCACTCTTCTACCCCCTTAGTAGAATTCACTATCACTCTGCTTGAATCTTTTGATAAGGAGACTCTTATTACCAATCACTGGATCTTTTGATAAGAAGATCTTGAACCAATACAGTCTGAGTCTTTTCACAAGGAGACTCTCAGAACCTCTATCTGAATCCTTTGCAAAGGGATCCTTAAAACACTTTTCACAAACTGACAAAGTTCTGATAATAAAAATTAGAAGAGGATATGAAGATGTAGTTGTAACACCTCCCCTATAATGATCATATAATATGGGTCCGGCCGGGGCCCCACAACATACGGATGCCACAGCTTTAGCATTAAAAGATGATATTAACTACCCAATTCAAAACTCAGAATAAAGCAACAGTGGAAACATACCAACAAAATCAGAAGTTATCCACTACCAAACAGGAGTATCAAAATGGCCTTAAGGCCTTACACAAAATAAGTCCAAAACTGAATGACAACAAAGTTAAACATCAACGTGCAAAAGCACTCCTAGGCTACCTCAGCATGCAAGCCGGAAATACCAAAAACATGGAGCACCGCAGTCACGAAAAAACAAACTAGTAAGCATGGTAATCACTTCATGAGGCTTAGGCCTTTTCGGCCGGCGCACTTGCTCCCGCCCGCGATCCTTGCCCTGTAAAAATTTGTCGTAATGTGGGTTAGCAAATGCTGACCTCTACAGTATAACCAACACATCTCCTCCCGGCCGCCCCTAACGGACCCCGGGGTACACCTCCAACCTGCAAGTCAGCAATTCATATATCATATACATAAATATGTAAAGCTTTAAAAACAAGTTTGGATGTCTCAAACAACAAACATGTTTTCTATGTTGAACATATAATCATAGGGGCCTACTATGCAACATGTATGCAATCTCGAGCTTCACCCAAGGCACCCTATCGCGTATGCATCTAGCACATCATCATAACAGCTGGGTACTTCCAATTTCCCCATCGGCGTTAAGCTGCAAACAAAAGGGTAATGCAATTACCCTAATAGCATACAAGCTGCCACACAGAAATCTTACCAAGGCCCCACCCGCTCATGGGTCTTAGACCCGGGCTTACCTGCAAACCCTGACTTCTCACATTAGGTTTTCGTCTCACACACAGACCGATTCTAAGAACCCTTGTTGGACCCCACCCGCTCGTGGGCTTCATTGCCTGGGTTTGTCCTATGCATGGCGTTCTCCTCAGTCTCACATAAGGGGACTAGTCTCATCGGGACACTCTCCCCACATGACTTGCACGTCACGGGATAGCTAGCCGACCACAGATACAAAGCCGCACCTTAGCACATCACAATCCATAGCCTTTCCCACCCAATCCCTCATTTGTACTGCAACGTTCCCGCACACCAAGGAAACGCCAACGCGGAGCTAACCCTGTCTGGTTCCAGCTACAAGTACTCACTTGAAAAAGGGGCAAAACACATACATCACAAACGACCTCTTGCCGCAACGGATTTCTACAAAATACTTAAGGTTCGCTATGCAACATCACCGAGTCGGACTAACGGTCGCGACTACGGCTTCACCCACAATGCCTTATCCACTAACGGAGAGGATCTCTAATGCAAAATCATGTTGGGGACGGACACAATCGACTTAGTGGTTCCTCTTGAACCATGGAGACCCAAACCCCTCTCATTTGAGAGATTTGGTGCCCAAAAGCTTGAAAAACAAGAAAGAAAAGAGATGATATGCACGCATCCTAGAAACTGAGAGGAGAAAATGTCATTACCTTACGACCTCTCTTCCTAGCCATGGAATCCTTGCTTTGAATGGATTGACACAAGCGCCTCCACGCCCTCTCCATGGATCCGGTCTCGGAATGACAATCCGAGCTCTGAAGCTTCGTTAAAGGCGATGGAAGACCTTCTCCTTCCTCCTCCTCACTCTCACCCAAACCCTTGGTCAACTCTCCAAATGATAAGGAATGAAGGGAAGGGGCTCTTAGCCCTAATAAGATCATTTGGGCGGAAGATCCTGGGCCCTTGGATTGGATTTAAGAAAAAATTGGACGGCCACGAAATGAAATGATGGACCAGACCCGTCTGCACGATTAGTGGCACACGACCAGTGGTCATGCGCGCTGGATCCTATGATCGTGCGATTAACACTGGCAGAACTCTAGAACAAAAGGGACCAACGCGCACGAGCAGTGGCGCACGACTAGTATTCGTGCACACTATGTCCAATGGTCGTGCGTTTTCCCTAGGAAGAACTCGGAAAAATGGAGAACAGTGTGCACGATCAGTGGCGCACCACCAGTGGTCGTGCGCACTAGATCCCATGATCATGCGCACTGGATCCAATGCCGAGCTTATCGACCTACCTCCAGCGGTGCCTCTTCCGCCGGGCATTAGCTTCCAGCGACTCCAGGTCTGAAAACTGAGGTGTTACAACTCCATCCACCTTACAAGAATTTTGTCCCTGAAATTAATCTTCATATAAGAAGACAGCAAGAAAATGATTTCAGCAAATAAAACAACCATTTCTAATTAGGCAATCAGCCAAAAACAATATTGCAACATCTCAAAAATCATTACTACATATCGGTTACAGTTTCAAATTAGCATTACACAAATAACTCAGGATAGTCCTCGCGCATTGCTTGCTCACGCTCCTAAGACTCGTCACGCACGCAATTATCCCAACGCCCCTCCACTAGCTTAACTTCTTTGTTCCGCAACTACCGAACTTCTGCATCCTCTATACTAACTGGATGAACTCGCGTCCTCAAGTCCTCTTCTATCGGCACCGATGCCGATTCGATCACCACACTAGCCTCCACTAAGGCTTTCCTCAAGACGGGGACTTGGAAAACATCATGTAATCCACTCAACTCTGTGGACAACGCCAACCGGTACACTGCTTCTCCCACCCGTTTTATAACCTCAAAAGGTCCCAAAAACCTCGGACTCAACTTCTTGAGTCGGCAAATCCGCGAAACGCCTTTGAATGGCTTGATCTGTAGATAGACCCAGTCACCTACCGTGAACTCCACCTTCCTGTGGCAAGCATTAAAATATTTTTCTTGCTGATCTTGAGTAACCTTCATGCGCTCTTGAATGGTTCGCACCAACTCGCATGCATCAGCTACCACTTCTTTTCCTAAAAGTTTGGTGTCTCCTACCTCTGTCCAATACATCGGTGTTCCATCCTCAAACTGATGGGCAAACCGAAAGAACGAACCGTACTATGGAGGATATGTTGAGGATGTGTACTATTGACTTCGGTAAGAAGTGGGAGGGTCACCTCTTCATGGTAGAGTTCCCTTATAACAACATTTACCAAGCAAGTATAAAGATGGTGCCTACTGAACTTAAACTTCATGCCCAGACTCTTCTGAACCAACCTCCAGTCCTTGGACGTGAATCGCCCATCGCGATCACTAACTATACTCTTAGGAATTCCATGTAGTCGCACGATGTTGCGAATATACAACTCTACCAGCTTTTCCACGCTGTCCTCTTTCCAATTTGGGATGAAGTGAGCCACTTTGTTCAAGCGATCCACGATCACCCAAATCGCGTTTTTACCCTGTTGCAACCTAGGTAACCCATGTACAAAGTCCATGGAGATGTCATCAAATTTCCACTCAGGAATAGGAAGAGGCTTCAGGAACCCGCCCGGCTTCTGACACTTGGCCTTCACTAAGGCACAAGTTTGGCACTGACTCACGTACAAACCTACTTCTCGCTTCAAACCAGGCCACCAAAAGGATTTCTTCATATGCAAGTACATCTTTGTACTGCCCGGGTGAATGGAGTACTTTGTGAAGTGAGCCTCAAACATCAATTCCTCACGGAGCTTGCGGAACTGCGGTACACAAATCCTTCCGTCCTTCCTCAAAATCCCATCAATCAACTCTCAGGAGCTACTCTCGCACTTTTGAGCTCCCACCACGTATGGCTGGAACTCCACGTCCAAACGGGTCGCTTCCCGAATACGATCGGACAAGTCATTCTGCATTTCAATCTAGTTCAACCGAGCCACGCTAGACTCACCTCTTGCTACACACTCCATGCCAAGGGACTCCAAGTCCTGCATCAACCGCTCATCATGAGCTTTGATCCAACTCCCTTGACCAGAACATTTCCTACTCAAGGCATCTGTCACCACGTTGGCTTTGTCTGGCGTATACTGTATCGCCACTTCATAGTCTCTAAGTAACTCGACCCACCTGCGTTGCCGCATATTCAAGTCCTTCTGATCTAGAAGATACTTCAGACTCTTGTGATCCGTGAAGATCTCCACATTCTCACCATACACATAGTGTCGCCATAACTTCAAAGCAAAAATTACTGCCGCCAACTCCAAATCATGGACGGAGTAATTCCTCTCGTGATGCTTTAACTGCCTAGATACAATAGCTATCACGCTGCCATGTTGCACCAACACACAACCCAAACCGCATCCAGATGCGTCACTAAAAATCTGAAATCCTTCGGTCCCTTTAGGAAGACTTAGGAGTGGAGCTACCATTAGCCTCCCCTTTAGAGTGTCAAATGCCTGTCTGCACTCTGGAGTCCAAATAAACTTCTAGTCTTTACGAGTTAGAGAGGTGAGGGGGAGGGCTATCCGCGAAAAGTTTTTCACAAATCTTCTATAATACCCGGCTATTCCAAGAAAACTTCGGACTTGCGCCACGGTTCTCAAGATTGGCCAATCTCTGATGGCTTCAACTTTCGTCGGATCCACTGTCACCGCATCACCACTAATCACATGGCCCAGAAAATCCACCTTCTCTAACCAGAACTCACACTTCGAGAACTTTGCATAAAGCTGGTTCTCTCTCAATACTTGCAAGACCACTCTTAGGTGAGTCTCATGCTCGGCCTCTGATTTGGAATACACCAAGATATTGTCAATGACGACCACTACAAAAGAGTCCAAGTACTCCTGAAATACTCGATTCATCATGAAAGATATTGTACCTAATCACCTAGAGGGGGGGTGAATAGGTGACTTAAATCTTTTTAACTTTTGTAGGCAGAATTCAGATTATAACACAGAATTATATCTACTTATCACAGCACACATTCAGCAATCACAGAATACCACAAGCACACAGTAGACACACAGGTTTATAGTGGTTCCCCAAGGTTTGGGTACATCCACTTTCCCCATTCGCCTATCTAGCAGTGTACTAGATTCGGCCAAACTCCTTCACTATCTCAGAACCCCAAAACAGGTTCCTACAGCTCAGTCCCAAGGCCCTACAACTCAGCTTCTTCACAAAGCCTACACTCAGCCACCAAGGCCTACACTCAGCCACCAAGGCCTACACTCAGCCACAACAGGCCTACACTCAGCCACAACAGGCCTATACTCAGAGATACAACTCTCCTACACTCAGGCACTCAAGCCCTACACTCAGCCTTTATAATTACAGGCTTACAACTCAGATCCCTAAGGATCCTACAAGAAAATATGAATACCAAAATATAATCTCAAACAACTCAGAGACAAGAGAGAAGAGTTGTGAGTTTCTTGATGAGTTCTTGGAAGAACTCAGCAGAAATCAACCTGACTTGGCTTTCTTCAAAGCTTCTTGAAAGTAGAACACAATAAGATTGATCTCTTCTGCAGTTGATCCTTGATCTCTGCTACTTAAGATTCAGAACAAATCTGAACCCTTCTTCTCAGCCTGGTTCCAATGGCTGACTTCTTGGATGGAGCTCTCTCTCTCCAACTTCTTAGATCTTCACTAGATTCTTCAAGGAATAGCTAGATCTTCTTCTTGTTAATGATCACTTGAACTTGTGTTCAATCCACTAATCATCCTTTTTCTGTAGATAGTGTAAGCCTATTTATAGGCCTTCTTCATGGTAACCGGCTGTTCCGGTTCATAACTGATTTCTGACGAATCTGACAGGTGCAGTAGACCGGCTGGAAAGGCAGCTGTCAAGTCATCCAGTCAGTTCTTGAAAATTCTGTAACTGTCTGAAAGTGTCGAGACTCTCTGTCTTTAAGTGTCGACACTTATAGACTAAGTGTCGACACAAGTTGACTAAGTGTCGACACTAGCCTACAAGGTGTCGACACAACTCCTTGTGTTGTAGAATGCACTTCTCGACACAGCTTCTTCTTCATGTGTCGACACTGATAATGTGTGTCGACACAAGTACTTGTACTTCAGTATATTGCTGAATTCTTCTAAGTGTCGACACAACACCTTAGTGTCGACACATCTTCATGTGTTGAACTTGTCAGTGTCGACACTGCTTCTTGGTGTCGATACATATATTCATGTGTTGATACTTGCTGAGTGTCGACACAGCTCCTTGTGTCGACACATTCTTCTTCTGTTGAGACTTTTGCTGAGTGTCGACACATCTCCTTTGTGTCGACACTTGTACTTAGAATATTCTTGAACTTTGCTAAGTGTCGACACAGCTCCTTGTGTCGACACTTTCTGCAAGTGTTGAGTCTTCAGCTGAGTGTCGACACATTCTTTCTTGTGTCGACACTTTCTTCAAGTGTTGACTCTTCTGCTGTGTGTCGACACATTGCTCTGGGTGTCGACACTTATACTTAGTCTCTGCTGACTTTTGCTGAGTGTCGACACAGCCTCCAAGTGTCGACACTTTCTAATGTATACACAGTTTCACTGGGTGTCGACACAACTGTTAAGTGTCGACACTGTTTCACTGCACTTTTCTTCATTGAGTGTCGACACAGCTCCTTGTGTCAACACTTTCTGTCTGGTGTCGACTCTGCATCCCTGGTGTCGACACAAATACTCCAAGTGTCGACACTGCTTGCCTGGGTGTCGACACAAGTCTTCTTAAGTGTCGACACTTTCCCTCTGGGTGTCGAAACATGGACTTAGAAACTTTTTCTTCTTTCCTGTAAATACTTAACCTGCACAAGTAAACTCAAAATACATCAAATACATTTTGATGTATATCATTGAGTAGGGTGAGGCTTCTACAAATCAGGTACATTTGGACCAATGTTCCCAACTATCTCCCCCTATTTGGAGAAGTCATAACCCTTAGTCAATGATATACACCTATACAGAATAAAATCATAGCATGATGTAGAGCAGGATTCTATAACAGGAAAACACATAACATGTATTAATCAAACATGTATACATAGACATTTTCTCAGAACAATTATGAAATAAATTTATCACACAGCAAATTTATCACACAACATATTGTTCTAACAGCTTTGTCATATTCATATTTCAAAAGTTTACAGAATGTTTAACATCAAAGGATTACATAGTAAACTTAAGAAAATTTCTATGCTATTTTTGTTCAGCATCTTTGATCACTATTCCTTTTCCATACTGAATCTTGGCTTGCATAGGAGCTTCAGCATCTTCAGTTTCAGCATGCTTTTTCCCTTTGAGCTCCTTCTTCTTTAGCTCTTCAGCTTTGATCTTTTGCCTTTCAAAATAATGATAAGGCTTGGGAAAGTACTTACTAGGCTCCTGGGCAGTAGGAGGTAGCTTTCCCATCTTGGCCTTTCTTCTATATTGCACTATGGCTTCTAGCCTTGTCTCATGCTTTCTCCATTCCAATTCAGAAAACCATTTATTTCTGTCTTGAATGTTATCTTTTGCAGCTTTCCATGTAGTTAAGATAATGTTTCTTGAAGTGGGGCTCCACTGCTCAAAGTCTGGTCTTAGTTCAGCTTGCTCCCTAAACCTCTTCTTAGACAGTTTGGCTTCTTCTTCTTTCTGCATAGCTTTTTGCATAGCATCAGATATTGGCTGAACAACTTTCTCTATGATGACATTTGGCTGACCCCCAGGTGGGTTATACATTGATTGTATATCAGCTTGAACCATATCAAAATCTGGAGGAGGGTAGATGACTTGAGCCACTTCAGGTTGCTCCCCTCCTAGATATGCAGGATGTATTCCAGATTCTGCAACATTGTCATCATCACAAAGAGGAGGATATCCAAGAGTTGCTATGATAGAATTAGATATCCACTTGGCATGATCAGAGCTGGCTTTGACTAATACCCTCTCCCCCTTTATGACTTCTCTTGCTATGTGATCTCTTACATCATCTTTCTGAAATCTGACCTGGTTATCCAAATAATTGACTCCATCTTTAAAGAAAGGTTTCAACCTTTGGAGTTTGTCAGTTATCAACTTCTGAGAGTCTTGAATAGCAGTTGTAACAGCAGTTAGGCTCTCTTGTAGTGCTTTATCAAAATCTGCCTTAGCAGTAGCAGTAGAAGTAGTTAGTCCAGCAGCTATGTTCTTCATCTCAATGATAATAGCATTGTGAGATTTTGTCAAGTTATCATTCATCCTGATCTGATTTTCCAGTACATAGCCTTGCTTTAGCGCAATGTCATCTACTTGAGCCTTTATTTTCTCTTGATGAGTTGCTAAATAGACTACTGCATTCCCTCCCTTGTGGAAGCAGTCAGTCATCTCCTTTTTATTAAGATTCATTTCAAATCTTATAGACTTTATATCCTGAGCTAGATCAAACTGTAATGATTTTTGCCCTTCATCCACATACTTCTCAATTGCTTGTCTGTGCTCATCCAGCTTTATCTGCATAGCAACCATAAGAGCACTATAATCAACAGTTGGTGCTGGCTGTGATATAGTCTGTGGAGCAATAGTTTGGAGAGCCTTTTTGTAATTCTGACTCCTCCTTTTAAATACTTGAAATTTTCTTTTCTTAGCCCTTGTAGTCTCCTCATCTTTAGAAGCAGATGTGTTGGCTATCTCTACCCTCTCCTTAGAGCTAGGAGGTAACTCCTTCTGCACTTCTGGTGCCTTCTCAGGTTCTTGCCTTGCAGGTTCTTCCAAAATTTGCACTTGCTCCCCCTCAACTAGAGTATTCTCCCCCTCAGCAGCAGCACTGTCCTTCTCTAGATCTGCTTGATCTAGATTGAGGAAGAGATCTTCCATAGTAAATTCTTGTGGTGAATGGGCTGGAGATACTCTTGGCTCATCTACCACTGGATCAGATACAACTTGAACTTCAACAGATGTGTCTTCCATGACAACATCTGGGAGTTGGCTATCCAGCTCAGTTTGCTGATTAGCATTACTTAATGGATAAGATAAAACAGTATCCTCTATAAGGAAATCTAAAGCATTAAGCTCAGTGATTACCTCAAGGATGATGTTTGTAGCTTGCTCACTCTAGAGAGGAGTTGGTTCTTCCACAACTAGAGGCTCCCCTTGGATTTGATCCTGGTGTAAGGGGCTAGCTTGTGGTAGCTCCCCCTGCCTCTCTGCAGCATCAGGTTGAGCTGGAGACTTCACAACATTTCCTTTTACCTCCTCTTCTGGAGTAAAGACAACTTGTTCTTCAATACCAGAGCTGCTAGATGATACCTGAGCCACTGGGGCAGTTTTCTTCTTCTTCTTTGGAGGTGTTACTTTCTTAGGAGTTATTTTCTCAGGGGTTGGCATCTCCTTTGACAAAACCCTGTCCCATCTGGCGAATATCCTCATATCCATTTTCCTCATATGATTGATTTTACTGTCAGCAGCTTGACCCATAACTTCTGGTATACTACCAGCCAAGTATAGACTTAAGATTCTACCCAAATTGGGCTTCTTCATACTCTCCTTGATCTTTTCAAAGACAATAATAGACCAATCAGTTTTTAGGCTGAAGATTATCCTGGTCATGAGATTGAACATATGGGCATATACCCTGTCATGCCCTCCAGGCTTACTTAAGATCACTTTGCCAACAATTTCTGATATAAATTTACCCTGGCTGTTCATCCCTTTTCTATTAAACACTGATCCAATTTTCAATTTGGAATCTAGACCACACCAAGTTAAAGCTTCTCTGGTCTTAGAAGCAGTAACTTCATCTTCTTCCTTAGTTCTTGGGAACTGTAGTACTTTCCTCAAACTTTTGGGAGAGACCTTCACTTTTTCTCCATGGACCCTGGACTTGATCTTGAATCCAGATTCGTCTACTTTAGCTCCATTCAGAAACTCTAGAACTTCCTTCTTCCAGATCTTAGTAGGCTCTGAAACAAGAAATTCTAACCCCGAGTCTGCAACTAGGGTTATCACATTCTTGATCTCCGGGTCTGCATCCTCAAATGCGTCGCGCACCAGTTCATAGCCTTCATTGACTTTCTCCTCGAGCTTTGGCGCCATTGGGGTTTGAAGAATTTGACTGGAGAGAAGAGAGGTGTCGACACACAAGTTTTGTCTCAAAACTTTGGTGAGCGTGTCGACAGACAATGGAGAAATTCTATTTATACCTTTCTAGGTTTGAAGATGAAAAGGCGGGTTAACTAACTTATATTGTGTCGACACTGTTGATAAGTGTCGACACAGACTTATAATGTCTCGACACACTGTGTCGACACAAGTTTAGTCGACAGATAATATGTGTCGACACTTGTTTATGTGTCGACACCACTCAACTCGACATTTAGTCGAGACTTTACTTAGGTAATTCTGAGTAAACACTAAGTATCGACACCACCTTGGATGTGTCGACACCTACTTATCATGTGTCGACACTAATTTTCTGAAGTGTCGACACCAACTTCCTAGATGTGTCGACACCTTTTCCCTGAAGTGTCAACACTACTTTTCTGTGTCGACACAGATATCTCTGTGTGTCGACACATTTTGACTTAGCCAATACTATAAACTTATTCTAAGTTTATCATACCTAGTTCAATTTTAAACCTATTGAACTTAGTTTCTTCTAAGGGCTTAGTATACATATCAGCTAGTTGATTATCTGTTCTAACATATTCCAGTAAAATATCTTCTTTCTCTACATGTTCCCTAAGAAAATGATATTTTATTTCAATATGTTTAGTTCTACTATGGGAAACAGGATTATTTGCAATTGATATAGCACTTGTAGAATCACAAAAGAGTGGAGTTCTACTTACCTGAATTCCATAGTCCTCAAGCTGATGTTGTATCCATAGAAGTTGAGCACAGCAACTTCCTGCAGCCACATATTCTGACTCTGCAGTGGAGATAGCCACACTTGTTTGCTTTTTGCTACTCCATGAAATCAGTCTTCCACCTAGGAATTGACAGGTTCCAGTTGTGCTTTTTCTGTCTTCTTTGCATCCTGCAAAGTCTGCATCTGAATAACCTGTTAGTTCAAAATCCTCATTCCTAGGGTACCAGAGGCCTAGATAAGGAGTGCCCTTAAGATATCTCAGTATCCTTTTGACTGCTGTCAAATGAGACTCTTTAGGGCATGCTTGATACCTTGCACAGACACATGTAGCATACATGATATCTGGTCTACTTGCAGTCAAATATAATAGGGAGCCAACTATCCCTCTATACAAAGTCTCATCTACAGGTTTCCCTGCATCATCTTTGCTAAGAGACATACTTGACCCCATAGGAGTTTTCATGGTACTGGATGAATCCATACCATACTTTCTTATGAGTTCTAGGGTGAACTTAGACTGGCATATGGATAAACCATTCTCAGTCTGTCTAACTTGGAGACCCAAGAAGAACTTAATTTCCCCCATACTACTCATCTCAAATTGTACTTGCATTAGTTTTGCAAACTTTTTGCAAAGACTACTTTCAGTAGACCCAAAATATTATGTCATCTACATTTATTTGGACTAGTATTATTTTTCCTCTGGATTCCCTAAGGAATAGAGTCTTGTCTATTTTCCCCCTTGTGAACTTATTCTTAATGAGGAAACTAGACAGGGTTTCATACCAAGCCCTAGGGGCTTGCTTTAACCCTATATAATGCTTTCCTAAGTCTATAGACATGATTAGGTTGAGTTGAATCAACAAAACCTGATGGCTGTTCCACATAGACTTCCTCTTTTAGATTACCATTCAAAAAAGCTGACTTTATATCCATTTGGTAAACTTTAAATCCTTGAAAGGTTGCATAGGCCAGGAACATCCTTATGGCTTCCAGTCTGGCTACTGGAGCAAAGGTTTGATCAAAGTCAATACCTTCTTCCTGCCTATATCCTTTAGCAACCAATCTTGCCTTGTTCTTAATGATGACTCCATGTTCATCCATTTTGTTCCTAAAGATCCACTTGGTTCCAATTATATTGTGGTCTTTTTGTTTAGGAACAAGTTCCCAGACCTTGCACCTCTTGAACTGATTCAGCTCTTCTTGCATTGCCTCAATCCAATGAGGGTCTAGGATGGCTTCTTCAAACTTCTTTGGTTCAACTTGGGATAGAAAACTGGAGAAGAGCACTGCATTCAGATTTTTGCTCCCTGTTTGTACCCCTTGTCTTGGATCACCAATGATTTGTTCTGCTAGATGATCTCTTAGATGCCTATTGGCTGGAGGCATCCTGGCTTCAGGTTGAACTTCTTCAACTTCTTCATCTTGCAGCACTCCTTGAACTTCTTCTTCATTAGGTACATGTAGTACTCCCCCTGGACAGCAGCCACTATCTTCTACTTGTTGCCTTGTAGTAGGTTCTTCTACTATAGTGAGCTTGTCCATCTTCTTTGTTATACCTGTGGGGCTGCATACACTACTAGACAACTCATTGTTAATAAGTCTAGTTTCATCAAATACTACATGTACAGACTCTTCTACAACTTGAGTAGATAAGTTGTACACTCTATAAGCCTTACTATTGTTGTTGTACCCAACAAAAATTCCCTCTTGGGACTTGGCAGCAAACTTAGTCAAGTAAGACTTTCCATTGTTAAGTATGAAGCACTTACAACCAAAGATCCTGAAATAGGATAGGTTTGGTTTTCTGCCTTTCACAACCTCATAGGGGGTCTTGTTGAGGCTTTTAGTAATGGTAGCCCTATTAATAACATGGCATGCAGTATTAACTACTTCAGCCCAGAAATATTCTGGTAGTGATGTATCACTTAATAGGGTCCTACCAGCCTCAATCAAGGTTCTATTCTTCCTCTCAGCAATGCCATTTTGCTGAGGTGTTCTTGGAGAAGAAAACTCTTGAAATATCCCAAATTCTTCACATAGTTTTGCCATACTATCAGACTGAAATTCAGTACCATGGTCACTTCTTATTTTGACCACTGTACTGTCTAGTTCATTCTGAATTTGTTTGACAAAGCTATAGAAGACACTAGGTGTTTCAGATTTCTGTCTAAGGAAGAACACCCAGGAAAACCTTGAGTAGTCATCTACAACTACAAAGGTATAGACCTTCCTACCTAGGCTGTGAACTGGCATAGGACCAAAGAGATCCATATGCAAGAGGTATAAACACCTCACAGCATCTTTGTTTTCAATGCTCCTAAAGGTGGATCTTGTCTGCTTGCCCTTTTGACAAGCTGAGCATATTCCATCTTTAATACACTTAACTTGAGGACCATTCCTCACTAACTCTTTACTAAAGAGTTGGCCAATTGTCTTGTAATTTAGATGGGCTAGCCTCTTGTGCCATTTGACACAATGAGAGACTGTCTCATCAGCTACAAGACACACTGGAGAACCATTGTTCTCAACCATAATGTCTAAGCAATAGACATTCTTTTTCTATAACCAGTCAAAATGATCTCTTGATCATTTGACCTCCTGATATGACAACCATTTTTGACAAATGAGATGTCATATCCTACATCACTCAATTGACTTATACTAATAAAGTTATGTTTCAAACCTTTAACATAGGTCACTTGAGTAATTGTAATATAGGAGTTAGATATGTTACCAAAACCCTTGATGATCCCTTTTTCAGAACCACCAAAGGTGACTTTTGGACCATCCTTGATGGGTGTGTAGTCCTTTAGTAAACCCCTTGTTCCAGTCATATGTCTGGAACATCCACTGTCCAAGTACCATATTGGGGCATGGCCACTTGGACTCACCTGCAAAACAGATTAGTGAACCTTAGAACCCAAGGAATTCTTGGGTCCTTGGTACTGGTTAGTTTGCTTCCTAACAAAGCTACCTGCAGGTTTTCCAACAGGCAGTTTGCTACTCACTTTGGCACTAGCATTGTGCCAACAGTCCATGGCAAAGTGGCCTACCTTGCCACAGCACCAACACTCAAACTTATTGTACCTTTGCTTAGGTTTAGTCTTAGCTATTTTATCTACAGCTGGCTTTTTGAGAGTTGGGGCTTTGCCCTTGGACTTGGACTTGACAGTCCTAGCTGGTTTAGTAAATCCCAGTCCAGCTTTACCTTTGTGATGAACAAATTCATCAATTAAGGGTAGAACTGACTTAGGTTTAGAAAACCTAGCAACCAAATCTTTCTCCTTCTGAAGACTAATCTCCAGACTTTTGATCTGATCATTCTTAAATGATATAGTCCCTATCTGAATCACAGTTATGTGCTTCAGTCTGGCTATCTCATTAAGTTTTTGATCAATCAACTTCTCATAATCAGTTGCAGCCATTTTGAGACTTGCAATCTCCTTAGCTTGACTCTTGGCCAAGGATTTGCATTTCTTAAATGCTTGCAACAGAACTTTATATTCATCTATCAACTGATGAATATCCTTTTCAGACTCAGATACACTCTCATCACTTGATGATGATGAATCTGATTCTGAACTAGCACAAGAAATTGAACTTAAAGAAGAATTTAGTACCTCACTAGGTCCTGGCTGCTCCAGGATTTTGTCACTTTCTGTCAATGCCATTAGCCCTTGGCACTGACTGTACTCTTGTTCATATATAGAGTTCATGATCTGAATGAACTCTTCTTCTTCTTCCTCAGCAACCAGCCCTATATATGCCTCAGCATCTGACTCAGTTCCTGATGAAGAAATGCCTGATAGGCTCTTATCCTTTTTGGCAACAAAAGACCTTTCCTTCTTACCCTTGAATGGAGTCTTTTTCTTATCATTTGACTCCTTCCTTTTCTCTGGACAGTCTGCAACAACATGTCCTTGTCTATTACAGCAATAGCATACAATTTTTGAAAGAGTTGCTTTGCTAGACTTAGTCTTTTTCTTGTCTTTCTTTGAAGACTTTTTATTCTGATAATAGTCTTCTTTACCCTGTGAAGTAGATGGCCTTGTCCTCCACTGTTTTTTCTTTAAGAACTTATGAAAATGTCTTGTAAAGGCAGCAAAGTCCTCATCACTTTCACTGCTTTCAGACTTTCTGCTTGCTGACTCATCTGACTCAGTTTCAGCTACTTTTGCTGGTGGAGTTGGTGACTTACTTCTGTACTTTCTGGGGGCTTCTGTTTTAAATGCCACTGTCCTTTCTTTATGTTCACTTCTTGTAGATTTCTCCTCTTCTTTCCTCACCATCAACTGCATTTCATAGGACAGCAATTTGCCAAACAGTGTTGGTGGAGGAATTTCTGCTAACTTTGTCATTTCCCTAATGGCACAGATCTTGGTGTCCCAATCTTTTGTTAGGGACCTTAGAAACTTATCATTAAGCTCATAATTACTGAACTCTCTGTCAAAGGACATAAGCTCATTCACAATCCTATAGAACTTTTTATAGCATTTAGTTATGCTATCAGATCTACCTTGCCTAAAGCTTTCATATTCTTGGCTTAGCAAAGATTTTCTGTCTTGCCTCACTTCTTCAGAACCCTCCATGTACATAATAAGAGTATCCCACATTTTCTTGGATGTCTTGCAGTGTATCAAATTCTGAAAGGTAGCATCATCTATAGCACTCACAATGATGTTATGAGCCCTTTTGTCCATTGTGTCTAGAACAATCTCATCCTTTGTCATTTCAGAGAAATCCTTAGGTGTTCTCTGATTTGCATCTAAGACTGAAACCTTCATGGGCACATATGGCCCTTCTTTCACTGTGATATAAATCCTAGGGTCTGAGGCTTCCATAAATAGTCTCACCCTTTCCTTCCAAATGCCAAAGATTTCCTTTCTGCAAATGGGTAACTTCATGGATCCCAATTCCTTATGATTCACAGTGGAACCCATGGTTCTTGATTTTCTTGATTCTGTAATTCACTTAGACTGAATCTGCCAACAGGATCTACTCAGACAGTTAAGTCCCTTTTTGAGTAACCTCGCTCTGATACCACTTGAAAGATATTATACCTAATCACCTAGAGGGGGGGTGAATAGGTGACTTAAATCTTTTTAACTTTTGTAGGCAGAATTCAGATTATAACACAGAATTATATCTACTTATCACAGCACACATTCAGCAATCATAGAATACCACAAGCACACAGTAGACACACAGGTTTATAGTGGTTCCCCAAGGTTTGGGTACATCCACTTTCCCCCTTCGCCTATCTAGCAGTGTACTAGATTTGGCCAAACTCCTCCACTATCTCAGAACCCCAAAACAGGTTCCTACAGCTCAGGCCCAAGGCCCTACAACTCAGCTTCTTCACAAAGCCTACACTCAGCCACCAAGGCCTACACTCAGCCACCAAGGCCTACACTCAGCCACAACAGGCCTACACTCAGCCACAACAGGCCTACACTCAGAGATACAACTCTCCTACACTCAGGCACTCAAGCCCTACACTCAGCCTTTATAATTACAGGCTTACAAACTCAGATCCCTAAGGATCCTACAAGAAAATATGAATACAAAAATGTAATCTCAAACAACTCAGAGACAAGAGAGAAGAGTTGTGAGTTTCTTGATGAGTTCTTGGAAGAACTCAGCTGAAATCAACCTGACTTGGCTTTCTTCAAAGCTTCTTGAAAGTAGAACACAATAAGATTGATCTCTTCTGTAGTTGATCCTTGATCTCTGCTACTTAAGATTCAGAACAAATCTGAACCCTTCTTCTCAGCCTGGTTCCAATGGCTAACTTCTTGGATGGAGCTCTCTCTCTCCAACTTCTTAGATCTTCACTAGATTCTTCAAGGAATAGCTAGATCTTCTTCTTGTTAATGATCACTTGAACTTGTGTTCAATCCACTAATCATCCTTTTTCTGTAGACATTGTAAGCCTATTTATAGGCCTTCTTCATGGTAACCGGCTGTTTCGGTTCATAACTGATTTCTGACAACTCTGACAGGTGCAGTAGACCGGCTGGAAAGGAAGCTGTGAAGTCATCCAGTCAGTTCTTGAAAATTCTGTAACTGTCTGAAAGTGTCGAGACTCTTTGTCTTTAAGTGTCGACACTTATAGACTAAGTGTCGACACAAGTTGACTAAGTGTCGACACTAGCCTACAAGGTGTCGACACAACTCCTTGTGTTGTAGAATGCACTTCTCGACACAGCTTCTTCTTCATGTGTCGACACTGATAATGTGTGTCTACACAAGTACTTGTACTTCAGTATATTGCTGAATTCTTCTAAGTGTCGACACAACACCTTGGTGTCGACACATCTTCATGTGTTGAACTTGTCAGTGTCGACACTGCTTCTTGGTGTCGACACATGTCTTCATGTGTTGATACTTGCTGAGTGTCGACACAGCTCCTTGTGTCGACACATTCTTCTTCTGTTGAGACTTTTGCTGAGTGTCGACACATCTCCTTTGTGTCGACACTTGTACTTAGAATATTCTTAAACTTTGCTAAGTGTCGACACAGCTCCTTGTGTCGACACTTTCTTCAAGTGTTGAGTCTTCAGCTGAGTGTCGACACATTCTTTCTTGTGTCGACACTTTCTTCAAGTGTTGACTCTTCTGCTGTGTGTCGACACATTGCTCTGGGTGTCTACACTTATACTTAGTCTCTGCTGACTTTTGCTGAGTGTCGACACAGCCTCCAAGTGTCGACACTTTCTAATGTAGACACAAATTCACTGGGTGTCGACACAACTGTTAAGTGTTGACACTGCTTCACTGCACTTTTCTTCATTGAGTGTCGACACAGCTCCTTGTGTCGACACTTTCTGTCTGGTGTTGACTCTACATCCCTGGTGTCGACACAAATACTCCAAGTGTCGACACTGCTTGCCTGGGTGTCGACACAAGTCTTCTTAAGTGTCGACACTTTTCCTCTGGGTGTCGACACATGGACTTAGAAACTTTTTTTCTTTCCTGTAAATACTTAACCTGCACAAGTAAACTCAAAATACATCAAATACATTTTGATGTATATCATTGAGTAGGGTGAGGCTTCTTCAAATCAAGTACATTTGAACCAATATACCCAACACATCAAGTCCATGAATACGGATGGCACGTTCGTCAACCCGAACGACATCACCGAGAACTCAAAGTGACCATACCTCGTACCAATAGCTGTCTTGGGTATGTCCTTGTCTCGAATTCGCAACTGATAGTACCCTGATTTCAGATCCAACTTGGAACACACCGCCGACCCCACCAACTGGTCGAACATGTCATCTATCCGAGAAATCGGATACTTATTCTTGACAGTCAATTTATTCAACTCTCGGTAGTCTATGCACAACCGCATACTACCATCCTTCTTCTTCACTAATAGCACTGTTGCACTCTATGGTGAAGAACTGGGTCTAATATACCCTTGCACCAATAGTTCCTGCAACTGTACTTTGAGTTCGGCTATCTCCTTTGGTGCCATCCTAAAAGGAGTACGTGACACCGGCCTAGCATCTGGCACTAACTCGATCGAGAAATTAATCTCTCATCGAGGAGGTGCTCCATGAAGCTCTTCAGGAAACACATCCTCGTACTCCGCCACTACTGGCACTTCCCAAAGTGATAACATGGAAAGGCGAACCTCCAATAATGCTACAAGAGCTACTTACCCTTGGTTAACTGCCCGCACCAACTGCATGGACGAAATCAGGGAAAAGGCCGCTCCACTGAGGCCCTCAAACTTAACTTCTGACCGCCCTTCACCTCTCAGGGTCACCACCTTAGACAGGCAGTCAATACTGGCACGTTGCTCTACAAGACAGTCCATTCCCAAAATGACATCGAACTCCACCAACGGTAGAACCGTTGTTATCACTGTGAAGTCAACCCCGCCTAGGTTCCAACAAATGCGCCACTTTTATCCGGTGGTCATGGATGACCCATTGGGCATGTGCACCTCCAGTTCTGCGTCCGCCGAGAAAGACTCAACTCCAATTCTCCGGATAAAGTTTCCGCAAGAAAAGAGTGTGACACTCCGGTATCAAACAATACCCTTGTAGGGTATCCAGAAACTAACACAAGGCTAAACACCGGCAAAAAACATAAACGGTCTTGAAAATATGAAGTACAATGTTAAATTAAAACTTTCTCATACCTGTTACCACATTGGGTTGGCGGATTGCTTCCTGCTGCCCAAGGTTATAAGCCTTTAGCCGCATAGGTTGGAACCGAGAAGCACTGGACTCCGCCATCTTTCCTTTCTCTACGGCACTGGGGTCAGAGCACAAAGACTGCTCATGTCTTGGCTCCTGCTCAGCACCTCCTTAAGTACAAAAATGAGCTATGTGGCCCACCTTGCCACAATTAAAGCACGTCGGTGGTCCCTTAAAGCGAGACCCTTCGGACATCAAGTTGCTTTTCTCACCGGACTTGAAAGGATTAGTCTTTTTCTTCCATCTATTCCCTTCGGACTTCCCATGGGATTGAGAAGGCTTCCCTTCCCCTTGCTTGGCTGTGAAACACTTACGACTTTGGGTTCGCTCCAAATCACTCTCCAGCGTTCTGGCCGCCTCAACTAGCTCGTTGAAACCAACATTCTTCATGGCAATAAGGGGTTGTCTCAGATTCGCCCTTAGCCCATGGTAGAAGAGGTTATCCCTCTCCTCATCGTCTGTCATTGTCATCCCCGCATAACCACCTAGCCGAGTAAACTCCTGAACGTACTCATCCACCATCCTATCCCGCTGCACCAAGTGCAGAAATTGCCTCTGAAGGGCCAACCTTGTCGAAGCAGGAATGTACTTCTTTAAGAAAGCATTCCCAAACTCTTCCATGGACGGGGTGCGTCCAGGAAACTGGCGGATGTTGTGGCTCACCTACCACAACTTAACATCTCCTTCCAACATAAAGGTCGCAAAATCAGATTTCTTTTCCTCCGGTGTCTCTGCCGCCCTCAAAAGTTCTTGCATCCGTGCCCACCAATCCTCTGCATCAGTCGGCTTGCCGACTCCTTTAAATGTTGGAGGATGGAAGCTCAGAAAATATTTCATTTGTCGCTCCCATGCCCGACAACCACCCTTTCGGCCAACGATTCTGCTTTCCTGGCTTCTTCACCCGGCACTGTCATCGCCATATACGGGGTAGCAGGAGTTGCTACCTGAGCAACAAGGGTTGCAACTTATGCTACCGCTGCAGCTTGGGCTGCCAGCATTACTTCTGCAAGCATACGACAAAAATCGGTCGGGTTTACACCCATGCCCAAAGGACCCTGAGCAGTAGCGTTGCTCGCCGAAAGCTCTTCTCTTAGCCTCGACGTCCCCGCCTCGTTGCTTGCACTCTTAACAAAAGCAAGGTAATAAGAAATCAGTCTCTAATCACAAGACTCAAATATAAGGTCACTCACGGTCCTGCGACACTCATATGTGGATAACTTCTATACGCGATCCGACAACGTTAAATCGACAGCTAAACCTGACCTTGGATACTAACCTCCCTCTGATACCAAATTATAACACCTCCCCTATAATTACCATATAAAATGGGTCCGTCCGGGGCCCCACAACATATGGACGTCACAGCTTTAGCATTAAAAGATGATATATACTACCCAACTCAAAACTTAGAATAAAGTAACAACGAAAACATACCAACAAAATCAGAAGTTATACACTACCAAATGGGATATCAAAATGGCCTTAAGGCCTTAAACAAAATAAGTCCAAAACTGAATGACAACAAGGTCAAACATCAACGTGCAAAAGTACTCCTAGGCTACCTCAGCATGCAATCCGGAAATACCAAAAACATGGAGCATCACAGTCACAAAGAAAAACACTAGTAAGCATGGTAATCACTTCATGAGGCTTAGGCCTTTTTGGCCGGCGCACTTGCTCCTGCTCGCGATCCTTGCCCTGTAAAAATTTATGGTAACGTGGGTCAGCAAAGGCTGACCTCTACTATGTAACCAACACATCTCCTCTCGGCTGCCCCAAATGGACCCCGGGGTACACCTCCAACCTGCAAGTTAGTACTTTGTATGTCATATACATAAACATGTAAAGCTTTAAAAATAGGTTTGGATGTCTCAAACAACAAACATGTTTTCTATGTTGAACATATAATCAAAGGGGCCTACTATGCAGTATGTATGCAATCTCGGGCTTCACCCAAGACACCATATCGCATATGCATCTAACAAATCATCATAATAGCTGGATATTTCCAATTTCCCCATCGGCATCAAGCCGCAAACAAAAGGGTATTGTAATTCCCCTAACGACATACAAGCCGCCACACGGAAATCTTGTTGTTGGGTATTGTATCCACAATAACCCAGATTTGGTGAAGTCACCCTTGAGCTCAGATGAATTAAGTTGTATTTGATGTTTTGTTTGAGTTATTTGTTTGCAGGATTATATTATCAAGTGTAGACCAATGTCAGTCTACAATGGGTCACCAAACACATGACCATACAATATAATCTTTTATTATATGATTCATGGTATTGACTCATGTGTAGCCTCTCTATTGGGATACACTTCATTTTCAAGCAATAGGACTGATTGGAGAAAGACTTGTTACTGAATTCATTAAAGAAGAGAAAATTCTGTTGAAGGAATTTTGCTAAGTATTTTACTCGAGTAGTTGCTTATATACTCGAGTGAAACACTTAGTCAATACTCGAGTAAGTCTATCTGTATTCGAGTAAGAGAATTAGCTCTCGAGTAGTCAAATTATAGCTCTCGAGTAGCCAAGTCAATTACTCGAGTAGATTATCTCTTATTCTCGAGTTAACAGAATTTCCTCTCTGAAAAATTTTCTAAGTCATTCACTCGAGTAGTCATATTAGTACTCGAGTATATTAGTCTTTTGTCTCGAGTTACAGAAGACGGGATTTTCTGTTGTTCTACTTCACTCGAGTAGTCCATCTACTACTCGAGTAGTCCAGATTAAATACTCGAGTGATAAGATTTTTCTCCCTCAAAATTTTTCGAAGTCCATTACTCGAGTTGTAATATCCATATACTCGAGTATTTTATGTCCTCTCGAGTAGTCCAGTTCCACTACTCGAGTAACCCAAATTCTTCTCTCAGAAATTATTCTAAGTCTTTGACTCGAGTATTCCTTCTACCTCTCGAGTAGTTAATTTCTATTCTCTCGAGTAGTACTTCTTGTACTCGAGTAGTTCTACTCCATATCTCGAGTAACTATATTAGCACTAGAGTAATTCTTTGTGTACTCGAGTAGTTGCTCATTATTTCTGGATTTTCTCTAAGTCATTTACTCAAGTAATCTCCTTCTATTCTCTTGAGTAATCAGAATACTACTCGAGTAGGTATTTGTTCACTCGAGTATTTCAGTCATTCATTTCAGAAAATTGCTAAGTCCAGATTTGACCGAAATTTCAAATAGCCTTGACGTGATTGATCCACGTATATGTCATTAAGGCTAATTATGACAGTTATGGAGATCTTATATAAGGTCTTGTCAAAACCGACTAACACTAAGCACTGCCAAGAATTATTGTAAGTATTCTGAATCTTGTTCTCTCTGTCTAAAAATGGAAGCCGTCGGCGCCGACCTTCATCGCGCATAATCGGCTAGGGTTTTCGATACAAGAGATTCAGATCAAGAAGACTCACAGATCGAGATTGTTTTTCATTCTTCATCATCTCTCAGATCGTGTGTGTCCAAGAAACTTCAGATCAAGCTTTTACCGAGATTCTTCTTCAACTTTTCTGATAGAGCCGCAAAGATCAAAGAAGAAGATACAGGACGACTGTTTCCATATCTGAGAAAGCTTTATTGTTTGTATTTTCATATACTCTCAATTTAATTTCTTGTAGGAGATTTCTATCCGAGTGTAGGAGCCTTTACCTCCGAGTTGTAGGAAGTTTTATCTCCCGAGTGTAGATCCGTGTTGTGGATAGAGATTGTAGGAACTTTGTTCCGAGATGTAGGATTGGTTTTCAATCTGAGATAGTAGAGTAGCCGAGTCTAGTGCATTGCTAGATCGGTGTGGGAAAGTTGATGTACCCAAGGTTGGGGAACCACTATAAATCTTTTGTCGTCTGTGATTGCTTGGTTGATAATTGTGTGCATAGTTCTCTAAATTTTTATGCCGCAAAAAGACGCACAACTCACCTATTAACCCCCTCTAGGTGATTTAGGTAGACAACTGAACACTTTTACTTGCCAAGGCCCCACTCGCTCGTGGGTCTTACACCCGAGATTTCCTGCAAACCCTGACTTCTCACGTCGGGTTTCCGTCTCACACACAGACCGATTCTAGAGACCCTTGCCAGACCCCACCCGCTCGTGGGCTTCATTGCCCGGGCTTGTCCTATGCGTGGCATTCTTGTCAGTCTCACAGAAGGGGACTAGTCTCACTGGGACACTCTCCCCACTTGACTTGCATGTCACGGGATAGCCAGCCGACCACAGAGACAAAGCCGCACCTTGGCACATCACAATCCATAGCCTTTCCCACCCTAATCCCTCATTCATACTGCAATGTTCCCGCACACCAAGGAAACGATCTACCGCCAACGCGGAGCTAACCCTATCCGGTTCCAGCTACAAGTACTCACTTGAAAAAGGGGGGAAACACATACATCACAAACGACCTCTTGCACAACGGATTTCTATAAAATCCTTAAGGCTCGCTATGCAACATCACCGAGTCGGACTAACAGTCGCGACTACGGCTTCACCCACAATGCCTAATCCACTAACGGAGCGGATCTCTAATGGAAAATCATGTCTGGGACGGACACAATTGACTTGGTGGTTCCTCTTGAACCATAACGACCCAAACCCCTCACATTTGAGAGATTTGGTGCCCAAAAGCTTGAAAAACAAGAAAGAAAAGAGATGTTATGCACGCATCCTAGAAATCGAGAGGAGAAAATGTTGTTGCCTTACGACCTCTCTTCCTATCCATGGAATCCTTGCTTTGAATGGATTGACACGAGCGCCTCCACACCCTCTCCACGGATCCGGTCTCGGAATGAAGATCGGAGCTCCGAAGCTTCGTCAAAGGCGGTGGAAGACCTTCTCCATCCTCCTCCTCACTCTCACCCAAACTCTTGGTCAACTCTCCAAATGTTAATGAATGAAGGGAAGGGGCTCTAAGCCCTAATAATATCATTTGGGCGGAAGATCCTGGGCCCTTGGATCGGATTTGAGGAAAAATTGGACGGCCACGAAATGAAATGACGGACCAGACCCGTCTGCACCATCAGTGGCGCACGACCAGTGGTTGTGCGCACTAGATCCTATGATCGTGTGATTAACACTGGCAGAACTCTAGAACAAAAGGGACCAACGCGTACGAGCAGCGGCGCACGACCAGTGGTCGTGCGCACTAAGTCCAATGGTCGTGCGTTTTCCCTAGGCAGAACTCGGAAAAATGGAGAACAGTGTGCACGATCAGTGGCGCATGACCAGTGGTCGTGCGTACTGGATCCCATGATCGTGCGCACTGGATCCAATGTCGAGCTTATCGACCTACCGCCAGTGGTGTATCTTCTGTTGGGCGTTAGCTTCCAGTGACTACAGGTATGAAAACTAGGGTGTTACAGTAGTAATCTTCTTGATGAGTCCTCTCAGCAAAATCCTAAGGACTTATTAGCACTAAGTGAATTGACTTCTAAAACTCGGATGAATCCTTGAATGAGAAGATCTCAAGGATTATTAGCCCTTTATTCTAGTTTATGATTTAATCTTCCCTGAATTTGATGCAGTAACTGATAAGCTCATGAGAAGAAGAAGAACTGATTCTCTATTCAGATTTAGGAACAAGATAATAATTGATAGATTCAAGGTTAAACTTCAATTATAGATGATAATCTTCCTAATCTTCTCTATCAAATTAAATCTTCCAAACCATGACCTGATCTGTGTGTAATGAACTCGAGGTTAGATGGTGATCGATTTGTTCTATGTTATTCATTGATAACCATCTCTCTCTCTCTCTCTCTCTCTCTCTCTCTCTCTCTCTCTCTCTCTATATATATATATATATATATATATATATATATATATATATATATATATATATATATATATATATATATATATATATATATATATATATATATATATATATATATATATATATATATATATATATATATATATATATATATATATATATATATATATATATATATATATATATATATATATATATATAATCATCTTCTAACGTATCCATGAAATGGTTATTCAATTTAAAACATTCTTGAATGAATTCTAATTTAATCCCCAGGACAATCCCCATTCAAATCATTATTCGACATAATGTCGAGTTCATATTGAAGTGGCATTGAATTATGGCTTCATTCAGACTATCTATCAAATTAACTCTATAATCGGCATTACGTCGACAATATATCAATGTATGCATCAATATAGATCTTAAAGTACAATCGACTAAAATTATTTTGATGCTCTGACTTATAATCAAAGTAGCATCGACTTCCAGTTGAATTTGCGTTGACTTTCAATCGACGCATATTGGCATTTCCTAACTTTCCTCCAAAATTCAGTGTGTCTTTCGCATGTCCTTTACTTCACTAATATTCTAGGACTTCGAAGACGATATTATCCTCTCTATACATCATGAGTAATAATCTTATGATATAAAATTACTTAAAGTAATTTGTAAAGATAAATCATAAAGGTTTTCCCAAACAGATCTTAAATGGATTAGTGGCATGTTTGGAGGGTCAATGACTTCTGGTTGAAGTCCTGGAGCAAGTCACCAAGTGGTGCCAAATATTAGTGTACACGGACGTTAACGGGAGTAGTAGCTTTAGAGTTCAAAGGTTAGATCACTCTCCCTAAAAATGAGTTAAATCCATCCTAACTCCGTTTAGGATAACAAGGATAATAGGGAAAGAAGGTTATGAGAAGGGTAGCTACTAATAAAGTAAATATCTTGAGAAAGAGAAATTTGGGCTTCAGCTCATTGTATTTTCCAATACCACTGCAAGCTCTTCACCGAGTAGACCCCGGGAAGTCCAAGATTCACCTTAAGTCTCCATGTATAATTAAACAATGGACAAGAGTTATCTAAGTAGGTGAACAACGATAATAGTGAATCTTGTCCTGTGTTGTGATGGAGTGATTCAAGGACCTGTTAGTCCTATGAGTTGGAGGCTCGGATGTGTAAGGTGATACATTGCATGAGTATAAATATTGGTGGGTCTTTGGTACTGGTCCATTCGGCACACCGATGGAAGTACTTTGACTCCGGTGAGGTGTAAGGGTTTGAGGGGCCATGAGGTTGTTTATACTGCAGTCTGGAGAACAATCCCTAAAAACACATACCCGAGCATAAAGACTAGTGTACTCTAGCAAGAGTATGCAAGAACTCAAGAGGTGCACCTAGGACATTTATAAAGGCGTACGTGAGGTCTACGCCTAGTAGTGTGCATACCCGCCTAGGAGTAGAGGTACTTGCTCCACTACTTTCATGGACATGACTGTGGTAACTGAGAGACTAGCTATCTCCGACGTGAAAATAAAGGTCTGCGCGCACAAAGTCGAGTCGTGTGGGTGAGTTACAATTGTATGAAACATGCCATTAACATATCATATCATACACACATATTATGGGTCATTCATAATTGTAGATCATCATCATATAAATTAGTATGAGCTCTTTTATATGATGAGTTATATTACTGGAAATCTTAACTTATAAGTTTGTATGAGCATTCATATAAGTTAAGGTATGCTTCTGTGATGGTAGAGTAGTTAGTTTATTTACTTATTTTATTTGCGCCGCACTTTACTTACTGCTTCTACTGCTTGCTTGCATGCTTACTGCTAACATAGTTCTTATATTCAATTATAGTTTTATATATACATAATTACTAACTAGAGTCATGTCACCTGCCTATTTCTATACTACTTTGTTTTTCTCTTCTTTCTTCCTCTTGCGCAAGGCCAAGGAGTCACGAAGGTGAGGCGAGCACGAAGCGACTTAGTCTTTTTGACTAACGACCGGTGGATCACATCATTTTAGGAGTACGTTGAGTCATAGCTACTGTATGACCCGGAGGACCAACAACACGAGGTGCAGGACCTGAAGAGCAGTTGTCGCACACTACTACTACTAAACGCCAGGTTGATGAGTGTTCTTTTGATTAGCATCCACATAGTTGTGTTAGAATGAGAGGGTGTGTGCTTTACTTTTTTTGGCCATATACCGGGCTTACACTCTTATTACTCTTTCATTTTATTTCTCATTGTGGACTATATTCTTTTGATATATATATATATATATATATATATATATATATATATATATATATATATATATATATATATATATATATATATATATATATATATATATATATATATATATGTGTGTGTGGGGGGGGGGAGTATCTAGTGCGGGCATACGGACATACGAACAAGTGTCAAGATTGCTTTAAATCGAAAATTGATCAACATAAAAGTTGTAGTTCTCGGTGAGACGAACAATTTTTATGTTGATCACTTTTTTATTTGGAGATGTCTTGACCCTCGATTTGGGCCTCGAAAACTGGGGCGGCGAGATTGCTACTGTAGCACTCTCGCCACCCAAGATTTCGAGGCTCAAATCGAGGGTAAAAACAACTCCAATTCACAAAGTGATCAACATAAAAGTTATTCGTCTCACCGAGATCTACAACTTTTATGTTGATCACTTTTCGATTTGAAACAATCTTAATCTCCAAAATAATCTGCTCATACGGCCACACGCAAGCATGTCTGCATATCATATATTTGTGTGATTGTGGACAGATTTATATAGTTCTTCATTTCTCGTTGGCCTTGTGATATGATCATACTTATTGGTAGAATCAACGTCTTATGGTGGCGACTAATCAGTGTGTTGGTGTCATCGTAGGGCGGAGGTTTTGGACATAAAATCTCCACTTGGTCGTGCCCAATTATCGAGAGGGGGGATTCTACAAATTGGTACCACCTAAAAAACGATAATAAGATAAAGAAGTCCACAAAAATATTGGGTCACCCCGCTCGAGCATTAGTTTGTGGACAAACTAAAGCAACATATGCATTGTTGTGCCCATATATGGAATCACACAAATTTTCCAATCAACAATGAGTTCGGGCCAACCTAACTAGGACCCCACCTTGGTTTGACTTACCAACACAACTTCGTAGCATATCCTAATCTAAAATCAAACTCGGGTATAGATTGATTAAGGTACGAGGATAGCCAAAATGACTAAGGGAAAAGTTTAATGCGAGAGTAGCTACTTAAGGCTCAAACTCTGATGTTCTTACTTAATCTGTCCAGAGATATTATAACATATTACCTAAGTTGATAGGACCGTCTCAAGGAGAATTGGTGCATATAGTCTATTAGTGGAATAATATGAGTATCATAAACATAACCCTCGTACTGATGACTTGATTACATTGAAAGTCACCATGATAAAAAAAACAGAGGTTGAATAGGAATTCAAGTTCAGAAAAGGCACATCTTTGGTTTAGTCATATATTGATCTTAGAAGGTTGTCGTAAATGGTAGTCTTAAGGGCCTAAAGGGTTTATTATATCAATAAATCTCAGGGTGAAACCCCAAGTCTAGGATTGTATGCCCGAAAAATTGTGCGTATTTATAGGCTGAACGTACTATAGTGACATCGAAGAAACTTAGCCCAAAATATACGGGGGCTTATCCTTGTGTTTATTGGGCTAATAAAATACCAACTTGGGATTCCCTAGGCCTTACTTAGAAGATGTTGCATCATAAACATGGGGATCTTGAGATTTGGTGTATCCAAAAGTTACTCTGGCGAAGATGAGATTTTATATGTGCAGATAAGTAAACAAGAGGGTAGCAAACTAACTCTTGGGGATATACATAGAGGTTGCCAAGTTTTATATATACGCGACATTTGAAATCAAGAAAGTCGGTACAAGACTTTTGGAGATGAGTAGAACTTGACTATTGGTCTTCATGATCTTAAGAGATGAATAATATATAAATAATCTCATGTGAAGGGTGGTATCAAAGGTTCGCCTTCTCGATCCTGTGATGATAATCGGTAATATTATCTGGACAAATTTCTAGACATCATTAGTCGAACAAATGTTGGATTTTAGTTAAGTTATTTGAAATATAAGGTTGTCAGGTTTAGTTGCTTGGGATAAATATATCACGTCATAAAATTTGTGGCTTGGAATTAGATTTTTGCAATTTAGAATTATATTTGGAATTTCTTGTATTTCATTTCAGGGCATTCGAAGGTGATTTACATACGATTTATTAAAAATCAAACCTTTTCATATTTAAATAATTTCATCACGATCATTATCCTTATAGTTTGGGGGTAGTTGATGCATAACTAGCGATCTTGGAAGGTGACTTCATGGGATTAGACTATAATGATTAAGTTTACTATAGTTGATTTGGTTTAACCTACCTTGTTTGATCCTAAGAAAAGTGACATATTAAAATATTGGGATTTGGAAAGATAAACACAAGAATTGATTATCACCGTTATCAATGTCTACTTGATATAGTCAAGTCATTGATCATAATCGTGAACTATAAACTTTTAATGACATAACTAAACAAGTCATTATTCTGGATTGTTTGAATTATACCTTATGGCTCAAGTAAATATGAGACTATGATTTTGGATTGATGGTTTACATGACTTGGACTACAAAATTAAGCCTTTTTATCGCTAGTCTAATCGTGATTTTAGTAAGTGGTCATACTAATTACACTCATTCTATTTTATTACCAGAGGAGTAAAATATTCATCAATTAGTACTCATCGGTCTCATATCACTCGAATATGTTTTGAGGAAAGGTGGCCCTATGTACATATGTTTGAAGTGATATCCCAAATGTATTAACTTATTATACGATATGACCTTGTGATCGAGCTCATTATCTACTAAGAGGGAATAACTACTTATGTTTACAAATCAGAATTAAAAACACTTACCCAAGTTTAGGAGATGAGTATTACTCGTATAATCTTTGAATTTGGCTCGACGAGCTTGGAAATTGAAACGCAGGTGTTTAATGTCATTATAATCCCCCAAGAATGCTTTATGATTTTGTGAATAATTTGTGATATTGAGAAACAATGATCTTTCATCAGCTCATAATTTTGTAAGTTGGATTAAGATTTATGCATAGTAGTGATAATCCCATGATTATAATGAATTTGGTGATTTATTGACTTGTACTTGTCGATGATGAATTTGGTGATTAATTTTGTAAGTCAGGAAAGATTACTACATTCACAGATAAATTGAAATTTCATCATAAATAAATCCATGCTTATAACTAGATCTTTGAGGTGTGTGTAGACTTAGACATACAATTTATATGGGTAACAACGTCGCATATGAGAAGAATCAATATAATATAAAATATAAGTATGGTGTGGTCTTAGAAGAGGAATCTAAATTTTTTTTGCACAAATTTTACACATAAGAGTGTTAGGCTTCATTTGGTTAGGCTATTTGCACCGGTGCATTTTTCCCCAAATGAAACGCATGACTATAATTTCATTTGGTCATCCACCTAAATTTCAAACCATGTAGGAAAGTTGCAGGCCTAATATTTCTGCGTCCCCAAAAATAATCCATGCGTGTTCACTTTGACGAGAATACACCAAATACAGAATCTAGATCAAATAAAGAGGATGTCGATGACGATATGTCATTGGAAGATAAGAGTATGTGGAGAGAGAAAGTAGTAGATGATCCAACTCATGTGGAAGGATATAAGCCTCCAAGCACAATAAATTTTTTAAAACAACATCCACGAGAACTAGTAATAGGAGAGCCTTCACATGGGGTTAGAACTCGCTCAGCCTTGCATGAATCTTTCTCAAATTTATGTTTTATATCTAAAATAGAACTCAAAAATATCTCTGAAGCATTGAATGATGAGTCATGGTTCTTGGCTCTGACCGAGGAATTGAATGAATTTGAGCGAAGCAAAGTTTGGATATTGGTAAAGCGTCCTGATAACCATCCAATTATACACTTGATATGAGTGTATAAAAATAAGCTTGATGAAGATTTTAGGATAAGTAGAAATAAGACACGGATTGTCGCTCAAGGATAGTCTCAAATCGAAGGTGGGGATTTTGAGGAGTCTTTTGCGCTTGTTGCACGTCTTAAGTTCATTCATTTGTTTTTGGCATTTACAAGTTTTAAGAAAATAAAGTTGTATCAAATGGATGTTAAGAGTGCATTCCTAAATGGATATATTAAAGAAGAAGTGTATGTTGAGCAACCACCCAACTTCAAGAATGATAATCACCCAGATCATGTATACAAACTAGTGAAAGCCTTGTATGGATTAAAGCAAGCACTTCATGCTTGGTATGATAGACTTACGACATTTCTTTTAGAACATGACTTTAGAATGGGTAGTGCAGATACTATACTTTTTTGTAAAGCACAGCGGTTCTGTTTTGATTTTGTTATAGATCTAAGTAAATAATAAAATATTTGGTGCCACAAATGAGAGTTTATGTAAAGAAATCATTATACAAATGCAATCTGAATATGAAATGAGTTTAGTTGGAAAATTAACCTATTTCTTAGGCTTTCAGATTTCTCAAAGAATGGATGGAATTTTCATTGGTCAATCGAAATATATAAAAGATATGCTTAAGCGATTCGGCTTTGAAAATTAGAAACAAGCAAAAACTCAAATGGGCACATCACTCAAATTAGGAAAGGATGTGTAAAAAGAGATAAATAAAAGGAAACTTTTATTGCTCCAAAAACATAAATAATACAAAGGTATGTCCCATTATATATAAAAAATGGGGGAAATAAGAGATTACAACAAGTGATGTGGGACAAAATATAAGTTGTATGGTTTGTGCAGTTTGACTTTGTCAAACCGAAAGACTATACAAAGGAGAATACACATCCTGGGAAGCCATTGATCTTCAAATGAGGAAAGTCCTGAGACCGCTACTATGGGTTGGCTCCAGACCGCAGTTATAGATAACCACCATACAGCTGTTGTGGATAACCACCAGACTGCTGCTGCGAATAACAACTAGACCACTGTTGCGGATAACCACCAGACCGCTACTGTGGTAAGAGCATGACCACAGTCGCGGGTAGCCATCAGACCGCAGCTGCATGTTGCCAATAAGTCGCAGCTACAGGTAGACCTCTGGACTGTAATACAAGAAGACAAAACCTCCAGGCTAGCTCGGTAGAACAAAGGTTGGCAATAGCGGTTTGCCACATCGCTAGACTAAACCACAGGTTTGTCAAACCGCAACACTTCTACCAAACAGATCGCAATCTCTGACCGCTAAGCCAAACTGCCAAAACACAGAAACTAGTAGACCGCCCGGTCACCTCAAGTTTCAACACTCCCCCTCAAGCTGGAGCATATATGTTAACCATGCTCAACTTGCTACAAACTTTAAAAAAGGGGTAACTGGCTTGGTGAAGAAATCAACAAGCTCTTTATTAGAGGTAACAAACGGTGTGCATATTTGATTCTTCAATATCTCATCTCTGATAAAGTGGCAATTCACTTAAATATGCTTCGTCCTCGCATGAAAGACTGAATTCCTTTGAATATATATGGTTGCCTTATTATTGTTGAAATTTGTGAAGTGGAAGTGGTTGACGGGACAGGTCGGGCGGCCTGGGCGGACAGCATTGGCGGACTAGACGGACTGGGCGGACTGTGATGTGTGGCCTGGTGGAAGGTCTAGTGGAAAGCCGGCTGTCTTCTGAGCGGGTTGTTGCATGGAGTCCGCGGACTATGCGGCCTGGTTGCTGCGGATAGGGTGTTTGCTGATTGGCTTTGCCAAGGAGCGGCCTGAGCGGATGGAGGCTTGCGGACTGGTGCATTGCTCAGTGGTCGCGGGTGCAAGCTTGTGCTGATAGGCGGGTTGGCTCGTGTCCGCGGTGTGGGCTGTTACGGACTGGGCTTAGAGCTTGGCTGAGGCCTTGTCGAGCTCTGGTGTTACAGCAGGTGCCTTGCTGTGAAGGTCGATTGGCGGATTGGCTTATGGAGTCCGGGAGTTGGATGTTGCGATGGGGCAGGAGTGCGAGGAGCCTGCGGACTGCTGGCGGTCTGTGCTTCGGTGTTTGGCGGATGAGGGTTTGCATCCGCCATGCTCGCACTAGCCTTTGATGGCTTTTGGACTTGGTCACACTCTGTGACAAGATCATGGTGTCCGTCGTATCCGCCAAGTCCGCTGTGACCGGGCGGACTGTTGCTATCTGCCTTTGGTCGTGGACTTGTGGCGGATTAAGGTGTGAGTATTGTGGACTGCCTCGGGTTGGTGTGGACTGCCATTGAAGGGGGATTGTTGTCCTGCAGTGGTTGGAGCTTTGCGGGCTGATGCCTTGTCCGCATAGCTTGGGCGGACTGGAGAGGGTTCGTCAATGTTGCCTTGCTCCTGGCGGTTTTCCTTGGTAACCGGCTAAGTCCTTGCGGACTCGGCGGACGGTGTTTTGTTATTGCGCGGGCTAGGGCGGTGTCGCTATCTCTAGGGCGGTGACCACACTCCTCACCTCGCCTATAAATAGGACCCCCTGGCACATCTACAATAACTTGAGTGAACAGTAAGTTGGGTTGGGCGAAGTGCTGCGGTCTCAGTTTGTCAGTCCGCGCGGATTGTTTCAGTGCTGACGTTTGCTGTGTGCAGGTCACGCGGGTAGCTTCAAGGAGCCAGGAGTTTGGCTGTGACTTCGGTCAAGTACTTGGAAGTGTGCGGTCTCTGCGGACTCAGCAGGAGGTCTCTCTGTGGCTTGTCAGTTCTGTTTCATCTTTGCCAGCTTCAATAACCTGTCCGCCGGCTTCAGGCGGGTAGGGGGTGTTCCTCAGTTCAGCTTCAGCAGGAGACGAATAACGGTATGTCCGCGCGGCCTCGCGGCTTTGGCGGACTCTGTGGCTATTCGGCGGATTGCAGCTAAGTTCGGGCGATCTCAGTGGACTCGGCGACCTCGGCGACCTCGGCGGTCTCGGCGGACTCCGGTGCTGTCCGCCCGGCTTGGATTTTTTGGTGCTTTCTGTTTACAGCTGTTATACTAGCGAAATCATGTCTCGTTATGTATGCCTCGTGTTGTAAAGAAGTGAATGTATAAAAGACCTGCTTGTGCTTCCATTGTTTGTTGGGATTAACCTTTGTTCCTTGGTTTTCCGCTGGTTCAACGTGCGAACTGGGTAGTTCCGAAGATATTAATTTGGCGTTTGGGCTATCTTGCTGACCATGTTGAGAAAATTTAACATGGTATCAGAGGGAGGTTCAGTTGCGTGAGAGGAAGTCAGCCAGTGTTGTTACTCAGTGATTGAGTGGTGATCAACCTGTGTTGTTGCTCGGAGCTGCTGAAAGGTTGCCAACATGTGTTGCAATGGAAGGGAGCTTTGCAAGAGGTCTTGGCATTGAACTCTTAACGCCGACTAACTTCAAGAAGTGGAAGTCGTACATGAAGAGCTATCTTCTTGGCGAGGAGCTGTGGGAAGTCGTCGGTGGTGACGACAGGCAGGAAGTCACTGCTGCTTTCGGTACTGCTGAGTAGGTTAGGCTCTGGAGAAGAACAAATGCTAAGGCGGAATTCATTCTGAAGAGAGCCGTGTCTCCGGAACTGTTTGATCACATCGTTGGGTGTGAGTCGGCTGCTGATATTTGGACAACCATTGATGAGTTGTTCAATAGGAAGAATGTGGTACAGCTTCAGTTCCTGGAGAATGAGTTGGCCAGGGCAACTCAGGGAGACCTTTTCATCTCGAAGTACTTCTTAAAGATGAAGAGCTTGTGTGCTGAGCTGTCGGCACTGGATCCTGATGAGCCTATCTCTGAGGCGAAGATGAAAAGGAACATTATCCGCGGCTTGCGGAAGGAGTATGTGGCTTTTGTGACATCTATTCAAGGGTGGGCTACTCAGCCGTCTTTGTTGGAGCTGGAGAATCTGCTTGCATCGCAGGAGAGCTTGGCAAGGCAGATGGCTGGAGTGAACCTGAATCAGGAATGCAGCGAAGCTCTCTTCTCAGGCAAGAAGAAAGGATGGGAAGGGAAGAAGAAGAAGAAGGTGCATGTCGTTGGTGAGAATGAGACTTCAACTTCAAATCCGCCGGAGAGGAGCAATGCTCCTAAGGACTGGAAGAAGAACTTGAAGTGCTACCGGTGTCATCAGCGAGGGCACTTCAAGCTGGACTGCAAGGTCAAACTGCAGCCTGGGCATGCTGCGGGAAAGGAGGAAGATTGCTCGAGAAGTGAAGAAGCAGAATGGGGCGGAGCTTTCATGACGGGCACTTATGTCCGGGCCTTGTCTGCTGAGGACTTCAACGGCGAGTGGATCGTGGACTCCGGGTGTGGTCATCACCTCACCGGAGACAAGTCGAAGTTCACCTCTATGCAGGCTTACTCAGGTAATGAAGCTATTATCACTGCTGATAATACTATTTATGTAGTAGAGAAAGAGGGGGTCGTGTCTTTGGGTAGTGATCAGGGGCCACTCACGTTAAGGAGTGTGTATCACGTGCCGGGCATGAAGAAGAACCTCTTCTCGGTGACCAATGTGGTGGACGCTGGGTATCACGTTCTGTTTGGGCCAACAGACGTGAGGTTCCTTCGCAACGTATCAGCGGTGAAGGCTGATGTAGCTCATGTTGGGAGGAGGGTGAAGAACTTGTTTGTTCTTTCCACCAGTGCTTATGTTGATAGAATGAGGGCCAATGATAGCGTTGCTATCTGGCATGAGAGGCTGGGTCATGTTGGCATGGACAAGCTAAAGGCGATGGCAAGTAGAAGTTTGGTGAGGGGGTTGCCTAAGTTGTCCTCCTTTGGTGATGGGCATGTTTGCACGGGCTGTCAATACGGTAAGGCACATCGCCTTCCGTTTGATAAATCACAAACAAGGAGCAAGAAACCATTGGAGTGCATTCATGGCGACCTGATGGGACTGACGGTTACTGCCAGCCTTGGTGGAAGCAGATATATGCTTGTCTTGGTTGATGACTACTCAAGGTATACTTGGGTGTACTTCTTAAAGGAGAAGTCGGAAGCCTTCCGTTTGTTTGTGGAGTTTAAGGAATTGGTAGAAGGCCAGCTTGGCTTGCGGATTAAGAAGTTTAGAACTGACCACGGGGGTGAGTTTGTCTCCTCCGAGTTTTCTAACTTCTGCAGGAAGCACGGGATCCAATGAGAGCTTACTTATGCTCACACTCCACAACAAAATGGGGTAGTGGAGCGGAAGATCCGTCATCTGACGGAGACCTGCAAATGTTGGCTTCATGTGAAAGATATCCCAAGGTCCTTTTGGGCGGAGGGAATGTCTTATGCTGTTTTTGTTATCAACCGGATGCCACTCAGCCCTATCAACATGAAGACTCCAGTTGAGCTGTTGCTGAAGAAGAAGCCGAGTGTGGGACACCTTTGGGTGTTCGGTTCAACTTGCTACGTGCATGTCCCGGATGCTTCACGGACAAAGCTGGATGCGAAGGCAAAGAAACTTGTCTTTGTTGGCTACGATGAGCGGAAGAAGGGATGGAAATGCATGGACCCTGTGACGAAGAAGTTCGTGGTATCCAGAGACGTTGTCTTTGACGAGCTGATGTCATATGGAGGTGGCTCGGTTGAGCTAACCGGAAGTAGCAAGGTTGATGAAGCACCGGTGGTGGTTGCTGAAGGCTTGGAAGAGGAGCTTGCTGTTTCACCAGCAGCTCTTGTTGCTTCGAACTCCGAGGCTAAGCCTTTTGGCTCAGGAAGCAGGGGGAGCACTGCTCAATGCTTGCCCCAGGTAGGAGTGGAGCCCGAAGAAGCAACGGAAGCAGTGAGCAAGGAGCCGTTTCTTCGGAGATCGAAGAGGGTGGTTAGGCCACCGGCTCGGTACTGTGATGGGACTGCAGTGAGCTTTGTCTCCTGCTTCTTTGCAGGTCCTCTGGATGAGCGAGAGCCTGCAAACTTCAACGAGGCCACTGGAGTGAAGGAGTGGGAAGGTGCCATGAAAGAAGAGATTGATGCTCTGAAGAAGAATGAAACCTGGGACCTTGTGCCCAAGGTTGATGGCATTACTCCGATTACTTGCAAGTGGGTGTATAAGTTGAAGAAGAAGGCTGATGGGAGCATTGAGCGGTTCAAGGCTTGTCTGGTCACTAGAGGATTCTCACAGCAGTATGGAGAAGACTATGCGGAGACATTCAGTCCAGTTGCGAAGATGACTTCAGTAAGAGTGGTGATCGCCTTGGCTGCTAGCAAGGGATGGAGGTTGTGGCAACTCGATGTGAAGAATGCCTTTCTTTACAGAGAGATTGACAAGAACATCTTCATGGATCAGCCGCTTGGTTTTGTCTCTAAAAAGCATCCGGACTATGTCTGTAAACTCAGGAAGGCTCTCTATGGGTTGAAGCAAGCTCCTAGAGCGTGGTATGGGAAGATTGCAGAGTACTTGCAATTCTGTGGATATTTTGCTTCCAACTCGGATTCAAGCTTGTTCGTCAAGAAGAAGGGGGAGCTACGAGTCTTGGTCCTGCTGTATGTGGATGACATGATCATCACAGGGAACTCGGAGGGGGAAGTAGCAAGGCTCAGGGTTGAGCTTGCTATACGCTTCGAGATGAAAGACTTGGGAGAGTTGCACCACTTTCTCGGTCTTGAAGTGGAGAGGAAGGAGTGCGGGGTTCTCATTAGCCAGAAAGGGTATGCTGATCGCATTGTGAAGCGGTTCGGCATGGGCGAAGGGAAGAAGTGCTCTACTCCACTAGAACCTGGGCAAAAGCTTCGACGAGATGAGGGAAGGGTTCTTCATGATCCCTTGGTGTCCAGGGCTCTTGTTGGGAGCTTGATTTACCTGATGATTACAAGGCCGGATATTGCTTATGCTGTTGGCCGAGTAATTCGGTATATGGCTGAACCAAGGCAATCTCATCTAGTGGCGGCGAAGGGTATTCTGAAGTATGTCAAGGCTTCTTCTGACATGGGACTCCTCTATAGAAGGGACTCGGAGTTTGCATTGCTCAGGTACACGGATGTTGACTATGGCGGTGATTCGGATGATCGGAGGTCTACTTCAGGTTATGTGTTCACTTGCGGTTCAGCTAACATCTCGTGGTGTAGCAAGAAGCAGGACTCGGTGTCGGTTTCAACCACGGAGGCGGAGTATAAGGCTTCGGCCTTGGCTGCTCGGAAAGCCGTTTGGTTGAGGAGGCTTATAGAGGATGTTCATGAAGAAGTACAAGGGCCTACTTTACTACAGGGTGACAATGAGAGTGCTCTCAAACTGGTTAACAATCCAGTATGTCATGCCAGGACCAAGCATATAGAGATTGATCACCATTTCATCAAGGAGAAGATGTTGGAAGGATCTCTGCTGGTCGGGCATGTTCGGAGTGAAGATAATCTTGCTGACATCTTCACGAAGCCACTGTCGAAGGGGCCCTTTGAACGCTTGCGCAGCTTGTTGGGCTTGGTCACCACTTCCCACTTCAAGGGGGAGTGTTGAAATTTGTGAAGTGGAAGTGGTTGACGGGACAGGCCGGGCGGCCTGGGCGGACAGCATTGGCGGACTAGGCGGACTGGGCGGACTGTGATGTGCGGCCTGGTGGAAGGTCTAGTGGAAAGCCGGCTGTCTTCTGAGCGGGTTGTTGCATGGAGTCCGCGGACTATGCGACCTGGTTGCTGTGGATAGGGTGTTTGCTGATTGGCTTTGCCAAGGAGCGGCCTGAGCGGATGGAGGCTTGCGGACTGGTGCATTGCTCAGTGGCCGCGGGTGCAAGCTTGTGTTGATATGCGGGTTGGCTTGTGTCCGCGGTGTGGGCTGTTGCGGACTAGGATTAGATCTTGGCTGAGGCCTTATCGAGCTCTGGTGTTACAGCAGGTTCCTTGCTGTGAAGGTCGATTGGCGGACTGGCATATGGAGTCCGGGAGTTGGTTGCTGCGATGGGGCAGGAGTGCGAGGAGCCTGCGGACTGCTGGAGGTCTATGCTTCGATGTTTGGCGGACGAGGGTTTGCGTCCGCCATGCTCGCACTGGCCTTTGATGGCTTTTGGACTTGGTCACACTCTGTGCCAAGATCATGGTGTCTGTCGTATCCGCCAAGTCCGCTGTGACCGAGCAGACTGTTGTTATCTTTCTTTGGTCGTGGACTTGTGGCGGATTGAGGTGTGAGTCTTGCGGACTGCCTCGGGTTGGTGCGGACTGTCATTGAAGGGGGATTGTTGTCCTGTAGTGGTTGGAGCTTTGCGGGCTGATGCCTTGTCCGCATAGCTTGGGCGGACTGGAGAGGGTTCGTCAATGTTGCCTTGCTCCTGGCGGTTTTTCTTGGTAACCGGCTAAGTCCTTGCGGACTCGGAGGACGGTGTTTTGCTATCACGCGGGCTAGGGCGGCGTCGCTATCTCTAGGGCGGTGACCACACTCCTCACCTCGCCTATAAATAGGACCCCCTGGCACATCTACAGTAACTTGAGTGAACAGTAAGTTGGGTTGGGCGAAGTGCTGCGGTCTCAGTTTGTCAGTCCGCGCGGATTGTTTCAGTGCTGACGTTTGCTGTGTGCAGGTCGCGCGGGTAGCTTCAAGGAGCCAGGAGTTTGGCTGTGACTTCGGTCAAGTACTTGGAAGTGTGCGGTCTCTGCGGACTCAGCAGGAGGTCGCTCTGCGGCTTGTCAGTTCTGTTTCATCTTTGCCAGCTTCAATAACCTGTCCGCCGGCTTCAGGCGGGTAGGGGGTGTTCCTCAGTTCAGCTTCAGCAAGAGACGAATAACGGTGTGTCCGCGCGGCCTCGCGGCTTCGGCGGACTCCGTGGCTATTCGGCGGATTGCAGCTAAGTTCGGGCGATCTCAGCGAACTCGGCGACCTCGGCGACCTCGGCGGTCTCGGCGGACTCTGGTGCTGTCCGCCCGGCTTGGATTTTTTGGTGCTTTCTGTTTACAGTTGTTATACTAGCGAAATCATGGCTCGCTATGTATGCCTCGTGTTGTAAAGAAGTGAATGTATAAAAGACGTGCTTGTGCTTCCATTATTTGTTGGGATTAACCTTTGTTCCTTGGTTTTCCGCTGGTTCAACCTGCGAACTGGGTAGTTCTGAAGATATTGATTTGGCGTTTGGGCTATCTTGATGACCACGTTGAGAAAATTTAACAATTATCACATAACATTGGTAGAGGATAATCATAAACCTCTCCCAAATCAAGCATAAGTGTATGTAACCACTTCAGCTCACAAGTAGTTAGAGTCATGCTTCTATATTCTGCTTCCGCACTTGACTTGAAAACTACAACTTGTTTCTTGCTCTTCTAGATAACCAGACTACCTCCAATAAAGGTACAGAAATCAGACCTAAACTTCTTATTTTCTTATCATCTGCATATCTAGCATCAAATTTTGCCTCAATTTTCAAATGTCCCCTTTTCTGAAACAAAAGCCATTTTTCTGGAGCACCTTTCACATACCCTGGGATCTTTATAGTTGATTATAGATGACATTCCGTACGAGCTTGCATAAACTGGATCACTCTTTCTACTGTATAACAAATATCACGTCCTGTGACTGTTAGATAAATGAGTTTCTCCACAAGTTGTCTGTATTTGGTGACATCTTCAAAAAGAAGAGAATTCTCACTCCAGCACTTATCATCTCCAACAACCATTGGAGATCGAGCAGGTTTAGCTCCAAGTAGACCTGTCTCTTTTAAGAGATTTAAGGCATACTTCCGCTATGAAGGAATTATGGAACCAAGCTTCCTGGATATCTTAATCCTCAAAAAGTATTTTGGAGACCTCATATCTTTGGTAACAAAATACTAAAGAATATGCTTATTTATCATGTCAACACTCTTTCTATCATCTTCTGTAAGAAGAATGTCATCCACATAAACCACAAGAACAACAAGACCAACCGAGGTTTTTCGAATGAATAAAGAGGGATCTGCAGCACTCTATGCAAACCCAATAATAGAAATAACTTTGTTGAACTTTTCAAACCAGGCCCTCGTACTTTGCTTAAGACCATAGACAGCCCTCCGTATTTTACATACCTGAGACTCCTCCCGGGCAACATACCTAAGAGGTTGTTTCATATAGACTGTCTCTTATAAATCACCATAAAGAAAGACATTCTTCACATCCAACTGAGACATCTTCTAGTCACTGTTGATGGCCACAGAAAAGAGAACACTGATCATAGTAATTCAAGCAACAGGAGAGAACGTATCAAAGAAATTGTAACATCCCGTAAACAATCAGACCCCTAGGAGGACTTTTTGTCATGACTAGATCATGACAAAGCTTTAAGAAGACAAGGAGAATCATGGGTGCCTAATAAAAATAGGCAAAAGCACCTTGGTCAGCAAATAGTAGTTCCTGGACACCTAAGCTAGGGTTTGGCCAATGACTCTCAACATGACCACTTGACCCCACCATGTCAATCTTAACATCATAGGGACCCTTGAAAGCCCAAATAACCCATTAGGGGCCAGCTAAGTGGTGGAATTGACTAGATTCAACCCTAACCCTATTTAGGTCAAATTGCCCTAATTTGACCTAAGTGGATGACACCATGTCGCTAATGGACTTGGGTGGTGGTGGCAAGGGACTCAAGACACCTAGTTGACCAATCAAACCACTCATGGGACCAAGTCAACACCCCTAAGTCAATTTAGATCAAACCAAGCCAAAATGGGGAAGGAAGCCAATACCAACTCAATCTAATAGGGCTATGCCCAATTAGGGTATTCCACTAGCTATAGCAAGTAGAAACCAGCTAGAATACCACTCAAATTCTAGAGGTGGTGACTAAGAGAGATAAAATGGGAGTTTTCATTTAAGGGAGGAGATATAAAGAGGGAAGAGTAATGGAGAATGCAAAGAGGCTCCCCCCCCCCCCCCCAAGCCTCTATTCATCTCCCCTGACCTTTGGGAGGAGATTGCCATCAATTCCAGTCAGGCCAGCATATGAAAAGGCACCAGTCCACCATTGTCGAACACCCCCCTCCATGGCCATTAATGGCCATTCAGTACAGCCTTGCCCACTCCCCAAAACAACCCCTCCATCAGCTTTAAAAGCTTCCAAGCAATCAAGATGAACATTTACATCACCGGTTTAGGTGGAGAGTTGAGAATTCGACAAGGATGAGAATTAAGATCATCGGCCATGGCACACCACCACCTCACATGTCGTCATGCTCGCCTACAGGTCTAGTCCTTCTCCTTCTCTCATGTGCTAGATCTTTAGATCATTAAGTGGATAAATCAGGCTCAATTGAGCCCGATCAATGAGGAGAAAATCCAAGTTTTTCCATGAAAATGAACATCTTGGGTTTGCCGAAATATGCCCCTCTGGCGGTTGTAATACCGCCAGGCGATAGCCACTACCTCAACGGAGGTGGTGGTGGTGGTCGGTCACGAACGCTGCCGGGTGACCGGGAAATGGAGCTGGAATGGCTCCAGGTTAAGTCAATCCTAGCCCTTGGCTCATCGGGGATGATGAGCAGGCACTGTTGGATCTGTCTGATCGATATATTCAAGCCAATGATTAATGTATAGGTTTTAATTAATCTGTCATATTTTTAATAGCTACCTTGTTTAAATTATTAGAAATAGATAGATGCTTTTTCTGCAACAGTGTCCAACATAAAAAACCTAACCCTTGGTGTTTAATTTAATACAAAATTTGAATCAACCCATTTGAACCATTGGATCTCCCTCAACACATATTTGGTACAAGGTGCCCAAAAGCTAACCAAAAATTAAAACGAGTGCACCCCCCCCCCCAGTGGCCCACTCACTCAAATGGCCTGAAATTAGGAACATATGCTGGTCTGGTTATGACCCTAATCATATCCAAAAATCCGAATTTTTGGAGATAATTTTTCTATAGTTTTGTAATAATTTAATAATTCATATATGTGACATAAATTGGGTTTATGGGCCTCCAATTTTCCCCAAACTCTGGTGAATGACCCGAGGGTGTATTATAGGGCCAAGAAAAAATATCAACTCCTTTGGAGTTGAATTGATGGCTATCTTGGTGAGTAAAGTTGGTCAATTTAAGGTAATAAGCCTAGTTTTTAAGAAAGTGCACTTAGGATGGTTGAGTGGTCAACCGCTCAACTAAACATAGTGAAACTTAGGCCAATACATTTTTATCTCATGTAACAACCCTAGCAATAGATTTAGAGGTATTTAGAGATGAAATACCATGGGACCCCAGTTCAAACCTTAGGGTTTCCTTTTAGGATCAATGAATGAAACATGGTCACCTCTCCAAGCCTTGGCTCAAAACTTTGTAGATAGGTTCAATGGGAAGAGAAATCTTTCGGATAATTTAATTAGAATTTTATGAGTACTCCACCCCCCACAAATCACTTATTGATTAGGATATGAACTTTGCTATCAAATATAGAATACATGTCTAAAAACATTGGATGATCATGAAACTTGGACAATAGATCTTTAAAGATGTATTCTATGTCTGCAAATTTTATTATAATTTTAAGTTAAAGATTTTTAGTACCTCCTTTGTAACACCAAAGTTTGTTGATTTAAGATATAAATTTTATAGAACAAACTGAGTACTGGAAAATTGTGAAATTTGACTGGTAAACTTTTTATATTTCTATAATGCCCTGTTAATTTTATTAGAATTTTTGGAAAAGTATATATAGTAGTTCCTTCACAAGTTTACCTAGAGGTAAATTATTTTGTAAATTCAAATAAATGATTAAATTGCATTACAAAATTATTAAATTTGGGTAGAAATGTTTTTTTATCATTATAGTCCTTTGGTAATTTTGTTATAATTTTTGGATGGCAAAATCTTATACTCACTTTGTAAATTGTCATTTTGATCAAAAGGTTTGAATTTAGATTTATGGTAAAATGCTTTTTTGGAAAATTATGAAATTTATACCTTGATGTTATTTAGGCAATAAGAAGCTCTGAAAATTTTAGTAAGGTCATTGCATGTTAGATTATCATACTTCATGATCAAAGTCATAGGAGGAATATTTTTTGGGAAATTAAATTAAAGGTTGATTTAATTAGAAAAAATACCTAGTTCTTGTTTGGGCTCAATATATTGTGGTAGACCCCCAGTAATAATTATAGGGCTGTAGACAAAGTATTCAGAGTGTTTACCTTCGTACGCTTAGGATCGATCAAACGGTCTGCATATAGTGAATTCAAGGTTTCAGGGTAGAATAGTAGATCATACATGGGTGAAATTATAGTGGGTACACCAGGTTTGGGTGAAGTCATGATGAGATCACCCTTAGGGCCAAGTTCTAAGTAGTTTGGGTAACATGGAGTTGGGGTTATCATCGGGGTGACGGAGTTTCGTCTTCTCCCGGGGAGTATAAATTCACTTAGGATTAGCTAAAAGGCAACATGGGAAAAGGGTTTGGTAGCAAATAGATACTCATAAAAGTAAGTGTGTTGCTAAAGGAAACTTTAGGCTTCAACCCATTATAGTTCCTAATGCCCTCGAGAGCCCTTCATAGAGAATGCCCTCGATAGTCCAAGGTTAACCTTAAACCGTAGGAATAAACAGACTAAAATATTAACCTTTAATAACCGTTGTCACTTACACCCACCCCATCGTTTCGAAGGGGGGGATAGTTGGTATAGATTCACGAGCGATGGGCTCGGTGTTTGACAGAAGAATGGTTTAAGTTTAAAGAGACGATGGCTCGGAAGCTCTTACAGCATATATGCATGCGCATTGAGTGGTGAGTCCTCATCATTGGACGGTCGTTCACACCAACGTCGATACATTGACTCGACAAGTGTAAGTGTTCACGTAGCCCATTAAAGATTGGTGGTTTTTCCTGCACTAGCAATAAAGACTCCGTAGCACCTGACTGTGGGTATACCAAGTAGTACGCATGGTCTAGGTTGGGTAGTGTGAATAAGGCTCAACCCACTTCCTCTGTTTTCCACTATGAGAGGTACCTGAGAGTTTAGCTAACTCCAAATGTGGGGACTAAAGGTCTGTGTGCATAGAGTCGAGTGTGTGTGGTGCACCTGTATGAAATCCATCATTTAGCATGCATAGCTTTTCATGTCATACATACCTTATATAAAACCTCTACCCCTAACGTATAAATTCGTATGAGATCTTTTATACGTTAAGCCTTACAAAACGACTCCTAACTTACAAGTCTGTATGGGCATTCTTATGAGCTAAGGTTATTTACTCTATGATGATAGTTAGTTATTCTACCTTTACTATATTTTACTACATCTGTCATATTGCTGATTTTATTTACTGTTCTTTCATGTACCATTGTTACTGTGGTAGATACTTTTAGCATATGTTAGATAGGGTCACTGTCACCTGCTTTTAATTACTCTTCACTTTCAGTACCTCCCTTTCCTTCCTCCCTCACACGGTGCCTAGGTGTCGCAGGGGGGGGGAGGGAGGGGGACCAATACTTAGTTTAAAATAACGGCCTGATGGGCATAATACTAGGGACACCAGTTGGGAGACAGGGTGCAGTACAAGGGGAACTAGCACGTCCAGGAGGAGGTGAACCAGTGTAACGTCCCCTGGGCCGTTTGTGGGCCGCAGCCCACTAGGTCTCTGTTAGACCGTTACTGGGCTTCATCCCAAGCACCTCAACCCCTCTCCCTCCACAGGCGGGTTGTTGGTGGCCACAGCCTCCCTTTGATGAGTGAAATTCTCCCGTTAAGCGGACAACACGGGGACTTCCCAAGACCGGCCGAGGGCCGGGGTCTCGCCTTGCCCTCTTCTGGCTTGGCGGCCTGGCGGGGCGAGACCGGCTGGGGCCGGGGTCTCGCCTTGCCCTCTTCTTGCTTGGCGGCCTGGCGGGGCGAGACCGGCCGGGGTCTCGCCCTGCCCTCTTCTTGCTTGGCGGCCTGGCGGGGCCAGACCGGCCGAGGGCCGGGGTCTTGCCCTGCCCTCTTCTGGCTTGGCGGCCTAGCGGGGCAAGACCGGTCAGGGGCCGGGGTCTCGCCCTGCCCTCTTCTGGCTTGGCGGCCTGGCGGGGCAAGACCGGTTGGGGGCCGGGGTCTCGCCCTGCCCTCTTCTGGCTTGGCGGCCTGTCGGGGCGAGACCGACCGGGGGTCGGGGTCTCGCCCCCGCCCCTTCCTGCCTGGCGGCTTGGCGGGGCGATACCTGTCGGGGGTCGGGGTCTCGCCCCCGCCCCTTCCTGCCTGGCGGCCTGGCGGGGCGAGACCGGCCGGGGGCCGGGGTCTCGCCCCTGCCCCTTCCTGCCTGGCGGCCTGGCGGGGCGAGATCGGCCGGGGGTCGGGGTCTCGCCCCTTGCCCCCCTGCTTTTACCGTTTTGCCCCCCGGCGTGGCTGTTTTATATTGGCCCAAGGTATATTGGGCATAAGGGTATTTCGGTCATTTTGGTCCATGAGATTTGGAAAACTATAAATAGACCCCCTTGGGTGCCTTTGGAGGAGACTTTTTCCTTGTTTCCTCCTCCCTTAGCTTCTTCTTGGTAGAGTAGAGAGAGCTCCTCCAAGGCACCCTAGCTCGAGCATTGGCTAGGGAGGGGAAGTGCTCAGGTAGCCTTCTGGGTGTGAGGTGTGACCTCCGCGCTAGAGCCGAGGGTCTGTTTCTTGCTTCTTGATCTTTTGGTCCGTGACGTTCTCTAGAGTGTAGTAGGTGTGAGGTCACCCCTTTCCAGGGACCCCGAACCCCACAAAGGCCATTTTTGGCTTGAATAATTATAACATTCTTTAATCTTATCAGACTACTCTTGTCTAACTTCCAGATTACTTAGCGATTTATTGTTAATCTTGGACTTCCCGAAGTTTACTCTGTGAAGGGCTCGCAGCGGTACTTGGAACTATGATGGGATGAAGCCCATCACTCTTTTTCTCAAGGCACTTAGTAATGTTATGCTACCCTTAACCAAGTATACTAATTTTCCAAAATTGTAAATTGCAAACTATATGATCTTGTATTTGTGTATGAATAGGAATCCGCTAAACACTTGACCCAAGGACCTAAGATTATTTCCTGAGACCTATCATGACATCTTAGACCTAATTCCAGAGATTTATAATTTTCCTAAAATAATCAGCAATTATTATAATTTCTCAAATTATTGCTACATGTGATTTTGAACATGAAGTGTCACTTTTTGTTTTCAAACCAGGAAGATAAAAATTATTCTAACATCATCTTAAGTAATAATGGCTCTGGACCAAATTTCAAATCATTTCAATAATATTTGATATTTAATTGGGAATAACCATTTTTGATTTGCCTTTAACAACTCCAAAAAAATTTCTAGTTTGGCAGAACTGTTTTTGGGGCATCAAAAGGCAACACAAAAATGAAAGCAAACAACGAAACTTCGTTCATTCTAATAATTGCAAGTACAAGTACGGAAAAAACAACATAGAACACAAAAGTATTTATCATACTCAACAGGAAAATGCACAAAAGCAGTCGATATTAATAATTTTTTTTTCCAGAAATCCAAGTCCTAAATTGGCTAAATCTAACGGGTATTCATGATGAAAACAAGTATCTTTTTCCCAATAATCCAGTGTGCTTGACTACTGCTCAAGTGCTCGACAAAATCGAGCTCTCGACCAATTGGTCGGAGACAAGGAAGAAGCAGCCACTCCGGGACGAAGAAGAAGCAAAGTTGCACTGCCACAAGAGTGCACACTGGGGCACAAGCGTTCAAGATCGAAATGGAAAGAACCTTCGTCTTTTAAGCGCCAGGTAGGATTTAGTTGTTTTTCACACCAGCGCACGTGCTCACGGGCACTATTCACCGGGATGCGACCATTGTAATAATCAATGTGAAAACTTATGCTAATATATAGATATGGGCATGGGCTCAAGACCCACTTGAATCAAATGTGGTTATGATACCTCCACACCGCTCGACGCGACTAATACGTGTTTTCCAATTGGGTCAGTTTTAACTAACTCATAAACATGAATACGAGTAAAACTCCAATATATTATTTCTAAAACATGAGACCCCTCGGTCTGTTTTCAGGTCTCCGACTCTCGTCAGGAGGATAGCTCAGGGAGAGTACGTGTGAGTTGCATCCTGTTTCGAACTTTAGGAGGGACCAGAAGGCTGGTTCCAACACCCCTACCAATAGTTCGGATAGGAGTCGGACCCCAAATATCCAAATGAACAAGTGAAAAGAACGAGAAGAACAACGTCCATGCTTTGCTGTAAAAGTAGAACGCATGAGAACTTGCATCTATATGCTTGTTCCATCTACACCCGCATGTCACTTTCAGTTGCGCTCGTACGCTTCTTTCAGCCGCGACGGCCAGCACACCAATTCCAATGGTGGGCTGCTCATCACATTCAACGATGCCACACTTACTACCGTGTCTACTGCCACTTTTAACCGTCCTTCACATACCCACTTAGGTCCGTTTGGCACAGTGGTGGCGGTCATGAACGACATGAGGGTTAAATTGTCATTCGTTAACACACATCTAAGGAACTTCATCCACTTTTATGTTCAAATGAATGCTGTTTGTTTGGTCATCCTTAACGAATTACGGTTTAACCCATGTGTTTACGACCGCCACCACCGTGCCAATTGGAGCCTTAGAACTACCTCGAGCAGGCCACTAAGGCCCCGTTTGGAAGTATTTTTTTCTCCCTTTTTGTTTTCTGAAAAATATTACCGTTCATAATATTGTGTTTGTTTTCTCTATCAGTGAAAAACGTATATCATCCAAAAGGAGTTATTTTACCTTTTTTAAAAAGTCATTCGTTTCTAAAACAAACACAATATTATGAACGGCAACATTTTATAGAAAACAGAAAGGAGAAGAAAGGCCCTCTCAAACAGGGCCTAAAGATTATGCCACAAGCGCCATATACGACGACTCCCACACATCCCACCTACAAATGTGTTCATGTGCCACCTAGGGCTGCACACATGCGCACTAGTATCAAACTAGCATAATAACTTCTATTATATCAGGGATGATCTCTCATCCAAGGATTCCCAAAATTACATCAATGTCAATAACAATATTTTTATTGAAAATTTATGCCGTCAGCCCAAATCTTAAGAACAGCTACTCGACGTACGGGCTGATGCGCACGCTAACATTAATATTGTATTTTTGGCATCCAAAGACCAAATTCATTGATTTATATATAAATAAATATTCACGTACGGTTTTTTCGGCGGTGGAAGTGATAATGGAGCGGAACGGAGTCGTTTTCTCCGTGCTGCGGGTGCAAACGGAGCAAACGTTGCCGGCGACCGTTTGTTTACCCGCCAACCGACGGCATTTGCTCCAAACAAAAGAGGCGAAATGCGGAACCAAATGAAGCCTTGAAGTTGTTCCGTTCTTTTTCCTAGTTATTTAAAAATAAATAATTCCTTAGCAATCTTAGCTTCCCTTCCTCTTACTATATGACTTTTATTGTGCCTGCTTGCCGTACAACACTGGAGTCTTTTGCCACCCCTGCAAGCACGTCTCCGGCAAAAATACATGAATAAAAAGTCGTACAAAGTAAAATGTTTGGGCAGCAACATCATCTTCTAATCCTATTAAGTTCCCCAACACCATCAGCATTCGAATAGCTAACAGTCTCCAGCCATGGCTGCGGAAGCAAACGGTGTGCGGCACGAAGTCGCCGGAGATCAGTCGAAGACGATCGTGCCCACCAACAACACCACCACCAGTTCACCGGAAGTTGAGCCTGATGTCTCCGAGAATAAAGGTTAGTTTCTCTCATGCTCGGCAATATTCATAAACCAGTAGTTATGTAAAATTACATGATAGTGATATTAGCTTCCTTTGGCGTGCCTTATTTGCTCCATCGAGTTTTGTCAAAATTGTCCTTATCATACAATATATGTTTGGGAAGAAAGAAGTTATGACCGCTATCAAGAAAATTGTTATTTTGTGGGGCCCGATTCGTCTAGGAATACTGGGCATTCCACAATTTCTCCTAGAATTGTGTACGCGTATGCGAAATTGAAGAAGAGGAGCGGCGGAATAGAACCGGTGTGCTTTTGATCTCTTTTCATAGTGGATTTTTTGGGCGCGGGTGGTTGTGATTTTTTCCCCGATCTTTATGATTTTTTCACGTTAAATTCTTTTTGTGTTTTGCTTGTTAATTTTTCTATGGTTTCTTGTGTGTTCTCTGAATCTCGTATTTCCTAACAAAAATGAACTAGTTTTGAACATAAAATGCAAGTATAATTTTAGGTGAGGTGGGGCGTTCACGAACCATCGTTCATGACAAAAGAAGTCATTATGTTTAAACTATTGCAAGCAATTAAATATAAACATATAGGCTTTTTTATTAAAATAATATAAAGGACACTTCATCTTCTTCACCGAGCTCTATGGCCCCCTCCCCAGATTCTGACGACCCCCTTGTTGTTTTGTCCTTCCTCATCTTCGTCCGTTTCTTTACTAGGTTATCGGAAACGGGATCATTCAGAAAAGCTTTATCAGCTTTTCGTTGTCGTTTTAGAGTTCATTTAGGAAAGCTTGAATGCGTTAGAGTTGTTCAGATTTATGCTATCAAACAGATAAAATTGTGTTCACGTTCATAACATCAAAGAAACTGTAGTTTCCCAAACAGCGCAATTGTACTAATGACCACAATTTTCAACCACTGCGTTCATAATTGCCACCGCCGACCTCTATGTTCATAACCACCACGCCACTCCAAAAAGACCCATAGTTTCATAATGTACAAGGGTTCTCAAAATTCTCCACTAACATATATACAAGGCTTTTTTTTTTATTTGGTTAACATTAATAATAGTGGGTCATTAGATCACCTAATTTGGCCTGGTACAATATAAGAACCAATAAATTCAAAATAAAATCAATTTGTAATTACGATCTATATAAAGCATCAAAAGCTATATATACTAATTTTCCATTAGAAAAATATTCTCTGCACCTAAGAGGAGTCTCAGGCCTTTAGGCCTATCATTCTCATCATATTTGAGCATTGTATGGGTTGTTGGACGGTCAAGAATGAACAAAAAATTAAATGGCTTGTCAAGATTTGTCTCCCACTGCCTATCCAGACGGTCCACTAAGGTTTATAATGTTAGATATTTCAATATATGTCTGCACCTGTCGAGAGCAACTCGGAGCGTATTATTGGATTTGTGTCACTCTAGGGCGAGAATTTACGCCACAGATAGTATATAAACCCTATTCCAAACTTGATAGGGAGTGTGGACTACCTTGAGATTGTTGGGGGTGGCTCCGCTTAAGGTATTTTACGTATGACTTATCAAGTTTGGAATAGAAATATATAATACCTTATGCGGGCTTAGCCCTAGGATAACACGAAACTCATTAAGACACTGAGTCAGTCTCGACACGTGCGGACATATCATATTAATATCTAACATATAATAGACCCAGTATGTCCTATCTTTTACCCGGGCCTAGTCTATTCTCAGCAAGTATATTTCTTTCTTTTTTTTGCAGAAGAAGAAGGGGATAATGTTATGGATGATGAGAGCCCAATTGAGCAAGTGAGATTGACAGTGCCAACAACAGATGATCCAACCATACCTGCCCTAACATTTAGGACATGGATATTAGGGATCACTTCATGCGCCCTACTTGCATTTCTAAACCAGTTCTTCGGCTACAGACAGAACCCTCTCTACATTTCTTCTGTATCAGCTCAAATTGCAGTACTTCCCATTGGAAAACTAATGGCCGCTTATCTTCCCACAAAGCCAATCAGACTTCCCTTGGTTGGCTGGTCCTTCTCCCTCAATCCAGGACCTTTCAATCTCAAAGAACATGTTTTGATAACAATATTCGCTAATTCCGGATCGAATTCGGTATATGCCGTCAATATTGTCACCATTGTTAAGGCTTTTTATCACAGAAAGCTTCATCCTGTAGGTGCTATGCTTTTAACTCAGACAACACAGGTATGTTATACCATTTTAATGAAGCAGCTTACATATGAAATTTCTTACAGGAAATTAATTAATAATGCTACTTGTTTTGTATGTGTAGATGATGGGGTACGGATGGGCTGGCATTTTCAGAAAATTTTTGGTAGATTCACCTCATATGTGGTGGCCTTCCAATTTGGTACAGGTCTCACTATTTAGGTATTTAAATAATTATTTTCCTTAATTGTTGTTGATAATATATATACTAAAAATTAAGGTTTTGAGAACTGAACTGGAGATTGAACAGGAGCAAGGAGAGGTTCAAGGTCGAACCGGTCCGACCGGAGTTGAACCGTAATAGCCTAATTTTATAAACATATTTTAGTATTATTAGATTTTTATCACATGTATAAAATAAAACACATTCAATTGTAATATACAAAACATCTTCATTATAAAATATAGGATTCAAATTTACTTAAATATTAAATACATGTTATAATATTTTTAAATCTTAAATCTAATATTTTTATTTTGAGTAAACTATACAACTTTAAAATATTAATTATAGATATGTATTAATATAAATTATAATATGTTTAAATGTAAAATATAATATTTTTAAATTGGTAATATGTTATTTAAACTAGTAAATTTTGAATTGATTATAAATTTATGTTAATTTGAAGATAAAATATTATTTTAAAATTAATTTAGGTGTTGATTATACATATATGTTAATCTAAATCTTAAATGTAAATTAATATGAATTGAAATATGATATATAAATTATATTCTGAAGTTATTCAAATAAGACAAGCAAACCTAGTGGATGGGGTGTTCTGCAGTAACTCGAGTGGTCAACTTAACTATAATTTTGCGTGGGTCCGCTAGATGGCTGACCCGTCCGGTTACGGGGAACCGGCCATGGTTCCGGTTTTCCGGTTAACTCACCCAGTTCCCCGATTTTCGGGCGGTTCATGAATATGGCGGTCTTCATACCATGAAGGGATCGGGTCCGGTACGATCCGGTTTTCAAAAGCTTGCTAAAAACTAACAAAGCTACTCAAATTAAATAAAATATTTCTATGATTAATAAACAGTTATATCAGAAGGGCATTGTCCTCAATATATAAACTACATTCTGATGAAGAATTTCTCATATGAAGTATTTCTTATAGAGATTTGTCGTTTTTGTTGTTGTCAAAAGGAATATATATTATAAATAATTGTATTTATAATTTAGCATATCATATAATTTTTCATTTTCATGGTATATCTTATTTTATTTTTATCTACTTATTTTTTATGGTTAAACATATATCTCAAGGAGCTAGCACATAATTAAAGATTACATCTCTCTATCTTTTGAAATTAAAAACAAAAGTTGTTGTATTGTGGAGATCAATTTTGGTTGTGTGTAAATTAGATTAAGTGCAAATCAAACTAAAAAAATCATAAAGACTTGTGAATCCGTAAAGAGACGGTCTGCACATAACTGTTTTGACAATTTTTTAAGCACGGTTTGCATATAATCAAACCGATTTGCACAAAAATATTTTTGGGTTTCTTGTATATTGTGAAATACAAATTTTTGAGATTTTATTAATTTGAAAAAATAGAGAAGAGCAACTCTAATTTAGCAAAAAAAAACAGAATTAAAATAATGCCATTTGCAGGGCACTCCATGAGGACGAGAAGAGGCCAACACGAGGGCTAACCAGGCTTCAGTTCTTCCTCCTCGTCTTCAGCACGAGCTTCGCATACTACGTCGTCCCCAACTATCTCTTTCCTTCCATCTCCGCCCTCTCCTTCATCTGCTGGTTCTGGACGAACTCAGTGACGATGCAGCAGGTTGGGTCTGGCCTCCAAGGCCTCGGCATTGGCGCATTCGCGGTCGACTGGTCCGCCGTCGCCGGATTTCTCGGAAGCCCACTCGCCACCCCTGGCTTCGCCATCATCAACGTCATGTTCGGCTTCATCATGGTGGTCTACGTCATCATTCCCCTGACTTACTGGAACAATGCTTATCATGCCAAGAACTTCCCAATTTTCTCCTCCAATGTGTATATGGGCAATGGAACTCTGTACAATGTGAACCAGATTTTGAACCAGAAGACCTTCAGTTTTAATCAGGAGAAGTACGATGAAGCCGGCCCTATTAATCTTAGCATATTCTTCGTTATTACTTACGGGCTTAGCTTCGCGACTCTGGCTGCAACTCTTTCTCATGTTTCTTTGTTTCATGGAAGGTAAAAGATTTCAACTTTACTAAAACTAAATATATGATTGTGGTTCAAAATTGAATTTTTTTGAAATTGCAGAGAGATATGGAGTCAGACAAGGGCGGCAATGCAGGATAAATTTGGGGATGTTCATACTAGATTGATGAAGAAAAACTATCCGCAGGTGCCTCAATGGTGGTTCTACTCAATTCTGTTCTTGATGATTGGCCTCGCAATCTTTGCTGTTGAAGGTTTTGGGAAGCAGCTGCAGCTGCCTTACTGGGGAGTTCTTCTTGCTGCTGGCTTGGCTCTTCTCTTTACCCTTCCAATCGGAGTCATCACGGCCACCACTAATCAAGTTAGTTTGACAACATTTCATCTTTGTTCTGTCGTCGTTGATCTCATCCAGTTGAAGTTGATTGGGGCTGATATCGAGTCAAAATCGAAATTTTTCATTTAAATTCGGCTCGAAATTGAAATCGATTTTGAGTCAAGACAGCTTGATTTGAAATGGCTCGAAATCGAGCAGTTTTTCTCTTTACTCCTAGTTGGCTCAAAATTGAATTGGACAACATCTAAGGCGTCATTTGGTTTGGTGTTTTGCCCAGACTGCGGGAGGAGAACGAGCGCTTTTGGAACCAGAAGGGGAAGGCCGCGGTCGGAATCCCGCCGTTTTCCTCCATTTCCCATAACGCAGCGGGTTCAAACGGAGCAAACGCCGCCGCCGGCCATTTGATACCTGCCGTGCGGCGGCATTTGCCCCAAACGAAAAGCTCCAAACGCTGCAGCAAACGAAGCCTAAATTTAATAAATGAAACATTTAAAGCGTTTATTAATTCCTTTTTATTTAAGTTTAAATTGTTTTTAATTGTAAAATAAGAATATATTAATAAATACATAATATTTTTAATCAATTAAAGTCTATTCGGATCATATTTCGAATGATTCAGCTGGCTCGAAAACGACTTGAAATCAGATTCAAGTCCAATTGATTTGACTCAAATCGAGTCAAATCAATTTTAAGTGATTCTAATTCAGCTCAACATTCCAACGATTTTTGAGTTTCGAATAGTATGCTCAGCTATATTAATGAGACAAAATAAATATGTTTAACAAGTTCTGATTTTTGTATAAATATATATTTTTTCAGCAACCAGGACTTAATGTTATGACAGAATTGATAATTGGATACATTTACCCTGGGAGGCCACTTGCTAATGTTGCATTCAAAACATACGGCTACATTAGCATGACGCAGGCAATCTCCTTCCTCGCTGATTTCAAGCTCGGGCATTACATGAAGATTCCGCCGAGGTCTATGTTTTTAGTTCAGGTATTTATTATACAGGGTTCTTAATTTTGCCATGGCTGGTCATCACCATCACCTTCATCACTGTATAACAAAAGCACTACCTCTTTTCAGCTCGTAGGCACCATGGTGGCCTCCTCAGTATACTTCGGTACGGCGTGGTGGCTGCTAGAAACCATCGAGAACATCTGCGATCCTGCGAAACTCCCCGAAGGGAGCCCCTGGACCTGCCCTGGGGACGCCGTCTTCTTCAACGCCTCCATCATATGGGGAGTCGTCGCTCCCCGCCGCATGTTCGGCGATCTCGGCCTCTACGTCAAGATGAATTACTTCTTCCTCATCGGCCTCCTAGCCCCCGTCCCAATCTACATTCTCTCCCGCCGCTTCCCAGAGAAGAAGTGGATCCGCCTCATCAACGCACCAATCATTCTCAGTGCCACCGGCGCCATGCCTCCGGCTAGGGCCGTGAATTACATCATGTGGAGCGCCGTCGGGATCTTCTTCAGCTTCGTTGTTTTTCGGCAATACAAGGGGTGGTGGGCGAGGCACAACTATGTGCTTTCCGCCGGACTTGATGCCGGCGTCGCGTTCATGGCAACTTTGACTTACTTCACCTTGCAAATAAGGAACATTGATGGGCCGAAGTGGTGGGGGTTGGAACTGGGCGACCACTGCCCGTTGGCGAGCTGCCCGACGGCGCCGGGGGTGAAGGTGCCCAACTGTCCTGTGCACTAGGAATGGAAGAGAGGAGTAACGGGGAGGCATTTCGTCGAATCGTTTGGGGGTGTGTTGTGAGTGAGTCGCACCTAGCTACATGTATATGTTTCTACTTCTATTTGTCTTCTTGGAAATTTGAATATTTATTGTAATCTCTTACCAACATTTACTTTTTAGGCATGCTCATATACAAATATGTATGCATGTATGTTTACTCAAATTGTTGGTGGCAAAAAGGGATTATATGTATTTATTTATACAAATTTTATTAAAATGTCCTTGAGCATTATTCATTGAACATAGCATGGTTTTTTAATTTATTGTAATGTTTGCACATTCAATAATGATGATGTAAGCTCTTAGGTAAGATTGCTTAGAGGTGTGTATAGTATTTTAGTAAGGTCTAGATGGATGATATTACTTGGTTGCATATACATCATCATAATGATGATGTAGAAAATAAAATAGCGTAAGCAATTATGCAAGCGTGAAAATAGTATATTTTTTCTTGAGTGACTATCAAATATGGATCTTCATTTGGAAGACATTCAGTTTTAGAATAATAGTTTAACTTACCTTCACTTTTATGCTTTTGTGTTATGGATGTGTTTGTTCTCTTTTGTTATTTTCATGCTCGGAGCTAACAAGTGGCATCAGAGCTAAGTTTTGATCTTTCACGTGGATAGCTATGACACAATTCAATGTAGTGAAATTTGATGAACAAAATAGCTTCAATCTATGTAGAATCTAAGATGTCTAATCCACAAAAATGTTAAATGAGATGATGTTGCCCACAAAAGAAAAGTTGGAGATGAAGACAAAGCACGCTCTAGTTTTCTCTTGTTAATGAGGTGCTTCATTAAGTTGTCAAGGAAGAGACTGAAGCAAACTTTATTCAAAAGCACCGCAAGGTCTTTTTGTAATTAATGTTGTAGCTCAAACATCTTCAAGATGATGGAATGTACGTATATAAGTGCCTATTTAAAAGAATTAGATTAAATATTAGTGATTTATTTGAAAAACATTGATGTGAATATGGATGACAAGAATCGGACAATGATCCACTTATGCATGTTTGCTCCATCCCTTAGGTACTTCATGAACAACATGGTGTATAATTGAGACACGTTTTCTATAGAAGATGTGAACCAAGCTCTTCACTTAAAAGAGTTGTGTAGAAAGGTGTCATTAGATTGACCAGATAGATATGTTGTTGGAGTAAGCATGAAAGGACAATAATAGAAGTGAGATTGAAAAGACGATAAAGGAAAGTCAAGATCATAGACAATTAATTTAAAGGTGAGTGTCAGTATAGAATGAAGAAAATGAATTTAAAAAAGTTTGTTGCGTCCTCAATGAGAATAGGATGAAAAAAAAATCTTCAAATTCAGTGGACATTACAAATATGGCATTAGACAACAATCACTATATACTTTCTATGTATATATATTAGTTGACATTCAAAATTCTCGAGTGATTGATTTTGATTTAATTGTTTTTTATTTCTCTTATCACTTGCCATAGTTAAAACAAAAGGTGGTGGTCAGATTGTATGATGTGGTACCAATTGAAGGAGAGTTTTTTTGCGCCTTCTACTAAAAACCAAGAAACATGCCTGAAATCTCTTGATGATATGTTTATAGTTAACAATATCCATCAAAACTCTTTCAAACAGGCTTCTCGAACATGACAACAATATTAGAGAAGGCTTAGGATGCTAAAATATTCCATTTCATTTGTAGTAAGGAGATTATTTGCAACTAATCTTTTATACTTCAATCGTATTGGAGTGTGATCGGTATAAGATGAAAATTACTCATGCATGGTATAAAATTATTCATGGTCGAGCCAGCCAGATAACTTATATATCACAAATAAGGTCCTACATGATATAGTCGGCATTCTATAAGAACATAAATGAACTCGACAAGTTTTTGATTTTCCTTCTACTATTCTATAATTTGAAGAATTAATAAATGTTATAGGCCTTCTGCGCATCATTGTATGTTGAAATTTGTGAAGTGGAAGTGGTTGGCGGGACAGGCCGAGCGGCCTGAGCGGACAGCGTCGGCGGACTGGGCGGACTGGGCGGACTGTTGTATGCGGCCTAGTGGAAGGCCTAGTGGAAGCTGGCTGTTCTGAGCGGGTTGTGCAGACTATGTCCGCGGACTGTGCGGCCTGTTATTTGCGGATAGGGCGTTAGCTGAGTGATTTAGCCAAGGAGCGGCCTAAGCGGATAAAGGCTTGCGGACTGGTGCGTTGCTCAGTGGCCGCGTTGCAAGCTTGTGTAACCAGCGGTTTGGCTCATGTCCGCGGGAAGATTGCGGACTGGCATGTCCGCGGTGTGTGCTGTTGCGGACTGGGTTTAGAGTTTGGCTGTGGCCTTGCTAAGCTCTGGTGGTACAGCAGGTGCACTACTGTGGAGGTCTATGGCGGACTGGTGTGTGGAGTCCGGCAGGTGGCCGTTGCATTGGGCAGATGTGCGAGTAGCTTGCGGACTGCTTCTCCTTGGCGGAGTGTTGGCGGTCTGTGTTGCTAGGATGTTTTGGCGGACGGAGCTATGTCCGTCATACTCGCATTAGGCCTTTGGTGGTTCTGGACTTGGTCACACTCTGTGCCAAGACCAGGGTGTCCGCAGTATCCGCCAAAGTCCGCTGTTGACCGGGCGGACTGTTGCTAACTCTGCCTTTGGTCGTGGACTTATGGCGGATGGAGGCTTGAGTCTTGTTCTATGCGGACTGTCTCTGGTTTGTGCGGACAGTCACTAAAGGTGGTTGCTGTCCTGCAGTGGTTGAAGGCTTTGCGGGATGGTGCCTTGTCCGCATAGCTTGGACGGACTGATGAGGGTTCGCTAAAGTTGTCTTGCTCCTGGCGAGTTTTCCTTGGTATCCGGCTAAGTCCTTGCGGACTCAGCAGACGGAGTTTTGCTAGCGCGCGAGCTGGGGCGGTGTCTCTATCTCTAGGGCGGTGACCACACTCCTCACCTCGCCTATAAATAGGACCCCCCGGCACGTATACAGTAACTGAGTGAACAGTAAGTTGGGCTTGGGCAAATTGCTGCGGTCTGCTTTTTCTGTCCGCGCGAATTGAGTAGAGCTGACGGTTTGCTGTGTGCAGGTCGCGCGGGTAGCTTCAAGGAGCCAGGAGTTTGGCTTTGACTTCGGTCAAGTACTTGGAAATTTTGCAGTCTCTACGGATTCAGCAGGTCGCTCTGCGGCTTGTCAGTTCTCTGCTTCAACATTTGCAAGTTCCAATAACCTGTCCGCCAGGCGCAGGCGGGTAGGCGGTCTGTTCTTCAGTTCATCAGCAGTTGGCGAATAACGGTGTGTCCGCGCGGCCTCGCGGCTTTGGCAGACTCCGTGTCTATTTGGCGGATTGCAGCTTCAGCTTTGGCGGCTTCGGCGGACTTGGCGACCTCGGCGGTCTCGGCGGATTCCGGTGCTGTCCGCCCGGCTTGTTTTTTGGTGCTTTCTGTTATAGCTTGTATACTAGCGAAATCATGTCTCGCTACGTATACCTCGCCTTGTAAAGAAGATTAATGTATAAAAGATCTGCCCGTTCTTCTATGTGTTTGGTGTGTTGATCTTGCTCCCTGGGTTTCCGCAAGATCAAAGTGTGAACTGGGTAGTTCCGAAGATATTAATTTGGCTTTTGGGCTATCTTGCTGACCACCTTGAGAAATTTTAACATGGTATCAGAGGGAGGTTCAGTTGCTTGAGCGGTCTTCAACCAGTGTTGTGCTCTGTGTTTAGTGGTGATCAACCTGTGTTGGTGCTTTGAGCTTCTGAAGGCTTTTCCAAGCAGTTGTTGCAATGGAAGGGAGTTATGCAAGAGGTCTTGGCATTGAACTCTTAACTCTGACTAACTTTAAGAAGTGGAAGTCGTGCATGAAGAGTTATCTTCTTGGCGAGGAGCTGTGGGAAGTCGTCGATGGTGACGACAGACAGGAAGTCACTACTGCATTTGGTACTGCTGAGCAGGTTAGGCTCTGGAGAAAAACAAATGCTAAGGCGGAGTTTATTCTCAAGAGGGCCGTGTCACTAGAACTGTTTATCACATCATTGGATGTGAGTCGGCTGCTGATATTTGGACAACTATCGATGAGTTGTTCAATAGGAAGAATGTGGCGCGACTACAGTTCCTAGAGAATGAGTTGGCTAGAATAACTCAAGGAGACCTTTCCATCGCTAAATTCTTTCTGAAGATGAAGAGCTTGTGTGCTGAGCTGTCGGCACTTGATCCTGATGAGCCTATCTCTGAGGCTAAGATGAAAAGGCACATAATCCGCGGCTTGCGGAAGGAGTATGTGGCCTTTGTGACATCTGTTCAAGGTTGGGCTACTCAGCCGTCTCTACTGGAGCTTGAGAACCTGCTTGCCTCACATGAGAGCTTGGCAAGGAAGATGGCTGGAGTTAATATCAATCAGGAAGGCAGTGAAGCTCTCTTCTCAGGAAAAAAGATGAAAGGATGGGAAGGGAAGAAGAAGAAGCAGGTCGCTGGTGAGAAGGAGCCTTCAACTTCATATCAGCCGGAGAGGAGCGCTGCTCCTAAGGACTGGAAGAAGAACTTGAAGTGCTACCGGTATCATCAGCGAGGGCACTTCAAGCGGGACTGCAAGGTCAAGCTGCAGCCTGGGCATGCTGCAGGAAAGGAAGAAGCTTGCTCTAGGAGTGAGGAAGCAGAATGGGGCGGAGCTTTCATGACGGGCACTTGTGTCCGTGCCTTGTTTGCTGAGGACTTCAATGGCGAGTGGATCGTGGACTCCGGGTGTGGTCATCACCTTACCGGAGACAAATCGAAGTTCTCCTCCATGCAAGCATACTCAGGTAACGAAGCTATTATCACTACTGATAATACTGTTTATGCAGTAGAAAAAAGGGAGTTGTGTCTTTAGGTAGTGATCAAGGGCCACTCACATTAAGGAGTGTGTATCACGTACCGGGCATGAAGAAGAACCTTTTCTCGGTGACCAATGCGGTGGACGCTGGTTATCACGTTCTGTTTGAGCCAACAGACGTGAGGTTCCTTCGCAATGTATCAGCGGTGAAGGCTGATGTTGCTCATATAGGGAGGAGGGTCAAGAACTTATTTGTTCTTGTTACTAATACTTATGTTGATCGTATGAGAGCCAACGATAGCGCTGCTATCTCGTATGAGAGGCTGGGGCATGTAGGCATGGACAAGCTGAAGGCTATGGCTAGTAGAAGTTTGGTGAGGGGTCTACCTAAGTTATCCTCCTTTGGTGACGGGCATGTTTGCGCGGGGTGTCAATACGGTAAGGCACATCGCCTTCCGTTTGATAAATCACAAACAAGGAGCAAGCAAGCATTGGAGTGTATTCATGGCGACTTGATGGGACCAACGGTCACTGCCAGCCTTGGTGGAAGCAGATACATGCTTGTCTTGATTGATGACTACTCAAGGTATACTTGGGTTTACTTCTTGAAGGAGAAGTCAGAAGCATTCCGTTTGTTTGTGGAGTTCAAGGAGTTGGTAGAAGGCCGGCTTGGCTTGCGGATCAAGAAGCTTAGAACGGACAACGGTGGTGAGTTTATCTCCTCCGAGTTTTCTAACTTTTGCAGGAAGCACAGGATCCAACGGGAGCTTACTTGTGCTCACACTCCACAACAAAATGGAGTAGCGGAGCGAAAGATCCGTCACTTGACGGAGACTTGCAAATGCTGGCTTCATGTGAAAGACATCCCAAGGTCCTTTTGGGCGGAGGGGATGTCTTGTGCCTCTTATGTCATCAACAGGATGCCGCTCAGCCCGATCAATATGAAGACTCCTATTGAGTTGTTGCTGAAGGAGAAGCCAAGTGTGGGACACCTTCGGGTGTTCGGTTCAACTTGCTACGTGCATATCTCGGATGCTTCACGGACTAAGCTGGATGCAAAGGCAAGGAAGCTTGTCTTTGTTGGCTATGATGAGCGGAAGAAGGGATGGAAATGCATGAATCCTGCGACGAAGAAGTTCGTTGTGTCAAGAGACGTTGTCTTTGACGAGCTGACGTCATATGGAGGTGGCTCGGTTGAGCTAGCCGGTAGCAAGGTTGATGAAGAACCCTTGGTGGTTGCTGAATGCCTGGAGGAGGAGCTTGCTATTTCACCAGCAGCTCCTGTTGCTTCTAACTCTGAGGCTGAGCCTTCTGGCTCAGGAAGCAGGGGGAGCACTGCTCAATGCTTGCCCTAAGTAGGAGTTGAGCCCGAAGAAGCAACGGAAGCAGCAAGAAAGGAGCTTACCCTTCTGAGATCGAAGAGGGTTATTAAGGCTCCGGCTCGTTACTGTGATGGGAATGCAGTGAGCTTTGTCTTTTGCTTCTTTGCAGGTCCTCTGGATGAGCGAGAGCCTGCAAGCTTCAACGAGGCCACTGGAGTTAAGGACTGGGAAGATGCCATGAAGGAAGAGATTGCTGCTCTCGAGAAGAATGAAACCTGTGACCTTGTGTCCAAGGTTGATGGCATTACTCCGGTTACTTGCAAGTGGGTGTATAAGTTGAAGAAGAATGCTGATGGGAGCATTGATAGGTTCAAAGTGTTGGGTACATTGGTTTAAATGTACCTGATTTGAAGAAGCCTCACCCTACTCAATGATATACATCAAAATGTATTTGATGTATTTTGAGTTGCCTTGTGCAGGTTAAGTATTTGTAGGGAAAGTAGAAAAGATTCTAAGTCCATGTGTCAACACCCAGAAGGAAAGTGTCGACACTTAAGAAGACTTGTGTCGACACCCGGGCAAGCAGTGTCGACACTTGGAGTAATTGTGTCGACACCAGGGATACAGAGTCGACACCAGACAGAAAGTGTCGACACAAGGAGCTGTGTCGACACTCAATGAAGAAAAGTCCAGTGAAGCAGTGTCGACACCTAGAGGAATTGTGTCTACATCAGAAAGTGTCGACACTTGGAGGCTGTGTCGACAGTCAGTAAAGCTCAGCAGAGTCTAAGTATAAGTGTCGACATAATAAAGAATGTGTCGACACTCAGCAGAAGACTCAACACATGAAGAAAGTGTCGACACAATGAAGAATGTGTCGACACATAGCAGAAGACTCGATACATGAAGAAAGTGTCGATACTAGGAGGCTGTGTCGACACTCAGCAAAGTTCAACAAAAATTTTAAGTACAAGTGTCGACACAAAGGAGATGTGTCGACACTCAGCAAAAGTCTCAACAGAAGAAGAATGTGTCGACACAAGGAGCTGTGTCGACACTCAGCAAGTATCAACACAGAAGGCATGTGTCGACACCAAGAAGATGTGTCGACACTGAACAAGTTCAACACATGAAGATGTGTCGACACAAAGGAGATGTGTCGACACTTACAAGAAATCAACAAAGTACTGAAGAAGAAGGAGTTGTGTCGACACACATTATCAGTGTCGACACATGATGAAGAAGCTGTGTCGAGAAGTAATTTCTACAACACAAGGAGTTGTGTCGACACCTTGAAGGCTAGTGTCGACACTTAGTCTACTTGTGTCGACACTTGGTCTATAAGTATCGACACTTAAAGACAGGCTGTCTCGACACTTTCAGACAGTTACAGTTATTTCAAGAACTGACTGGATGACATGACAGCTGCCATTCCAGCCGGTCTACTGCACCTGTCAGAGTTGTCAGGAAACTGTTAGGAACCGGATCAGCCGGTCACCATGAAGAAGGCCTATATATAGGCTTATACTGACAACAGAAGAAGAAGATCGAAAAGAGAAACACAGAAGAAGATCTAGCTATTTATTGAAGAATCAAGTGAAGATCTAAGTAGTTGGAGAGAGAGAGAGCTCCATCCAAGAAGACAGCCATTGGAACCAGGCTGTGAAGAAGGGTTCAGACCAAGTTCTGAATCTTAAGTTGCAGTGATTGAAGATCAGCTGCAGAGAATCAATCCTATTATGTTCTACATTCAAGAAGTTTTGAAGAAAGCCAAGTAAGATTGATCTCAGCAGAGTTCATTCAAGAACTCATCAAGAACCTGTCAACTCATCTCTCTGTTTCTGAGTTGTAGATATATACACTTTGTATTCTTATTTTCTTATAGGATCCTTAGGGATCTGAGTTGTAAGCCTGTAATTATAAAGGCTGAGTGGTAGGGCCTGTGTGCCTGAGTGTAGGAGATCTATTTCTCTGAGTGTAGGCCTGTTGTGTCTGAGTGTAGGCCTTGTGGCTGAGTGTAGGCTTTGTGAAGAACCTGAGTGTAGGTCTTTGGAGAAGACTGAGTTGTAGGGCCTTGGGCCTGAGCTGTAGGAACCTGTTTGGGGTTCTGAGTGTAAGATCTGAGGATCTAAGATAGTGGAGGAGTTTGGCCAAATCTAGTACACTACTAGATAGGTGAAGGGGGAAAGTGGATGTACCCAAACCCTGGGGAACCACTATAAATCTGTGTGTTCACTGTGTGCATGTATGATTCTGTGATTGATGATTGATTGCTGTGAAGAAATAATTATAACTCTGTGATAAAATCTGAAATCTGCCTAAAACGTTTAAGAAAGATTTAGTCACCTATTCACCCCCCCCCCCCCCCTCTAGGTGATTAGGTACAATTTCTTTCAAGTGGTATCAGAGCGAGGTTACTCAAAAAAAATGACTTAACTGTCTGAGTAGATCCTGTTGGCAGATTCACTATAAGTAAAGTGCAGAATCAAGAAAATCAAGAAACATGTGTTCAACAGAGAATCATAAGGAACTTGGATCCATGAAGTTACCCATTTGCAGAAAAGAGATTTTTGGCATCTGGAAAGAAAGGGTGAGACTATTTATGGAAGCCTCAGACCCTAGAATATATATATCACAGTTAAAGAATGGTCATATATGCCTATGAAGGTTTCAGTCCTGGATGCAAATCAGAGAACACCTAAGGACTTCTCTGAAATGACAAAAGATGAGATAATTCTAGCCACAATGGATAAGAGGGCTCAAAATATCATTGTAAGTGTCATTGATGATGCTACCTTTCAGAACTTAATACACTGTAAGACATCTAAGGAGATGTGGGATACCTTGATAGTGTATATGGATGGTTCTGAAGAAGTAAGGCAGGACAGAAAGTCCTTGTTAAACCAAGAATATGAAAGTTACAGGCAAGGAAGGTCTGATAGCATAACAGAATGCTATAAGAAATTTTATAGGATTGTCAATGAGCTAATGTCCTATGGAAGAGATTTCAGTAATTATGAGCTAAATGATAAGTTCTTGAGATCCCTTACAAAGGATTGAGACACCAAGATCTGTGTCATTAGGGAAATGGCCAAGTTAGCAGATATCCCTCATCCAACATTGTTTGGGAAACTGCTGTCTTATGAAATGCAGTTAATGGTAAGGAAAGAAGAGGAGAAGTCTACCAGAATTGAGAATAAAGAAAGAACAGTGGCATTCAAGATAGAAGCCACCAGAAAATACAGAAGTAAGTCTTCATCTCCACCACCAAAGATTGCAGAGATTGAGTCAGATGATTCAGAAAGCAGAAAGTCTGAAAGCAGTGAAAGTGATGAGGACTTTGCAGCATTCACAAGACACTTTCAGAAGTTTCTAAAGAAGAAACAGTGGAGGTCAAAACCATTCACTTCACAGGGAAAAGATGACTATTATCAGAACAAGAAGTCATCAAAGAAAGACAGGAAAAAGACCAATTCAAGCAAGGCAACTTTATCAAAAATTGTATGTTATTGCTGTAACAGACAAGGACATGTCATTGCTGACTGTCTAGAGAAAAGGAAAGAATCTACTGATAAGAAAAAGACTCAATTCAAGGGCAAGAAGGAAAGGTCCTTTGTTGCCAAGAAGGACAAAGGCCTGTCAGACATGTCTTCTTCAGAAACTGAGTCAGAAGCTGAAGCTTACATAGGACTGTTTGCTGAAGAAGAAGAAGAAGAGGAGTTCATCCAGTTAATGAACTCTATATATGAACAAGAGGACACTCAGTGCCAAGGACTGATGGCATTGTTAGAAGGTGACAAAATCCAGGAGCAGCCTGGACCTAGTAAGGTACAAAATTGTTCTTTAAGTTCAATTTCTTGTGCTAGTTCAGAATCAGATACATCAGCATCAAGTGATGCCAGTGGATCTAAATCTGAAGAGGATATTCATCAGTTGATTGATGAATATAGAGTTCTGTTGCAAGCATTTAAGAAATGCAAATCCTTGGCCAAGAGTCAAGCTAAGGAGATTGCAAGTCTCAAAGTGGCTGCAACAGATTTTGAGAAGTTGTTTGATTAAAAACTTAATGAGATAGCCAGACTGAAGAACATAACTGTTATTCAGATGTGGACTATAACATTTAAGAATGATCAAATCAGAAATCTGGAGACTAGTCTTCAGAAGGAGAGAGATATAGTTGCTAGGTTTTTTAAACCTAAGTCTGTTCTACCTTTGATTGATGAGTTTATACCTCACAAGGGTAAAGCTGGACTGGGGTTTACTAAACCTGCTAGGACTGTTTAGTCTAAGTCTAAGGGCAAAGCCCCAGCTCTCAACAAGCCAGCTATAGATAAAACAGCTATGAATGTACCTAAGCAAAGGTACAATAGGTTTGAGTGCTGGTGATGTGGCAAGATAGGCCACTATGCCATAGACTGTTGGCACAATTCTAGTGCCAAGTTAAGTAGCAAACTGCCTGTTAGAAGATCTACAGGTAGCTTTGTTAAGAGGCAAACTAACCAGCACCAAGGACCCAAGAATTCTTTGGGTTCTAAGGTCAACTAATCTGTTTTGCAGGTAAGTCCAAGTGGCCATGCCCCAATATGGTACTTGGACAGTGGTTGTTCCAGACATATGACTGGAACTAGGGGATTGCTAAAGGACTACACACCAATCAAGGATGGTCCTAAAGTCACCTTTGGTGGTTCTGAAAAAGGAATCATCAAGAGTTTTGGTAACATTTCTAGCACCCATATTACTATTACTCAAGTGGCTTATGTTAAAGGTTTGAAACATAACCTTATTAGTATAAGTCAATTGAGTGATGTAGGATATGACATCTCATTTGTCAAAAATGGTTGTCATATCAGGAGGTCAATTGATCAAGAGATCATTTTGACAGGTTATAGAAAGAGGAATGTCTATTGTCTAGACATTATGTGTGAGACCAATGGTTCTCTAGTGTGTCTTGTAGCTGATGAGAAAGTCTCTCATTGTGTCAAATGGCACAAGAGGCTAGCTCATCTCAACTACAAGACAATTGGCAAACTCTATAGCAAAGAGTTAGTGAGGAATGGTCCTCAAGTTAAGTGTATTAAAGATGGAATATGCTCAGCTTGTCAAAAGGGCAAGCAGACTAGATCCAGCTTTAGTAGCATTGAAAATAAAGATGTTGTGAGGTGCTTATGCATTTTGCATATGGATCTCTTTGGTCCTATGCCAGTCCACAGCCTAGGTAGGAAGGTCTATACCTTTGTGGTTGTAGATGACTACTCAAGGTTTTCCTGGGTGTTCTTCCTTAGACAGAAATCTGAAACACCTAGTATCTTCTATAGCTTTTCAAACAAATTCAGAATGAACTAGACAGTACAGTGGTCAAGATAAGAAGTGACCATGGTACTGAATTCCAGTCTGATAGTATGACAAAACTATGTGAAGAATTTGAGATATTTCAGGAATTTTCTTCACCAAGAACACCTCAGCAAAATGGCATTGCTGAGAGGAAAAATAGAACCTTGATTGAGGCTGGTAGAACCCTATTAAGTGACACATCTCTCCCAAAATATTTCTGGGCTGAGGCAGTTAATACTGCATGCCATGTAATTAATAGGGCTACCATTACTAAAAGCCACAATAAGACCACCTATGAGATTGTGAAAGACAGAAAACCAAACCTATCCTATTTCAGGATCTTTGGTTGTAAATGCTTTATACTTAATAATGGAAAGTCTTACTTGACTAAGTTTGCTGTCAAGTCCCAAGAGGGAATTTTTGTTGGGTACAGCAACAACAGTAAGGCTTATAGGGTCTACAACTTGTCTACTCAAGTTATAGAAGAGTTTGTACATGTAGTATTTGATGAAGCTAAACTTATTAACAATGAGTTGTCTAGAAGTATTTGCAGCTCCACAGGTGTGACTGAGAAGATGGACAAGCTCACTATAGAAGAAGGACCTACTGCTAGACAGCAAGTAGATGATAGTGGCTGTTGTCCAGGGGGAGTACTACATATACCTAATGCAGAAGAAGACCAAGGAGTACAGCAAGATGAAGGAGCTGAAGGAGTTCAACCTGAAGCCAGGTTGCCTCCAGCTAACAGGCATCTAAGAGATCATCCAGCAGAGTAAATCATTGGTGATCTAAGACAAGGTGTACAAACAAGGAGCAGAAATCTGAGTGCAGCACTCTACTCCAGTTTTCTATTCCAAGTAAAGTCAAAGAAGTTTGAAGAAGTCATCCTAGACCCTCATTGGATTGAGGCAATGCAAGAAGAGCTGAATCAGTTCAAGAGATGCAAAGTCTGGGAGCTTGTTCCTAAACCAAAAAACCACAACATAATTGGAACCAAGTGGATCTTTAGGAACAAGATGGATGAACATGGAGTAATTGTCAAGAACAAAGCAAGACTGGTTGTCAAGGGATATAGGCAGGAAGAAGGTATTGACTTTGATCAAACCTTTGCTCCAGTAGCCAGACTGAAAGTCATAAGGATGTTCCTGGCCTATGCAACCTATCAAGGATTTAAAGTATACCAAATGGATGTTAAGTCAGCCTTTCTGAATGGTAATCTGAAGGAAGAGGTCTATGTGGAACAGCCATCAGGATTTGTTGATTCAACTCAACCTAATTATGTCTATAGACTTAGGAAGGCTTTGTATGGGTTAAAACAAGCCCCTAGGGCTTGGTATGAAACCATGTCTAGTTTCCTCATTGAGAATAAATTCACAAGGGGGAAAATATACAAGACTCTATTCCTTAGGGAATCCAGAGGCAAGATCATACTAGTCCAAATATATGTAGATGACATAATATTTGGGTCTACTGAAAGTAGTCTTTGCAGAAAGTTTGCAAAACTTATACAAGGGCAATTTGAGATGAGCAGTATGGGGGAACTTAAGTTCTTCTTGGGTCTCCAAGTTAGACAGACTGAGAATGGTTTATCCATATGCCAGTCTAAGTTTACCCTAGAACTGATAAGGAAGTATGGTATGGATTCATCCAGTACCATGAAGACTCCTATGGGGTCAAGTATGTCTCTTAGCAAAGATGATGCAGGGAAACCTGTAGATGAGACTTTGTATAGATGGATAGTTGGCTCCCTACTCTATTTAACTGCAAGTAGACCAGATATCATGTATGCTACATGTGTCTGTGTTATGTACCAAGCATGCCCTAAAGAGTCTCATTTGACAGCAGTCAAAAGGATACTGAGATATCTAAAGGGCACTCCTTATCTAGGCTTTTGGTACCCTAGGAATGGAGACTTTGAACTAACAGGTTATTCAGATGCAGATTTTGCAGGCTGCAAAGAAGATAGAAAAAGTACAACTGGAACCTGTCAATTCCTAGATGGAAGACTGATTTTATGGAGTAGCAAGAAGCAAACAAGTGTGGCTATCTCCACAGCAGAATCAGAATATGTGGCTGCAGGAAGTTGATGTGCTCAACTTCTATGGATACAACATCAGCTTGAGGATTATAGTATTCAGGTAAGTAGAACACCACTATTTTGTGATTCTACTAGTGCTATATCTATTACAAACAATCTTGTTTCTCATAGTAGAACTAAACACATTGAAATAAAATATCATTTTCTAAGGGAACATGTTGAAAAAGAAGATATTTCACTAGAATATATAAATACTGATAATCAACTAGCTGACATGTATACTAAGCCCTTAGAGGAAACAAAGTTCAATAGATTTAAAATTGAACTAGGTATGATAAACTTAGAATAAGTTTACAGAAATGGCTAAGTAAAATAGTGTCGACACACAGAGTTGTCTGTGTCGAGACAAAAAATTGGTGTCGACACTTCAGAGAAAAGGTGTCGACACATCTAGGAAGTTGGTGTCGACACTTCAGAAATTTAGTGTCGACACATATAGGATAGGTGTCGACACATCCAAGGTGGTGTCGACACTTAGACTTTATGCAGAATTAGTGAAGTAAAGTCTCAACTAAGTGTCGAGCTAAGCGGTGTCGACACATAAACAAGTGTCGACACATATATTCTGTCGACTATACTTGTGTCGACACATAGGTGTCGAGACATTATAAGTCTGTGTCGACACTTATCAACAGTGTCGACACAATTTGCGTTTCTTGACGCGCCCTTTCATCTTCAAACCTAGAAAGGTATAAATCGGATTTCTCCATCGACTGTCGACACACTCACTAAAGTTTCGAGACCAAACTTGTGTGTCGACACCTCTCTTCTCTCAATTCAAATTCTTCAAACCCTAATGGCGCCCAAGTTCGAGGAGAACATAAATGAAGGTTATGAACTGGTGCGGCACGCGTTTGATGATGCAGATTCAGAGATCAAGGATGTGGTAACCCTAGTTGCAAACTCAGGGTTAGACTTTCTTGTTTCAGAGCCAACCAAAATCTGGAAGAAAGAAGTTCTATAATTTCTGAATGGCGCAACCCTAGACGACTCTGGACTCAAGATAAAGTCAAGGGTTCATGGAGAAAAGGTGAAGGTATCACCTAAGAGTGTGAGAAAGGTACTAAACCTACCAAGGACAAAGGAAGAGGATGAAGTTACTGCTTCTAAGACTAGAGACGCTTTAACATGGTGTGGACTGGATTCCAAGCTAAAAATTGGATCAGTATTCAATAGAAAAGGGATGAACAGCCAAGGTAAATTTCTCTCAGAAATTGTTGGCAAGGTGATCTTGAGTAAGCCTGGAGGGCATGACAGGGTATCAGCCCATATGTTCAATCTTATGACAAGGATTATCTTCACATTGAAAACTGATTGGTCTGTAGTAGTCTTTGATAAGATTAAGGAGAGTCTGAAGAAACCCAATTTGGGTAGGATACTCAGTCTTTACTTGGCTGGTAGTATACCAGAAGTAATGAGTCAAGCTGCAGGCTCTAAAATCAATCATATGAGAAGGATGGACATGAGACTCTTCACAAGATGGGATAGGGTCTTGACAAAGGAATTACCTACTCCTGAGAAAATAACTCTACAGAAGAAGAAGAAGACAGCCCCAGTGGCTCAGGAATCATCCAGCAGTTCAGAAGAATAAGTTGTCTTCACTCCTGATGAAGAAGACACTGGTATTGCTGGAAAGTCTCCAACTATACAAGATGATGCAGACAGGCAGGGGGAGCTACCACAGGCTAGCCCTCTTCACCAGGATTCTATCCAGGGGAGCCTCTAGTAGTGGAAGAGCCAACTCCACTAGAAAGTGAACAAGCCCACTCACATCATTCTTGAGGTACTCACTGAAATCAATAACTTAGTTTTCCCTATAGAGGATAATGTTTTTCTGATTCATTAAATAAGTTAATCAGTACCTCAGATTGATAGTCTACCCCCAGATGTTGTCATGGAGGACACATTGTTGCAGCTCAAGTTG